>OZ014506.1:105226784-106475117 GCA_963966075.1 Aphodius sticticus
GGCTCAACTGATTATCACTTCAAACCATTCTAAGGAACTGAACAAATCGCTTCCTGTAGAATCGAAACGTTGAACAAGAAACAGGAAGAAGCAGGAAGTGAGCATATAGCTGTTGATATTGGAGGTGTCTTATTTATGAATAAGAATTGATCACGGCGCCTCCACCATTCGTGTAAATTTAATTTACCTTCCCTGTCCGATTTGGGTATTTATTTCCTATACCAATAGAATGCTTTACGCATTATTTTTGAATAGAATTAGCACAAGACACTCATAACTGATTAAAAAATATTATTTTTCTACTTTGCATTCACAATGCACACATTGTAACACTATTTTCGGTGTTAGAATTATCAAATTGTAACATCGATTTTAGTAACTTTTTTTATAAGATTGGTACATGATATCGATTGATATCATGATAATGCCATATGTCAAACGTACAACACATAACCACCCACTGCCTCTTTTTAATCGCTTGCAATCGCATAAACTGCGAAATATCATTGCTGTATTCATCAAAATACGCCAGCATGACGTTTTGGGTGATGTTTTGCGACTCTGGTAAGTGATCGTCATCATTCTCTTCAACTAAACATCAAATCCCCTTTTCAGATATAATTCAAGGACCACATTTACTTTAATAAGGGATTATGCGAACATCAAACCTACATCGTAGATCTGAACGATTTTAATTACTGCTGCGAGATTGTATATGCGCAATAAATGGTTTATTGAATATCAGCATACACGTAGGAAGCTATAGTACATTTAAAGTGTTGACGATTTCTTAGTTTATGTAACGTATAAGTTTTTTGGTAACATTTTCGACCGAATTCTGCTCGATTCAATACCGTATTCGTTTTGTCCGTCGCTTTCGACTTTGTCTTAGTTCTGGTTGTGTGCAACGTATTTGTATTACCTCCATCACGTGTAATTTTACTAAGTATAATTTATTCTAATAAATTGTTACACCGAAATTAGAATTTGGTTTCAATTATATGTGCGTGTAAACTTGTATAAGCCAGTGGTACTAGGTAGAAACTGCTATTAAACGTTAACCGTTATAACAATTCTTTAGTAAGTTCTTATTCTTTGAAGCAACTAATCAGCTACCGCCAAACACGTCTATTCTGATTATTATACTTATGAAACCACTATTTACAAGTTAACTTTTTAGGTTATGTTTCATGTATCTATTTGATTTTTTATTTTTTTTTGTATAATAATATACTATTATGTCCTAAATGATCATATAGTAGGTATATTATAATACAAGTTTTATAAGACAAAAATTGGCGCACGAGTGGTTTTGGAACGAGTGCGCATTAAAATACACACTTCAAAATACACTCTTTTTTAAATGACAACCCCATTTTTCCTTACTGATTTTCGTAGATCTTTTAAATGGTCTATATGGATGAGGAAACACTTTATGGTCTTCCAAAAGAAAAATTTCAAGAAAATGACAGTTGTAAATTGTACAATATTGATAACTTTAAGGAAAATAGCTTTTATGAATTGAATAAGAAAATGGATATTGGGAATTTAATATGAAATTGTCAAAATGTAAAAATCCGCGATGTTGAGAATTTTGTTCACAAATATTTTTGAAGCATTTACAGCGATTATTTAAGGGGTGTGCGGACACCTCGATAAAAGAAACAGCAAACAAAAAACGTAATAACCTGACGTGATATGCAACTTTCAAGTTAAGATTCGTATACAACGCATATTCACCAACCGGAAACTCATATTCGGTTTTCGTACACAAACAAAAGCAGTTAATATTACCATAATTTTCTTCTACACTACACAAGTTTTGACAATTTTCTATGAAAGTTTTCATCAAACTTTTGCGAAGTGTCAACCATGTGCCAACACTAGACGATATGTGATAAAATAACGTTACTAACTTGACACTGACTACAGATATAAACTCAACGATTCCATAGCCATATCACAATTCTCCATTAAGCAATGCCAAACCCAAATAGAAAAAACTGCTTTTACAAAGTTTTTACAAATTTTTACAACCACAAAACTTTTGGACTTGAAATCAAACACTAAAAGTTTTATGGCTTATCATCACAGCATAGAAGAAACGGTTAGATTATATATCTTCACAGTAACAGTAATGCAGCTACTGCTCAGGTACTTATTTTCTTTAATTACCGGCGGACAATAACGGGCATAAATGAGAATGGGAATGCATTTCGTTTAAAATTGTGCAGGATGGCGCGGTGGGCGGGGCCGTTCCAGTTCATTAAATTCGCGTTTGGGAAACTTATTGTTTTAAAATTAAACCCGGCTCTTCTCTAATTAAAAGCCAGCTCTTCCCGGCGGCATTACGCGCGCCAGTCGCTAGGAGAACTGTCCGGATCAAATGCCCGTTTGCATTTGTGACATGTACTTTGCTAATTTAAATTTAATTTCGAACATCGATTCATCATTCCACTACCCTCGCTAGCTGAAACGACGATCTCTCTTCATCCAATCATTATTCTCATCCTCCACCATCGTATGAAAACAATAAAAATACTTCATGGCGGGAATAAGAGCGTTATTAAATTTGCTATCCGGCGGCTCCACCATTTCTAACTGCATGACTATAATTACTAATCGGTTGCAAAAGTAATAAAGAAATAAATTGTGTTATACTCCTGAGTAATTTCTACATAAAATATTGAACTTTCAAAATTCTCTGCCCCTTGTTTTGGACAAAAGTGTAACAATGTAGCCAATTTTAGAACTTTTTAATAAACGGTCGACTTTCCATTTTTTAATCCGCTTGCCCAAAAAATCAAATTTACATCGAGTATACTTCAAAATCTCGTCTATAGATTGGATTTTGTATTTTTGTAACTTTCTTTGCAATAAAGGCTATACACAACATATTTAAGGAAGCGGGTATATCTCGGTAACGTGTGCTAGCACGACACGCGATAGCTAGCGATGAAAGCAATTGTAATGTTTTTATTAATTCGAATATTGAAATAGAAACACATTTGAGTTTTTCATTAATTCTATAAAGCGATATAAATGTGCGATATAATTTTGGGACACCGCGCAACACGTCATGTTTTCGGACGGGGTCGTGACTTGTGAGCGGCTCGGGATTGAAGAATCCGACTCATGGACCGTATTTAGGGTTAAAAGATCAAAACAGACATCGTATTTGTTTTTTGTGTAACTTTTAATTAATTTTTGTGTAATAAAGACATTTCTTATTATTGTTCGTAGGTTGCAAGAGCTGTAAACATGCTTTTTGAACGCACATTCAATCAGAAGCAAACAAACAAAATAATAAAACAAAATATTTTCTTCTCAGACCACAATAATATACATAATAAGTTGACAGCATACCATACAATGTTAGATACTGTTTACAGAAATCAAACTCTAGCTTGCTTAATTAACTAAAGCACATCTGAGGAGGGACTTCTATAAGATTCTATGTATTGCAAAACTAATGAGAGGCAATGAAGTAAAATTATTGTGGTTACCTGTAACCAACTGAGAGTTTAATGATATTGCATTAATCAAGCATACGTAAAGAATAAAGTTGCAAAAAAGAACAATACATTTATAGTCCAGTCAAATGCAGGAAAACATATAGAAGTTATTTTTCTTTCATTCTACAGGTGTCCCACTTTTTTTCCCGCAAAATTTTTTTTTGGATACAAAATGTCATTCTGAATAAAAAGTTTCATATGAACTTAGGGGTTTTTTCAACTCCTTAACAAGTTACAGCTGTTCAAAATGAAAATCGAGCATTTTTTAAATAATGACAACTGACAAAAATTGTTTTCAAAATAATTCTGAGTTGGCTTTTAAATCTTATATTAACGCCATTCCATAGAAATCAGACGAATAAAATGGTCAATTATATTATTTGGGTACTTGGTGAATTCGTTATTGGTTGATGTTAATCACCCGTTTTATGCTGGCGGTTCGTACAGCAAAAAAAGCAAATAACTGGTAATAAGTTTAGTAGCAATTTATTTGTTATTTTTGTCTCATAAATAATACCTATTTAACAAACACTAACAAAACAAAAACAAAAATTGGATAAGTAATAAACAATACATTAACGAAGAAGAAAATAAAATACATCAAAAAAATTGTTCAAAATGACCTCCACCAATATCTATACACTTTTGGCAACGAATTATTATGGATTCTTGCACACTACGTAGTGATTCCACATTTGTTTTAAGCATATCAAAAACGGCTGGAATTCTTTGTAGTAATGCATGTCTTGTATTTATCGGTGTTTTGTCCACTTCTGACTTAACGTAGCCCCAAATATGGAAGTCCAGAGGAGTAATATCAGGCGAACGCGGTGGCCATTGAACAGGCCCGGCGCGACCAATCCAACGCTGGTTGTAATGGTTATTTAACCAGTACCTCACCTGTCTTGCGTAATGAATTGGAGCGCCATCCAACTGAAACCATCCATTTTGTCGGTAATTAATTGGCGCATCTTCCAAATAATCTATCAAGCTATTCTCTAAGAATAACAGAAAACTATTTGCATCCACCTTGTCGGGAAGGATGTGAGGCGGCCCAATCAGATGTGATCCCACCAGACCAGCCCAAACATTTACTTTAAATTCATGCTGATAAGATACTACTGTCGTTGTATGAGGGTTTTCGTGGGCCCATACGCAAAAATTGCGGCGGTTTGTAATTCCACGACGAGTAAATGTTGCCTCATCTGTCCAGATAATTTTATTTCTTACTTCTTGTGGACTATCAACAAACCAACGACAAAAATCTAACCGGTTTCGAATATCTTGGGGCAGTAACTTGCACTTTTTTTGAACGGAATGCCTTTCGTCTATCGTTGCGTAAATTTCTCCATACAGTGGTTTTCGGCAATCTCAGATGGCGCGCTGCACGCCTTACACTTAAATTACGGTTTTCGTCAAAAGCATGCGAAACTCTTGCATTAACTCTTCTTACTCTTTGAGCTGCTTGGTTGTGATCTCCCACTGGTCTTCCCCTTATTCCATTTTCTCTAATCATTCTATGAATATTACTAAACACTGCAGCATCCGGAAGTCTTCTCGCTGGAAATCTTCTTTGGTATTCACTCCGTTCCCTTCGACAATTTCCATTGCAGTATCCATAAATAAAATGAATATCGGCATATTCACAATTTTTTGGGCATAATATTGTTCGGATTTATAATTATTTGTGAAAATGCAATAACAATCCTGTTATTAGAATTACTAGAATGACAGCAATGTGACGTATAAAATCAACCTGAAGTATTATTTTTAAAGCATTCTTGATAAATGCGTATCAAAGCCGCCTATAAAACAACTGAAAAAAATGCTTGATTTTCATTTTGAACAGCTCTAACTTGTTAAGGAATTGAAAAAACCCCTAAGTTCATATGAAACTTTTTATTCAGAATGACATTTTGTATCTAAAAAAAAATTTTGCGGGAAAAAAAGTGGGACACCCTGTATATGTTTTGTGGGGTGCTGAATCCGAATTTCAACTTTGCTATTCTCACGGTTCTTCACAACGAAAATCGCAAAAACCCTCAAAATTTTCGACTTCCCTTCAGTTTTTTGCCAAAAAGTAACAAAACTATGCCCTTTTCGACGTAAAATGCTATATACAAAAAAGGTACACTAAATTTTCTGTAAAAAGCACCCTCAAGTGTATTTTTTGGTCGAATGGTTTGGCCGCTAGAGCGCGCTGAAGGAAGACCAAATTTTTCTACTTTATGTAATGTGCGTGTACAAAAAGCTTAGATTCTGATAAAACTACATTAATTTCCCTACAAATCGCATAAAATAATCAGTTATTTCAATTCACTTCAGTCATTGCTAATAATGTTGTTTCCCTTTCATATTTCAGAAGAGAAACCAGGACCTTCAACCGCTAAACATCGCAGCATTAATAAAAAAAACTATAAAAATACATAATACATTAATTAAAAAGAGCAAATATTCAGTTTTTAATAAATAAATTATAATAATATAGGTCTCTACTGAATTTTTGGTGAAGGGCTCTTGACTTAGCGGTTTCGCGTAATGTAACACAAAATTTCAACGCGCTCTAGCGGCTACACAGTTTGACCAAAATAACTGATTAAGTTATGCAATTTGTAGGGAATTTAATGAAGATTTATTAGAATCTTTTTATAATTACACGCACATTACATAAAGTAGGAAAATTTGGCCTTCTTTCAACCAAAAAATACACTTGAGAGTGCTTAAATTTAGTGTTTATTTTTGTATATAGTGGCCTACTAGTGCAGGCAAATTATGTTGAGAGTGGGTATTAATTGTAGACAGGAGTTTTATCATTGGAAATGGTAAAGGGGCTCATAGTGAACGTAGAAAAAATAAATGAAGGTCATGGGGTGGTATAATGTTTATTTTGGGGGGTTGAAAGCGGGTGCAAAGTATATTATTGCGTTTTCCGGCGAAACTTGATGTTTTATCCAAAAGCGTCCTATACTAAGTTGTAGATCATAAAAAAATCTACAACATTCATATGGGTCACTTTTTACTATGACCTCAAAATTTCCGACAAAAATGCGAATGCCAATGCCAAAACGAATTTTCTGTTTTTAATTTTTTGTTGTCGCAACAATAATTCAATTTTAATCAAATTTTGTGAAAGCGTGCCTTTCTATACCTTAAATAAGTATACATTTTTTTATTACACAAAAAACAAGAAGTTTTTGAGATATTTAGTTTTTTTCGTCAAAATCAGCCCTTTTTTAAAACAAAATTCTGTGGTGAAAAATCGTCGTACAGAGTTCTTCTGGGACTCAATTTTGTTGTTTTTACATGTACTTATAGATATAATAATAAAAACAATAGTTACTATTTAACAACATGCTCAAACATTGAAAAAACTCAACAACGACCTTTGCAACACTCAATTTTTCAGTAATTATTCATTATTTGCTTAAATTTATAAGAAAATTGCAATACTTGTTACGGCACATTAAATTGTACGGAAAAAATACAAAGGAAACTGGCTCTAATTTCTACACTAATGCTATAACCATTAAATTAGAATAAGAAATCTTCAGATAAGTAAGCAAAATAACAGTTTTTGGCTTAGAATCAAAAAGTATCCAATACAAAAGTTGTAGGTCAAGGAAAAATCCACAAATTTTGTAGAGGTTACTATATAACATAACCTCAAAACTCCCGAGAAAAATTGCGAATAAGGCAATGATTGGCATAGTTAAATAACTATGCCAATCTATAAAAATCAAATAGAAAATGATAAATAAATACTTTTCATTTTTTATTTGTAAATCTGTAAATATATATTGACGTGGGGTCGTTCGGAAAAAGATATTTGAAAATTCAAGTCGCGGTAGGTGCAGCGTGTCGTATACAGACGATGCCTGTCTCTCCGTCTGGATTCCACGTTGTCACCAAGGCCCTACGAGGTGCGCCAAGTTAATAGTTTCCTCCAGGCCGGTGAGCGAACTCATGTGCCAGGGTTGCGTACCGTCTTTTATCCTGCTCGGTCCAGGTCGTGTGTCAACACGTAGTGGAAGGGGGCTCCTACGCCCTCGCTGGTCATGGAGCGCACTGGTATTAGGGGCGTGTTACAATATTAACGTTTGTAATTTATTATTATCAATTATTAAAGTACTGTTTCAAATTAAATGTTATCACATTTTTAACTAAAGATTTTTTTCATAAACAGTTTGTGATCTTTTAAGACATAAATAATTTACTTTCAGAAGTTTCGTCAAAACTAAATTAAAATTCTAAATTCTAAAAAAAATGAATTTTTCGCATTTTTCTCGGAAGTTCTGAGGTTATGTTATATAGTAACCTCTACAAAAGTTGTATATTTTTTCTTGACCTACAACTTTTTTATTGGATACTAAGACAAAAACTGACTATTTTGGTTACTTATCTGAAGATTTCTTATTCTAATTTAATAGTTTAATAGCATTAGTGTAGAAATGGGAGACAGTTTCCATTGTATATTTTTCCGTACAATCGAATGTCGTAATCAGTATCGCAATTTTCTTAAAAATTTAAACAAATAATGAACAATTACTGAAAAATTCACTATTGCAAAAGTAGTTTTTGAGTTTTTTAAATTTTTGAGCATATTGTTAAATAGGGACTATTATTTTTATTATTATGTCAATAAGTACATGTAAAAACAACAAAAATGAGACCCAGAAGAACTGTACGATGATTTTTCACCACAGAATTTCTGTTTAAAAAAAGTCTGATTTTGACGGAAAAAACTAAATATTTCAAAAACTTCTTGTTTTTTGTATAATAAAAAAATGTGTGCTTATTTAAGGTATAAAAGGGCACGCTTTCACAAAGTTTGATTAAAATTGAATCATTGTTGCGTCAGCGAAAAATAAAAAACAGAAAATTCGTTTTGACATTGGCATTCGCATTTTTCTCGGAAATTCTGAGGTCATAGTAAAAAGTGACCAATATGAATGTTGTAGATTTTTTTATGATCTACAACTTAGTATAGGCCGTTTTTGAATAAAACGTCAAGTTTCGCCGTAAAACCCAATAATATGCTTTGCACCCGCTTTCAACCCTCCCAAATAAACACTATACCACCCCATGACCTGCATTTATTTTCTTTACGTTCACTATGAGCCCCTTTACCATTTCCAATGATAAAACTCCTGTCTACAATTAATACCGGTTTTGGCTTATAATCAGTTAATTTGCCTGCACTATACGTCGAAAAGTGCATAGTTTTATGACTTTTTGGCAACAATCCGAAGACAAATCAAACATTTTGAGGTATTTTGCGATTTTCGTTGTGAACCCATATCCGTGGGAAGTAGCAAAGTTGAAGTTCGGATTCAGCAACCCCAATAACATATAGAATGAAAGAAAAATAAACTTCCATATTTTTTTCCTGGCCAAAACACCATTTGACTGGACTATTATAATTAAAAATATGTTAAATTTAGGCAATGAAGCAACGAACACTGTGTCAAAAGGGATATGGCAACATTGTTTGACACTGATTTTAGGCAGTAATGACATTGTGAAATAATATTACATCACCAAACAGAATATGTATAAACATAATTCCAAAAGCAAAGAAAAAAACTTTTGCTAATATCAAAAAAACCGAAAGAGAAAATGGCAAAACTATGGAATACGATAAATACGAAATATTAAATATGATCATTTAAAATCATCTTACTCATGTTATGTAGAAATAATTCCGGAGTAGAACATTATTTCAATTTTTCTTCTTTAGTCATTACACAGTTACGAGCCTTTAAACACAGGGTTGAATACTTTTGCAATCGTTAGTACTTATATCCATACTTATAGTCCATTACATAAACTACACGTTATTATATATATACTAATATATACTAATTCATACCAATGACACATCGAACTTTATCAATAAAAACGACTATTATTGTCGATCTACTTATGTACTTTGGATTAATATTTAACTCATAATGAATTTAAGAAATCGACTCGTATGTCCATTATAGGTAATACCCGGTCGATGGGAACAGAATATCGGCTGTTGTTGCTGTCAATATCTAAACATGTACTACACTGTAATCGGCTCAGGTTGTTAAGCCGCTTATGCTGAAACATAATAATTACTGTATAAGGGATGTGTGCCCATCGCTTATGAATTCACGGATTAGTTTACATGAAACGTCACTCTGTACGCCGTCAATATGAGAGGTATTGTAATACGATAATTCATGCATACATGTTTTTGTACTTGTACAAACTAACCAGTTGCAGTACAAATAGCACTATGTAAGTACTATTTTGATTATATGTATTTGATTAACCATGATTGCTGTATGATCAGTTATACGTTTCCTATTGGAAAATGAAGGGGAAAGAAAATGTAACACAAATTTAAAAACTAAAAACATCGAGCACAAATTAAAATATGGAGAAATAGGTCTCCAGTAGTTGGGATAATTGACGTTGTACTGTAGTTGCTTTTGAATAAAAATTCAGAAAAAAAGAACTGATAAACACCAAAAGCACTGTTTGATGCTGACAACTTTTTATTATTGATTATTACTATTGTCAACAGGGTGAGTCGTATCAGTTGTATGGCGTATCATTTTCTACAATGGAAAATTAGTTTCATTTAAACTGGGTATTGCATCTAGGCGTGGCAAAAGCAAAATTTATTATTTTAAATGGAATGCCCTGTATATTATAATATATTATGATTGCGAAGAAAATTGTAATTTTTTATTTAAAAAATGGCTGTTGCAGATATACAGACAGCATAACGACATTTGTGCAGATATTTTCTAACAACTTTGTCAGAAAATAACTGAAACTAACGGGGAGGTGATAGAAATTTGAACGTAATCAATTTTTATATTTTTCAAATGTATTTTTCTTGAGTTTTTAAATGAAAGGCCCTGTATATTAGTGGCTAGTTGCATTTGGTTCCTATTTTCATGAATTTTGTTGTAAAAAGAGCATTGAGAAGAAAAATAATAGTTTTGTTGGATTTCAAAAAAGGCAAAATTGCCAAAAATATATAGAAAGGAAGGGAAATACATTGAATTAATATTTTATTAAAGTTACTCAATACGAAAAATTAATATAATTATAAACAAATCTAAAATATTTTACTAAAAATTAAATAAATAAACAAATAATTCAGAAAAGGCACAACTAATAACATTTCTTAAACTCTTTTTTAAACTTGATAAACATTAACGTTAAACTGGTAAAAAACTGTAACTGTTGAAGATAAAACAACAAGTATTTATTTGCAAGATGTTGAAAACGCCCTCAATTTTGTGTTCTACCCACATTAATCCGATGGATAAAAATCTCGAAGTGTCTTCTCTTATTTTGTCTGATGTCAGCAATAACATTTCTAATTCATTCTAACCGGCATAGCTTCTTGTGTGGTAGGTGGTGTCTGGTTTACAGGGTACCACTTTTATCCCGCACATTTCATTTAGTAGATGTCATTCTAAAGAAAAAGTTTAGCTCTGAAAAGAATATGTTGCGCACTTTCGCTGTATGAAGTAACCTGCAACAATATCACTTCTAATGCGAAATAACTGTATCTTTCCTATAAATCCTATAAAATCAATGTAATTTTAAGGGAATTCTCTAATATCAATGAAAGCAGGTTATTAAATGCATTATCTGTAACTTTCAAGACATTGTTTTTTCAATCCCAAAAGTTTCAGCCGTTTAAAATTTTTTAAAATAAAAGGAAGGAAAAAGACAATATATATCCAACAAAGCAAAATGAAGGACTCAAACAATACCTTTATAGTCCAGTCATTCTAGATTTTTGATATACGTTGTAGTCGGAAGATTAATTGTAGTCAATGAAACTGATACCAATCTATAGCTTATCGTTCCAGTAGTAACATATTAAAATGTTTTAAATGTTTTAAATTTTTTTTCCGCAAGAATTATTTTTAGGTAGTAAATATCATTCTGCGTATAACTTTTCATATGGACCTAATTGTTCTCTCAACTCCAAGTTACAGCCGCTTGAAATATTAACTAAATAAAGAAAAGTAAACAATAAATTACATGTCAAACAATGCTACAACTAAGACAGAGCGTATGCTGAATCTTTATACTCAGAATGACAATTACTTGCAGAGAACCAAATGTCTAAAACGTTACATATGTATTTTGTTTTCATTCATTTCTTTACTTAGTTTATTTACATTTTTAAGTTTTACTTAATTTTATTTACTTTTAATTTTGTTATAAGTATTAAACAGTCAATTTTAAAAAGTTCAAAATGTAAATAAACTAAATAAACAAATGAATGAAAACAAAATACATATGAAACTTTTTATATTTTTGTTTCTCTACAAGTAATTGTCATTCTGAGTATAAAGTTTCTTTCATGCCGACATATTGGTTTTATCAATTCCTAAAGAAGTTAAATCATTTAAAATACAGTTCTGCAACTAGTTTACAATTATTTCAAACGGTTGTAAATTTTTAAGGAATAAAGAAAACAAATAGGTCCATTGAAACTTTTTACTCAGTGTGGTATTTACTATATGGAAAATAGTTTTGCGGACATAAAATGGGACACTCTGTAGATGTGTACTCTTGATTACAAATAATGTAAAATATTTGACTTATATAAGAATATTCACTACATTTAGTTGGATTGATAGCAAAATTAGAAATTGATTAACAACGACAAAAGCCGTTAAATTGACATACTTAACATATAAACATAAGTTTCTGCTAAATCTTCTTCGATAACAGAATCAGAAAATATGGAAGATTCACACGATTGAATGGACGATGATGACTAAAAAATGTCTGCTGTTGATATATCGTCAGATGAGATTGATATTTTAATTCTTTGTTTTAAAAATGTTTTTATTTTTATAAAGTTAACCTTTATTTTGTGATAAGAGAATAGCTTTTGATTTTATAATAAAAGAAAACCTATATTTAGTAATTAAATCTTTCCTTTTACTGCTATTTTGAATAATAATATGTGATGCGGAAAGCGAAAAGGGACCAGTTGTCGGCAGAGATATCAACTTTGTTTTAGTGTAAAAATATTCATAATTTACTCTTTTACTAAGAAAAAACACTAAAAACTCAAACACTAAAACAAAGTTGATATCTCTGCCGACAACTGGTCCCTTTTCGCTTTCCGCATCACATATTATGTTTATAAATACCCCTATAAATTCCCACTTTGGGTAAATACCCGGGTATTTACCCGGGGTAGTTACCCTTGATAATAAATACCCGGGTATTTAACATCACTGGTTATAGTTAATAATAATTAATTAAAAATCATTGAAAAATTGTGCCTGTCAGGTTTATTCCTTCATTACTCCAATCTCACTTACTTAATCGCAAAACTAAAACAACCACATTGTAGCGGACAAAATTTACTATCAAAATGATTCGGGAACCTATACGAAAAAATGAACGGTTAAGTTAGTATATGCAATTATAATTGATTTATTATTAATTATTTTTTGACATTAAAACGAACATTTCTAATGTCAACCGACAATATTATCAAACAATCGTAAGACATTAGAACGGGCATTTCTAATGTCATCTGGTCGGTTGACGTGAAATCGCAAGAAAACTTCAATCGATTATCTAAAATTAACCGTTTATTCTCTCGTATGGGTGTCCGAATCCTTCTGATGGTAAATTTTGTCTGCTCCAGTATGGCATTTTTTGTTTTGCGATTAAGTGAGTGAGATTCGAGGAATGAAAGGTTAGTGTCTGACAAGCACAATTTTTCAATGGTTTTTTATAATTTACATATTTTCCTAATAATAACTGGACCATTAATATCTAGTAACGAAATAAAAAATAAATTAAACCATTATTGTAAGAAAATGTATCAACAATAAAAATAACAAGGCAATTTTCGATATATGTTGTTCCGAAGCGTCATGTGAGACATCATATGATAGCTCCCTTAAAAGCAAATCAAAAGTATCATCTGAAACCATGCCTGATTTAATATCAAGTTAGTTCAATAAACAAAAAACTAGTTTCATTCTAAAAAAACTATAATATGGCAAAAAGTTTTTACGAAAATCTCCTACCTGAAAAGTAATACAATTCTGAAAAATACAATTTCAAATCCAAAATATTTGAGGAGTACATCCTTTTGTGCATTCCAAGTATTAAATTGATTACAAAATTACACATTCCTTCAGAATCCTTCACTTGCAAACAAATCCCCCTCTCTTTTCATACCATTACAATAAACGGCGATATTCACCACCCATCAATTTACCACCCATTAATAATAAATTGAAATGTCACCGCAGAAAACCGTTTGACCGACTAAATTCCCCCGCTTCCACCTTACATTCAAAAGAATCAGATTACAAACACAGCTCGCTTCGAGCATTCGATGCAAATGTATGCGCATAAATATTTGACGAAATAAAACCCTCTCTCGCTGGAAATTTGCTAAATTATTCCCGCATCGCGGCAAGCCTCTGTATATAAAACAAAATCGCATCGGACTTGCTAAGCTCGCGCGGTATTTCGAATCGAACTATTCCGCAAAGCTGCCTGGATTATTATAATGGTCAGAAGCGGAATTATATGGCGTTTGTACAGGTTTTACGGGTATGATTAATGAAATTCCCGCGAGAGGGCGCTTCTCGCTTACTCTCGCATCGAAGAAAAAGAAATTAATCCATCTCTGAGCGCGGTGGAAATTGTGCGGTTGTTGTGTGCTGTGTACGTGTGTTGTGAGAGGATGGAAATGCAGTTGTATGAGCCGAATAAATATCTTTTTAGATTGCGACGTGACGGTGAAATTGCAAACTGCAGAAGACAGGGTGGATGCTGGAACATGATAACAGTTTTGCGTTTAGATTTGGGTCACGCTGTTTAGCAAAATCTGTTCTGGTGCTTGCTTGTGGCAAAATATTGTGTAAACTGGTTCTAGTAGTTCTAATAGTTCCATTTCTTTTTTTAATTTGATTTTAGGAATAATCTTTACATCGCTAATAAATGTGCAACAACCACTGTGCAACAAACAATTTCCAAACAATCAGTTATTTTGGCCAAACTGTGTAGCCGCTAAAGCGCGTTGAAATTTTATGTCACATTACGCGAAACCGCGATAACAAGAGCCCTTCACCAAAAATTCTGTAGAGACCTATATTATTACTATTTATTTATTAACTATATATTTGCTCTTTTTAATAATTAATACATAATGTATTATGTAATTTTTTAAAATCTTTCTGGCTCTTGACTTCGCGGCTTCGCTTAGATTAATATGTCATAATACAGTAGAGGGTCGATAATCCGAACCTCGGTAATCCGAACGTTCGCTAATCCGAACGTTCAAAATAATAATAATAAAATAAATCACCAAAGTAACCTAGGGGAAAGCCATTTTTGTCGGTTCCTGTTTACAGAAAAATGTTTCTTTTGTTTAATTTCAAGATTTTTTAGCTTTTTCTTTATAGCTCTTGTATCCTAGTTTTAATTTTTAACAGTTGATGGCGAATAAAATGTCAAAATAAATACAAACAAAAGGTTATCTAAATCAAGCCAAGGAATACTAGACCAATTATTTAAAAAAAATTAATTTCATCTAGCGAAACACAGAAAAGCTTTTATTTTTTTTCTCGATAACGGTGGTAAATACGAAAAAACTACAAAAGATTAAAATGCTTAAGAACAAAACAAAAAATGCATTTTGTATTTTAGAATCCACCAGCGGCGCACCGAAAAAAAGTTCATGGGGAGAAAAGGGGGCATGACCCCTGAAAAAATATCTCCCTGTAGATTCTAAAAACCATTTGGTATGCCCAATGATGTAAGTCCTACAGCGTAACCCATATTCCAAATTAGAGCTAAATATCTCAAAAACTACAAGAGCTATAAAGAAAAAACTAAAAAAATCTTGAAACTTCAACACCCTGTAGATCGGCAACGAAGAGTTTGCGGACCTATGTTTATATGAATTTTTAGTCATTAAATAAGCCAAAGAATTACCCCTTTTCGTATTTACATCATATTTAGGAACACCCTGTTTATTAGTAGTCCAAATTACTTTCGGTCCCAATTAGTTAAATGAATAATAAATAAATAATAAATAAATCATAAATAAGTGATAAATATTCGATATCTCTTCGATATCCTTCGATTTTTACTTTTTGACATTCCTATAGTTTAAGAAGAGCGGTGTCGAATGGGGTTGGTTTTATTAAGATTGAACTTCAATCAAATACTCGTAGTTTCTAGTATTTAGCTGCAATATGTGATAATCCGAACAATTTGATAATCCGAATCACCTTCGGTCCCAATTAGTTCGGATTATCGACGCTCTACTGTATATCAACCCAATTTCGCGGCTTGTCTGCTTGCCATTATCAATTTTTTCATATATTATACATATTACGTCCTCGACAATTAAAAACATTCTTTTTTGCTTTTATAGATTAATTGCTATTTTATTTGTATTATTCATTATCAAAATATTATGAACATAAGTAATTCATTAAATTTTCCACTATTTAAAGCACTGTTAGCACTGTGCGCACCCACCATAAGCGCAGGAATATATTTTCATATAGTAATAAAATTTGCTATTAGATTAGATTACATTCATGAAAGCAAGCAGATCTTTTTCAGTTGTGATTTTTGTGTAACTTAACAAACAAAGTTGCAGCAAAAACATAATGGAAAAATTAGTTCAAAAGGTATTTAAAGAATCCGGAGAAATATCAGTATGAACACACTGAATGCCAAATTTTCAGGATTTGAAAAAGCTATAAAAGACGAATTGAGAGACACAAATTATTATATTATATGTACCTATGTTTAATTTAGTATCTAGAATATGAACAATATTAAGCAATCATTCATAGGAAATATTATCTTTGTTGTATTTCCAAATTCTATTTTTTGGTGGGTACTACTTCTTGGTTTCGCCTGGAAAAAATCAAAGACCGGTTTTAACAGGTTTTTTTTTAATTCGAAATTCCAACACAGGTTTTTCGAAAGTCGGTTTTTTTATATACCCTACTGGTCACCTTAGTTGCATATATGCCTACACTTTGGTTAACGATCACACACGTAATATAGAAAACAATTTTGAAAAGTGGATTCGGTTAAAGTTAGTTATCTTTAGCTCTAATGGAGAGTATTTGTGTCGTATACTCATATCACTGAAAAAAAAAACATTTTTCCACTCACGTTGGCCGGGTACACCACGTTTGAGCTTCTAATGTGTATAATTAAGTTAATTAGGATGTTTGTTTGCTGTGTTCGATCGTTGTTTGTTTCACTAATCTACCTAAGTATATTTACCGATGTTTGTTGCCATTTAATTAAGTGTGACCTTTGTAATTATGGACATTATTTATTCTGATGAAGAAACAATAGTGTTTCGGATTATTAACAATAAAAAATTAGGTTCTGTTCAATTCCTAATCTTATTCCCGAACTATTTATTGTTACGTGATCTAACAAAATCTCCTGATCGGATGATAGTGCATATTAGTTTTTAATCATGTCGGATTTATGTATTTACT
Organism: Aphodius sticticus; assembly: GCA_963966075.1. Lineage (NCBI taxonomy): Eukaryota > Metazoa > Arthropoda > Insecta > Coleoptera > Scarabaeidae > Aphodius > Aphodius sticticus. The sequence continues at coordinate 105,243,823 of OZ014506.1, forward strand.
TTCCTCATAACAACTTCAATAACTCATAACATTTCCCTTGGAAAGCAATTTCATTCTCTTCTGTCCATATAATCCAAGATAGCTCAGGTACTACCATAATAAACCTAACAAACTTATATGATAATACATCCATCCCTTAGTTACGACTAGCTTGTGTTACACCAAAGTTGTGAGATATAACTTCTTAACTCTGATCATATTATCGGTACGCCGATTACGTCAACTTTAAACTTTCCTCAACTGTCGACGTTTCACAGAAAACCCAATATCAGAAAATTTAATTTCTAAACACACGTAAAAAAAAATATGTTGGAATTTATCACTCTTTCAGACTTTGCATTCGTCTCTAATTTCAATTAAGAGCATGCTCCATTTTACTGCACCGCTGAGCATGTAAGTTTCGCCTCACACACGAGATGGCGCTTCGAATTGCTTCGTTAAACAGTTCGGTAACTGGATTTTCAGCTTATGTTACACCGATTTTACTCCGACTTAATGAATCTAGTCATTTCCCTTCCTCCTATTACAGACATTTATTAATTTCGCACAAACTTATCTACAACAGAAAATAAACTGCTTCCGGGTTAAGTGAAGCCTACGTACTTACTTTATCCACAACAGTTTTTACTTCTATCGAGCGAGTTTTCCAGTATTTAAATTGGCACGTAAAATTGAAATAAGGCAAAGGAAGTCGAAAATAAAGTCGGAAGAAGCAAATTTAAAAGTTTTCCGGAGGAAATAGCATTATGAAGTAGGCTGTGGGTCCCATGGTTGCCAGGTTAAGATATACAATATTCACAAGCAGCAACTTTAGAAAATTTCAAAGCGAACCAGCCTAATTCAATATTTAATGAAGGTTGGGGGGACAAAATGAATGACTTACGAACAAGGGTGGTGAAGTTACTTCGTGACAGCTAAAGTTGGCAAGAAAATTGATAAAAAAATGTTTCCTTTAGCTTTTATGGATTAATACTTGTATTTGTATTTACTCATACCTAAAATGTTAAAAATTTAAGTAATTATTCTAATTTTCCACTATTTAAGTGTCTGACAGGAATGGTGGAGGTGCTGGGATATATTTTTATATAATAATAAAACTTGCCATTCTCAATTTATTCATCTAAATATTACATCCTCTAGTTCTAATTAATAACTAATAAATCAAAATGTCAAAAAAATAGGTAATTATATGTTGCGTTTACACTATTTGTAGGTGTGTCAGAAATGGTGGAGGCGACGGAATATATTTTCATATAGTAATGAAATTTTCCATTGTCAATTTATTCATCTAGATATTACATACTCCGGAATAATAATGTAATATAATTTCATTATCGCAGTGTATTTATTCAATCGAAATGGTTAATCCTTTGGGCGTGTTGTGTGGGAAAAATGGCGCGGCTGGTGCAGCCGGATGACGAGAGGTGGCGTGCGCGCTGCAAGGCTAATTGAAACAAGTTCGGCGTTCGGCGGTGTTTAATCTGATTAATTAATTAGCGTCGATAAAGTTGGGGGAGCGTAATTTGACGATTAAAATTTTATCCGGCGCGGTTCGAACTCGTTACGTAATTATGCTAATTTTCGGAGCGAAAATGTTCAACGTAGAGGGTGTTGAGGGTGTTTATTGTTTCGACGATCAAGTTTTTTTTTATTAATAATGAAATCAAATAAATAGATTGTTTAGCAGTTTGTCTGGAAGATCAATATTGATGATCGATAGGTTATTGCGTTCAAAGTAGTATCGTAAAAATTTCAAATAAGAAAGTGCTATTCACACATTCACAAATATTGTTATCATATTGTTCAAAAATTTGATTTTTTCAATGTACAGAGAACATTTCGTAATTATAAAAGTAAAAAAAGTTCTAAAATAATTTCTTGTGTACCTACACCGCAGTGGTTATTTTGTCAACATTAACAACACAGTAGTTTTTTTGCATGAATAAGTATCCAAATGTTCAAAAACTATGTCTGTATTTTAAATGTTACTAGGAACATTTTTTTTCATTATAGATAAAATAGCTATCAAATCATCATAAATTGTCATAAAATTTGCACATCGCTGAATTCAGAAGAAAATCATTTACTAAATTTAATAGGCGAACATACCATTCGATTAGAAAGAACAATGCAAGAATAATTACGCAATACACATTTATTTGATTTTTAGTCCAGTCAAATGGTGTTGGCCAGGAAAACATACACAGGAAAATATAGAAGTTTTCTTTTCTTTCATTTTATATGTTTTTTTGGGGTGGTGAATCCGACTTTCAACTTTGCTAGGTCCCACGGGTATGGCTTCACAACGAAAATCGAAAAAACAAAAAACTCAAAATTTTCGACTTTTCTGTTTTTGCAAAAAGTCATAAAACTATGCAGTTTTCCAAGTAAACCCTTATATACAAAAATAAAGCACACTAAATTTCCTTAAAAAACAACCTTAAGTGTATCAATGATTTGGCCGCTAGAGCGCGCTGAAAGAAGGCCAAATTTTCCTGCTTAATGTAATGTGCGTGTAATTACAAAAATAAATCTTTGATTCCGATAAAACTACACTAAATTCTCTACAAATTGCATAACTTAGGGCGGGTTTTTCAATAACAGATTACACAACGAAACACTATTGAACGGCATTCTTTCTCAGTTCAAGGAACTTGGGTGTTTTTCAATGACAGTTCAATGCTTGATCGGCGTTCGTCAATGAACGGTCGATGTCGACCGCTTAATTCCGTTCAGGAGAGATGATCAAGGAATCAGTTATTTTGGCCAAACTGTGTAGCCGCTAGACCGCGTTGAAATTTTATGTCATATTTCGCAAAACCGTCAAGAGCTCTTCACCAAAATTTTAGTAGAGACCTATATTATTACTTTTTCATTTATTAATAACTATATATTTGCTCTTTTTAATTAATACTCAAAGTAATGTATTTTTATATTTTTATACCCCCCACATTTAATGTGGTGAATTATTATTATTTGTATCACCGTTAATGAGGCGTGGCAGATATAGACTTATATACAGGGTGTTTGTAAATAAGTACGACAAACTTCACGGGGTGATTCTCCATGAAAAAAATAATGGCAGTTTGCTATATAAACGTATGTCCGCAAATGCTTCGTTTTCTAAGATACCGGGGTGTTAAAGTTTTTCTTAAAAACTGACGATTGAATCTCGTCTGAGGGAGGTCATTTTCAACCATTTTTGTAGCATTGCGCCTATTTAAAATTTTATTAGTATTATTTTCTGTGATTGTTTTAGTTTAAAGTTATTGTATGAAATAGTTCTTTAAAAAAATTGAGTTCAAAAAGATGTTTTATTTTTTTGCATAAAAACGGTGCCCCCTAAAAAAAAGGCAGATTGGGATTTTTTGTCACAAATTGAACGAAGAATTCCAAAATGATTTTTAATTTGTAATATCCCTGTGCCGTACCATTTTTTTCTTTAAAGAAATTGATATCATTACCCGTATGCGCGCCAATGATGAACATAAAATTGTTAATTGCATGTCAAAAAAATGCGCAATAACTACCTCTTAAAACCCACTACATTTCATATGCATATCTCGACCGGTTTCGGAGCAATAAATAAATCGTCAGTTTTTAAGTAAAACTTTAAAACTTAAAGGCTGGTTTTCCTAGGAGCAGGTTTTTTTACGCAGCGTACAACTGAATAGAGGCATATCAAGTATCAGCGTCTTCTCAAAAGCGACAGTCGCCTGAGAAGACGTACGTCCAACGTTCATGTCAATCTTTTCACATATCGTGGAAAGAATGAATGCATGACAATCGCATCTTAACTAGCTCGAATGTCACTTTTGACATTTTGTATTTTGACATTACGTTTTGCGCTCTGTAGGAAAACACTCACACTGCTTCCATATCGGTGATATGACGGCGTGTTGCGCTAAGCCTTTTACGTTGTACGCTGCGTAAAAAACCTGCTCCTAGGAAAACCAGCCTTTAAGAAAACGAAGCATTTGCGGACACACGTTTATATAGAAAACTGTCATTATTTTCTCATGCAGAATCACCCCCTAAAGTTTGTCGCACTTATTTACTAACACCCTGTATATGGATTTGATCAGAATTGAAAACTGAATCGATTTAGCTATGTCCGTCTGTCCGTCTGTGTACACGATCACTGCCGTAACACTTGTTTTTTTCTATTTTTTAAATATTTTACGGTGGGGGTATTTTAATTTCAGTACGGCTGAAGATAATTTTCGAACTAGTTTTTTATTAAGTCTGCGACGCTTAGCGGTCCTGGTTTCTTAGAGGTCCTGGTTTCTCTTCTGAAGTATGAAAGGGAAACAACATTTATTAGCAATGACTGCAGTGAAATGAAAATAAATGATTAAGTTATGCAATTTGTAGGGAAATTAATGTAGTTTTATCAGAATCTAAGCCTTTTTTATAACTACACGAAACATTAATTACCTACAATTTGAGGTATGATAAAAATTTATGCAAGAATTTTTGCAAAAGTTAGACATTTTGCTGCAAGAACTGAATGAAATTTCTTTCCTATTCGAACGGACATTATCGCGATTTAGGGCTTTATGTCGAGGGGGCAAAACTCTGAGGGTCTGACGGCCACTAGAACTTTTAATTACCTACAATTTGAGGTATGATAGAAATTTATGCAAGAACTTTTGCTATAGTTATAGACATTTTGCTGCAAGAACTGAATGAAATTCGTTTCCTATTCGAACGGACATTACCGCGATTTAGGACTTTATGTCTAGGGGGCAAGACTCTGAATGTGTGACGACTACTAGAACTTTTAATTACCTACAATTTGAGGTATGATAGAAATTTATGCAAGAATTTGTGCAAAAGTTTTACACATTTTGCTGCAAGAACTGAATGAAATTCCTTTCCTATTCGAACGGACATTATCGCGATTTAGGGCTTTATGTCGAGGGGGCAAAACTTTGACGGTTTGGCGGCTACTAGAACTTTTAATTACCTACAATTTGAGGTATGATAGAAATTTATTCAAGGATTTTTGCAAAAGTTATAGACATTTTGCTGCAAGAACTGAATGAAATTCCTTTCCTATTCGAACGGACATTATCGCGATTTAGGGCTTTATGTCGAGGGGGCAAAACTCTGAGGGTCTGACGGCCACTAGAACTTTTAATTACCTACAATCTGAGGTATGATAGAAATTTATGCAAGAATTTTTGCAAAAGTTAAAGACATTTTGCTGCAAGAACTGAATGAAATTTCTTTCCTATTCGAACGGACATTATCGCGATTTAGGGCTTTATGTCGAGGGGGCAAAACTCTGAGGGTCTGACGGCCACTAGAACTTTTAATTACCTACAATTTGAGGTATGATAGAAATTTATGCAAGAATTTTTGCTAAAGTTATAGACATTTTGCTGCAAGAACTGAATGAAATTCGTTTCCTATTCGAACGGACATTATCGCGATTTAAGGACTTTATGTCTAGGGGGCAAAACTCTGAATGTGTGACGACTACTAGAACTTTTAATTACCTACAATTTGAGGTATGATAGAAATTTATGCAAGAATTTTTGCAAAAGTTATAGACATTTTGCTGCAAGAACTGAATGAAATTCCTTTCCTATTCGAACGGACATTATCGCGATTTAGGGCTTTATGTCGAGGGGGCAAAACTTTGACGGTTTGGCGGCTACTAGAACTTTTAATTACTTACAATTTGAGGTATGATAGAAATTTATTCAAGAATTTTTGCAAAAGTTATAGACATTTTGCTGCAAGAACTGAATGAAATTCCTTTCCTATTCGAACGGACATTATCGCGATTTAGGGCTTTATGTCGAGGGGGCAAAACTCTGAGGGTCTGACGGCTACTAGAACTTTTAATTACCTACAATCTGAGGTATGATAGAAATTTATGCAAGAATTTTTGCAAAAGTTATAGACATTTTGCTGCAAGAACTGAATGAAATTTCTTTCCTATTCGAACGGACATTATCGCGATTTAGGGCTTTATGTCGAGGGGGCAAAACTCTGAATGTGTGACGACTACTAGAACTTTTAATTACCTACAATTTGAGGTATGATAGAAATTTATGCAAGAATTTTTGCAAAAGTTATAGACATTTTGCTGCAAGAACTGAATGAAATTTCTTTCCTATTCGAACGGACATTATCGCGATTTAGGGCTTTATGTCGAGGGGGCAAAACTCTGAGGGTCTGACGGCCACTAGAACTTTTAATTACCTACAATTTGAGGTATGATAGAAATTTATGCAAGAACTTTCGCTATAGTTATAGACATTTTGCTGCAAGAACTGAATGAAATTCGTTTCCTATTCGAACGGACATTACCGCGATTTAGGACTTTATGTCTAGGGGGCAAGACTCTGAATGTGTGACGACTACTAGAACTTTTAATTACCTACAATTTGAGGTATGATAGAAATTTATGCAAGAATTTGTGCAAAAGTTTTACACATTTTGCTGCAAGAACTGAATGAAATTCCTTTCCTATTCGAACGGACATTATCGCGATTTAGGGCTTTATGTCGAGGGGGCAAAACTTTGACGGTTTGGCGGCTACTAGAACTTTTAATTACCTACAATTTGAGGTATGATAGAAATTTATGCAAGAATTTTTGCTAAAGTTATAGACATTTTGCTGCAAGAACTGATTGAAATTCGTTTCCTATTCGAACGGACATTATCGCGATTAAGGGTTCTATATCGAGGGGGCAAAACTCTGATGGTCTGACGGCTACTAGAACTTTTAATTACCTACAATTTGAGGTATGATAGAAATTTATGCAAGAATTTGTGCAAAAGTTATAGACATTTTGCTGCAAGAACTGAATGAAATTCGTTTCCTATTCGAAAGAAATTTAGTGTACTTTATTTTTGTATATAGTGGTCTATGTCGAAAACTGCATAGTTTCATGACTTTTTGGGAAAAAACTGAAGAAAAGTCTAACATTTTTAGTTTTTTTGCGTTTTTCGTTGTGAAGCCATATCCCTGGGAAGTAGTAAAGTAGAAATTCGGATTCAGCACGCCAGAAAACATATAGAATGAAAGAAAAAACTTCTATATTCCAGGCCAGCCTTGGAAACGATTGGACTATTTGTTCTAGAAACACAATTAAAGAGGATGTAGTAATTATTTGATAATTTACACTACTACTATTTTAGACACTGTGTAATCAGTTTTCTTAAAGTTAGTTAAGTTAGTTTAAAACTATATTAATTATTATTATCTACTTATCGAGTAAAAGGCACTATTCAAAAATGTAATCCGAACCAATATTTAGTTCATATTATCGAGGCTGTGCTGTAGTTACAACTCTATGAAAACAAAAAACGTCTTTGTAGCTGAAAAAGCTGCCCTTCAAAATTGCCCACGTTGGCATGCTTTTCACACTTTGACTTTTAAATTTTTAGTTCACTAGGATCAATACCACTCTAAAGAAAGAGCACAATAACCTCGCATGTACAAAAAGAATAATCACAATGGACTTGTAATAATTTTAACAATAATAATTACACCAAAAATGTTTATTCGGCATAAAATATCGACGCGCTTTTAATCTACGGTGAAATCACGTTTCATGCCGCAGCTACGCTTGCAGATGACAGATATAACATCCGATGCGTCGCTTCCGCATCGGCATTTTATTCAATTTTCCGCCTGTTCTATTCCGCAACCCAATTACAAACAAATACATACATCGAGTAGTCTGGTCGCGCGCGTTCGCGAGCGTCAAGCCGTTTACGTCACGGGCACGAGCCGCGGCGGGACCCGCGAGCGCAGAGGGCGCCACCGCTATGAATTTTTTTTGCATGCGGCATTATTTCGCCGTACCCGCGTCCCGGAAGGCCGGCACATTCCCAGTTTTGCAATAAAATTTAATTATCGTCCGGGAGAGCGCGAATATTGCGTATTTTGATTGCTTTTTATTTAATTTTCGGCCAAAAAATCAACGGTTGCGGTGTTCATGACATCGGCGCGGTACTACATCACGTCTGGCTTTTTCGAAAATATTTTCATATTTTGCTCGGCGTTTTTGGTCAAGATGGAATTTTTAGAGTATGGAGGAATTTTATTTTGACGTTGACAATTTTGAAAAACTGAAATTTTTAGCTGTAAAGAAGTTTTCTGTTTCCATAGATTTGGAACTAGAGTATAGTCTCCATAATAAATAAATAAATAAATAAATAAATAAATGTTAATAAATTATGAACTAATCAATGCTACATGGTTTATATTTTCGAGGAGTGCATTTTACTGGATAAGTAGATATTGACAATAATTATTACAACAAAATTTTAAGTGCGTTTCTAGAACAAAATTGTTTAAAGAGATATGTATTGTCTGATACAGCCTATTGAATATCCCGTTTTTAGCAAATATTCCGTGTAACCTAATCAGTTATTAATTAATTGCGTACACTAATTTACATATTTCGGACTTTCCATTTTTAGATAGGCCGAAGAATGTTCGTTTTATTGCGATATCTCCAAGGGTACTCGAGTAATTCGCGTTTTTCTATACTTGTAAATTCCCATAAGGGGGGCTGAAATCAGCCGTCCAAGTTAAGAATGCAAATAGTCGCATAACACGCCGACATCGGCCCATGCCTGCTACCTGAAGGCTATATAATCGCGATCGGACTTTTAGACATTCCTTTAGTATAAAAAGAGGGGAATCGAATGGTGTTGGCTTTCTTAAGATTGATCAAAGGATCATCGAGATACAACCTACTGAATATCCCGATTTTTGCAAATATTCCGTGTAACCTAATCAGTTATTAATTAATTGCGGATACTAATTTACATATTTCGGATCGGACTTTTCCATTTTTATATAATCCGAAGAATGGTCGGTCGTTCGAATAGTGTTAGTTTTATTACGATATCTCCAAGGGTACTCGAGTAATTAGCGCTTTTCTATACACATAACTTCCCATAAGGGGGGCTGAAATCAGTCGCTCAAGTTAAGAACGCAAATGACCGCATTACACGCCGACTTCGGTCCACGCCTGCTACCTCAAGGCTATATAATCCTGATCGGACTTTTCGACATTCCTATAGTTTAAGAAGAGGGCAATCGAATGGTGTTGGTTCTATTAAGATAGATGAAAGGCTCAACAAGATACAGCCTATTGAATATCCAGTTTTAGTAAATATGCCGTGTTACCTAATCAGTTATTAATTAATTGCGGTTACTAATTTATATATTTCGGATCGGACTTTTTCATTTTAAGATATGCCGAAGAATGCTCGTTCGAACAGTGTTAGTTTTATTGCAATATCTCCAAGGGTATTCGAGTAATTCGCGTTTTTCTATACACGTAAATTCCCATAAGGGGGGGCTGAAATCAGCCGTCCAAGTCAAGAACGCAAATGACCGCATAACACGCCGACTTCGGTCCACGCCTGCTACCTCAAGGCTATATAATCGCGGTCGGACTTTTCGACATTCCTATAATTTAAGAAGAGGGCAATCGATGGTGTTGGTTTTATTAAGATTGATCAAAGGCTCAACGAGATACAGCCTATTGAACATCCCGATTTTTGCAAATATTCCGTGTAACCTAATCAATTATTAATTAATTGCGGATACTAATTTACATATTCGGATCGGACTTTTCCATTTTTAGATACGCCGAAGAATGCTTGTTTGAACAGTGTTAGTTTTATTTTGGTTTATTTTATTGCGATATCGCCAAGGGTACGCGAGTAATTACTCGACTACCAATATGGTATTCCGGTGTTTTTGAAATTGTCATTTTTTACAAAGTATGGGTGCTACTGTTTGTTACTTCACAAGTAAAATATCAAACATTGTTTTAAATTAAGAGAAATCGTTGTTTGAAGTTTGAATTAGGATTGGTCTTTGTGACGTCACAAAGACCGCTCAAAGTGAGCGACTTGACAACGTTGCTATATCTAGGGTGCACGTAGTAAATTTTTGTCTTCTGTTGTGTCAACGTTTAGAATCGCTCGTTTGTTGACACCTGCTTTGGTTATTGAGGTTATATCAAACACTTGTTCAAAATGTATAAACTCCAACGCCGACATTGTTCTATGTCCGGCTATAACAGCAGTAGAACGTAACTCCTGATTTTCTTTACATTGCCGACTAGCGAGATGAGAGATGTTTGGCTTCAAGTTTCAATGATCAAATCATCTCTCAAAAAAGTTACCTTTATTCGTTGTCAAACAACAGGGCCGCCAATCGTCAACTTGGCCGATCAGCTGTTCGAGAGCGGTCCGCTGTTGCCACCGCTACTAGGGATCGGTAATCATCGTGTATTTCCGAGGGTGGTCGGTGAATTCAAACCAAATGCACTTTTAATTGCAATTATCTCATAGAAAAACTAAATCAAAAAGCTCATAGCTTAACTTTATGAATCCTCATAAATTGTACAATAGGTTAAACCAAATATCTGCTTAAATTTTGACATGACCGGAATACCCTATTGCTCGAGTACTAATGATTGAAACTGGCAGAAACTTTTAATAATTGCTACAAAATTCAAACCATAATTAGCAATCTATTGTATTTCAAGTCTTTTGTATACGTTTGCTTACGTGCAATGTTATTTTTTTTTACGTTTTTACTACAATATATATCCAGAATCAGGAAATGTTTTCTGACCAACATGTGGTGGTAACGAGTAAAGCACAAAGTTTGGAAAATAAGGAATAACCAAACACAAATTAAAGTTATTTTTAGAAATTAAAATTGCTAAATAATATCTAGGTCATTGTACAGTACTTAGTTTGTCAAAAATGTGTATGCCGAATACTATTAAAATTAAAAACTACTCAATTTAAGAACTTGTTAACTTAATAACAAAATCAAAGTGACAATTTGTGATGTCGTGCACGTATTTTTCTTCGATATTTTTCGATACGTTACTGAATACAATAAACCTATCGATCATAAATATTGATCTCCAAAACAACAACAAATATCATTCATTCATTCATTGATTTACGTTGCTAAAATTGATTTAAATAATCGAATTTGTAAATAACTATAATTCCTCCAATTTTCATGATATCCTTTTCAGGCTGTTTTTCCTGATACATGCTTTTTATTATACAGAGTGTTGATTCTTCGCGAGAATAATTGGTGATTTTATTTATTTGTAAAGATGTATATGAAAACTGTTAAATATGGGAAAAGTTATTTCAAATTCTTTTTTTTATGAAATGCAGATCAAAAATAGATACACAGTATACATGTTACATTAACCAAACAATTTATATTGCTGTAGTCCATAGATATTTTTATATCATCCTCCAGACAAATTTCAAATAACTAAACAATAAATTAGCTCACATAATTCCCCACAAAGCAGTTTTCAAATTCTGCTACGTACACAACCCTCCCCAATACAATCCAATTAATAATCACCATCCAAAACAATTAATCCCAAAATCCGTATACCCCCTTCACCCTAAATAGGTGCTGTAAATTCGCAATATCTGCAAAAACAAACCAATCCGACATAATTAAAATTAGAGGGTGGAGGATGTCCCCTAATCCACCCCTTCCACCGCTTAACGTGATAAATTCAAACAAGGAAATAATCGCAAACCACCCTTCAGGGATATCATCCGAACCAAAGAAAAATTTTCCAGGTTTCACCCCGTTCTTCAGTTGTACCACCCCTGCGAGCTAAGGGGGTTGCGGGACATGATTTATACAACGGTGGAGATATTGCTGCGTGACGGTATCCATTATCCTGGGGGCGGTGGAGTTCATGTCTCGAAACCACCCCCACCCCACGCCCGCAAATAACAAATAACTCCACACACTCAACGATTTTCGTACTGCTACGAAACAGAAAAATGTCAATTTAACACGTCAAACACTTTTTTTTCAGCTGCTGGGGAGGAATTAAGTCCCATGGGGTAGGATTTAGGATTAATGCGAGGATATCCGGTGCGTAATCTGGATATTTATTTTGTGTGTCTGGGGGTTTAGACAGGGTGAGGCGACGGATGTAGGCGTTATAAATGTTGAATTGTCGGGGTCTTCATTGTTGATAGGGTCTATCTAATAATATTACGATTAATAAATTCGATTAAACAGGAATTTATTCAGATTTCAATAATTCTACTGGATGTAGATTGTAGGTCATTAAAGCTGTAAGGATTATTGAAAAGAAATTAATAAATGGGGTTCTGGTAGGATTTCTCCGAATCGGCTCTTTTGATTTTTTACTTTCTCAAAACCGATTATCCAACAAAATGTACGTCACATTGAACAGTTATTGTGACTTTGGTTCGGTTTACAAATACTTAATTTATTTCATAACGAAATTATTTAACATTCCCATGCTACGATTTTTAGCAAAATATCAAGTTTTTGGTATCATTGTAATCATTGATATCATCCTTTTTGTTGCCTTGGTCATAAAAATATGACGAACGATATGTTTTAGTGTTCCAAATGTCATCCTGATTGAAAAAACAAACATTTTAAAGGATACCAAATAGAATTTCAAAGATGACGTCATTTGCGGAAAAAGTCATACTAAAATCAAGAGTATCTCAACATTTATTCGTCTAACTTCAACAACAAAGCAATGAACCGGGTGTAGCTATGGCATGCGTCAGCCGGTATACCATAACATTTAACATACAGGGTCACTGCGAATCAGCTTATCTCGGAAACTTTTGATAAAAACATGAAAAAGATTTCTTAATAACGTCTAGAATACGAATTGTATAAAACTTATATTATCTAATTGTTGACGCTGAAGTAATTTTATTGCACTACAAGCATCTATAATAAAGACAAAATAAACTTGGTGATCACTGATCAATTCATAATTTTATTATTCATTCGTTTTAAATACATATTTATTAGCTTTAAAGTTATTGTTAATAATTAAACGCTTTTAATATTGATGTTTTAGTAAATAAAGGTGAAAGGTATTTTCTTGGTGGAAAAATGTTGAAAAAAGATAACCTATTGTAGGTATTTAAGATAATTTTTCGAAACTTGTAGCATCATATTTTCTATTTTTTCGAATTTTGTTTATTAAGAATCTACGCTATATATTTTATGTTCCATAACGTTCACTAGTATACTATCTGACGAGCACAAAACTAAGGATGTAAATCGCGAGCATGAAGTTTATACGCGAGCCGTAGGCAAGCGTGTAAACGTGCGAGCGATTTATATCCATTATGTGCAAGTCGAATACGACGTTTTATCTACGACCCATTTTATATCAAATATTTTAATAGTATATTATTTCACGAGCACATAACTAAGGATATAAATCGCGAGCATGAACTTTATACGCGAGCCGTAGGCAAGCGTGTAAACATGCGAGCGATTTGTATCCGTTGTGTGCGAGTCAAATACGACATTTTATCTACGACTCATAAATTCCATTTTATTTCAAATATTTTAAAGGTATTTGTCAATGATGGCGAGGCGAACTGTCACATAACTGTCATCTACGTAGGTTTTGACAGACTTTGACACGAGCATTGTATAATGAGGACAGTTCGTTCAAATTATGAAGTCATTATTTAAACGAATTGCTATTATTATACAACGCTAGTGTCATTATAAAGATTCTTTGGCTTATTTAATGACTAAAAATTCATATAAACATAGGTCCGCAAACGCTTCGTTGCCGATCACAAGGGTGTTGAAATTTCAAGATTTTTTTAGTTTTTCCTTTATAGGTCTTGTAGTTTTTGAGATATTTAGCTCGCTCTAATTTGGAATATGGGTTACGCTGTAGGACTTACATCATTGGGCATACCAAATGGTTTTAAGAATCTACAGGGAGGTATTTTCTCAGGGTTCATGCCCCCTTTTCTCCCCATGAACTTTTTTCGATGCGCCGCTGGTGGATTCCAAAATACAAAATGCATTTTTTGTTTTGTTCTAAAGCATTTTAATCTTTTGTAGTTTTTTCGTATTTACCATCGTTATCGAGAAAAAAAAATAAAATATTTTCTGTTTCGCTAGATGAAATTAAAACTTTTTAAACAATTGGTCTAGTATGCCTTGGCTTGATTTAGATAACCTTTTGTTTGTATTTATTTTGACATTTTATTCGCCACCAACTGTTAAAAATGAAAACTAGGATACAAGAGCTATAAAGAAAAAACTAAAAATCTTGAAATTTCAGCACCCTGTAGATCGGCAACGAAGCGTTTGCTTCGTTGCCGGACCTATGTTTATATGAATTTTTAGTCATTAAATAAGCCAAAGAATTACCCCTTTTCGTATTTACATGATATTTAGGAACAGCCTGTATAGTCATAGCTACGTATGTAATGAACTTATTATATGCGAGTCGTAGACAAAACCTTTTATCGATTTGGTTGATTATTCTTGCAGGTAAATTAAAGGCCTAAGTTAAATTAAGTAGAGTAATTTGTTGGAATTTGGGCTAGTTTTTAAATATTGTGTTAAAAATCCAAATGAACTTAGGAATTAATCAAAACATCTGAATGTTTGTACAAGACATACTGTTACAAACAAAACTGAACAACTTTTACTTTGAGATTCTATGTTTTGCAAACTTTGATCGATTTTGATGATTATATCACCACTTTGATGGTTAACTCTGGGAAAAATTCTTAAAGCTTATCACACCGGATTAACTAAAATGTTGTTTTGGTGGTCAAAGTTTGAAACACCCCTGGAATAATATTACTGAGTTTGGTCAGGATTTCTTACAGCTTTATTCATAAGACATTTCGTTTTTTATTCATCCCAATTTCTGAATGTTTGTAAACAATACAGTTACGAGTAAAAAATGCAATTTTAGCTTTATTGCTAAAAAAAATTTATAATTTTTTACCGATGAAGAAACACCAATCTTTTACCCGCATTGTAAAAAGAATAAAACTAGGTAAAACTGCAAAGTAAAACTGTAAAATTTTGCTCTACAAAGGGGATTTATTTCAGAGTACAAGAGAGTTTTTCAATATTATAAAGGCGTGTGATAATGTGGCTGCAGTTGTTGCAGTAAAAAAGGAAGATCAAATGGCAAAAGATTAAAAAACTTATAGAACATCCAAGCTTGTTATTGAACACACATTCAACAACGATTTTATTAGTTACGACACCAAACCCGGCGCCTCCACCAAAGTTAAAAACGCGAATTATCCCTTAACTCGTCTCTAAAATCGTCCGCAATCTTCGATCGATTCTTAAGTTAGAGTGCCACGTACATGATAGAACACACAGAGACCGGATTCTACCCACAAAACAAACAAAAAAACGCTGTTTCCTACATTACCCCACTAAAGACTCTCACTGAATATTTCAGTCGCGCCCGGCGGGAAAATTACAGTTTACAGCTGGCCAAACAACAATTATCCAGAACGTACGTCAATTTCCACGCTTCTTTAACAATTCAAGCACTCGTCCAATTCTCTCACACACACACATAGACACATATCCTTCCCTACCCCAAGTATACGTATTTGAACAGACCACTCTCTGGTCTGTTCAGGATAATGGTGGGGCAACAGGCAAAGGACGCCTCCTTGTCTCCATGAATGATTAACCGGCATCGACGATGTGACAACGACATCATTTGGCCGATATGTGGAAGGGTATCTGAAGCACATCTAAATATATTACCGTATAAATAAGGTATGAGACTTTGAGAGGTGGATGAGACGTCTAGGATATATGTGTAGTCGTTAGAGGGGATCGGGGCATACATCAATATGTCAGAATTAATGGCGTACTCTGGATGGGATATGATTTCATTTATGATAGCGTAAAGAAACGGACCTGTCGATTGGAGGGAAGCAATCCATTCGGTACCTATGAGGTATGAGTTATTTTATTGAAAGGTTTTAATAATGGATGTGTTTCTATATTTAGATACTTATCTGGAAAATTATTGAGGACGAAATAAATCGAGTTTGTTTAATACTGTGTGTCCCATTTGAGGTGTCCATTTCAACCCCATCCTGTTGTTATCTTTCATGGTTTTCATTTAAAAGTGTTCACATCAATTTTAGATTAGTATACCAGCCCATTAGGACCTTGAAAAAAATCTTATTTAAAATTAAAAAAACCTACTCAAACATACAAAAATTCATTGAAATATTCAGAAGTTTTGTTTTATCATAAAAATCTTAATATTTCCCGTAATTTGCTTTGTTATGGATATTGAAAAAAGTTACTAAAATAACTGCTTAGAATGAAAGACTATAAGATTAATGAATGTTATCGATGTTTTCATCATGACAAGCGTTTCTTAGTAACTAGAAGTAATTTAAATAAACATTTTAATATTCCAATGAAACGGTATCTGTGAGTATGTTTAATTTTAATAAAAAAAACAACTTTTTACCTTATTTTATTCTCAGCAATTAGGCAAAGTAAAAGAAATTATAATCGAAAATTAATTTAAGCCCACAAAATGGTGCCTTGGGAAGTTTAGTGTACAACACTAAATAATTTGAAATCAAAATCATAAAAGATAACAACAGCATCGAGTAAAGTTCACTTCAAGTGAGACATACTGTAAAATATAGAAGCCAGCGATTTTAAAAACTACTACAAACAAACTGAACAATACTAAGCCTGCGGTGGATAAATAATGTAACAAGTCAGGAATTTATAAAAATCACTTGTTGTGACTGCAATAACAGATACATACATTGTACAGTCGGGACGAAAATTAGATAAACGATACAAGGAACATATTTCTAATAGAAATTCTAGCGTGTAGAAGCATATTAAGAGGGGGCTTTTATCCATATATCAGTTACATTGCAAAACACGGGCGCATAAAAAACAGATCGGAGTCGAAACTATTGCATTCATGTGTAAAAGTAAGATACTGTTGGAATATGTTAGCATAGGGCATTGTTCAGGGATAAGCATAAAATTCAACCACACTTGCTTTAATCATGAATTTAATTAGAGAAAAGACTTGCTTTAATCATGAATTTAATTAGAGAAAAGAAGCTAATTTTTGACATAATATACTGATTGATCTAATATGCTTTCATGGTGATTAAGCCAATAGCATTAATCCCGGAACAGGTGCTAATGTATGGGTGACATTTCAAGATATAGCTCTTTAAAATTGACCCAGCCGCTGGCAAGTTGATCTGCTTTGTATGCAATTGTGTCGAATTACTACGAACTGTTACCGCGGAGCTCTGCAAAGAAGGTTTCTGTAATACACTCCACATACCGAGACACAGGAGAAGTGTACTAACAGCTCAGATCAATAATAACTAACAGTTGACTACAACTACAGTAGCTGCCTATTGGCAAAGGGAGACATTGGCTGAACAAATTAAGTAAGTATGTTGGTTTATACACAAAGACTTGAGTACAACGGTTCATTGTTAGATGAACCACATCATGGGCATACTACACACTCAAAGCCGACGTCGATCTCAGTAGCATAAACTTGCCTCTCAACGAATATAATCACCACGTAGACAGAGACAGCATCGTCATTTTACATGAAATATATATAAGCAAGAAAATGAACATCTTGGAAGACCTCGATATATATAAGCACCTATAAAACAATCTGACTGTCAGAAGAATCATTAGAGCTAGTATTTTCTACAAAACCAACATCCATAGTGAGCTTAATTTTTTATTAATTCTCTCAATTTCTCTGTTATATATTAAATTATAGATAAAGGTGTATTACTTGTGTATTACTACGTATTACTACGTGATAAAATATGTCTGATCCATGTACTCAAAGAAGTTAAGTTTAGAGTGAAAGATATGAAGTTCGGACATGTAAGATATTAATTATATTTTATGAGAAATTTTGTATACTTACAAAGAAAGGAGGAACGCGTTTATTTTTATGTCCAGCATCGGAAACGTATCCATCATATGTTTTTTTCGGAGGTGTACTATTTTATCTTAATTTTAATAATATTAGATGACGTTAGATTAAAAATGGTTCCACTGATTTAGTAGAACAACTTTTTTGACGTTTGATGCTATTTATTTGATTCCAGACTAAATAATGATACAAAACACAACAACAAGACGTTAATTGGATAAAAGTTAAGAAACATATCGGATGTCTTTTTATCTAATATACTTTTTATTTCTGATTGGCATGTGACAATACAGATACAGTAATACGCTGTTTTTTTTTTTACTTTGCAATCTGAAACTCAATTTTGATGATTTTGGTAACAATTTAAAGGTTTCATCATTTTCGATTTTTGATTGACCAATGTATTAAACATTCGCAGTTATAATCAGCGGATATTGTTTGATATCGAACTGAATATTCTTCTCATCGAAAATGTAATTTTTACTCATTGCACAGTTTTTGCCATAACTTGGAAAATTAATTGAATGAAAGAAAGTAAAACGATAAGATTCGCAAAAATACTCACATGTTCCCCTATTTGGCATATGACATATGTGACCACGAATAGAGATACCATCTTTCTGTCGTCTCTCGTTTCAAAAGTATTGCGCCCTGCCTATTGAGTGGTTCAATTGGCCTCACAACTCTGAAAGAAAACAAAAATTATATGATTGTGTTATTATTCTATATTCTTTCTGCATTCAACCTGACGGCAATGGATTGGCATTTCTCCTGCTAAATATTTTACGAAGAAATTTATATAATCTTATATAATCCTTATGCCAATTCGTATATGTTCGGTGGCAATTGTCAAACTCACTAGAGTGTTTATAGTGCAAACCAGTTTTGTACAAATTGGTTTGAATATGATTGTTCTTATATATTTCCTTTTTATTACAGGTGAGTGCAGAATTCCAACAACTGGAAATACTCTGAAGAGCCTAAATGAAGTTGATAAGGTAACCTCAGATCGAATATTTCTTCAAACGGAGTGATTTTTTTTACTTTTTTCGGGGACTTATTTAAAGGGATTATTGAAGGTTAGCATTATAGAGCCTTTTTAGTTGTCTTTCATTCTGTATGTTTTTTAAGGTGAGCAAGCCGAATTTCAACTTTGCTACTTTTCACGGATATGGATGGCTTCACAACGAAAATAGCATCCACTTTTCTTCAGTTTTTTGCCAAAAAGATATAAAACTATACACCATTTGACGTAGGCCACTATATAAAAAAATAAAGTACAATATATCTCCTATCAAAAAGTTTGGCCGCTAGAGCGCGCTGAAGGAAGACCACATTTTCCTACTTTATGTAATGTACGTGTAATTATAAAACAGTTTAGATTCTGATAAAACTACATTAAATGCTCTACAAATTGGATAACTGAATCAGTTATTTTGGCCAAACTGTGTAGCCGCTAGACCGCGTTCAAATTTTGTTACATTACGGGAAACCGCTAAGTCAAGAGCTCTTCACCAAAAATTCAGTAGATGCCTATATTATTACTATTTATTTATTAGAAACTATATATTTGCTCTTTTTAATTGATACTTAATGTATTGTGTATCTTTTTGTAAAAAAAACACAAACATAAACATTCGGGCTACACGGTTTAAGATAAAAATAAATGATTAAGATCTGCAATTTGTAGGGAAATTAATGTAGTTTTAGCACAATCCTAACCTTTTTAACTAACTCGAAAACTGGGTTTTACACAAAGTAGGAAAATTTGGCCTTTTTTTAGCGGCTAAACAGTTCGACCAAAAATGCATTTAAAGGGTACTCTTTAATGTATATATATATATATACAGTGCTTCCCAAAAGTAACGGATAAATTCTATAAAATCTTAAATAAAAATATTTGAGAAAAATGCTCAAACATGACACGTAGATTTTTATTTTTAAATTACTATCCTGACATATACTTTGCAGTCCCCCACCCCTTCACTCCGAAGGGGTGGTAACCCCAACTTTAAAAATTCAAATAGCAAAGCACCCCTTGCGATACCTCAATTGATAGATTTTTTTATTCTGAATACAAAGAAAAAAAATTATCAAAATCGCTTGATAAATAACGGCGATAGTTACCAAAATTTATTTATCCACGAAATTGAGGGAATAACAAAATTTAATTAATTAATCCTTAATTAATTGTTCAAAGTGTTGCCCGTTAACGACGAGACAATGCCCTAATCTATCCCTAAAAGCTTGTTGAACATTTTCTAACATTTCTGGAGTGATTAAGTGAATTACTGCACGAATTATTTCCTTTAACGCCTCAATATTTGCAGGTCTATTAAAATAAACTTTACTTTTTAAATAGCCCCAAAGAAAACAATCTAGTGGGGTTAAACCTGGCGATCATTCAATGTCATTCAATGTCATCGTCTACCCATCCACCGATTAGGACATACTTGATCGAACCAAATTCATAGACAGAATCAGGATCTTTGGCGTTGGGAAACAATACCGCTAAAGTAGGTAGTAGTTCATTTCAGACAAAATATTGCATCATCAGAAAAAACGACGTTTCTAATTAAGCAACAATTTTCATTAGAGAGTTCCATCATTGTCTCACAAAACTGCACTCGTCGATCAAAGTCATCGACGGACAATTCTTGTACTAAGTGCACTTTATACGGGAGAAATTTGTTTTATCAAAATAATCTGGACACTACTTTTTGACGCACTTACTTGTGAAGCGACCTCCGCAAGGGTTGAATGTGGATTTTCTTGTTCCATTAAAATACATAGCATCCAATTGTTGGTTTTCATTTATGGCCAATGGACTGTAGATTGCGATATTGGCGGACGGTCCGGGTGCGTTTCACTGAACAAAACACGAACTTCTTCATGTGTCCGGTCTCCAAACCCAATCATTAAAACTTCGATTCTTTCGGTTTCATTAATTTCTCATTTTGCTACTATTTCTTCAATCACGAAAAATCTGAATTGTGTTTGACATAAATAAAAACAAGTTGCAATTGTTTGAATGATATTGCTATGCCCTCTTCACCAGCGCTTACTCGAATATTGACGCTCTTCTTAGAATACATTTTGGTAAATATTGCCGTTATTTATCAACCGATTTTGATAATTTTTTTTTCGTTGTGTTCAGAATAAAAAATCTATCAATTGAGGTATCGCAAGAGGTACTTTGCTATTTGAATTTTTAAAGTTGTGGTTACCACCCCTTAGGGGTGAAGGGGTGGGGGCTGAAAAGTGTATGTCAGGATAGTAATTTAAAAATAAAAATCGACGTGTCAGAGCATTTTTCTGAAATATTTTTATTTAAGATTTTATAGAATTTATCCGTTACTTTTGGGAAGCACTGTATATAAATTTAATGTACTTTATTTTTGTATAGAATGGTTTACCCCGAAGTGTGCATAGTTTCATCACTTTTTCGCAAAAAACTGAAAAAAGGTCGAAAATGCTTAGTTTTTTCCGATATTCGTTGTGAAGCCACATCCATGGGAAGTAGCAAAGTTAAAATTCGGATTCAACACCCCAAAAAACATATAGAATGAGAGAAAAAAAACTTCTACATTCTTTCCTGGAACACGTACCCTCGGAAACGATTTGAGTGGACTAGAACACGTTTTTAAAGTTATTTGTGGTACAAAATATTAACATTTGTACTGTAATCCTCTCAGATTGCCTTACGCCATATCCATTCCAAACTCCAACGCCAGAAAAAAAAACTAATACGAATAGCCCGGAATCTTCGGCATAGAATCGGCATGCCGAATTTATGCGAGCGGCAGTCGCGACTGCAGCGGCAAAAGCCGTAGCAGCGGGGGTAGGGAAGCAGCAGGGGTGCGTATGGTATTTTAATATAGTGAACGTTGCCTGCGACATATTTATGTGCGAGCCGGATGCGGAGATACCGGCTCGAATGGAGTGTATATCAAGACGGGGGCGCGGCGGTGGCGGCGGCGGCGGCGGCCCGGATGTGTACGATCGCGGATGTTTTTGCCGGAGGAAAAATTGGCTTAATGTCCGTCCGCTCAGAATGGAGGGCGCTCGCGCTACCGGATGATAAATTCGCGTGCCAGAGATTCCCCGATAATTTGTCATTTCTAACCGTCCGTCTATATATGCAAACAAGAGATTAGAGATGCCGTTGTTTGGGTTCTTGGGGGATTTGGAATCAATATTAAAAGAAATAAACGGGTGTTAGAATAATTTCTGGTTTGTAGTTGAACGATAGATTTATGCTAACATGTGAGATTGATGTAATGAAAGATGGTAGTGGATCGAAATAACAAACGCCCGCTTGATGTTTACAGTATTATAGGTTAATTAACTATAGCCATAACTTTGCTAGTTTACACAGTGTAAATCTAATAATGGGGTATTCCGGTGTTTTTGAAATTGTCATTTTTTACAAAGTATGGGTGCTACTGTTTGCTACTTCACAAGTAAAATATCAAACATTGTTTTAAATTAAGAGAAATCGTTGTTTGAAGTTTGAATTAGGATTGGTCTTTGTGACGTCACAAAGACCGCTCAAAGTGAGCGACTTGACAACGTTGCTATATCTAGGGTGCACGTAGTAAATTTTTGTCTTCTGTTGTGTCAACGTTTAGAATCGCTCGTTTGTTGACACCTGCTTTGGTTATTGAGGTTATATCAAACACTTGGTCAAAATGTATAAACTCCAACGCCGACATTGTTCTGTGCCGGGCTGTAACAGCAGTAGAACAGTAACTCCTGATAAGATTTTCTTTACATTGCCGACTAGCGAGATGAGAGATGTTTGGCTTCAAGTTTCAATGATCAAATCATCTCTCAAAAAAGTTACCTTTATTCGTTGTCAAACAACAGGGTCGCCAACCGTCAACTTGGCCGATCAGCTGTTCGAGAGCTGTTCGCTGTTGCCACCGCTACTAGGGATCGGTAATCATCGTGTATTTCCGAGGGTGGTCGGTGAATTCAAACGAAATGCACTTTTAATTGCAATTATCTTATAGAAAAACTAAATCAAAAAGCTCATAGCTTTACTATATGAATCCTCATAAATTGTACAAAAGGTTAAACCGAATATCTGCTTAAATTTTGACATGACCGGAATACCCTATTATTCATGGTTTTCACTTTTTTATAACGCCAGCAGTAAATGCTGATGAAGTAAGGCCTTGCCCATAATATACTTCTTGTATAGCCAACAATAATAACTGAGGTTAAAAACACAGCGTTTTACATGAAAAGATATTGATGTATTGTACGTCCAAACAGACGAATCATTTTACATTACACGTCGCAGTATCTGAACATGGTTTTAGAATAAAAAAGATTAGTCAATTACTGAAAAAAAAAATAATACAACAATAAAATTTCGATACTATTTGTCCCTGTGTTTAAAGGCTCATAGCTCTTCATCCAAAAAGAAAATTAAATACGGTTATACTCCTGAATTCTTTCCACATAATATGCATGACTATCAGGTGACATTTAGAATTTCTTCTATACATTTTTATTTTCTTAAGTTTGTATATAATAAATGGAACAATAATTTAATGAAAGCAGGTAAAGAATTCTCATATTTCATTGAATGCGGTTGTAGAAAAATGAGGGAAACGATATGAACGATATACAGGCTCTCCCATTCTTTTTTTCAGCAAAAATTATTTTCCAAAAGTAAATGACATGCTGAGTAAAACTTTTCATATAGACCAAATTGTTTTTCAAATCCTTAAAAAGTTACAGCGGCTGGAAATATTAACAAAATAAAGAAATTAAACAATAAAATACGTAATAAAACCATGCGAAAACAAAGAAGGAACACAATCAACACCCATAACAATAATAAAAAAAAGAATTCAAAATTTTGAAAATAATTTATATAAACAAATGACTTTTTAGACATTTGTTTCCCTACAAGTACATGGTATTTCTGAGTAAAAAGTTTCTACACCTTTTCCTGCTGTTATTCAGAAAGTAGCAACTGATATTCATCTATTCCGAATTATTTTCAGAAAGTAGCAATTGATATTCATCTATTCCGATTTAGTATCAGAAAATAGCAGTTGATATTCATCTATTCCGAATTATTTTCAGAAAGTACCAATTGATATTCATCTATTCCGATTTAGTATCAGAAAGTAGCAGTTGTCATTCATCTATTCCGAATTATTTTCAGTAACAATTGATATTCAGAAAGTAGCAAATGTAATTCAGAATCCTCCAGAATTTTTTTAAGGAACTTTTCTATACAGTGGGTCGCATACAGATCAAATGGATGTCACACGACAGAATGTCAAAGCGTATTTTTATATCATGCACGCTAAACAGAGGCACATAGTTAAAATATAGTTCTTTAACATCTTATTTTTAAAAATTTTTACTTAAAATTGAGAACTTAATTAAGCATAGAAAAAAAAATTATTTCAAAACGTCAAATTGTACATTATTCTATGTACATACATACATACATACATACATATATACATAGATTAATACATACATAGACCTAAAATCATGACCGGAAATAACTGTTGCTAACAATATTTTATAATTTCCTCAGCAATTGTCGAAATAAAATATTAATACAGTTATAACTATTTAAATTTACTGAATATCATTTGTCAATTACTGAATTTCAAATGACATATTCTGAATATCAACTGCTACTTTCTGATACTAAATCGGAATGGATGAATATCAACTGCTACTTTCTGATACTAAATCGGAATGGATGAATATCAACTGCTACTTTCTGAAAATAATTCGGAATAGATGAATATCATGTGTTGCTTTCTGAATATCAGTTGGTACTTTCTGAATAACAGCAGGAAAAGGTGTAGTTGAATTATTGTGTTTTTCAATTCCTAAAGAACTTAGAGCCGTTTGAACTACAGTTTTGCTATTCGTTTCACTGGCAGCCTAACTCACATTTTTTTTCTTCTCTCGCGCTTATGTTTAGATAGTTTAGATAGATGGACAGTTTTCTTTGTTGAATTGTTTTATAGTTATAAGCTCTCAAACACAGGGGACAATACTATCGAAATAAGATATGTTCGATCAGTTTTTATATGCCGCACATATGTTTTACAGGCCGGAAATTCATAATGGGTTAAGAAAAATGAACCCATACATTTCACTTTTCCCAACTGTTTTCTATTGAATTTGCTTTCTTTTAGAGTTTTAACTTAAATTTTGGTAACAATAAGTAACAAAAACTTACAAATATTCCTCGAATTACACGCAAACACCTTGCTATTCCTATTAAATTGAATAGCAATGAAAACTTTTTTCTGTTATGTTGCCTATGGTATTAATTTCCACAACCTGCTTTCAACTGGCACTGCTAAGTTGGCACCGTAGGCCTAAGGTGAAATGACCAGTCTACAAAATGGCCTTGATGGAATATTTCCCCTATTAGTTAACATAATTGGCATGGGTAAATACTTAGGTAGGAAAAATTCTGAATAATTTATGTCTGACATTTTTTTGTAATATTAATAGCTGCATGAGCAAATCGTATTTGATCGAGATCGGTCGTGTCTGCACTAATATAAAACTTAGTTAGCCAGGATTTGACAAATGTTTTCATTCTAATGACAGTAGGTACTGTCAAACGTTGATATTTTGACAATACCTACTGTCAATAGGTGGTCAATAGTATCAAGTTATCTTTAAAAGATCTGTTCTGCAGTCTCATATAAGTTTGTTTGTGACCTTTGTATGTGGTTTTATGTTCTCCACGGCCCGCGCCTGACAAAATGTAAGTTTTTACAATTGTGTTTTTTGGAGTTTGATTTGTTTGTCAATTGTGTAATTTATATCTCATTTCCTATAGCGCCTGAAGAAGTACCCAGTAGGACACGAAACATATAGCGATTGCTAAAATAAAACAAAAATAAGGAATCCGACCAGCTTTTATTCTATCAAAATAGCTGTGAAATCCTGGTTAACTAGGTTTATTTTAATGCAGATACGACCAATCTCGATCAAATAGAATCTCATGCAGCTAAACCATTAATTTTATATATAGTATGATAAAGGCATGTGCCTGGCCACATCAGATTCTTACCTTTAAAACCTGACGTGATGGTCAATTTTTCAGTCTGGGTTCGTATTCAGGGCGAAAAACTTAAAATAAAACAAATAAACGGAAATGCAAAATGATCATTAAGTATGTCATTATGCGTTTTGGTTTCAGAAAATAAAGTGGAAACCTTTCAAATAAATATCATCATTACCTACGTTTCTTTCAACTGAAATTAAACATCGAAATCCACCGAAAAACATCGCATCCGCTAAGAGCATCGCCACCCAGGAGATTCATCGCCACATTCCGCGCTTCCTCGTCGCATTTTCATTTTTAATTTGATATTATTAATGGCGTCTGGCATTCCCCGGCGAGTTTATAACCCATTATCGACCCCTAAGACAATATACCCCACCGAATGCGCCATTTTTTACTCCGCAAAACGCATTAGGCGAACAACGTACCATTTCTCATCCTCAAATCCCAAAGTCCCACCTGAGGAAGTTAGTCGACGAAGGTACGTAGTAGAGATGTGCATTTTCGCAAATAGATATTTCGGGGAATTGTTAAGTAAATTTCTTAGATGTTATTGTTTTCTCTTTTCAGCGAAAACTGAAAGGAGTTGAGTGTTTAAATTTGCAGGATTAATTTTCTAATATATCTGTCAGCTAAGGGTTGATAATAATCAATTCTGAACCATTAATTTTGCGCTTAATAAAAAATAAAGAATCTAACCGCCGGCGCCTCCACCATTTCTGTAAAGCCGGGGCTACATATTCGTATACTTGCCAAATATCAAAGATTTGCCACATGTTAAATATTTGGCAAATATATTTGCCACGCAAATCGAAAACTTTTGTTACTGATTGGTCTAAACGATGCCATGAGTGATTTATTTTTCCTTTTAGTTCGTTCGCCGAATATTTTTCATCCATCCTTGATTAGCGGCTGATTTTCATAAAACTCAAAACAATCTATGTCATAGCAACAAATTTGTACAATATTCGTTTGTAATTTCGGACCGTCAGAGTTGCAGTAAATGCATTGGATATTGTTGCATCGCCACATAGCATTTTCTTAATACGTGAAAATCTTCTTTGAGGACTTGCTACATGTGCGTACCGAATGGACACTAGATATTTTTTTGATTAGTTCGCCTTATTAGCACATTAGCTTTTTCAAATCAAACTGATAATTTGATTACGAACAAGCAAGGTTTTATTTTATAATGCCGACATATTTTTAATTACATAAGTGCAGAATTCACTGCGTACTAACAGGGGCATTCTTGTGGAAATTTACAAAACAAATCTTGACGAAACTGTTTCATTTTAATGATGTTTTGTTTAATTCATCGGCTTTCTGTATTATTAATTCGCAGCATCTAATTTTAACAGACTGTAAAACAACACAATTAGTCATTTGATGAAAACTAGTTTAAATAAATTATTATTTTAATGAGACAAAATATATATTTTTTATTTAAATTAGGAAGATATTGCCCATAAAAGAAATGTTAGATATGGTTTCTTCGTCATCTTGAAAGTTCTACTAAATCCAATTGTACTACTAGGTTAGTTGTATAAATATGTGCTAATATTGTCTGGAATACAGATCTGAAACATTAACTTCTGAAACAAAAATTTAAACAAATGAGCTTACAAAATATAACCTTTTTGTTGAATAAAAAACCTTCACAAAATTGTCTCTACTATTAAAATATTTTTAACCGCTTTCGTTTCTCTTCAAATGATAAACATCATAAAAATCGACAAATATATAAATACAATCAAATAAAATATAATTTTCCAAATAAATTGTTTTATAGACATGCTGTCTATAAAACTTTTATGATGTTTATTACTTGATGAGAAACGAAAACGATTAAAAATATTTTTATAGTAGAGACAATTGAGTGTAGCTTTTTTTATTTAACAAAAAGGCTATATTTTGAAGGCTCATAAATGAGTATCATTTATATTGTTCATAGAAAAGCATCAACTTAGGTTACACTCGGTATATGGTGTACGTTTTTCATGGAATGAAATAACATTGCCTTTATGTGGACAGGTAAAAACAATAATATATTTTTTTAATTTCTGTCTGACGGTTTCACAGAATTACAATTTTATGCGGTTTTCGCCCTTTAGAAAAATCAAAAATCTTACTAATACATAATTACAAATCTATTGTCAATCTTCGTATACGACTTACTACACACAAAACGAAATTAAAAATGGCAAAATTAAACAGCGTACTAAAATGTTCCTCGAATACAAATAAATGCACCAATATTTGTGGTCTTTGTATTTGCTATACCCACTTCAACTGGGTATTGCATATACCAAGTATATGGCGTAAAAATACTCGTCCGCACAGCCGACCGTCGAATATATAAATTTATTTTAGAGGTGGACTCGCTGCGAATTGAATAGAGCAGGTTTTCTTTCTTGACAACTATTCATATACTTGGCAAATGTTTGATATTTGGCAAGTATACGAATGTGATACATTAGATATTTCTTAGTGTGTCTTTATAACTGAAAATCAGGTTTGGTACATCAAATAATGTCGTGCTTTTCATTTTTCTTCGATACATAGACATCCACAAAGCCATTCAGCATCAATTCCTGCGAGTGTTGCCCGCTTTTTCACTTTGTAAATTAAATTTAATACAGTTGCCAATATATTTACGAAGCTCCCGGCCTCCGAAGTCGCATTTACATCGTTCTCGGTGCGCTGAATACTCCCTGTTACTTCAATTTTATATTACGTTTCTCCGTCGGTGCATGGAACCGTGCATTCCTTTCAATAGCAGCAGAAGAAAATCGTGAGAGAGCTTCTCGGCGCTGCGCGTGGCTCTCATAAGGGGTCGGTGCGACGGAGGAGGGCTTTAATGGCTTCCAGTCGGCGGCCAACTCCAGTAAACAACAAAGATAAAGGTTTGCTTACTAACGGAACAAAACAACGGCGATTGAATTTGAAAGCCATGCAGCCGGAATACGGTGTAGACTGCATGGTAAATAGGAAAACCCACCGAGTCCCCTGCATCGTATTCTGTAACTCGGTGACTCGTTCTGCGATCTTGGTTAATATCGTATCGTCTACGTATATATACGTACTAGGGCTGTGAATAAATGTAGTTCGAAACAAGGAAAAATATCACAAATTTACGTTGTAGGTACTCGCTAAGTAAGGTGCGGATTTATAAAAATTATGATTAGAATGTCATTTTTAAAGAATAAAAATAACAAAAAAAAACTCTGCTACACACACTGTTTTGTACACAACACACACACTTGTGAACATGATAATAATAATGACTAAACTTTGCAGATTTGTAGATTTGACTGGTTCGTAGTTGAGCAGCTGACACATATCTACGTCAATATCAACCAGATGTTTTAAACAAAATAAAATAAACAATTATGTATGATTTGGAACAAGTAAAAAAATACGAAGATAAGGTGAAACGTAATTTCAATTTAACTTAAATATCTAAATTGAGTACTAAGCAGTGAGCTAATAAAGTTGTTAATCGTAGTTTTTAATATGTTTTTAGAATGTAGTATTTTTAATATTATGGAAGCTATTCCTTTTTTTATCCATTCAAGTTTTGCAAATTATGTAAAAAAGCATGACAACATATTTTTGTTTTACTTTTCCGAAAATTAGTGTATTTAAAACTATGAAAAACTCTCAAGAGTTTTAAAAGCTGACCCTGTTATTTGAAAAAAGGGTTTAGTAATATTGGAAGCATTAAATACGAAATTATAATCTCCTTCGTAGTTCCATCAACACCTGGTATATGGAACAGTATATGGTCAAAGGTAACAATAATTTCATATATAATACCTTCTAATATTTTGAAATAATACTTTTTCAAATAATATTTTTGCTATGAGGATGAAGGTCATTCACTCTCAGTCATTTTTATCTTTTTTGGAAACACGTGGTATGTGCAAGGGAAAAGGTAATTATTATTTCGTATTTAAAAAACTTTAATATTTACAAATGCTTATAACAATTTTGAATAGCTTTGAACATAAAGGTACTTTACTCTTCAGTGTTTGTCATAGGTTTGGTACCACCCGGTACATGCAAGCAGATAATTACTTTCTAATATTTGAATTTTAGGTTTTACAAATAGATTGAAAATACGTTACTAAATTATAAAAGGTGATGTGAATAGTAATTATATGATCATAATTATATAAATGTAAAATATACGTAAAAGTTTATATAGGAGATTTTCATATCATCAGATGATCAACTCTAAAATAGCCAAAATACAATTTCTAAAACACAAAAGTTTGGATAAAAACAATAAAAAGCAAGAAAAATTTATTTTCGTTTTCATTTCTTAAATTAAATATTAACTTAAGGGGAGGTTCTCATGTAATCGGTTGAAAAAAAAACAAAATTTGTATTTTTCATATTTTGAAACCTTGAAATATATACAATAATCCCCTGAAACTGTTTTTTGATTCTAGCAAGTTTTACGGTTTTCTAGCCTATCGTATTCTCCGGACGAAATTTCCTGCATTAAGGCGGCGCAAAGCAATGCTTTTATTCAAATAATAATTCTCGGTGACGCTATAAAATAGGAATGTGAAATTTGGATACAATATAGAGAACGAATATATCTAAGAGCTTGTCTGAGTAAATTATTATATTTCAATGAATTCATATACAAAAGGAGTTTTAAAAAGTATAATGTTTCTACCTTCTGGTGTAGAGTTAACAACACCGAAGCAACTATCGCGTTTTTTAGAAACACGATCTTTCAAACTGGCATGCGCGATTACTTTTCAATCGTTTAACGGATCGAGTTATTCTTTTTTTCCCTTAAAGAAAATACTTTTTATTTGAGGCTGAACTTCATAATAAGTAAAACTTATAAATTATTATATTATTTGTAACGATTTGAAAACGAAAAAAGCTGTAGAAAATCGAACTTAAAATTCAAACAGCAACCATTTTGTCAATTTTCAACTTTTTTAACTAAATGTTGGTTTAGCCTCCAATTAATTTCATCTAGATTCACAGCGTTTTTGAAATTTCGATTTCTGGGTATTTTTATAGGAGCTATCGTGCACGTCGTTAAGAAAAGCACGCCGCGCAGGGCCTGATACTTCCTAGAACAGTATCCACTTCTTGCATATAGTTTAAAAGAAAAAATATTGACATCTCTTACAATTTGAAAAACTGTTCCAAAATTGAGCTACTTTTTAGGTCTCTACATGATAACCTCCCCTTAAGTATCTACAAAGAATTTGTTTGCGCAACCAAATCGACAAAGTGAACACCTGCATACCAGCTTTATGTTCGGTCCAATTTAATGAATAATTTGGCCCCGTTTGGCCTCATTTGTATGTACGTCAATTATCTTACATTTATTTTATACTACTCTCTATTGTCAAATCAATTTCATTTTGGGATGATATTTAGTTTTCAAGGAAGATTTTTTTAGTTAAATATGTAAAATTATCCTTAAAAAGGATAGTAGTGCAGGCAAATTAACTGATTATAAGCCAAAACCGGTATTAATTGTAGACAGGAGGAGTTTTATCATTGGAAATGGTGAAGGGGCTCATAGTAAACGCAAAAAAAGTAAATGCAGGTCATGGGGTGGTATAGTGTTTATTTGGGAGGGTGGAAAGCGGGTGCAAAGTATATTATTGCGTTTTCCGGCGAAACTTGACGTTTTATCCAAAAACGTCCCATACTAAGTTGTAGATCATAAAAAAATCTACAACATTCATATGGGTCACCTTTTACTATGACCTCAAAATTTTCGAGAAAAATGCGAATGCCAATGCCAAAACGAATTTTCTGTTTTTTATTTTTCGTTGTGGCAACAATAATTCAATTTTAATCAAACTTTGTGAAAGCGTGCCTTTTTATACCTTAAATTAGCATACATTTTTTAATTACACAAAAAACAAGAAGTTTTTGAGATATTTATTTTTTTCCGTCAAAATCAGACTTTTTTTAAAAAGAAATTCTGTGGTGAAAAATCATCATAGAGAGTTCTTCTGGGACTTATTTTTGTTGTTTTTACATGTACTTATCGACACAATAATAAAAATAATAGTCCCTATTTAAAAACATGCTTAAAAATGGAAAAAACTCAAAAACGACTTTTGCAATAGTGAATTTTTCAGTAATTGTTCATTATCTGTTTAAATTTTTAAGAAAATTGCAATACTGGTTACGACATTCAATTGTACGGAAAAAGAATACAATAGAAACTGTCTCTCATTTCTACACTAATGCTATAACCATTAAATTAGAATAATAAATCTTCAGATA
Source organism: Aphodius sticticus (assembly GCA_963966075.1). NCBI lineage: Eukaryota > Metazoa > Arthropoda > Insecta > Coleoptera > Scarabaeidae > Aphodius > Aphodius sticticus. The sequence goes on from OZ014506.1 coordinate 105,275,974, forward strand.
AGTAAGCAAAATAGTCAGTTTTTGTCGTAGAATCAATAAGTATCCAATACAAAAGTTGTAGGTCAAGAAAAAACTTTTGTAGAGGTTACTATATAACATAACCTCAAAACTATCGAGAAAAATGCGAAAGATTAATTTTTTTTTTAATTCATAATTTTAATTTTGTTTTGACGAAACTTCTGAAAGTAAATTATTTATGTCTTAAAAAATCACAAACTGTTTATGAAAAAATCTACTAAGTAGTTAAAAATGTGACAACATCAATACAGTAGAAACAGTACTTTAATAATTGATAATAATAAATTACAAAAGTTAATATTGTATCACGCCCCTAATACCAGCGAGGGCGTAGGAGCCCCCTTCCGCTACGTTTCGACATACGACCTGGACCGAGCAGCATAAAAGACGGTACGCAACCCTGGCACATGAGTTCGCTCACCGGCCTGGAGGAAACTATTAACTTGGCGCACCTCGTAGGGCCTTGGTGACAACGTGGAATCCAGACGGAGAGACAGGCATCGTCAGTATACGACACGCTGCACCTACCGCGACTTGCATTTTCGAATATCTCGTTCCGAACGACCTCACCCCGTCAATATATATTTACAGATTTACAAATAAGAAATGAAAAATATTTGTGTTTCATTTTGTATTTAATTTTTATAGATTTGCATAGTTATTTAACTATGCCAATCTTTGCCTTATTCGCAATTTTTCTCGGAAGTTTTGAGGTTATGTTATATAGTAACCTCTACAAAATTTGTAGATTTTTTCTGGACCTACAACTTTTGTATTGGATACTTTTTGATTCAAAGCCAAAAACTGTTATTTTGCTTACTTATCTGAAGATTTCTTATTACAATTTTTTAATGGTTGTAGCATTAGTGTAGAAATGAGAGCCAGTTTCTTTTGTATTTTCTTCCGTACAATTTAATGTCGTAACCAGTATTGCAATTTTCTTAAAAATTTAAGCAAATAATGAACAATTACTTTAAAATTCAGTGTTGCAAAAGTCGTTTTTGAGTTTTTTCAATTTTTGAGCATGTTGTTAAATAGGAACTATTGTTTTTATGATTGTATCAATAAGCACATGTAAAAACAACAAAAATGTGTCCCAGAAGAACTCTGTACGATGATTTTTCACCACAGAATTTTTTTTTAAAGGAAGTCTGATTTTGACGGAGAAAACTAAATATCTCAAAAACTTCTTGTTTTTTGTGTAATGAAAAAATGTATGCTTATTTAAGGTATAAAAAGGCACGCTTTCACAAAATTTGATTAAAATTGAATTATTGTTGCGACAACAAAAAATTAAAAACAAAAAATTCGTTTTGGCATTGTCATTCGCATTTTTCTCGAAAATTTTGAGGTCATAGTAAAAAGTGACCCATATGAATGTTGTAGATTTTTTTATGATCTACAACTTAGTATAGGACGTTTTTGGATAAAACAGCAAGTTTCGCCGGAAAGCGCAATAATATACTTTGCACCCGCTTTCAACCCCCCGAAATAAACATTATACCACCCCACGACCTGCATTTATTTTTTCTACGTTCACTATGAGCCCCTTTACCATTTCCAATGATAAAACTCCTGTCTACAATTAATACCCACTCTCAACTTAAATTGCCTGCACTATAGGTGGGTACTCACCATACTATTTGGTAGATGTGAGTTGCCCACTGCACAACTTGAAGAACACATTTTAAAATGGTTTATCTCAGTACTGTCTGGTGGCAACATAATTTCTAAATCTTTCTAAATTTATAGGAAATTAAGTTATCACTATTTGCAAAAAACTCCTCGAAATCTGGAGGACAAGCTACAATAAAAAACATAAAAAATATCTTAAAATATGGTAATTTTTTTCAGATCGCTTATTATTTTATTGTATGCTACAAAGACAAATGAATATATTTTTAAATCTCATCCACATGTATCACTAAGAACTGCGTATATGACATAATTATCTCCATGAGATTATATGAGCTTATCAAGAAGAAACTTACAAATTTTGTCAAGAGGAAAAAACCATCATAAAAATTTTTATAATCAAAGCACTGTCAAATATTATAAAATACAAGCGCGCGCTTTACGACGTGGAAAAGTGTGCCGGACGCGATTGTATATAAATTACGCCAGATAGTAAAACATGGCGCAGGGCGGGCACAACAAAACAACACTCATACTCGTACAACGCATTGTAACGCGCAAAACTACAATCGTTGCGTTTTAGTACCAGCCTGGCCGACCATTAGCGTCCAGCAGCGTTTCGATAACTCGTTTTGACAATTAAACATTACGTTACACGGTCGACTAAAACGCCATCTATACTCACGCGCCACAAATATAAATCTATCGTCCTGCAACAATTGATTGCGATCGCATTTACGCCAACCCAACGTGATTCTTTTTTTGAAACCGTTACAATATGTTATAAATGGTCATATTAAATGATTGTAGTCGGAGTAGTCCATGCCCATGTTAATACTTTTCTAAAGCTTTACGATTATTATTTACACAAACAAGTATCAAACTTACATTGTAACGCGCAAAACTACAAAAAAACATTCTAAAACATTAGGTTATGCAACCAATTTAACAGTTAGGGATAAAACAGTAGTACCATAGTAGTATTCAATACAAATGAAGCGGCAAACACAAACTCTTAGGCCGGGTGTCCACCGGATCGGGCCGATAAGTATCGGCCCGATCTGAGTCGTGCGATAAATATCGTGCACATGTATTTTTACTGGATCCTGTCCACTGACACGATGTATGTCATGCCCGATAAATATCGTGTCAGTGGACAGGTTCCAATAAAAATACATGTGCACGATATTTATCGTACGACTGAGATCGGGCCGATATTTATCGGCCCGACCCGGTGGACACCCGGGCTTACATTGGAATACAACTCCTACTTCGACTACAATCATTTATAATAACCCTCTATATGATATGATAGTAAAAATAAAGTCCACAATTTGACATTTTACACTAAGATAGCCATTTTGTATAAAATTTAGCGACCTTTTCGAAAATATAAAAAACATAATCAGATCATATTATTACCAGTACTGCTGTAGAAGCACCGTACTGCACGCAATGACTGGAAGAACAGAATAAGTCCAGGACATACTCTGTTTTTCCACTCATTGCATGGAGCGCGGTTGTTTTTAACAGATGACGTCATAGACATTTTTTTAAATGACAACCCTATATTTTTTCTAATGAATTTGACATGTCTGTTAATTGTCTTAATGGTAGCATAATATTTTTATGGCCTTACATAAGAAACTTTTCGAGAAAAGGACAATTGAAGGTTATGAAATAAAAGTGACAAAATCTCCGGAACGGCTTGACCGAATTTAACGAAATTTTGGAATTAAGTATTTTGCAACCATGTGAAGTAACTGGCGTTATTATCGTTGATGCAGCGTTTACAGTTTCTGAGATATAACCGCAAACGTTTCAATTTGAAATAGAACACCCTGTCTATTTTGACATTTTCTGTTACAGTCTTTCATTGCCTATTCAATGTTATTACGCTTGTTACAGTATTATATCAAAAATATCAAGAAATTAACAAAAACCTTTATTACTTAGGTCTAAAAATTAACAAAGAAAAAATTGATAACAAAAAATAGCAATAAGAATAAAATAAACCGATCAAATTTAAAACAATGTGTTCTTGTCAATGGTTGAGAATCCTCATAAACCAACTAGAGTAGTTGCAGTAGAAAATGTAATAACGTTGTGTTGACGATTTTTTCTTTGTTAATTTTTAGACCTAAGTAATAAAGGTTTTTGTTAATTTCTAGATGTTTTTGATATAATAATGAAGACTGTAACAGAAAATGTCAAAATATACTTCTATTTTGAATTCAAAAGTTTGAGGTTATATCTCGGAAACTGTAAACGTTGCATCAACGATAGTAACGCCAGAGACTTCACATGGTTGCAAAATACAGTAGAGCGTCGATAATCCGAATTAATTGGGACCGAAGGTGGTTTGAATTATCAAATTATTCCGATTTTCGAAAATAACCTAGAGAATGACACTTTAGGCCTAAAACATTCCTAAAAATGTACGTTAATCAATTAAATATACATATTTTAAACAAACGATTACATAATTATGTATTTAAACTCTTTTGAAACGCGTTCGGATTTTTGACGTTGCGGATTTTTGACGTTCTACTGTATTTAATTCCAAAAATTCGGTCAAGCCGCTCCGGAGATTTTGTCACTTTTATTTCATAACCTTCAATTCTCTTTTTCTCGAAAATTTTCGGTGTATGGCCATAAAAATATTATGTTACCACTAAGACAATTAAAAGTTCTGTCAAATTCATTAAAAAATATGGGATTGTCATTTAAAAAAATGTCGATGATGTCATCTGTTAAAAACAATAAAATTGAAGGTAAAAAAATTAATTTGATATCATATGGTGTATTTTGATAATTATAAACAGACGTGTTCGAGGATTTTTTATAATAGCAAACCGTTCTTGAGATTTTGTCATGTTTCCGTACTTTACGCGCTCACTTTCAAACTATCAAAGGAAACTAAAAATCGTCCCACACTTCCAACCAAATCAGCATACAAAAACTCAATACCTATTAACTCCCTAAAAATTGCTACCTTAAGAAAAGTGATGTACTATTTAGAAGGAGAAGATCTTGTATTTTATTACCATATTACTTCTTGGGAAACATCAAATCATGATGAAGACCAATGACAAGTTTAATAATGTTGCTTTTCATTATTTTGTTTTTTTTTTTAGTTTTAATTTTGTTTCTAATATTAAACTTGTTGTTCTTTTCGTCTCTATGCATTTTTATTTACCACTTATGCTAATAGCATAATTTTTTTCAACAAATAAGAGATTATTATGTCGTTGACTGGAAGAACAGAACAAGTGCAGCTTATGTTTTATCTAATTGCTTATTTATTATTGCCTTTTGAAGCAAAATTCACTTCCAGAACAATCGCAAATGAAATTTAGTAGAACTTTTCTGTGCTTACCAAATTTGTAAAATCGAATCATACAGTTTTTTTTTAGTTTTCCACAAAAGCCTGATTTGGACTTGGTTCTTCCACACACCGATTCAATTATTCATTATACTATTCCGTATTGAGTCTATACCAAAATTATACGTAATTTTCTCATAAAAATTGTTCAGAAACACCATAAATAATCTTCTAAATAGGCTCATATTTCATACGCATTTAATAACACCGTTTCAAATCAAATAACACGCAATATTCGGCATAATAATACAAACCAACCACCACAATGATACAGCCGAATGATATATTCAATAATAACTCGTATAGTTGGGCCATAATATCCCTCTAACAGATCTATCTACATTTCAAATGTTCGAATGAAAGAAATTACCATGAGAAAGGCATTACTGGCAAGCGAGTGGGCGTAACGCACGTCGCTCCGAAAACTACTTACGCCAAACAACGAAAGGTAATTTTTCAAAATAATAATATCGACGTTCCGACGTCTACAAACGGTCGAGACATGTAATTTTCAGGTTTCCGGTTGGAACGAATTACGCAGGGATTTCAATTTACGGGCTTGGAGCTAGGGCCGGCCCTGCAATTTGCAATTCGTAATCCGCACGCAAATATTTGCGGACAATTTCGGATCACGACGGCCGACGGACGCCGACTCGGTTGTATTTTCGGGCTAAACTGGGGTTTGTGGAAACCCCTACGTATGCAGGGATTCGAGGGTATAAATTAGGTGTTTGGGTGTTCGATGGAAGGGTGGAAGGTTCCCTACGTTGAAAATATCCGTGTGGTCAGGCTGAAAGTGGACGGTTCAGATTTGGTGGATGCGCTGGGTAATAAATATATATTTTGTGCTTTAGGTCAGTTTTTTATTTTTATTATTAAATTTCTTAATTAATAGTATATTCTAGATTCTATTCAAGATTCCATCAGCAAGTAATGTAACTCGCCCACAGCTAGTGCTAAAAAACGTTCGAGTGAGTAGCAATGAAATTTTATACATTAATTTATTGCATATAGGGAATGCAGTATAGATATTAAATTTATGTATGTCAATACGTTGGTACTACAGATTTTCTTGCAGAAATGTCAAATATTGACAGCGAAGAAAAGATCTGCAGATGGCAAGGTATTATTAACCTACAGAATAACCGATAATTATGTATCTCGTATTGGTGTATTAAATAAGTCAAATTATTACACTTTCTTGTTTTAATTTAATTAAAATTCATCCATTTTTATATACATTAATAGATTCGCCAATCCATAAACTCTTTGTAGGTTTGTCCATACTTTTAACTTTATCATACGCAGTATGTAAAGTATTGTAATCGTGCCAAAAAAAGTTTTTGAGATTTTAGCGGAAATATGTCTTTTTGGGTCCCCCTGAACATTTTTGACCAAGGTACAAAAAAATGTCTGTGTGTGGAATATGGAATATGTGGGGTATAGCTATTATAGTAGCTGCGCACCTAGGCCACAGTTGGCCCCTTTTGCTTCCCCGATGGATGTCACAAATGCGCAGCGCGCCTCTTACCAGAACAGTCTCGCTGAACACGGCTGGCTAGTATAGCCAATGCCCCTTGAACAGAGAGGGTGGCTTCCCGTGGGAGCACATCCCTCCCAAGCCGAGGCCTGTCTCTGTGAGGCACGCTATCACGTGACTCCATCCTATACAATGTTATCGAAACCAGAGGTCGAGACTGGTTACGGGACCACCGGCTTAACGTGCCTTCCGAAGCACGGCGGCGGAGTGAAAAATCAGTATGTCTACCCTGGGATTCGAACCCAGGACCTGTGGAGTGCAAGGCAAATACCTTACCACTAGGCCACTCCGCCTACATGTCTGTGTGTGTGTGTGTGCGTGTGTGTGTGTGTGTGTGTGTGTGTGTGTGTGTGTGTGTGTGTGTGTGTGTGTGTGTGTGTGTGTGTGTGTACCCGTTTTTTGTGACGACGATTCCGGAGAAACTACTAAAGGTATCGGGACGAAACTTCGTATTTTAAAGTTTCATAACCAAACTTAGAGCTGAAAAGCTTTCTGTTGAAAGGGGTCCAAAGGAACTGGAGGTTTAGTCTTAGCATTTTTGAAAGATTTTGCAAATAAGCCGCCAATTCTGGAATTTCGTCGAAATAGTTAAATAATAAATTAAAGATGAGGAAATTCTGAATAATTTATGACTATGACATTTGTTGGTACAATCAATAGTATAGTTGCATGAGCAAATTCTATTTCATCGAGATCGGTCGTACTGCATTTAAACTAGTAGCCAGGATATGTCAGAAATTATGATTCTAATGACAGAAGGTAATGTCAGGCTAATGTTTTGACATGATTTTGACAACACCTACTGTCAATATAAGCTGCGTTCGGATATTGTACACCGTCACTTTTTACACCCAATAACACGTAAGTGTCATTTGAACGGTGTACCCGGTGTCAACGGTGTATAATATCCGACTAGTTCTACTAGTTTTATTTTAATGCAGACATAGGCGATCTCGATCAAATAGAATCTCATGCAGCTAAATTATTAATTTTATATATAGTATGATAAAGTCATGTGCCTGGCCACATCAGATTTTTTTCTATTTTACGGGCAATAACTGTAATGTCCGGACTTGCGCGGCTTCTACTATATCTGGGTTAGTACAAATGTCCCCCTGTTCGTCAGAATCAATTATTTCTATAATAATTACTAACAGATTACACTTATTACTGTACGTACGTATTGCGTTAAAATATTTTTTTAATTTACATTTTTTTTTCAGTTTGGATTTCTGTTTTCTTTTCTAGACATATGACGTTAATAATTTATGGAAATTGGCAACCTCCTATTTTTCTTATTGATTTTGGTACATTTTTTAATTGTTATAATGGTAGCTGTAGTAAAACCTGTTGGCCTTACATTTGTAAACAAAAAGCAATTGAATGTTATGGAAATAATGATAACTGGAATGATCGATTTTGTGAATGAAAAGAACGAATTCGAACTAAGAAGTTGTCCATCAAGGGGATTGAAAAAACAGGCTGTTAACGTACATAAATGTAAATGCGGATGAAAAGATTTCAGAAAACAGATGCCATTCTGGATAAAAAGTTCCATAAGGACTTATTTATTTTCCAATTCCTTAAACAGATACAGCTATTGGAAATGTTGGCAAAATCGTACTTTTTTAAATCGGCTGTTATTAAGGAATTGAGAAGTAAGAGCACATGAAGCTTAGTCAGAACATCATCTAATTTCTAAAGAAAAAGTTTTATGTTGCCTGAATAAAAAAAAATAAAACATAAATGAATGAAACTTTTTGGTCATAATTCCAATTACTGCAAAAATAGACACGAGGGAATACAGTGAGATAGTCTGTGCATGCGAGGCCTACGTCCTTGATATTCAATTTCTAATAAAAAATAAGGAAAGTATATGGGCGCTTTGCGGATTAATCTGCAGGCTTTCAGATAAATACAAATGTTAGGGGAATTTTTAAGTTTTCAGGACATTTGGTTCAGCTGCAATAACAAAATAACGTTTTGGCAGATTAATCTCTTTTTTTCCCCCGAACACCTTGTGAAATCTTGCGAACCCGGATTAATATTCATCGCATACAAATCATCGACAAGGCTTATTTACTTTCTACTAATTTGGATATTTTCAATTGCTTTTTTCTCGAATAGTATATATGTAATATTTTTGTAAGGCTGTAAAATTTACATGCTACCGACAAATAAAGGGCCTATTTAAAATAACAAACAAATGAGGAATTGCTATTTTAAAAATGAAATGTCGATGCCGACATAAAATGTATATTTTGACAATTAAAATTTAACATGTTCGAGAGACTATTTTTATAATAATCAGCTTAAATTTTAATGAATTATATGTATTTCATATTTTTGCCATTGTATTTGATAATAAAATAATAGAAAAAAAACCTTCTCACAACATATACTAAAAATTTTAAATTCATAGTTCAATATCTTTTTTATAGCGTATACAATTTAACAACAAATTTGTTCTGTATTTTAGTTTGTCGGGCTTCGACGAACTTTCCTGCGGAATGTTTAATGTATTTGTTGATTTGTTTGGTAGGTAAGGCATTGTGATGTTTTCAATTAAGATGTGATATTGCGCGTAAACTGTACAGACAAAGACATACAAGACAATGGCATACTAATTTTTGAGGTTTAAATTATAAATTCCATCGTTGTTTAAAAACCTTATCTAAGGATCCTTTTATGCTTTTTTGTATAAATATAAGTAGACGCAATCATATCAGAATGATTTTGTTAAAAAAAATACCCCACTTTTTTTACTGGAAATGAGTTACTTAATTTATGGAATTAAATTGATTAAATAAAGGAACCAAAACATTCGGGCGCCTCCATCATATTTCTCAAAACACCTTTTACTGTTATTTTGATAATTTTAATAAACATACAATGTAAAAAGTACATTACTTAAAGTTTAGTTTTACGGCCTTATTCTCTAAGCCTCTGTTACGCTTTATATTCTATTACGACGCTGTTGCGCTATTAAATTATAGACTGTTATGAAATTGGTATTCCGTAAGCCAATGTTAACAACAGCTGTGTGTAATACCTCTATAAAAGCTCTATACAGTAACAGCGTCAAAGCTGTCGCCTTTATCTAACAGTAGTTGGCGGTTTGGGGTTATGTGATGTATACATTTGTCAAAATGTGAACAAATGTAGAAGTGTCATACAGAAGTATTGTTGATAATGAAAGAATATTCGGAATAAAAAATACCAAACATTCTGTGGATTACCACAGAATCCCTATTTTTATTTATTTTTTCTTATTTATTTTTAAGAGAAGTAGAAAATAGGTAAGTACCTGCGATATGCACTTGTGAGTACAATATTATGTACAAACTGCTGGTTAATATTCATGAGATATTACCTAATTAACTACAATTACATTTAAAAGAAATAGTGGGTAGATCGTACATAATAAGGTACAACAAAAATGTGTACTTATTGAAGATCATTTTATATTTTTATTGAAGAAATTATATGAGAATTAAACGAAAAAAGCTATCGGACACCCAAAATCCTTTCGCCATACCAAATTATAATTTTATAAATTGTTAATCAAAACATCAGCGTTTGACACTCAAATCCTGGCTTACTAGTTTTATATTAATGCAGACACGACCGATCTCCATCAAATAGAATTTGCTCATGCAGCTAAACTATTAATTTTACTAAAAAATGTCATAGACATAAATTATACATAATGTCCTCTACTTTAATTTATTATTTTACTATTTTGACGAAATTTCGGAAATGGCGGCTCATTTGCAAAATCCTTGAAAAATGCTTAGAGGACGTTCCTTTGAATTCTTTTGAACAAAAACCTTTTCAGCTCTAAGTTTGGTCATGAAACTTCTAAACATCAAGCTTCGTCCCGAAACACGCACGCACGCACGCACGCACGCACGCACGCACGCACGCACGCACGCACGCACGCACGCACGCACGCACGCACGCACACACACACACACACACACACACAGACATTTTTTTGTACCTTGTCAAAAATGTTCAGGAGACCCAATAAGACATATTTCTGCTAAAATCTCAAAATTTTTTAATAGTTTCATACTATGTATGATAAAGTAAAAATATGTAATAATACTAATAAGAAATGTTCTTTTAAATTTTAGATTTGTGATTTGCGACTGCGTTTAATTTTTCGGCCAATTCTTCCCACTTCTTATTCAAATATTTTGGGTCAATATTCAGGTTTATTGTGACCGTTCGAAAAACTGCATCCGTCTCCATTACTGTCAAATACTCCTCGTATTGACTGCATGAGTTTTTTTGTCAGTCGCTTTCGCTTTGTATCTAGCAGAAAACCGTATACAAATCGTAAGTATAAGTATTGTACACAAGGTTGTTGCCATATGGTTGGTTATTTTGACCGTTCGACAACAACAGTGACAGCCGCAGTTGCGGATACGTCCGAATAATTCAGTGAGCAGTGGCGGAAATTACAGAGGTCGATAGAGAATCGCTTTCACGCGTTGCTCTGTTAAATTCTCTGTTAGATTTCGATGTTATTTAAAATTCTGTTATATAACATTCTGTTGCGCGATTTTTAGAGAATAAGGCCCTTTTTTAAAGTACTTTTAAATACTTTGTTATAATTCCATAGGTATCGGAGAAAGCAAAAAACCCAAAGGCAAAAAATAACATAATTTCGAAACAATTTCTCGTTAACGAAGTTGTACTCCGGTACAGAGAACCTCATCCGTGGTGCCGATAATTACTTCGGCGCAGTATTTCCGCAGTTTCCGATAGAGCCAGTTAAGTCCGCTAATCGAAAAATGATTCAATGAAATTATGTGCCGGCCGGCCGCCAGAGTGTGCTGCCGATCGACCCGTCATCGCTTTCGTTGATTTATCGCATCACCCGCCCACCAGCTATAATATTATTTTTATCTGCTAATTGCCACAAAGTCATTCCTCACGCGCATTTAATATAACTTTCATTACGTTGAGTGGTTTGAAAAATCGAATTATGTCTGCCTCGTGATCAAGAATTAATCATTTTCAGCGTGCGTTTTGGCGGCTCCTGTTGAAGTTGTTTTTTTTTCGAAATCGGTATTTATTTATAAAAAAGTTTGAATTAGGTGATTTTGGGGTTGTTAATTAAGAATACGTCAAAATTTTCTGGACATTTTCAGGGCAAGCATGTTCATCTAAAAGATTAACTATCAATTTGAATCTGAATTCGTTAAACTAGGTATAATGGTTTGAAAATGGTTATAAGAAACGTTCTCCTCATTTTAAACAAAACTTAAATAAATATCGTTGTCTTTAACTAAACAATGTTTTAATCACTACAATAAAGTAAATCATCTTTTAAATATGAAATAAAACATGATTCAAATCACACAAAAAACATGTTTTAAACATGCAATAAAATTTGTTTTAAACATTTTTTAAATATCGCAATTGTTTTATTTGTAAGCATTCTGATAGGCGTCTTTTCATTTCTTACTTTACTTGCTACCACTGTTATTGTATTACTATAAATAAAGCGCAATATTTTATGCGACTAATAAATATTTTTTTTTTATTATTTACAATTTTTTAATTGATCTATCTCGATAGTCATTAAATAAAAGTCTCTGGTAAACCTGGATATGTAGTTGTATTATTAAAACATTTAAGCGACTATCGATTTCGAACCGTCGAGGTTCATCTTCAAGGTCACGGGTCAATTGTAAACTATTTCGGTAGTTTGAAACACGTTTAAAACACATTTAAAACAAACTGTTTAAAACATGTTTAAAAAAATATTTGAAAAAGATATTTGTTTTAAAACATGTTTTCTGTCAATCGTTTATTTATGAGTATTTTTACTGAATAGAATATCGTTTATTAAAAAGCTCTATTAATGCACGATTTCTATTAATGCATGATTTGTTATAGCCAATCAAACGACTTCATTATAGCCAATCAAACATACGTAAAATAAAACCATCTAATCAATACATTCCGTTATACAGGCACGCAGTTTAGAACTGTCAGTGTCAAATTTCATAAATGGTCAGATAACCTGAAACGACATCGACGAATAAAATCTATGTAGACGCCGCCAGAAGAATACGATCGACGGAAAAATATTGTAACAACTCGAATATTAAACGGCAATTAATGATCTCGACAATTAACGCACTCGCTAATCGCTCGTGCGTTAAACAGTCTCGATCATTAATCGGTCTTAAGCATAACAACCTTGATGGTGGGTCACTTGTATACAGGCTGTTTCATAATAACAAGCTAATATTCAAGGAGGTTATTATTCTTGCGTCTATTTTGAAAAAAAAAAACACTTATATGAACATATGTCCTAAATGTCTTAACTTTTGAACTACAAGGTGCTAAAGTATTAAGAAAAGAATCTTTTTTTTCTGATACTTTTGGTATGATCCTAGATATTCTTGCTGTACAACCTATTTCTTTATTCTTGCCAGTGGCGTTCGTGCGGGATTTGCGCTGAATCATTTTAAAGAGAAAAGAAATACACCACTGCTCTTTCTCATAGTAAAATTATTTATGAAATCCTCATTTCTTTCTGAGCAAGTCTGGTCTCTTGATTTTCTTGTTCGTTGGACGTACGGTTTTCGCATAAACAAATAAAATTCATTCATTTGCATATTGTTATGAAATTTGTTATTATCATGGATTAAAACGTATCTAGTAGGTAATAAGCAGATTTTGTTTTGTAAACAAAAACCGTTTTGACAGTTGTCTACCTAGTCTAGTTGTCACGTATTTAAGTCATCAAAATTAACAATACAGTTTTTCTTAACACCCTGTAGTTCAAAAATTAACTTTTAGGACATATGTTCACATGTTTTTTTTTTCTCAAAATGGACCCAAGAATTACTTCATTAAATATTAGCATGTTATTAAGAAGCAACCTGTATAGTGGTCAGAGAATTGGTCCCAAGACACTACCCTGGGGTGCCCCTGCTTCACCTTCTTTTAAATCCGAGTATTCAACTGTTTTATTCTGAGTAGTCTATCTCAGCGTTTCTCAAACTGGGGTACGCGTATCCCTAGAAGCGGAACGGAACTATTAGACTGCCGCGAGCGGGAGAAGGACAGCAGGAGAAGTTGTGAGAACCGTTGGACTCTTTTAATAAGCCAATAAAGTATACACTATATAGTATACAGGTGTCCCAAAATTACTTTTAGAAAGTGTATGTCATTCCGAGTAAAACTTTTCATAAAGGCAATTGTTTTTCAAATCCTGAAAACGTTACAGCCACTTGAAATATTAAAGAAATAAACAAAAAATAAACAATAAAATACATATTACACAATGCGAAAGCGAAGAAAGAACACAATCAATACCCATAACAACAATAAGAGTAAATAAATTTAAGTAAAAAATTCAAAATATTGACATAAATTAAATAAATAAATGATGGAAGAAACAAAATATATTTCAAACTTTATAGATACATATTTGTTTCTCTACAACATTTTGACAGCATTTTGAGTAAAAAGGTTGATGTTGCCTTATTGGGTTTTTCTAAAGAATTTTCTAACGAAGTTAGAGCTGTTGAAAATACAGGTTTGTTATTATTTCAAATGGCTGTAACTTTTTAAGGAATAATGAAACCAAATAAGTCCATAAGAAACATTTTGCTGAGTTTTACTATCTAGAAAAGTTGTGCGGGAAAAAAGTGGGATTCCCTGTATACTAGCAGTGTGATAATACAATTACGAAATAAATTACAACTAGTACATTATTCAGGACATTAAAATGTATTGAAATACCAATTTTCAACCTTTTTTTTCACGGTTCAATGCTCATATATTTTTAGTGCTACTTTATCAAACAATGAAAAACGATCCAAAAAAGATCTCAATGCCAATTGCGAATTTATACTGGCGAAACAACTGCTGCAATTTATGTCCACACATTATTATTATATCGGGTGCACGAAATCGAACATATTTCAAACGGGCTGCAGATATTCGAACTTACCAATAGCCAATTATTATTATTAACAACACAATAAACGTCAAAGTCCTTCTGTCTACCCTTTTATGGATTAGTAAAGTTCACGAAAGCTAGCTTATAATTGACTGATACGATTTGTCATAAACCGCCATTGGATACTTTCACATAACTCCACTATATCCATCTATCTATCCGGCTATACCGACTGTTAAAACTTTACGATTCGTTATTATTAGCTAAATGTAGGTCGATATAGCGTTATATACAGCTTATATTACGGTTATCGCCATATTATCTATATGTTCTTAATAACCATTCCATTAAGGGAATTTGTGCCAAAAGTTGAATGTACTGTTAGTAGTAGTAATGATGAGCTGGTATTGTATTTAAAAGTAATCATAAATTCATCAAGTTGACATACAAAATTTTGCTGTGGTTCACAGTATAAAACGCCAATTATTATTCTTTCAAATAGATGTGTCCAAAACGGGAAAATTGATTAATTTAATTTTCAGTGAATTGTTCGCTCTGAATGTGCGACGTGCCTTTTATGACTTCTATGCGCTGTCGGCTGTCGGTCTAACAAAGGCACGATGCGTGATTTTATTTTATAGTAAGCGAATAATCGATATGCGCTCTATTCATATTTTATTGAAAAATTTAATTGAGAGTTCTTTTTGTTTAAAAGGTATTGATGGTGGTGTGAGTAAAAATGAGTACATACTTTATGCTCAATATTTTGAAGTAAACACGCCAATAAGAATAGAAGTCTGGAGCAGATGCTCATTGTGAGCAAGTACTTCTAAATATATTCTTTGTGAGTACATTCTCATATTTCGTATGTATCAAATAATGTTCGTGCCTCAATCACCGGAGGTTTTACGCCATATATTGGAAGTGTGACGTATTTGTCATGTCAGAGTTTAAAATTATATTATATTATATTGAAAAATTGTGTTATTTTTAGATTTGACAGTGACTAGGCGTTTTAAAATAGATTTTTCTGATACTAGTATCAAGAAAGCGTGTTTCAAGCCCTGTTAAAACTTTTCTGTGAGATTTTTTCAAGGATTCTATGAAATCCAGTTCATTCGTTATACATTCAAACAACGTCAATACATTAGGTGTATAAATAGTTTATCATACTATCAATAGTAGTTTGCTTAAAATAAACAATCAATTATTATATATCTTTATGTATTTGGATATGCTAAATCCTGAAGTAGTGTTGTTTTTTTTTTTATTTCCTATGATACTTCATACAATGTGTCCTACAGTTTTTGGATCTCTTGATCAGAAAGGACTTGCCTAACAATAACCTTACTTTTGAGATATACAGGATGTTTCATAACAACATGCTAATATTTATGGCGGTTATTCTTGGGTCCATTAATAGAAAAAAAAATCATATAAACATAATGTCCAAAAGGTCTTAACTTTTGAACTACATGATATTAAGAAAAAAATCTGAATTGTTAATTTTGATGACATAAATACGGGACAACTAGACTATGTAGACTAGTAACTGTCAAAACTGATTTTGTTTACAAAACAAGATACGTTTTAATCCTTGATATTAACAAATTTCATAACAACATGCAAATGAATGAATTTTATTTGTTTAGGGGAAAACCGTACGTCAAACGAAAAAAAAATCAGGAGACCAGACTTGCTCAGAAAGGAATGAGGATTTAAAACATAATTTTATTTTGAGAAAAAGCAGTGGTGTATCACTTTTCTTAAAATGATTCAGTGCAAATCCCGCACGCCACTGGCAGGAATAAAAAAATAGGTTGTACAGCAGGAAATGCCATTTGATGCATAGAAGATGCGTTTCGCTTCACAAGAATATCTAGGGTCATACCAAAGTCATCATAAAAATTTTGTTCTCTTAAAACTTTATCACCCAGTAGTTCAAAAGTTAAGACATTTAGGACATATGTCATATGAGTTTTTTTCTCAAAATAGACCCAAAAATAGCCCCCTTAAATATTAGCATCATATTTAGAAAACCCCTGTATAAAAAACACGCTGACTGACATTATAAGTCCTTGCTATACGTTTAACTCATTTAGCAACAAGACAGCACCCTTCAGCTTTCTGTGGCCCAGAGCCCTTATTGGTCATATGAACACATAGCTTTAATAAAGAAATCAACAATATACTCGACGAGAAAGGTATTTGTCGGGCAATTCCGTCATCGAAGAAGCAACCGCAGACACTTGTTTCGGACTATTAGTCGTCATCAGTACGGTTAGCAAATAAAAAGCACAATATGGTGTGTAAAAACAATATGGTCTCCATTTGTGTGTTTCTATATTGAGCGTCCATCTTGCTCCTTGGCTATACCGTACTGATGAGGACTAATAGTCCGAAACAAGTGTCTGCGGTTGCTTCTTCGATGACGGAAGCGCCCGACAAATACGTATATCTAACCGTCGATTAACCAATTTTCTTTAATATACCCTAACATCGGGACTAATAATGGTTATTCTATCAGTGACTTGCAACATGTTTATAATATGTTACGGAAGAACATGATCACTAATCATGTCCCATATCAAAAAGATAATCTCTACATATTCCTTAATTTCCAGGGAAATGTGACTTAGGTCCCGGCTAGGATACGAGCGGTGAGCGGCGGGCGGCGAGCGGCGAGCGGCAGATTGGCGCCGCTAATGATATATGTTTACATTGTTTCAAAGCCATATCTTGGCAAAGCGGCTACGATACGGTAAGCGGCAGAGCGGCACCGTGAGCGGCACCACCCTGCCGCTTACTAGTGCCGCTCACCGCAGAATTATACAGGGTTAGCAAAAATTACCGGATCACCTAAATAATTCTCCAACCGTACAAAAATTCAAAAAATTGTTCAAACAAAAGTTTTTTTGCTTTAAATAGGCTATCGTTTAAATATATCTTCAATATACAGGCTGCTCATTTTATTATAGAAATTTGGTACCCTCTCCTTTTTTAAATAGAACAGGCTATATATTATTAAATTTTTTGATTCTAAAATTAATTAAGTATTTTTTATAGGAATCATTTTTTTATTAATTGCATTATTTTTTAATTATAAGCTATTAACGAAAAATAGTCAAAATTACCGGAACATCTAAAAAGTTCACCAACTGCAAAAAATTCAAAAAATGTTTCAAATAAAAGCTTTTTGGGTTTAAACCACCGCTGGTTTAAATATAGTTTTAATTTACAGTGTGGTCATTTTATTATGGAAGTTTGCAAACCTTTCCATCTTCTAATAGAACATCCTGCATACCTATTTTATTTTTTTTTGAGATTGATTCTAAGAACTTTTTGTAGAAATAAGTTTATTTGAAAATGCATCATTTCTGAGTTATGAGAAATTAATCAAAACTCCTGAACTTCAAATTAAGAATATTTTCCCACATACAAACACATTTATTTTAATGTGGCAGGTTGAACATTTAATTTAATTCTATTTAATTGAGTTGTTATTTTTTCTTGGATTTTTTATTTTTAACCTGTTTGGTTCAAGTTAAAGTTTATGTATGTTGATTAATTGCTTATAACTAAAAAATAACGCATTTTATAAAAAAAATAATTCCTACAAAAAATTTTTAGAATTAATCCTACCATAAAAAAATATAAAAATATACAGGGTGTTCTGTTAGAAAAAGAAAAGGTTTGCAAAATTTCTATAATGAAATAGACACCCTGTATATTAATAAAATATTTGAACTAGAGGTTGTTTAACCCACAAAACTTTTATTTGAAAAAGTTTTTGACTTTTTATGCAGTTTCAGATTTATTTAGATGTTCTGGTAATTCTGTCTAAATCTACGTGGATGACAACGTCGTAAATATACTAATAATATTATAATAATACAAATATCGCAGTCCAGACCTCTATTTTTCTAAATGTTTCTTGAGTCTGTCAAGAATATAGTCAAACGTTGCAATTGACATTCTCATATAGTTAAAAACCCGTTTTCTATATTTTCTTAAGTAGTGAAATAAATGGTGATAATCGCCGTACCGTTGACGTACTGCATTAATAGGATGCACTTCGTAGTTACGTCACAGAATAGGAATCAAGCAGAAGGAAAACTCTCGGCGGTGCCTTTGATCTTTCTCGGTCAGATTCTATGACCTCGCGCCATATTTTCTGAGGATTACACAGGGCCGGAATACCTGCGAAATGATGGGCCTGTCGCTACATATGCGTTATGCATGTAGATCATTCAAATAGCCAATACCGACCTGCACGAAACGAAGTCTAGACACAAGCTAGACCAAACAAATACATCGAGCAATCACCTACGTTATGAGGTAGAGATGGCAAACAATGGATTGACTGTACTTGGACTGGTCAGTCGGTATAAAATACGTTCATGCTCAATGACAACACGTATATACAGCTTCCTGCTTGTCTTCTATTGGTCAAAAATCTGCGCGATTTCAACATGGCGTCAGCTGCGCGCGGTGGTCTGCGTAGATCTTCCCGCCAACGAGAGTTTCCGTTCTGCTTGTTCTCTTTTCTGTGGTTACGTTTTAACCTACGGATCTTATTCAACAGAAGGTTATAATTTTCCGTGAGAAGCAGTTTGACAACATTACCGGACGACGACCAACAAACTACTAATAATTGTCACGACGAATTGTCGTGCCGCTCATGATGCCGCTCATGGTGCCGCTTACATCGTAGCCAGGTCGCCGCTCAGCCGCTCGCCGCTCGCCGCCCGCCGCCCGCCGCTCGTATCGTAGCCGGGACCTTAGGGTCGATCTTACAAGTGTACGTATAAGTAGTGGAATAGTTAGTCCCAGCATAAATAGTGCTATTCCGCCTCCCATTGGCTAAAATATTTGTGTTGTCATAGTAATAACAACTTATACTGGTATTTATACCAATATTTAGTTATACCATGGTATAACGTGCTTTGTAAGATTGGCCCGTACAAGATTAAATCTATGTATTCTGGATAAGTTTAACATCACTGCCTCATTTAAGACTATATCTAAATTGTGCAACTTACTTACAAACAGCAAACCTAAAACTAAGATGCTGGAAACGTCGGAAATTTACCGAAATTATACATCGGACAGTGTGGCCGAAGTCAGGAAAAGCGTAATAAAGAATATAAATTTGACGGTAACTCCAGCGTTTTTAAACACGAGATTAATAAAGGTAGAAAAATACCCAGGTCAGCTTCTCAACGAAAATTTCAATAACTATGAAAACAACCACCCTTTTTTTACACGCCTTTTCAAAAATTGCGCCGAATGTGCAATAGAGAACGGGTGAGCTCAGGCTATCTCTCTCTGACTGCTGTACGCTTCTCAGATATACACACGCTACAAACAACTTAGATATAGTTCGGTCAACGGATCTTTGCCTCCCTGTCAATAATGACAGCAGTCTGGTGCAATCAACGCTTGTCATTCAGTCAGTGGCGTAGTCAAATAAATTTTGTCTAAAAACATAACCATCAACTGTGCACTAAAGTATGTATATATAAGTTAATTCGGCTTTGAAGTAATTGTAGTAGAGTATAATGTTGAGTTATGGTAATTACCTACTAAGTATATTCATAGATTGTACAACGAGATTTCGTGCCTGGGTATTTAATCGCTTTGCTGTCATTTTGAAGTTCACAATGACAGGACCCCTGAAAGCGACGCCGCTGGAATTACGAACTACACAATGACATTTAACGATAGTTCCGTCTTTGTTATACACGTTAGTACCTAACATTAGTATCCGAGACCGTGTGTCTTAGCCATGGAAGACGTACGTCCGACGTTAAGGTCAATAATTTCACATGTCGTAGAAAGAGTGATCGCATGACAACCTTATCGTAACTAGATTCAGCAAACTTTGACAGGGAGGCAAAGATCCATTGATCGAACTATAATTTATATTAATTGAATAGCTCTTTTACACTCCTAAAATCATGATGTAATGTTGTGTAATGTAATTGCTAATTTGTGATTTATCTGTTGTTTGTTCATTTGGACAATGTTTGTTATATGTAGACTGTAAGTTTTCCAGTATAATTCGTTGCTTGAGACTGCATGGAGTCAATATTTGGAATTGTAACCTGACGGTAAATCGTAATTTATTTTATTGTATTGTTGAGATGGTATTCGTAATATTATTTGTAGCGTGGCTGAAGATGAGACGGGGCCTCGAAATCAAGTTTCACAAGATCTTATTAAATAATCCACTGAAGAACAACTATCATTTATTTAGTAGGTACATCACACAAGTTAATTTCACTATGACACTTCCCAATTTGGTACTAGTATCACAAGAAAAAGTAATAATTTGAAAACTAGCATCATTGATTGGCAAAATGATAAAAATCCTTTCACATTACACATACATATAGCTAACATTTTGATGACATTAGCAATCTCTCTAACCACTTTATTGCCGAATAAGGTGACGCTTTTCCGCTGCAAATCGCATGATAGTAGTGATATGTGTACGGAAACGATACCCATTGACCTATTACCAATATAATCTAGATTCGACCCTGACGCAGCCGAAATATATTTTTATGTGCCCGTCCTGATCTTTACTATCCCCTCCCTATCATCAGTTACTACGCACGCTTCCCTCCCCCTATCTTTTTGTTCAAACGATCCCACCAGATAATACCGGAGGTTTATAACTTTCTTTATAGCCATTTGATAGCCCCGGTCAGGTGCACGTGTGTGTGTGTGTGTGTGTGTGTGTGTGTGTGTTAAATTTAATTAGGGCGGGGCATGAATTGCGTGATTTTAATTCCGTGTATAGATTGTATCAAGATTCTGCTAATTGGTCATATTGTGGAAGTTATTACCACCGGACGATGGGGAATTTAGATATTTTATGACTTACTTTGTGTTGGAAATTGCTGTTGTAATGTGTTATATATAACACACCGTGCGTTAATTTTTTAATCGTGGAAATGTGTGAGAATTAAGAGAAAGAAAAAAGAACAAGATTGCACTGTTACATAAGAGAATAAAACTTTTTATAACTAAATATAATCCAGTATATGCCGGATTTTTTTTTGATGTTTTTACAAATTCTTATTCTCAGATAGCTTTTACTAGGTATTAAATATATATTAAATAAATGACTGGTTAAAAATTATGTTTACAAAATAACAGTTTTGAGAAGAACAACTTTACTTACATACTTACATAGAAAAGACATTAATCATTATTGACTAGATATCCCGATGTTTTAACCTTCTCCTAAAGCTACATCTTTCAATATTTTGAAGTAATTCTTGTTTTTAATATACCCAAATTCCTTGTTATTAATATGATGCATAATTGTTTTGCTGAACTAAATAGTTTTGGAGATATGGATAAAAACACAGAGAGCTGACAATTGATTATAAGAGTGGCATGAGGACTATTATTCAGGCTAGTATAATGAAGATATTTCATTAAATTTAGTACCATAATTTCCGTTCGCTTCCGCTTAGTTGATTAGCTAATAAAGAATGGTAAAAAACAATAATTGTAAGATCATTGGCATATATACAGGTTGTATCATGTAAATACGAAAAGGGGTAAGCAAAAAAGTCAATTTTGCTTTTTTATATCTTCAAAACTAAATAATATGGGTAAAGTTTCGTGTCAGATAATTGATCAACATACCAATAAATGCGCAACTCTGCGTTTTTCTATCTCTTGAAATATATAATTATATTTTTACCCGGTTAATTTTGGAATTCATGTTAATTATGATTTTCTCAAAATTTTGATATCTTTTATACAGGCTGATCCTAAATATCATGGAAATACGAAAAGGGGTAACTCCTTGGCTTATTTAATGACTAAAAATTCATATAAACATAGGTTCGCAAACGCTTCGTTGCCGATCTACAGGGTGTCGAAATTTCAAGATTTTTTTAGTTTTTTCTCTATATTATTTAGTTTTGAAGATATAGAAAAGCAAAATTAACTTTCTTGTACCTGACTTACGCTATCAAAGTTTTGACAATTTTCGCATATTTGCAAAGGAAAAGTGTTACAAACAAACCAACTTCTTTGTTAATTCGGTTGTCCATATTTCAGGTGTGTTCTTATAGAAAATTTAATGTACCTACTTTATTTTTGTATGGAATGGTCTTACCTCATAGTTCATTTTTGACATAATATCTTTCATTTTTCTTGTATTGTATGAAGTTTGCCAATAGGAAAGCACAAATATCACAAAATGTCATTTTGCATGAAAATTACACTCAGGGCCGATATATTCACCTATCGTGAAACTGTTCGTCATCTAAACGACAAGATAAATGGTAAAAATGCGTCTATTCACCTGTCGTTAACGTTACCGACCGGATAAATACGCTTAACGATCAAATTTATTTAGCGATCGAATGAACCTACCGTAAACTAATGACGAACACTTTGATTGGTCACAAAGCATGTGCTGAATGTCAAACAAAAAGTCAAACTGACAAATATTTACGTACGTGGTACTGTATTAATTGAAGTCATTATTTTGTTAATATGGAATATCGAATTTGCTGAATTCGTCTTTCATACCATTTTTTTTTAACTTTTGGTCGTCTTTTTTAATTGATGCGGTTAGAAATGGGTGCGAATGAATTTTGGTTACGTTTTGTCAATGTCTATCAATGTCATTTACGGCGCTACATCTAACGGCAATTAGTCCAAGTTATGGTCCAAGTGTTGATTTAGTACACCTTTTTTTACCGACATTTGATACTATACTGCCGAAAAACATTCGTTAGCGATGTTTACGTCCTCGTTACCTGACGATAACTTACAGATCGGTGAAAAGACAGAATCATTTTTAACGCGAACGTTAGCGAAATCTGTTCGTTGGCTAACGACAACTTTGACGATAGGTGAATATATCGGCCCTAAATCCACGTTATTTGCAAATCTGTAATAGTCCGTCAAGTGTTGACACATGATTGCTACGTCGCAAAACTTTCATGAAAACTTCATGAACTTTACATCAAACGTTTGACAAGAACTTCACTGTTTCTCTGATTGGCCAATCAAATTTCTAATAGAAACGTGTCTTAAGAATGTATGGTTTAAAAATTATTCAAGGGTTATTACGTAAACTCGTCAGTAATGTAGAATCAACTAAAGAAGCGAATAATAATTAATCCAGGTTAGGATAATTTTTGGAAAAAGGACCTCCGCCTGGATTTGAACCAGGAACCCTCCAATTTCCGGTTGACAGCTCTCCCATTTGAGCTACAGAGGTAGTGGAAATTTATAAGTTTTGCGGAGGTGCTTTTTCCAAAAATTATCCACACCTGGATTAATTATCATTCGCTTCTTTAATTGATTTAAAAATTATGATTCCATTTTGTACGTATTAAGTTAAGAATTTATGGACGAAAATTTAAAATGTCAGTTTTAGGTAACATCTTTAAAACTGGAAAAGACAGGTTAAATTATACTATATTTTTCATGAAAATGTCTAACTTTTCCCCAATTTAATTTTTAATCTTTTCAAATAAGTAAGATCAAGAGATATTCTTGCAAAAAAAGAGCACAAAGTAGTTAGTAAAAAATAGTTGTATTCGAAAAGTCTTCAGTCACAATTGGCGAATTATTTATTTATGACTTTTATATTGTCTATTGTTTATATTGTAGTTTACAATGTTGACTATTTCAACAATTTTATTCCCACTTAAGCTAAAGTCTAAGAAATTTTCTTCCTTGTCTTCTCATAAAAATTGTTGGCCAAATTCAAACAGAACAAAACAGCTAAGAGCTTTCAAGTTCTCTAACTGGACTTAATTTAAATGCTCAAAAAACACGTTTTAAGGAATCCGACAGAAATATTGCTTTTCAAATAGGTTTAGATAATTAAGAGAATATATATAAACATATTATTATATTATCATTAGTTTAAATTCGGTCAAATATTAGCCCACACCATTTTTTTTTTGTTCAAAGTGGAAAGTATTGTTCTCGTATTCAAATTAAAAAATTCATGACAGATAATACACAAAATAGAACGACCGCCGCTATTTACGCACTACACACACGTTAATAAAAATATTTGTTCTTTCTGGGTTGAAAATGGAAATGCGGTGCGGGGTACAGGGTGTGGTTGTACAGCGCAAACAAATATTCGCAAAATAAATACGGCCCGGCGCACGTATAAATATGGAATTTATTATTTTGTTTAATGGGTTTTCGTAGTTATTAATTTCGGGGCTCCGAACCGACCCGTATGACAAAATCGCGCGCATTCATCAATTAAATTGCCAGGTCTAGTTTGTTTTATGCCTTTTTTCCATTACAAAATATTTCGGTGAACTTCATAATGTAATATTATGTCGTCAGATGTGTTTTTCAGCATAAAAATAAGCGAATTTTAAAGAATTAGCAATGAAAATGTCCTGGGGAAAAATTTAACCGGCGCATCCACCATTTCAGTAAATTCCCGATTATCGGCCTAAAATATTTATTTTGACAGTTTTTTTGGTGGGATCTAAATCTGAAGGTCAAAATTATTCATTTGGAAGAGTTTCTTTGGAAAAAAACAGGGAAAATGTACTAGAAAACGGAAATGTAAAGGTGTGTCTACACGGAATAAACAAAAGCCACGTATAACAATATTTTCTACTACTATTACATGAAAATCTGCAGATAATTGGGAGTTCTTGATGAAATGGTAACGGGAAATAATTAATTTAGCAACCAGCAATGTTCAGAATTTCCGCATACATATCAAATAATTTTATTAGTGAATGCGCGGGAAATGAATACCGTTCGCCTATCGGTGAGGTATCAAAGTTGCTCTGTAATGTACAGTTTGCGTTATAAATCTATAGCTTTGGTACTCGTAATTTATGGAGCTTCAGCTCTATGCTTGTTGGAATATGAATAGTTCATGTTTAGAATTTAATATCATTGATGTTAGGTACGTAGGATGTGGAATATTGCATTTCAGGGATTATTCTAATATCCATTGTGTGTTTACCTACTATATTGGGAAGCTAACTCATAAGGATTGTTTCGTATAACGATCATTCTCATTTTAAGCATATTTTCTTCTTTATTGGCGTTATTCGTTGAGCACAAATTGGCTTAAAACACAATACAAACAATGATCAGTAATTAGAAAAATCACCTGAGAAAATATCAGAATTAGAATTAATAGAAACCAAGCCTGTGAGAATTACTTTGTTTAGAAAAAAAAGTTAATTATGAAAATACACACTAGGGCCGGTCTGTCGAGCTGTCTACAGATAATACAAACTTAAGTTCTACTTACAAATTATGATGACCATATTCATAAGCCATTTTCAATATTATATTTCTGAAATGTAGTTTTTTTTTCAAAGTCTTTTTTGCAGCTTAATAATATATTAATCTATTTATTGTCTTCATTATTCTGTCAAATTGTAAATTTCGACCACCTTGTTAAATCCATACTTTGATTAAATAGTGTATCTTGATGCTGTACAAATTCTATGCTTGTGACTGACGTCATGCTATTTTTGACATATGTCATAACACTATCAAATGTTTTGGCCTTTCGTCTATAAGATTCTGTTAGGCAAAATTAAGCTTAGTATTTTGTTGGGTTGCTGTTACGCTTAGTGTTTACAATACTGGACCAAAATCTCTAAACCTGTAATTGTTAATACAAGTATATTCCAAATTATTAAGTTGGGTAAAAGATTTTTGTAGTAGGTGTTTCCATGGAAACGAAAAGAATAATTATTTGTGAAAATTTCAGAGGTCCTCAAAAAGTGGACGTTTATTTATAAGAATTTTAAGCTGACGTAGCTTTCTTGTTATGACCAATAAAATAGAAAAGATTTTAAATTATTAATGCTATAACTTGTAGTACCTATTTTACTATCACAAAATCACAGTTATATACTGACATATACATTGTAAATTGTAAAGATTGTCTGATAACCAAATAAAACACAGCAGGTCTTCGAAGCAACTTCAAACCTGTATGTCACTGTGTTTAGGTGGCATAAGCTGAAATTCTCCAATTAGTCCAGTCAAATGGTGTTTTGGCCAGGCAACAAATATAGAAGTTTTTTCTTTCATTCTATATGTTTTTGGGGTGCTGAGTCCTTTTTGCCGAAAAGTCTTAAAACTATGCACTTTTCGACTTAGACCTTTAAATACAAAAATAAAGTACACTAAATTTCCTATAAAAAGCATCCTCAAGTTTATTTTTTGGTTGAATGGCTTGGCTGCAAAAGCGCGCTGAAAGAAGGCAACATTTTCCTACTTTATGTAATGTGCGTGTAATTACAAAAAAGCTTAGATTCTGATAAAATTTGGAAAATTGGAAAATTTGGCTTTTTTCACATGCTCTAGCGGCCAAACAGTTCAACCAAAAATGCATTTCTGGGGTGCTCTTATAGGAAATTTAATGTGGGTACTTCATTTTTGTATAGGATGGTCTAACTCGAAAATTGCATAGTTTTATCACTTTTTCGCAAAAAATTGTTGAAACTGTGCAAATCTGCTACTCAAACTAAACTGTATTTGTATTATATAATATAATTCTGTAAACAAATGAATACTAGAATCGGTTTATTTAGGGAAAGCAGCCTATGGCGGGTCACATATTATGTTTACTCTATTGTAAAAATATGTTCCTGTTTTTCCTTTTTATGCCCGCTATTACGACCTGCTGGCATCTCCTTGGCAATTTTAACCTCCTGGCATCTCTAAAATTCGCTCCGACCAACGAAGTTATCCTGTCGCTAAGGCTATTCCCTTGGCAGTTGTGAGGATAACAGGCACCACAGGAAAAAGTTGCTGTTAAGTACAAAACCTGCTGGTAATTTGCTGTCAGTGTCAATTTTGCTGTCAGTTGTACAGAAAGTGATAATACTGTATTGGTCATTCAAAGTGATTTTTGTTAATTTTTGATAAAAAACAGTATTATTTAAAAAAAATTGTGTATTACTTTTCAACATGTGATAAAGAAATGGTTATGGAAGAAATAAAAATTCTTTTTCCGATACGTTGTGAAAAGATGTTAGACCTAGAATTAATCATGCAGATAGGCATTTTGATTTTGAATTTGTTAAAAGATTTCGTTTATCATAGGAATTCTTTAACTATTTTCTAGCTAAAATTGACCAACTAATAAAACCTTTGAGTCAGAGGTAAACTTGTATAGTTAAATATGTCTCTATTGCAAGATACTTACAGCAATTCAAATATGGTTTTTGACGATTTTTTCGGCATCTGCCAATAGTCAGTATCATTTATAATTAAAATAGTAAATAGTATTTAACTCAAAAATTCAAAATTCAAGAAACACGTAAATACAACGAAAGTAAACATGAAGAAGAGAGCATCGCACTTCAGAACGCACTTCAGAACTCAACACAATAATACTCTTATCAGTAATAATAAGGTATTTGACTGTATTAAAAATATGGCATGTATTATAGTCATCCTAATAGATTACAGTTTAAGAAAACTATTTGTTATTACTTAAAAAAAATGCTTTATTTCTATGAAAAACCAAAATTAAAATTGAATTTTATTCACGTCCTATCACGTGATTGAAAACGCTCTGTAATTGGGTCAGTCTCCAGTGATGTCATTCGTTAGTCCGCCTTAGAGCGCGTTCGGTTTGTCAGGGTATGGTATGGGGAGAGCAATGCTCAGATAACTTGGGTCGGCTGTCTCTCTCTTATATGCAGATAAACGCCGTATGACGTTAGTCCGCCTATTATGCAGCGCGTCACTCTCACCGTAAAATACCGGGTTATCCGAACGCGCTTTTATGCTTCTCCCGTTTGAATTTAATAGCACGAAAGCGTCATGTAAGCATAACTTTGTAGGTTAGGATAGCCCTAACCTTCAGCTGTCAGATCAGATAATACCTTTCGAAAATACGATAGATAACTTATTCTAGTCAGTTTTACTTATGTCGAAGTAATCTTCACAACAGAAAACACTTGTATTGGCGGCTATTTATTTCATTTGGATTTCTACGAGCCAACCACTTTCTTCGCAGTTTCAAATCTTGCGGAACAGCTACAAATAGTTTATCCGGAGTTTTTCTTGACGTATCTCTGCATTGTGGATTTATACACCATTTATAACCCATTTTTATGTAGAAATTGTGAAAACAACACATCATACAACACAATTACCAAACGGCGACGATGCCGATGCTGACAGATCATATGGGCCGATTTGACATCTTGACATCACATCATCTTGACATCTTGACATCACTAACCAGTGACGTCACACAACAGTGAGTATCGTTTTGGCGGGACTTTTTGTGATTCAATTTTTAACGCTGATTTTTATGAAATATTGAGGAAATAATTACAAAAAATAATGCATTTACAATGTAGAGTGAAGGAATAAACACATTAAGATGGTTTTCCAAAAATAGTAAAATACCCTATTCCTTTATGGATTTCAGCTTGTGCTGCAAATCTCGCCTCCACTTCCTCGTTTAATTTATCCATCAATTTAATCTGCTTATTAATAAGTTGTTCATAAAAAGCATAATTGTTTATTGCTAGTAACTACAAATAAATTAACATCTCCAATTCTTCTTTTTTAAATTATATTAGTAGCATATATTAGGTTTACTTCCATAGGATCATCATTTCAGAAATATGCAAAAATTCATACCATAAAATGACTCAACTATTTGCAGTTCACAAGCCGGATATATACCACATAAAATTTATAAATCGTTACACCGTCCGGTCCGTATCCGGACCAAAATCCAGCTGACAAGTTTTAAATTAAAACAAAAGCGAAATCCGACGGAGAACAGCACAGCACGCGAGTACATAAACCGGTGCGGCACGAACACAACCGAAACTATGCAAATTCCTCTAATATCCATATAGAACATCGTTTTATTGGCAGAACTTTCAGCACCATGCTCGGTGGTGGCGCGCCAACCCCCTAACTAAGGGATGGAAGGCCTTTTCAGCGTGCCTCGTTCGTTCTTCGAAAAACCTAAATTACTTTTAGAAGTTCTCGAAGACGGCAGGTCTCCCTTAAAAGAGCCTAAGTAACAATATTACAAAACATACGACTATCATATTTTACTTTAAGTGCGCGCCCTCTACCGGCACTCTGAAAGGTAAACGGCGACGCCGAGTGAAATATTACAAAATTTAATTAATTAAAACCGCTGCGAGGGCCTGCAGAGCTGCTGGTGTTCCAGAGGTATCCCGGCGTCTCTCAGTGGAGTCGAGGAGTAGGACTCAGGAGTCGGAGAATTGTAATTCCAGGATCTCCGAGTCTCGTAAATTTTGATTAAAGTGGGTGAAAAAATAGATGAAGGAATGATGTATTGGTAGTGGTATGTCTGAAAGAGGAAAATATGGATGTTATTTAATTTTTTGTGTGGATCTGTAAACTGCTAAAATATTACGCTTGCGCTTCAATGTGACTGACCTTTAATTAATGTGTCTCAAGAACTTACAGTAATCAGAATGTTTAATGGACAATTTTGACAAAGCAAGTGTTGGAAGTTTTGTAAATTTGTCAAGCAAGTACAAAGAATCAGGAGACAGATCTTATAGAATTAATATAGATAGAATTCTTTAAGTAAACTGAAATTAAACCTCAAATATTTAGGTTTCTCTTCACAGTATTTAGCCTTTTTTAAGCCTTTATCTCAGCTTATTTAGAGAATTGGATGTCAAAATTATTCCTTTTTGCGGGTATTAAAAATTAAGCCATAATTGTTTTTTTGATATATTGAGTCCAATTGAAGGACAAGTTATCAGATGTTCTTCTTAAGGTGCATTTAAATTAGAGCGAACAGAAGGGAACGAACGAATTCGTTCGCTTAAGCTAGCATAATTTACATGGCATAATTTATGCTCCTGCTAGTAGAGAAGTAAGGAACGAGCAAATACCTGCGAATTCGTTCGTTCGCTTCTGTTCGCTCTAATTTAAATGCACCTTAAGATTTGGTTATTATATTCGTAATCTATACAAAACTGCGGATTGAAATAACTTTTTTTATCAAAATCAATATTAAATTCATTCTGCAAGAAAAGTACATAGTCAGGCCGATTCTATAAGAAATGTTGCCAACTACTAACCATTTGGTAACTTGGTTAAGTTTCTTAACAGCAATTTATAGTTGCAAATAATTGTTGCTAAGAAATTTAAGAACGTTTCCAATTGGTTAGTTAGCAACTCTTTTTATAGAATCGGTCTGATTACATATCTCAAAACCCATAACAGCTCAAAAGTAGCCATTAAAAAAATCTGATGTGGCTAGGCACATGACTTTATCATACTATATATAAAATTAATCGTTTAGCTGCATGAGAAACCATTAACGATGAACACAAATATATTAACTAAAGAAAATACACATTATAAATTAATATAATTTCAAATGATATAAAACAAACGGTGCCTTGCGCCGTGAGCGCTTATCCGAAATTGTATTTACACATTTGAAATCTTTACGATTTACACGACCGATCTCGATCAAATAGAATCATTTGATCGAGATCGGTCATGTCTGCATTAAAATATTTAACTAGTTAGCCAGAATTTGACAGATATTCTGATTCTATTGATAGTACGTATTGTCAAAACATCAGCGTTTGACACTACCTACTAGGGATGAGTCGTTCGCGAACGAACCGATCAAAATGAACGGGTCAAATGTCTGAACCATTGGATCCGGTTCAACCCTGGCAAACTGACCCGTTTAGTACTTCGTTCGTTTACGGCGTTTACACTCCCGGCTCATTTCTGCTCAAGGCATAGACGGCTCAAGGCAGACACAGTCCAGCTTTTTGCGACGACCGATGCGGCGCGGCGGCGTCTTTGATGCACGTGTTCATTTGTTTCCAGTGCCGCGTAAAGTACGTATGTATATACATTATACATATATAAAATATTTTCGTTGGTTTATTTCTGGTTTGATTGATGCATAAAGAGATGTTGAGATCCGTATATCTGCACAGTAGTTTGTGTTAAATATTTTTGGGATATTATATTGAATCCGAAGTTGATAATGAAGACCATTTAATAAATATAATTTATTAATCAAAATGAAAGTTTGAGAATATATAAGGAAAAATATAAAAAGATATATATATATATATATATATATATATATATATATATATATATATATATATATATATATATATATATATAAAGATATAAAAAGCAGAATGAAAGATATGAGATTTTTGAGGTAAGATTGAACGATTTGTTTAGTTAACCATACAGAACTTTTTGAAAAGTATTGTATAAATTCCGTAAAATCAGCTTTCGAAAATCGCTAAAAGATCAAAATTAGATTTAGTTAATTTAAATTATACACATGCAAATACCATTGACTTATTAGCCTTAGTAGCATTTTTATAGGATCTATTTTGCTTTTGTTACTGAATGGAGGTAATTTCTATCAACATAAATTACAAGAAAAACTAAGTTGAATCAGAAAAATCCAGTTCTGACAAAGAAAAACAATATTCGCAGGAGTTAGGCCGTCGCGCGTCGGTATATTCGTAAAAATGACCCACCTGCCACATAGGGCCGCTGCGATGACTGAACGAAGATACCAGCAATGCGCGCGTCGTGTGTCTCGTTCTTTTTGAACGGCTCGTTCACTAGATCCGTCTATAACCTATAGGAAATACGTTCATTTTGAACGGTTCGGTCGCTCGGTTGGTCCATATGAAAGTCGTTCATTTTGAGCGGGTCATTTTAGTGAGCCGGTTCGACTCTGAAGGGACTCACTGAAATGATCGAGAATGCCCATCCCTACTACCTACTGTCATTAGAATGAAAATATCTGTCAAATCCTGGCTAACTAGTTTTATATTAATGCAAACAGGACCGATCTCGATCATGCAGCTAAATCTCAATAATTTTACCAAAAATGTCATAGACATAAATTATACAAAATTTCCTCTACTTTAATTTATTATTTAACTATTTTGCCAAAGTTACAGAAATGGCAGGTCATATGCAAAATCTTCGAAAAATGCTAAGAGTAAACATCCAGTTCCTTTGGACCCTTTTGAACAAAAATATTTTCAGCTCTAAGTTTGGTCATGAAACTTCTAAATATGAAGTTTCGTCCCGATACCTTTAGTAGTTTCTCCGGAATAGTCGCCACAAAAACGGGTACACACACATACACATACACACACACATACACGTATACACACACAGACATTTTTTTTGTACCTTGGTCAAAAATGTTCATGGGACATAATAGGACATATTTCCGCTATAATCTAAAATTTCTTTTTGTCATGATTATTATTATTTATTATACGTAGTATTATAAAGTATATCATACTACGTATGATAGTAAAAAGATTTTTGTTGCAAAAAAAGTTTAATTGTATGTTCTATGTTGTGAAAATGAATCTGCTAAATTCATAAAAATATATAAAATCGCATATAAAGGAGTTATTTTCAGATCATTCTATCGAAATTTTTAAGTGTAATGACGTTATCAAGAGCTTTTTAATGGAAATCTATCTTTTTTTCTTGATAAATAATTTTATATGAATGAGATTCATTAGACATAGAAATGTCATGACTTTTTGATACGCATATCAGAGCTCCTTTAAAATCAAATAAGTTGCAAACGATTTCTGCTTTTATTTCAAAAGATTAATGCCCGATTGCACCACTTACCCTCAATTGCTAAGCCAAGCTTAAATTTAAGGTACATCATAATTTAAACGGTGAAAATGTGTGGTTTAACTTGAAATAACTGTGGCTCAGTAATGATTAATGAGATCAACACAAAATATAACCAAAAAAATTGATTAAATCAATTTCTGAATAGATATGTAATGATATCTACTGTAATACCTTTCCCGTAGCTCGTTTATTTATTAAGTATGTTTTCCGCCGATTGTTTGTTTATGAGTATGTTTACTGAATAGAAAATCATTTATTAAAAAGCTCTATTAATGCACGATTTCTATTAATGCATGATTTGTTATAGTCAATCAAACGACTTCATTATAGCCAATTGAACACACGTAAACTAAAACCATCCAATCAAAACATTCCGTTATGCAGGCACGCAGCGTAGAACTGTCAGTGTCAAATTACATAAATGGTCATATAACCTCAAACGGCATCGACGAATAAAATCTATGTAGACGCCGCCAGAAGAATACGATCGACGAAAAAATTTTGTAACCAACTCGAATATTAAACGGCGATTAATGATCTCGACAATTAACGCACTCTCTAATCGCTCGTGCGTTAAACAGTCTCGATCATAAATCGTTGTCTATATAACTTTGTTAAGTGACAGATATGTCATACTACTGCAAAGTGCAAATGACATTAATATAACCTACACTTAACTTTATGCTTCACTTAAAATTTAAAGGAAAGCGGTGCAGTCGGGCATAACTCAAAAGAATTCTTTAATAAAAATTTTCAGGCGAAACTTATTTGGTTTTAACACATCGTTTCCATGACAGCAAATGGTAAGTCTCTAAATTTTTTCCTTATCAAGAGTTGATCTACTTCGAGGCCTCTCTATGTTCTTAAAACACCGAAAACATAAAATAAAATTTACCGCCTCTGGTTACCACAATAATACAGCACATATTCTAGAAGGATAGGTTAATTATTAGTCAATTATATTTAAATTACATAGTGAAATGAACCTCAAAGAAGGAAGTAACCTTTCGAGTATATCTCCCCCTTTAAATTTTTAATGACTACTTCCTGTCTGTCTGTTCGTTTTCATTTACAGTCCCGCATAATTATTTAGACTGCGAGAATGGAGGTTTGTCGGTTGTATTCTCGTCAGGTTTTCAGTTTCTCGGCTGGTCGCGTCATGTCGGACAGACTAGCTCTCGCAAAATATGAGAAAAGAAAACGTGGTTCGCTGGTTCGCAGACAACACGGCCAAAATACATTAGTCAGGTCGGAAAAAATTACAAAGAAAAAACGGAAAACCACGAAAAAGGAGAAACGCAGCGCGAGGCATACTATCCGTCCGAACGTCTGCCGCTCGGCCGGATAATTGGCGTTTCCGGTGGAAATTCTGCTTGCGATCCTTTAACTTTTTAGTGGAAAACCGAGAGCTGGCGTTTTCCCGTTTCGACGTAATTGATTATCCCGCCGGGATAATTAACCGCGTTGTGTTAATTCGGTTTAGATTTACATTATTATATTACGCAAAATTATATTTTTACCTACGACAGTATGTATAAATGTCCCTTACGTCACGGACTGCTTCACTCGTATATCGCATACAGTGTGTATCAGCCAAATGGAATAAATTCGATAATAAATAAATGTGGGCGTGTTTGAAAAAACGCTCGGACACGTCGATTTGTATTTGTGGTTGCGCATTTTTTTCAGTAAAAACTGTTTATACAGGCTGTCTCGTGTAACAATGGCCAATACCAACTTTCTTATTTTAAATGGAACACCCTATATATTATTCAATTTTTGGATTCCTCAGTAAATTCTAGACATATTTTATGTACAATGTCCTATACCTATCTTCAATTGTTTCGGGAAAATTAAGTGTTTTCAGATTTATTTCAAAAATTAACATTAAAAAATAAAGTTAGTTGATTACAGAAATTCGATACAACACACTCAATACTTATTTAACATTTAGGTATTGATAACGATAAAGTAAGCAAAAACTATTGGCAAAAACCATTTCAGTGTTCTTTTTATGTGCTGATGAAATAAAAACCAAGCTGCCTTAGCCTTAATAAAGTGTTGTCTAACTGCATGACAGGAGCTGTCAGTGTTATAGTTATGGTTATAGTCTTTTGAATTTCATTAACTGTACATCATAAAATGGTTCATTTAACAGAAATGCACAAAATAACCATTCTACAAATGATTGGTTATGGAGATAATACACGGACACAAATGGAAGTTGCTAGGTTATTTCAAGAAAGATTTCCAAATTTGCCGCCTATATCCCAAGGGACAATTAGTAAAATAGAGAAGCAGTTTCGCGGGCTTGGACATGTAAGGCAGATAATAAAATCAGCTGGCAATGCAACAAGTAACGATACCAAATTGGATATTATGCTTGAGTTTGAGGAAAACCCACATACTTCTCTACTCGACAAGCAGCCACAACGTTCGATGTTAGTCATTCAACGATTTTTAGAACATTAAAAGAAAATAAAATGCAACCCTATAAAATGATACCAACTCACGAGCTCATGGAAGATGACTTTGATAGGAGAACGTAGTTTTGCGAAGAAATGATGGCAATGTTAGATAACAATGTCATCCAATTAGAGCATGTTTTGTTTTCTGATGAGTGCACCTTTACGCTTCACGGTCATGCTAATCGTCAAAATTGCCGCTATTGGTCTAGGGAAAATCCACACTGGATGAGAGAAGAACATACGCAATACCCTGAAAAGGTTAATGTTTGGGCAGGAATTGTTGGAGATAATATCGTAGGTCCCTTTTTTATTGATGGCAATTTGGATGGCAATAATTATTTAGCACTGCTCCAAAATAATGTCTTGCCAACTTTGACAAACTTCCTGATATCCTGATCCAGCAAACCCACAAGTTCCAGCGAATATGATATGATTTCAGCAAGATGGAGCACCGCCCCATTACCGAATCAATGTCCGGCAGTACCTCAACCGAATGTTTACCAATCGGTGGATAGCCAGGCGAGGATCGATTGAATGGCCAGCACGATCCCCTGATCTGACGCCATTAGATTACTTCTTATGGGGATATGTCAAAAGTATTGTATACAAAACTAAACCCCTCGACGTAGCTGACTTAAGAAGACAAATAACGCTTGCGATTAGATCGGTTACGCCTGAGATGTTGATTAACGTCCGAAGAAATTTTTATTTAAGGCTAGGATGTTGCCAAGAAGTTCGCGGCGAGCATTTTGAACATTTCCTACATTAGCATTCACTTTTTTGTGTGTTTTATGTTATCAAGAAATAAACAGTATTATTTATTAGTTTTTTTTCTATCGAATTTCTTTAATCAAATAATTTTACTTTTTTATGTTAATTTTGGAAATAAATCTGGAACAGTTGAAGATAGGTATAGGACATTGTACATAAAATATGTCTAGAATTTACAGAGGAATCCAAAAATTGAATAATATACAAGGTGTTCCATTTAAAATAAGAAAGTTAGTATTGGCCACTGTTACACGAGACTGTATAAACGACCTGTATAAAAAGTTTTTACTGAAAAAAGTGCGTAACTACAAATACAAATCGACGTGTCCGAGCGTTTTTTCAAACATGCCCCCATTTATTTATTATCGAATTTATTCCATTTGGCTGATACACACTGTATATAGAATCACAATTGAGTTGTTAGTTAATTTTTTAAAGCAATTTATGTGTGATATAATTTTCAAACCACTTCGCCTTGACGTCACAACCGTTGGTACCCCGCTTCATCCAGCTACATCTATACCAACTCCATCATCTATTTTTGGCCTATCCATGTACCACATTGATGAATTGTCTGCAGTAATTTCGCCCCAACGTCTTTGCGATGGTAGATAATTACTTCAGTTGGGTCCACTATTGTATAAAAGAAAAATCTTCTTCAGGACTGATGAAATTTAAAATATCGAAATATTACAATACCGGTTTCGAGTCACCCCATCGTCAGTTGCAAACTACAACAAATAATGGAACAAACAATTACAACACTACACATTAAAAAGGCCGAACTCACATATCGTCAAAACGAAAAATACATGGGCACGACGGCACTATACAGGCTGTCCATTAAAGGTGTTACGAAAATTAGTGAGCTGGTAGATGATGTCACTGCCATCCAAAAAGTGTATATGCACTTTTGGCTTTCGACGCTTCATTAAAAAGTTATAGCTTTTCTATTTTTCAGTTTCAATATTCCTTAAAAATATAACCGATTACAAAGTCGGCGTTGTTTATTTGACAGTAACAAAAAAAAAACACTTACAAATAACAAAAATAACTAACAGAGTTTTGCAAATACTGCTCAAAATGTTGCACTTCCAAGTGAATTCTCATTTCAGCACATTTCCCAAATCCTGCCGGACTCTGAAGAATTTCAGGTGTTTCTCGAATGCGATAGCAGGCACCATTTATTCGCTGTAGCAGTGCATTTCTGTTACTCCGAATAAGTGGTGTATTTTTAATGTGTTCTTTAAATCGAGTCCCTAAATTCCTGCCCGATTGTCTAACGTAAAGTATAGATTAAACTTATTAGAAGAAATGGAAATACAAAAACACAAAATGAATTATCCACAAAATTTACTAAATGACATCACTGACATTCGTAGTAACACAGAATGTTTTTAAGATTTTTAAAAGATTTTATTTCTAAAAGATTTTTCTTTTATACAATAGTGAAGTTCCGCTGATGAATATGGAGTTATTTCTTGCTAATTTCAGTTGAGTTGTTTAAGTGGAAGACCTTAATATCTAATACTAGTATCTTTTTGTTAGCATAATACGCACCAGCCATTATAAATAAACAAAAAAAAACAACAAATTGTCATCCACATAAATTCACTAAATCGCACATTATGGCTATAATTATGTACTACATATTTA
The DNA here is from genome assembly GCA_963966075.1 of Aphodius sticticus. Lineage (NCBI taxonomy): Eukaryota > Metazoa > Arthropoda > Insecta > Coleoptera > Scarabaeidae > Aphodius > Aphodius sticticus. The sequence goes on from OZ014506.1 coordinate 105,314,058, forward strand.
TTAAATTATTCGAATTATCTCACTTTGAATCTTCAGTTCATAATGGTGGAGGAGCCGGAATAATTTATCCATCAAGAATTCAACCAACATGCAATTATTAAATTACTACCCACGCTCATAATATGTGCTCAAAACAACATTTTTCATCGAAATAACCCAACTTATCGCACCGTTAACATTAATTAAACAACAGTTTCCATTAAACAGAAATATCGCCGCCAATTATTCATACCATCCCTCCCGCTTAACAGGCTAAGATCGTCGAAGCAGCAGCGGAGACCCACAGTTTGCGACCCTTAAGGCAAAGACTGCCTTTCGCAGCCAGAGACCCGATTTAATTTTATGTAAAATATTCCACGGCCCCCCGTGTTTTAATCAAACTTCAATATCGACCGTTTAATAAATGCACACCGGCAGCCGGTGAGGTTTTTGCGGCATTTGCGACGACGACGACGGTGACGCTACCAACCCCTTACACCCCTTACAGCCCCTTACACCCCCTTACACTCCCTTACACCCCCTTACGCCACCCCTCAGTGATTTACCGCTTTCGGAAGGATGACGCCCCGTCAAAAATAACGCGGGGCATGTTCTCAAAACGGGGTAATTTACCGACTAGAAAACCCTCCTCAGTTATTATGTGGGACGTGTAATATGTTAATCGGTCTATATTAAAATATCTCTCGGCGTCCAAGATTAAAATTCTCACCCCTAAACTTGGTCGGGAACTTGGTTTTGGGTGGAGTGAAAGAAATAACGTGGACAACGTGTGCGGCGGGGAAAAACGAATTTATAAATTATGGATGAGAGGTTGTTTGCTAATTCAGACCAAGCCCGTTATCTATATGTAAATGGAAGGGCATAACTGCAGCAATTACTTTATTTTGCGGGACGTTGCGGCGGCGGTATGGTAAATGGGGTTGTTATCGTGGTAATAATACTTGCTGCTTAGTGGAATTATGATTAACTGGCGTATCTTGATGTGTTGCGAGTTGCATGATGCACTCTGATTTCTGCGATGATTTCTAATAACGAAACTACAAAAGGTTTAGAATGTTTTCAAATAGGATTAACTAGTTTTCAGATCTGATTATTATAATTAATTTATTTCCAACAATATTGTTGTTATTTGAAAAGGGGGTTGTTAATATTCTTAAAAATCGAATTTTGTTGTCATTTCTGTTAAAACAAAATTTTATCGATATTTTTTAATGGAAACCTATATTTTTGATTTTTCGTTTTGAAAGGATTTTTACTACCTATGGTTTACATAGGCAGTTTCAAGGAATGGCCATAAATTTATTGAACTGCCGAACCTGCACCAGCTGACAATGGCCAAACCGATCATAAAATGCACTTACCAGGTGTTGAATGGTTTCATTGCTTCATAAAAAGCCGGGGGCTTCACTTCCCAAATATTAATATTATTCCATAAACAATAATCATGTTGACATATTCCTCGTCACTATAATTAGGCATGTTATTCTAAGATCATGTAACAATACTACCAGGTACTATCAGTAACAGGTACTGTCACTTAAAATGAGTCATATTCCAACTGTCATAAAACTTCCATTTCTAGTTTTATGAAAAATTCAGCGGTTCTCAATAAGTTAACTCCTATAGTTTCATTATTTTAAAAGTAAACATATAGCGCTGTACCTTTTGTGCTTATATATTTTCTTCATATTAAATTGAATATTGTATTAAATAACAATCGCGTATCTTGATTTAAATTTAATATTTTGCTTTGTAGCATAGGTCGTAACGAATGTTTATAAATATATGCACCTTTAACTTTTCTTTCTGCTCCTTCAATATCCTCCGCACGTTATGACTCACCCTGTATATGAAAACGGTTAAATAGGGGAAAAGTTGCGCATTTTCATGATGTTCAATGTTCTAAAATGGAATTTCAACAATAGAAAGTTTTGAAGAAATCTATCTAAACTGGATTTTTCTATTTAGATTAGACTTATTAGGAATTTATAAACCAAGCATTCTATTCTAACACGTTGCAAAAAAATTATTGTGTATCTGAATCGAAATACGAGGATTTTAAAGATTACCGATGATATGACATTTACAATTTGACAGGATGGAGATTTGAAATTTTGCAAAATTTGGGAATTAGAATCAAAATATGTATGTGGTGACAGTAAATTCACATGTGATGGCAGCTGTCAACTTGCTATCAAAATTATTTTAATTAAGAAAATAGTTTCTAAATAACTTACACCAAAGAATTCTTACTTTGTCAAAACGTTTGACGATAAATAAGTTATTCTAGTATTAAGGTTGTGAGGCTAGAAAATAAACCTTCAGCATACATACATTTGTAATTATATTTTCCGTCAATCGTTTATTTATGAGTATGTTTACTGAATAGAAAATCATTTATTAGAAAGCTCTATAAATGCACGATTTCTATTAATGCACGATTTGTTATAGCCAATCGAACGACTTCATTATAGACAATCGAACATATGTAAAATAAAACCATCCAATCAAAACATTCCGATATCCAGGTACACAGTCCAGAACTGTCAGTGCCAAATTACATAAATGGTCATATAACCTCAAATGATATGGACGAATAAAATCTATAGGCGATTTCGCGTGGCTGAACGGTTCGAGTTGGTTGCAGTTGGCGGTTGGATGTGATTGACAGAGCGGTTCTGGAACGTCATCACTTTTATAACGTCATTAACCGCTTGACGGAAAATCGTCTGGTTCGGTTGGCCCAGGTTGGCCCAGTGTTGCCACCCGGCCTCGCAGGAATTTTTTTTCTGCCGTGTGTCGGACAAAGGGATCTATAATACTGTTTGTGAAAAAATTATTTACTTTGTAGTTTTCTTCTCGACATTTCAAAAAACTTCAAATGAGATTTTGTTTTAAAACAATTTTGAAGTTACTGGGGGATTAAGATTGCGTATTTTTGCGAAAATAGATATTTTTTAAAAGTACTATGCGTTAGTGCGCTATAAATGCAAAATCTCCAATATTTCCGAGTTGCTTTCTTCACTTCTTTTTATATAATCTATGGCATATTCATCATCTGCAATTAAATTTGTAATTAAATGTAACAGTAGGATTGGAAAAATTCCCACAATCAATACATATATTTTTTGAACATGGCTTAGGCTTAAACCATGAACAACCCGTTAATAGCAGTTTCAGCGTTTCCGCATCGCCTTCAAAAAAATAAAATTGTTGATGGAAGAACTTACACATTCCATTACACAACCCAAGAATGACAACTGACTGACACGAACCGATATTTCCAACCATCTTGCCAGGCAGGTTCTAGATTTTGACGGACCGAATCGAAGCAACTGCAACCGTGACGTCATCAATCCCCATGTGAAAATGAACGGTTCAAATCGGTAGTCGAACCGCAACCGAACCGTTCCACGCGAAATCGCCTTATGTAGACGCCGCCAAAAGAATACGATCGATTTCGACAATTAACGCACTCGCTAATCGCTCGTGCGTTAAACACTCGATCATTAATCGCTCTTTTTAATATACTTGTCGGTTAAATAACTATTATTTCACAGCCTGCTCTTGTGATAACGCATATGACCAGGGTCTGAGTCAGATTGGTTTAGAGAAATGTTTTACCACATTTTTTAATGTCACAAAAACTAAAAATAAACTAACTGCAGTGAACGGCAACCATTACCTTGTTCAATATTCCTTATCGCGGTTTTCCTATTGCGTTTTCCGAAATGCGTTGTATTTTGGTAGTTATTCTATTGTTTAGTACCCAAGTTATAGGGTTTTGACAATTCATAATATCGGTTCTAATTCAAGACATACTGTGCGCAATATATACATAAAATAACCTCGATAGATAATAACAGTGGATATTCCTTTAATGAGATAAAGTCAGTTCAGTTCAGTCAACTAACAAAGACAAATCAAAATAAGTATTAAGAATTTCATTACAATAAATTGTTCGTATAACATTTTGATAAGAAACCGTAGTCTTATCAAAATAAATTCATATCCTCAAAGTGAAAATAATGATGTGCTGTGGCTAAGTGAAAACGAGCCGACAGGAGAAGCAGGTCGTTAAAAATTTAAAAGGGGAACACCCTCCGGGCTACTTCCTTCTTACTCATTTCTCCCTTCATTAACTGAATCGCTGAATTAATAAGAGAACTTAGCCGTCCACTTTTTGCAGTTCTCAATGAGTGAAACGGTTAACGAGGTTGAGTTCATTTTTTGTTAAAGCTCCTCCTCCTCCATCGTCTACGTCGAGAAGAAAATGACCCCCGGAGTTTAAGTTAGTATAATTGAACAATGTACTTTTTACTTTGCGTTAATTTCTATAAGGTCGATTGTAGGAACAAAGTATTACGTCAAAATTGCGAATGATACAATTTTAGACGCGTTATGTTGAAGTTATAAGTTTACTCCGGCGCCTCCGCCATTTTTTAAAATTGAGCTTTTAGGTTATTACGAAGCTGATAACTGATTTTCTCATGTAGATATTATAAGAACCCATACCAATAGCCACAGTTGACACTTTTTTTGGGTCAAATAAAAATGTTTAGTCCACTTTAACCCATAGACATAGATACACAACATTTTCTTATTACAAAAAGCATTTTCGGTACAAATCCTGTCAAACTTTATTCACCTTATTTTTGCATTATCCTCGTTCATACAAGTGCATACAAAACATCGTACACCAACATGAAAAATGCACACAGGTTTGCATAGCGATGTTACAAATACCGACGTAATAAGCTTCGACGTAGGTAGCGTCTGGACTGAGAGAACGTCCGGAAAAGCGTAGGGAAATTCATAAACAGCGTGTTTGTGCAGGTTTCGAGCTCGCGCGCGGTTCGCCGTAATTTTTCGCTCTAACCGGAAAGTATTATCATATGTTCCTGTGGCGCATTACGGCAGACGGGTATAACCTGTTTTGAAATGTCCGTCGTTTACGTTTTTAATGCGACGGTTATGGCCGCTATACGGAAACTTTCCACAACGTTTATGTTCCCGTAATAATATTTACCGAGTGAAATGTTTTTATGTTATTAATATTCAGTGGCGTTGCTTATTTATGCATTAATAAAGATCGAATGAATTTTTGATTGTTTTTTACCTACGACCGACAATAAGAGCGGTAACTAGCATATTACGTACGAGTGGAAAGTTAACATACGAGTTTTGTTACTTTCCACGAGTACGTAATATGCGTTACAGCTCGAGTATTGTTACGACCGACAATTTTAATAAATTGTACCAAAAGCGACAAACAAATACAGGTAAGGATATTTCACGGTAAGCCAACCAAAGTATTCGCGCGACATCTATTGCAACTACGGAGAACTTTGTCTGAAGTGTCGACCGAAAATTCCAATACAAATTCAACATAAATTATCACGTGCGAGTAATATATGTTACAGCCCGAGTATTGCACTTACCTACGATAAAAAATTTCAATAAATTGTATCAAAAATGACAATAAATAATCAAAATATTCGCATGACATCTGTCATTATGACATTATGTCGTGCGTTAAAAACACAAACGCACTGCCAAAAGTACACGTTTGTTATAAGCGATATATGAGCAAAGCAGTAAGTGACGTAAGGGACATTTACACATACGGTCGTATGTAATAGTATATTACATTACAAGAGCTGTAACTAGCATATTACGTACGAGTGGAAATTTAACATACGAGCCGCGAAGCGGCGAGTTTTGTTATTTTCCACGAGTATGTAATATGCGTGACAGCTCGAGTATTGTACATAATTTTACCTACGACGGACAATTTCAATAAATTGTATCAAAAATGACAAACAAATACAGGTAAGAATATTTGACGGTTAACCAATCAATGTATTCGCGCGACATCTATTGCAACTACGGAGAACTTTGTCTGAGTGTCGATCAAAAATTCCAGTACAAATTCAACATAAATTATCACGTGCTAGTAATAATATGTTACAGCTCGAGTATTGCACTTACTTACGACCGAAAATTTCAATAAATATAAATTGTATCAGAAATGACAAATAAATAATCAAAATATTCGCGCGACATCTGTCATTATGACATTAGGTCGTGCGTTAAAAACACAAACGCACACCCAAAGGCACACGTATGTTATAAGCGATATACGAGCTATGTAGTCCGTGACGTAAGGGACATTTACACATACGGTCGTAGGTAAAATTATGTACAATACTCGAGCTGTAACGCATATTACGTACTCGTGGAAAATAACAAAACTCGCCAAGCGGCTAGTATGTTAACTTTCCACTCGTACGTAATATGCTAGTTACAGCTCTTGTAATGTAATCAAATATACTATTTAACCAAAATATTGATTTAACATACATTTTAATGCCGTAAATAACACCGCAATAATATTCAAAGATTTGCTGGCTGCTCACGGTCTGGTAACTACTGTCACCTCGCCAACCCGTGGTGAAAATTGCCTAGACAATATTATTGTAAAGAAAATCCATATTCAAAATTGCGACTCTATTGAGGTAATTGACACTGGTATTTCCGATCATTTCGCCCAAGCGCTGTCGCTGGCCGTGGGTGACTTGAAGTTAGATAGAGTTTGTATTAGACCAGTTACAGCCGACGGACTATTCTTTTTTTACCACTCACTGCTCCAAATTGACTGGAAATTTGTCGGTGATCTAGACGTCGAGAATAGTTGCAACGCCTTCTTGAGTGTAATTGTTGACGCAGCAAATCGCGCTTTTCCATCTAAAGTTGTTCACTATAGGCCAAATAGAGCGTGGTTCAAGCCCTATCTAAAAGATTTGAGAGATAATGTCACCTTCTTTAATACCCTAAACAAGAAATATCCTCGTCTTAATTTAAACAATTACGTCAAAAAACTTAAGCGTAACTACAAATTTGAAATTATGTCTTGCAAAAAGGAAGCTAACGATCTTTTTATCAGTTCTTATGGCAATAAATGCAAAGCTATGTGGCGCATCGTAAACAACGGTCAGAGACGAAGACAAAATATCCCTCAACATTTATCACCCAATGAGTTTAACAATTTTTTTACTGAAGTCCCCGAAAAAATAATGAGCAATTTGGATGTCACACACAACTTAGATCCAATGGATTTAATGCCAAATCTAACTAAAAATTTCGAGCCCTTTTGCTTTAGGGACATAACCTACATCGAAATGAGAGGCATTATAACGAGTTTAAAAAACAACACATCTTCTGACTACTATGGTTTAACAAATAATATGATCAAATACGTAAAGAACATTTTAATCATTCCCTTGACTAATTTGTTAAATCGAGCTCTTAGAAATTCTATCTTTCCTAAGGCTTTTAAATTGTCCCGTGTCATACCGATATTTAAAAAAGGCGATTCTTCTAATATGTCGAATTATCGGCCCATCTCAATAATCCCTTTATTTGGAAAACTGTTTGAAATTGCTATGAAAAAACAGATAGAACAATATTTCGAAGGGCATGATCTTTTTTATGAAAACCAATTTGGTTTCAGAACAGGTAAATCAACTACTTCAGCTCTAATAAAACTTTTGGACAATATTAACCAGGCCATGAATGATGGCTTATACACCAGCACACTGTTCTGTGATCTATCGAAAGCATTCGATTGTGTCTCACATGACCTTTTAATAAAAAAGCTGAAGTTTTACAATTTTAGTCACACTGCGTTGTCTTTTCTAACATCCTATTTTGCCGACAGATATCAATTTGTGGAGATCTGTAAACAAAAGTCTGAACTACGCCACATCAAGTCCGGTGTTTTTCAAGGATCGGTAATGGGTCCCCTTTTTTTTCTTATATTTGTCAATGACGTTGGGCAACATGTTGCGGAGGGGGATTTGATTTTGTTTGCTGATGATACTACTTCAATGAATTTTGGCGATACTCTCGAGTCGGTTCTGATGGGGACGTCGCGAATCCAAAGAGACCTTGAACTATGGTTCAGCTCAAATAAGCTCTCCTTAAACAGAGACAAGACCCAGACTATATTGTTTGCAACACGCTCAATGATTGGCCATGAAAACCCTGAAAAAGTTAAATTACTGGGTGTTGTACTAGATCCCGGACTGACATGGTTTCACCATTGCAACATGATGGCAAAAAAATTGTCCTCTTTAGTATTTCTTTTCCGTAACCTGGTGTCGAGTGTCTCCCGTGAGGTATTAATTGCCGCGTATCATGGTCTCTTTGAGTCCGTGATGTGTTATGGTATTCTGGTGTGGGGTCACTCGGCATCGTCCAAAAGGATCTTTGGTTTGCAGCGAAGGGTAGTCCGTGTTTTGTGTGGCAAGCATTACAGGGATGATACGAGACCGCTGTTCAAAGAACTGGGCATCTTAACCTATCCCAGTCTGTACATCTTAAATTGCTTATGTTACATCAAAACAAATGTAAATCGTTACAATAACATCAGTAAGGTCCATTTTCATGAAACGCGTCATAATTTGAATATTTATCAGCCCTTCAGCAGACTGCATAAAACGCGCAACGGTGTTAATTATTACGGCATTAAATTTTATAATCACTTGCCAACGAAAATTCGCGACTGGCCTATGCCGAGGTTTAGAACTGTTGTGAAGAGCATACTCCTGGCTGACACACCTTTCTCTTTCGATGAGTTTTTGAATAGTAACTTAGACATTTATGTTTGATTTAATTTCTAGCTTACTATAGTTTTTTCTTGTTTCCCTGACTCGTGTAAGTACTTGTATGTATATTTAGCACTCAATAAATATTATTATTATTATTATTATTATTATTATTATTATTTACTGTAATGGAGAAAGGTATTTGTCGGGCAATTCCGTCATACGAAGATCGAAGATCGAAGAAGCAACCGTATACACGTGTTTCGGACTATTAGTCCTCATCAGTACGGTATAGCCAAGGAGCAAGATGGACACTCAATGGAAAAACACTCAAATGGTTCCCTATGTTTACCGTCGATTAACCAGCTTTCATTTACTGTAATGCTCAGATATCGGTTGAATATTTTGTATCAATTTTAATATGCCATCTCTTGATTTTGTCGTTTATCGTAGTTTATCATTTAATCTGCTGTCAATATTATTACTAAAGTCCTGGCCACACTAACGCCTAACGTTCAATGCCTAACGCGTAATGTTCAAATTAATGCGTTAAAATCGAGTGTGACCACAACTTAACGCATTAACTGGCCAATCATACACGCTGAAAAGGATGACGCGTTAGTTAACGCATAAAGGCGTTACACGTTAGGCGTTAGTGTAGCCCGAGCACAACAAGAAATTATGACAACTGCATTTGATAATGCACTATTGCTGGTGTTCAAGTCACAATAACTAACAATACAATCACCATAAACTGTTTTCAGTTAAGAAAACTGCTAAAATCTGCAAATTTTGTCAGGTGCTTTTGGTATTTAAAAAAAACACCTTTAGTTTATTACTTTTAAGTTTGGTAAATAAATACTTCAGAAAAATTACTTGAATGAAATTTGTTACTAAATAATTTTGTGCGCTATTCTGGTATTTAAAAATCTTTTAAATACTTACTTTCTAATTTTTCTTAATTCCGTTTAGAATATGAATTACAGAAATATTTTTTAGGACATGGTCTTTCTTTAAGAATATCTTTTTCTCGAGAAATTAAAGTTTATTTCGTCTGTAGACAGTGTGAACACAGTGTATATGCAGTTAAAAAATAGCGGTTGTTTTATTAATATTAACAGAAATATATTTAAAAATATAAAATCCAAATATGACGCTCATAAACACAATAGAAGTAAGTCTATGGTTTTCCCGCCATGTTTATCTTAGATCCAATTACAATATTTCCTTGTTGACTTAGGGTCGATCTTACAAGTGTACGTATAAGTAGTATAATAGTTATTCCCACTATAAATAGTGCTATGCCGCCTCCCATTGGCTAAAATATTTGTGTTGTCATAGTAATAACAACTTATACTGGTATTTATGCCAATACTTAGTTATACCATGGTATAACGTGGTTTGTAAGATCGGCCCGAATGCCCGTTTGCACCGTATGTATTAAGCTTTACTTAAGTATGGGATCGTACTTAAGTCATTGATTTCATTTGCACAGTCACCAATCCGTCACGTAACTAAGGTTAAGAACGACCTAAGTTAGGCCGACGAAAATCGGCGGCTTAAAGTTGGCTTAATTATAGGCAACGGATTGCGTACTCGTGATTGGCTGAATGGAGGATGAATTGTAACATCTGTCAAAATAACTTATGACCGCTGTCATTCAATGAACCTGATCAAACGATTTTGGTCATTTGTTAGCATAATTTCCAGGCTTTAAAGTCTATTCTTACGAAAGGAAAATAAATTATTATAATTTAACCGTAAAATTTAGTCTGTTGCTAATACATGCAGTATTTATTGCCATTATCAAAGTAATTCAAATTGTCAGCCAAAATATTCTAGTGAAAAAACGTAAACTTCACAATTGACAGAATACTACTCAGATTGGTGCCAACATCTCTCAAGATTACTAGAATTTCACACTGTTGCCAACCTTAGTTATACTTAGGTAATGATTACATTAAGAAAGTCCTACACGCAGGCGGTGCAAAGCAAGTCCGACATAAGTTAGGCTTTCGACTTAAGACGTTCTTAAAATTAGGTCACTCCTAACAAATACGGTGCAAACGGCCATAAGTGTCTCAAATTGCTCGCATGTTTATACACTCGCCTATGGCTCGTGCATAAACTTCATGCTGGCGATGTATATCCTTAATTATGTGCTAGTCAAATAATATACTGTAACATTAAAATTGGTTGATTTTTGAAAGGAATTCTGAAACACATCAATGACATTTGACAAAAACTAGCATTTCGGTGAATTTTTTTTTCTGCCATCGGCATTTAACTTCAATATGGTAACTCATATTTCTTATTGTATTTGATGGATGATTTAATTGCCTTAATCGCAGCAAGAACATTTTCAACAGAAACAAGATGCTGGAGAACTTAAATTTTGTGACAAGAAAGTGGTTAGCTAGTATTATATTCGATAGAATGCTGAATGAATGCAATGTTTTGGCACTTTTATTTTTTTATGTCCTACATGATCATAAAGTGACATTTTACATCTTATATACCGGGGTAAGAGCTACTTCTTACACCCCGCGAGGGCGTGAAGGATTCTTAACACCCGCGCGGGGGCGTTAAGTCTTGCCAGGGCTATACGTCACATATATAAAATATGTCATTCAAATTGTAAATTTTAAATCGTCAATGTCAATCATTGGTGATTAAGGTTATAAGTTTGACAATTAATTGTCTGTATTGTCGCTCAACTCCGAATTGTTTGTATTGTTATTCAATTCCGTAGATACGCATGTCACTTCATAATGTCAAAATATTTATTAATATTATTCAGGAGGAACAAAACCATTGTAGGACATAAAATTTTGTATGTACCACGGGCATTACTTGATGTTTATACCGTCCTTTTTTAAACGGTCACCCGGGGCCGTATGTACCACGGGGCATAAACATCCGTTTAATGCCCTTGGTACATAAATAACTAGTATTTGCAGGCGTGCGTACTTTTTTCAAAAGCCGAGAACATCAATAAGAAAAATGTGCCAAAAAAATTGCTATAAAAATGAGTTACAATGGAATTGCAAAATCAAATAATTAATACAAAAAGGATATTTTTTTTTTTTAAAACACTTACTAAAACAAATAATAAAAACTTATAATTTATCAAATCAAGACGAGTGAGGCACTTTTTCTTAAAGTCCACGCATTTTAACCAAAATAATGTAAAGATCCAAATTGGTAAATACCATTAAAAAACATGTTATTTTAGGTATTTTACCCCAAACTACCCCCCCCCACCTTGTCTGAAATCGCTCATAACTCCTTTAAAGATGGCATTTAAGTTTTGAATAATGCTGTATGAAATGCCGGAACCAAAATGGCCGGTCAGATAATGAAAATTGGGGGATTTTTCGGCCAAATTTACTTTACAAGCATTTCACATGAGTTTTTACAGACGCTAGTTCCAAATTGGGCATAAACATTGCAAAATTCAAGATTGTCGATCAGAAAACTATAATTAGCAATAAATATTTTAATGCGAATTTTGTAAACCGCCATTTTTGATCCGCCATTTTGATGTTTATACCAGTTTTGAACACCCGAAAAAATTTTTGATAAGATCAATCAATTATTAATTTATTCTCCTTTTCTGCTCCGCCATTTTATAGTTTGTAATGTAAATGGCATATTCGGACTCCACGTTATTTAAAACCCTTAAATGTTTGAAGGAGTTATGAGCGATTTCAGACAAGATAGAGTAGTTACTTTTCAACGATCGTTCAACCCAAAGAAAAGAAAAACAAAGACGCAGACACAGGATATTTTAGGAGTTTTATTATTTAGTTCAGGGCACTAAATAGATGGCATTCACCAATTTGCAGATTTACTTTATTCATTTCATGGTTTTTGTCAAATTCATCCAAACCGACTGCGCTATAAACTAATCAACAACTTTCTTACTTTTCAAACAAAAAAAAAGATATCGACATACCAAACCGACACAGTAATCAACAGTCTCCTCGATGAAAAAACGCCAGAAAAGTCGAAGAAGCTAATCCACTTTTTCAGTACCCAATTACAAGCTCCTCTCGTCGCGAAAGAACCTCGCAAAAACATCCACCCTAACTCCCAAGATGCCGCTTACTCAGGGTTACCAACCGTGTCGCCGTCCTACCCCGTCGACCAAATGATTTAGAAACAGATGCACGCGAAAAGACGTCTCTCCTCTCCAAGAGATCCGACCGTCCTCCTCCGCTGTTTTGCTTTGTTTACAGCTTACTTCCGATGCAAATTACATCATTATCATACGGGGATAGGTTCACCGGTATTGTAGCTCGTAAAAATACCGGCCGAGTCGGGAACGCAGGCAGAGTCCTCTAGCGTCGTAAAAGTTAATGAAGGCTGGATTTGGAGTCGATAAAATTTACCTTATGACACACTTCGCCGCATATGCTACGCTGAAATTTTTATATTTTTTTTGTGAGGGATGTAAGAGATATTGAAAAACCTCGCTTTTTAGTTTATTTCGTTACTTTTTGGTTATTATTTTCGTAGTTTTCGAGACAAAGAGAACAAAGAGTTCGTTTTGTAAGTCGGTATCGTACGGGTTACGATGGTGTAATTCTCAGTGTGGAGCTTAATGCTTTCATGAGAGCTGTTTATGGGTCTATTCGTGTTAGTCGCTTTAACGGCGGATAAAAGATTTAGGGAGTTGTAAATTACTACGTTTTCCTCGGGTACTCTTGCCGTTGTTAGCTACCGGCGTATCGTAGTAAACCTTTCGTTTTTTATTTACATCGCGCAAGCAGTATAATGGTGAAATTTACAATCTGTACAGTTGTAACTGGGGCTAATTTAGTACTAAAGGTGGATCGTAAATTATAGTGCTTTACGTATGAGGGAGCTTGTACGTCGTTCGGTTTGCTTTAGTGTGTTCTGATCGTAAACAGTTATTGGGTATGAATTTGATGAAAAAGATTTAGTTTTTGATAAGAATGCGATAAAATTTTTAAAAAATAATGGCAGTCTAAATTATATGTAATTATGAGTAACCTTATACAATAACAATCAAACAATAAATACTGCTGGTATTACCATAAGAATCAGAATCCGAGAAATAGCAAGTTTTTTCAAAGGATATAGAAATTTAACCACTTTGGTGGATGCGCCGGAATTTAACTTTATTTGAGATACTCAAGTTTGAATCATAATTTGTTTCATTTAAGTGAATTATTAACCATTTCTTAACATTGTATGATATTTAATTCATCTTCGAGACTCATTTATTAAAAGAAAATAAAAATTTATTCTGTATAATGAATTGGCCAAACAAAAAAAAACAAGCTGAACTTTTAATCAGTTTAAAAAAACAATTATTGGTTTACTATTAAGTTTTTTTTTAGAAATTATTTGTCTTTACACCACGCATTGGTAAATCTAAATTCTGACTATGGAGCATGCAAATCTCTTTATAAAGAACAACTTGATCTCGAGAAATTAAAATGTAGATCAGACAGTTTAAGAATTCGTTGTGTTTTTACCTTGCAGATAGAAGCGCTTCAACATGGTTTTTTTTCCAATTCTTGGTCTAATTCTTGTATCTGTAAGCTTTAGCAAGATCATGAAAATATCATTACTTCATATGATTTTATCGGAAAAAGTGAAAACTGAGCCAGCTTGCAGATACGACGTCTATGTCCAACAGAGCAGCATATGTAATAGTTAGGCGCATTTTTCATACACAAGTATGAAAAATTCCATAGTATTGTATAGACAAAGTAGTATACGATGGAGTACAAATTGTAAACATTTCAAATTTATCACAGTTTGTCATCTATTACATGATTCGACAATTTTTACTTTAATTGACGTACCTTTTGCAACGCTCACACGCCCATGTCGTTAGATTACCTAGAACAAAAGAAAACTTAGTTATAAAAAAAATCACTTATTATGTCAAGTAATCGTTTCAGTACCTACACCTTGCTTCAAAGTCTAATGAGTTCCTATTTATTTATTTAATTAAAAACAAAGCGTATTCGCGTAGGTGGCCCGCATTATTACCGAATTTTACAGAATATTTTCAATCTGAAATACATTTATTGCAGAATGAGATAAATAGCAACAAATAATTAATTAAAATGCATGATAATATTTCATATTTCTGTTATTTTTTTTACTAAACACTGTAAGTAATAATAAAAAAGAACTATGATGTTCTTGCCTTTATAAAATAAATGGAATAAAATATAGTTCACTTTTAAATTATGTGTACTGTTCGTGTCAGATAAGTTGAGCGGTCTAAGGAATGTAACATTGTCCACCTATGCTATGAAGCGGCATATTTTTCTATACATCTTAGAACAATGCTAGAAAGAGTACAAACGATTTCGCTCACTCCTGCTAGTGAACGTCCAATTATTCATGCAAGTTCGAATATATGACTATACCGAGATGTTATATGCTTAGCTGTATTGGGCAATTGTGATTTATTTTGGCATACGTCATCGAGAACTGTCAGTCACGGCAGTAGCGGCACGGCGGCAATAATGCCAAGAAAACGGGGTCAAATTCTCCGTAGCTGTGCCCGTGAAATTATATCAAACGTGGCAACTTTGGCTTCATGAGTTCATGGTTGCAAAAGATGCATGTTCCTCACGATCTATCCTTAAGGAAGACTGAATTGATGGCCAAAATAAATTCGCATGCGACCAGTCAGGAGATTATAAGAAATGAAGGGCACGTTCCTCTACGATTACCGCCATGTGCGAACTAAATCCGATTGAACTTTCCTGGGCGGACGTAAAGCGTTATATTCGGGACCATAACACGACTGGCGAGTTATCCATAACAGCCTTAAAAGATCTAACTCAGCATGCCACTGCCACAATTATGCCCAAATGTGGAAGGGGTACGTGAAACATGTGGTTGGTATTGAAAATTTATACTGGGAAAAAGATAATGTTGTCGAAGTATTGAGATGAACCGTTTTGGACATCCTCTTCCGACCAAGATTCTTTGTAGGACTCCGACCGTAAAGTCCCGTGAAGAGTTATATTAAAAATAAGTTTTATTAATCATTTAAGCGTTTGTATTGTTGGTATATATTTTCTGTTACTGTTATAATATGTGACCTGAATCGGAGAAACCGCCCTAGTGATAAAAAAACGATTTTTTGATTTTGCCTGCATCGGTTTGCCAATAGGAAGAGCTACCTGATTCCGTCAAAATCATTTTTTTTATTACTACGGTGGTTTGTCCGTTACTGGCCACATATGTATTCGTTTTTAATAACAAATGTTCTGTTGAGTATGTATTTTTATTTATTTAACGTCAAACTGTCATTTTGACTTTGACATTTAAATATTTTTTTATGTACTATAAATCTGCAAATACTGTTTTTAAATGTTTGAGATTTCTATTTAACAATAGAGTATTGACATAATTCGAGAACCATAGATTTTGTCTGTTTATAATTGACTTAAATTTTATTATACGGCGCGCCTATGGATTTGACGCCACCGCGAATTTATGCCCCACCCCAGACCGCTCAACTTAACTGAAACGTACAGTATGTATTACTTCTTTTAGCTTGGTTTGTATCTGTAGGTGCAAATATTTAATATCAGAATATTTATTTTTTAGTTAATAGTATTTCTTAAAGTTTATTAATATATCGTAGTGGGGTCTAACCACTCTGGTATAAACCAATGCAGATAAATATATTTAGACGCCTTGGTCTAAACGAAGCAATGGCGTAAGTGCAAAAAATTATTTTCAGTGGAGAGGCTTGCGACTGAATCTGTGTTTGGAAATAAGAACTAACGATGTTCAGTCTGGGTAGGTATACATTGTCCTTACTATTATCGTTGTAATGGGTATTGTACTTTTTCGGTTTCACACTGTTTCGTATGTATTTTATTGAAACAACAAATAAATTCATACAAAATATTTTACTCAAAATGGCATTCGATTTCTATACCATATTTTCCCCGCTGGCGATTTCTTAACTTCTATCATGCCACTAAGAAGCTGGATACCCACCAGCAATACGTCACTTTATATCATCGTTTAGATTTAAATATATATACCTATCTAGACTGAACAGCGTTAGTTCTTACTTCCAAATACTATTCTCAGCATTACAGTGGTACAGAAACTTTAATATATAGCACATTTGCTTACATGTTTACATGTGTTTTTACGAAATGCTTCTGACCTAAACAATAATAGCTGTACACAGCTGGCAGGTGATGATGAGTTTGCATAATTGTTCTTGAAAACTAATGATTAAAAAATTATGACATAAAGTATGATTAAATTTTATTTATTTTCAACTTGACTCAGTTTGTTCCACATAAGGACGAGCTAAATTATCTAAAAGTGACGAAAGACTCATATTGTACAAACAAGTGACAGTTGTTCCTCAAACCCAGTATAGACCACGCCAATAGACGGCGACAGCAACAGGCAAGATCTGACCAGATAATTCTGGTATTTTTGGTATTTCTGATTCAAATGAAAATATCATTGACCAGGTAATCACAACAAGCATGTCGCATAATACATGCAGCTCACGGTTGCCTGGGTGTATATGCGGCTGAATACAAGCTGTCAAAAACATTCAAGCAAGAAAGGTCAACTTTTGACAAGACAAATGCAAACCAAAATTATATTGTAGAAATTCGTAATTTTCACTCACTCACACAATATACCTTACATAATAATACAGAATCAACTTATCTTAGCTGACACATCAAAATCCCTAATCAATATTCCTTTGAGAAAATTTACCTACTTGTCACTTCTCAGTAGACGGAACCTCAAATCTAATTAAAACCAACGCTTGTCAAACGCCAACTAAATTATGCTAGCGCGTAAAAACAAAACGCTGTAGCTAGACGACTGGGTGCAGACTGGTATTTTATTAAAGGCTTACCACAGAACACTAACCAGGTCGGTGGCATTAGTTAATGGCGCGAGTATAAAGTGTGGGTAAACCGACCGAGGCGTCTAGTTGGCCGTGCATCCAAATTCGCCACACCAAACTTCATGTTTCATGCTATTCCGCCTGGAAATTACTTTCTGTGTCGCGCCACGGTTTGCCGTAAACTGTAAACAGTTTCATTAGGCCCTTCCGTTTTCGTATATACTGGCTCGGTCATACCTCGCGATGATGATATAGCTGCATGCAAGCGGAAATACTTATTAATATTCAAACCGCGCTGAGCACTTTCGAGGAAACGCTATATGGTAATTCCGGAAATATGTCTGTTACGGGAAAGCTGTACGATGAGAAATGATTAAATTTTCAATATATCGTGTGTATAGCTTGGTGCGATTCTTCTTTATCTAGGTGAATCTTGTTATGGACTTACGTTTTGATGTTTTGTTCTCTAACTATTGGTTAGATTTGACTGTAAGTGTGAAAACTGTCAATTTCCCTTTTTTGGCGATTAACGTCCATAATACGACAAATAGAAAGCTGAAACTTACTACATGTATGTACAGAAGAGTACTGATAACACTATAAAATCAGAAAATGTCTTTGTTCGACAGCGTTAGTCGGAAGATATTAAAATAGTTATCTTCGACGCTATATTGAGTTTTTATAAATATATTTTTTTTATTGAAAATGCATTACAATTAGGTTTATGAAATTAACACAAAGTCACCATTAGTACCATAAGGTAGTCTTTGAGATCGCCTGACTTAATCCCCTAGTCATATAATGGCGATGAACAGTCGTTAAAATTTACAAACTAATATTATCCCATAGACATCCTAAAAAGATTAATCTACAAATGCCTACTAAAGAACAATTAAAAATTGGATATGGTAGGTAATCACGCTAATAGAACGCTTCTTACTTAATCATAATCTAGGCGTGCGCAATAAAATTAAAAACAGGTTATTTTTCATTGTCGTAAAATTTTGCGAAGAATTCAAAATTGTTCCGAACTATAGGCTGTTCCATTTAAAAAAAAAGTTTGGGTTGGTACTACCTTATGGAACACTCTGTACACACGTTAATAATTTTAAAATGTGTGCCTCAACGTCCTGTATATATGAGTGAAATCAATTTTAAAATATCTCCATTAGCAGAGGCAAAATCTTCCGAGATAACACTGTTGAGACACCCTGTATATACGAAATCTGTAGTTACGCCCGCTGAAAATATGATATTTTTTGGACAAGCACCAGCGGTTAATGGGGAAAACAATTGAGTAAAATATGACGATTGTTGTGTTCGTATTTATCAAGTTGTTATGTTATCATTCGTTACTGAGATATTTGCTTTCCTAATAACGTTTAGTGCAAAGAATTTAAGAAAGCAAAAAAGCCAATCTATAGACGTGTCCTTAAGTTACGCCCGATGTAAATTTGAATCATTTTGGACCAGCTCCAGCGGTGTATGACGAGCGGTTCTTTAAAAATTCACAAATCGAGTACCTTTCTACATTTGAAACGATTGAGAAGAATATGAGCCTCATTTCAAATTTTTCTGGTAAATTGTTATGTGCCTTCAACCACAGCGTTCAATATTTTTGTAATCAATTAGTAATATACGAAGCTAACTAAGAGACATCAATAAGTGACCTGTTCGGTTAAGTTATACTAGGAAAATATGTTAGAGCGAAGTTAATCAAATCAAATCAAAAAAATCTTTATTTTATGCAAAAGAAAATACAAATATAATTATTTAATATTAAATAGGCAACAAAGACTCGCCGTCTAACAAACAAGTTAAAATGTCGCAGATGATAGTTGCAGTAAATAACTTATTAGTTAATGATGATTGTAATGCATTTATAAAATAAAAAAAGCTAAAAACATAAAATTAACATATACTTCCTGCCTAAATGTGGTGGTGTAAAAAAAACTGTCGGGTTATAATCATGTCAAATAGTTTTTTCTACTTTGCATTCACAATGCACACATTGTAACACTGTTTTCGGTGTTACAATTAACACATTGTAATACCGAAAACAGTAACATTTTTGTCTGATTGGTACACAGTGATATCAAATGCCATATGTCAAATGTACAATACATAACCCAACATAACCACACACTGCATCTTCTTAATCGCTTGCAATCACATAAACTGCGAAATATCAATATTCTATACATATTTAAAGTATTTAAACATGGGTGTAGCCTGCTATAGTATGGCCAAAGGATTGGGGCTTTCTTAGTTTTGCTGTGTTCATCAGAATACGCCAGCATGACGTTTACGGTGATGTTTTACGACTCTGGTAACTGATCGTTATCATTCTTTTCAACTAAACATCAAATCCCCTTTTCAGATATAATTCAAGGACCACAATTACTTTAATAAGGTATTATGCGAAGATCAAACCTGCATCGTAGATATGAACGATTTTAATTACTGCTGCGAGATTGTATATGCGCAATAAATGGTTTATCAGCATACACGTACGAAGCTATAGTACATTTAAAGTGTAGAGGATTTCTTAGTTTATGTAACGTATAAGTTTTCGGTAATATTTTGGACGCTTGGATGCTCGGCTCAATTCATATTCGTTTTTGTCCGTCGCTTTCGACTTCGTCTTAGTTCTGGTTGTGTGCAACGTATTTGTATTACCTCCATCACATGTAATTTTACTAAGTATAATTTATTCTAATAAACTACTTTGCCGAAATTAGAATTGGGTTTCAATTATAAGTGCTTGTAAATATATAAGCCGCAACGGCTACGTAGCGGAATTAGGTAGACACCGCTATCAAACGTTAAGCGTTATAACAATTATTTAGTAAGTTCTTGTTCTTCGAAGTAACTAATCAGTCACCGCCAAACACTTCTATTCTGATTATTATACTTATGGCCCACTATTTTAAAGTTGTTTACTTTTTAGGTTAAGTTTCATGTATTTATCACAGTAGGGTTAAAAGTGTTGCCCCAACTTCCATTATGATCATCGTTGCGACCTCGCTGAATATTTATTCAAACTTGTAGGCTAAAGTAGAGTAAAATTATTCACAATTAGATTTTGTCATGATGTTATCTAATCGATCTCATCTTTAACGAAATTGCCAGTTACTACAGTGCTCCCACGTGGTACCCGCAAAATACCCTAGATTCTAATTTAGCGCGATATAGTAACCACAATTTCTAAATTTATATAAAATTAATGACGCAAAGTAGAAAAAATAGTATATTACACTCGTTTTATAAGACGTATGGGCGCACTCGTTCCATTTGGGCAAAACAACTCGTGCGTCAATTTGACGTCTTATAAAAATTGCATAATAATATACTATTTTCATATCTTAACATCGACTGCACATTTTCCCTTTCAAATTTAATGTTTGGGTTAGAGTCGGTTTCACGTAATTATTAATATTTTGATTATGATATAAAACTTGTATATAAAATAGACACAATATAAAACAATGGTTACTAAAGGAAATAAAACCACAACTATAAATAATATAGATTACGATCATTACTAAAAACAACAACCCCTCTCCTACCAATTCATCCCTCAATTACAATTACCATCCCCACATTTATACACCAATTTACATTTCCCTCCTCCGCGTCTAACTAAATTCACATTGCGATGCACCCATTCCAACAAACTCGTCTCAACTCCGTACCCAGACAATAACAAAATAAATTTAATTATTCCCTGTTTTCTTCCCTCTCCGTACAATAGGGACCAATTTATCGCCAGGTAATTAGATTCCCGGTACGAAATACGTACCAGGACAATAGCGTTATCCTTGTCCGGAGGTCGGGCATGCTTCTTTGAGGTAGACGGCGGCAATTGTTATTCTCGTTGCTCTGGGGTAAAAGGGGTACAAGAGGGTACGAGGGGGTATAAAGGGGTACGAGAGGAGATAGTAGGGATGCACAGTAGAGCGGAAAGAAATGCAACATTCGTTCTGTGAGGTCTAATTTGCATAATATTCTCGTTTGTTTTTAGGGACCGTCGCGGTGCAGAGATTCGAGCAGCAACCGACCTATACGGAAGTTAATCCTGGTCAAGATGCGCTCCTCGTCTGTAAAGTATTCAACAAACGAGGGACTTGTTCGTGGCAGAAGGATAATAAGGTAGGATGTGTCGATTTTTCTCTGTGAGTGCCGGCGATGCTAGTATGGTTAAGGGTTGGGGGACTTGAAGGATGGCGATGGGACTTGCTCCGAAGTTTTGCAAGCGAAATTGGGTTCTGTAGTTGGTTGGAGAGAAGGACTTTTGAAATGATTGTGTGTTATTGCAATTCGACTGCCCACAATGCGGGGTCTTTCCCGATTTCTTTTTTGAAATTGTGTTTTTCTTCTTTGATTAACTACACTGTTGTATATATATTAGTTTATAATTTTGTTTATAATTCTTAACTCAATACTTTTTGAGATAATTCAAATAATAATAAAATAAATCAATATACAAATTGACCGTTTTTAACCGTTACTTGATTAGTTTTGAAATAAACGAGATATGTAGTACGTTCAGACTAAAAATAGACACCCTGTATACCAGATTTACTTTCGGGTTTATCGTAATGAAGTTTTTGACCTTATTTTGATCTCTTGGTCAATAAAATTATCCCTAAAAAGAATACTTACACAAATAGTAACACAATTTGAAGAATAACTTTAGTATTTTCCTCAGAACTGTGATTTTGTGAACATACATTTTATACCTGCGTATCTCCCTCATTTTCTATCAAATCAAGCAGTATTTTTGTTTTCAAAATACTCCTGACAGTGTAGACTGTTGGGAATAATTAATACCAAGAAATGAAAAATTTATTTTGCGACATATGATATCTTTTATCAGATCGCATAACCTTAAACTACACATAGTGCTTCAGTAGGGATAACGTTTGATTTTAAAGAACTCTTTTTGTTTTGTCTGTGCATTTAAGAAAAGAATGAAATTTGATAAGAATTTCATCATTCGGTGTGATGATTATTATAATCGACTGAAATAATTGATATTTTGGTCACTAGAAAAGTTATTGCAGTTTTTGTATTTAACTTTAAGTATTTAAATAACATGTTTTAATCTGTACATCAACATATCTTTGAAAATAGGAAATTTAATATTAAAAAACAAAATATTATCTAAAAACAATGTTGCTTTTTTAATCGGGATAAACTGATATTTAAGGCTGCGTATAAAGTAAGGAATGATACCTGTAACTATTTAATGCTTTAAAGTATTTTGCGTGGTTCGGTTGGCACTCTTGTCTTGTTGTATAACTTCTCAGGTTTGTTACAATAGCAACCCATTTTGCTTTTTTTTTAAATTTAACAGTATATTTTGTTTTCAATAAAATTTAAATTTTTTCTTGCTGTTATTAAAAATAATCAAATAGTATGTTCTTAAATTTTCGACAACTGAAAACCGAGTCGTGAAGAACATGGATGTTTTTGATAAATTTATATAAGCTGAATAAGAATCCGGATGGAAAAATTTGACGGAGGTTTTTGAAAAAGCTGTGGTAAAAAAATACATTCGTACATAATTTATACAGTGTTCGCGACTTTCCAGCAGCATAAACAATGCGCTAGAATCTTCAAAATGATTCCTCAGTAGACCTTGAACGTTTTTATCTTTTTATCAAATAAGTTCAAGTTAAAGTTAAAGAAATACAAATTACAAAACTTGCAGAAGAATTACCCAACACACTTTTATTTAAACAATTTTAATTTAAAACAACAATTTGCTAAAAAATTAAGTAAATTGTCACTTTGATTGGTTATCTACTTCTAAAATACTTGTTTGTCATTAATAATACATTAAACATTAATAATTGTATAGCTATAGTTATTTTGTTGTAGTATTTTTATCTATGCAATATTTAATACAAACAAACGAAAAATTGACGACATTAATCTTCCTGGATCAGGCAAAATCTAGCTGTAAAAAATTACTCTTTTCAGAACAAGACTAAAATTTTAAATTTAAAAATTTCTTATAAATCGTTAGCTATTAAGCCCATTGAGTTATTTACCTGGAGCTTTATCACAAAAAAAGCCATCTAAAATTATCTTTCAAGTGAATGTAACCTAGAAGTTTGACTGATCTTGATAATCGGGTGTTATGCTAAAAGTGGATTTTTTCCTAACTGCAATTCGTATAATATACAGGGTGTGTATAAATTGGCGGAAAAGCTACACGTGGCGGTGTTCTTCGCAAAATTCTGAGTAGACAATCAATAATCTAAAATGTTGTACCGTGCTTCTTGAGTCTTCACGAGGTCTCCAAAGTCATGATATCCGATCTCTTGAATGGTGTTATTATTTGAAATCTATTGATGGAGAAGCTGTAGTTTAGAATAAAGAACAATATTGAAAATTTTTCTTTTCCTAAATGTTATCTTTCTGCCTAAAAAGTTTGTTTTTAATTTCGGTATTTCGTTAATTTTGTCATAAAAATACATTCGGCAACACTGTAGAACATGGGTAACTTAATTTTGGCATTTGTCACTTTTGACAGTTGTATAATCAAATTAAGTAATTTGACTTGTTTGCGCTAATTTCGTCAGTTCTACCGTTCTACCGTGATTATTCCTACAGTTCATTAGTTAATTAGTTTATTAGTTATTGTATTTTACGTTATCTTTTCGTTCGTTCAACATGGAATATACGTTTAATGAGTATGCCGATATGTATATGGTATACGGACCCATTGTTTACAGTGCATAGTAACACGAACACCTGTTGGATTCAGCGTTGCCAAATCTATGGTTCTTTCAAATGGCTCCTGAGGGCACAATAATGACGCTACAACATTTTAGTATAAAGATTGTTTACTCAGAATTTTACGAAGAATATCGCCACGTATAGCTTTTCCGCCAATTTATACACACCCTGTATATTTAGGCTGACTACCAAGCTCTATATTTTCACAATAATACGGTGTACTACTCCTTTAACCATTATTATTTACAGATTTAGGGGTGTCGGAATTAGGTACATGTAAATATAGCTGCTGCGTAAATCATACGTCTGTCGGACTTGTGTATAATATGACTAGAAGTAATACATTATGGCTCTATTGTTGTTTTTACACAAGAAAATAACATATTTTACATCGTTTGCTATATTACAATTAATTTTGTCCAAATTCCGAGACGAATGTCGGAATTACGGACATAAATAATCCCTAATTATTACAGAGTGTCGGAATTACAATCATCAATAGCCTAATTCCGTCATCATATCGACAGGCATCATATGAGATGAAATAAGACAATGATGCAACACTAGTGCCAGAGAGTAGCGATTTTGGCATTGATACAACACCTTTGGAGATAACAGTTGAACTCATGCCATCTCCATTAAAAAAATCATTATTCTGGTCTGAAACACCCAAATAAAGTAAAAGGAAACTGTTCTTCTGTAACACTATCTCTAATGCTTAGAGAGAATATTTGTTAATAAAAGGTAAGGAAGCACAAAAGAATATCACTCTAGAGAAATAAGAAAGGTAGCGAAAAAGGAAAAGAACAAAAAGCTGCGCCAAGAAAATTCCAGATGCAAGAAACATTAGAATACCGATGAGCTAGAGAGGGCAGACTGGTAAAACATAAACGTTTAATATTTCTTAATAATAAATCTTACTTAACAATATTTAAAACGCTTAATAGTTACTTGAATGTTCATACTTGCACTACAAGTGTTTGATTTAGGACCACTGTCTGAATTAGGTTCACTGAGGTGTTGGATTTCGGACCATAATATACGCTTAGTGTCGGAATTAGGGGCAATTGTTAAACATATAAAATATAACATAAATTACATAACTATTATCAATTTTCTTTAAAAATGAGTAACCATATATCTTCAGAGGTAATATTTGTTTAAAAAAAGTTGACAGTCATTAGCACTACATAAATATAAATTCTACAGTTACAAATGTAACAAAAATTCCTTGACCTGTCTGAATTTGTGGCATTTACCTTATATTTTTCATATGTTGCTTTTCTACATAGAACACCTCTGCTCGAAAGAAAAGGAAATCTCCCTTTTAACTCTTTAAAGTGCGTTAAGGCGTGCCACGTTGCATTGAACTGCAAGAACGTGCGAATAGAAATAAGTCAAGTACTCGCCAAATAAGAGAAAATGACATAGAAACCAACAAAGCGATAAACACCGAACGGCATATTGGCGAGAACCGTTATTAATGGCCCTGTATCCTTTTACACACCGCGTATGTTCACACCCGTATGTTGTGCTCATATAAACTGGCGCGTGCCTTCTAAATTTCAACCACCCTTTTACGTTTAGAGACAGCCTCTAAAATATCCGGTACCCACGAAATCGAGACCACAAAATTTATATATTTGAGAGAGTGGGGTCAAAGTTACAAAAGGAAATAAAACCGTTGAAAATATCGAGACCAAAGGACTATGTGTTCAGCACGTACAAATTTTATTTCTTTAACTCATATTGGTAGAAAACAAACCAAGAAATACCTCATCGAGATGCTAAACTACTCCTTTATGCAAACATTTTTCTTGTTCTAGATACTCCTCACATAATAAATTATTTTACAGCACAATAAAAAGAGCATAGTTTTAATTGCCAAGTATAATTAATGCTGTGCATTTTAACTTTTTAACAACGCATTCAAATACTTAAGTTTTACTATTTCTCCGTGCGAGGAGGGAAATAACTTTTGATAACTTAACACTATAATGCAATTTTAGCATCGTCGCTATAACTCTATGCAAATAAGGACTATGTGTGGAGACGACGGGAATGGCAGATGCCGATCTGACGTGGCTGGAGTGTTCGCGCTAGTGTTTTGCATATGAGCTAAACACTAGCGCGGAGTAACAAGCCGCAAATTGGAATTTAGGTACATAATTGTTTAAAATTATCATACTGTTTCGGTGTTGCGCCAAGTCGTCGTAATTTCAAACTCAATTGGCGTCGACATTCCTCCGCAGAGACTTGTCTGTGAAGGCATATTGGTTAATTTGCATTTGGAAGTGTTTCCGTTTAGTATACAGGGTGTTTTAAACGTAAATCAACATTTATGTTGCGTGAGATATAAAATGTAGGAATTGTTTTGTTTATATATCCATTTGTTTGTGTTAGTTATAGAGATATTTATGGTTTTGAGTATGAAACTTTATGTAAAAGTTATGTTTTGAATTTTTGAATTTTTTCTTTTTATTTATTTTTTTATCTATATTATCTTTATTATTATTAGGACATTTTTATCTTAACGTATTTGCGAAAAAAAACGGTCATGGGACAAGCTAGAGATATGTTGGTACTTTAAACTTGATTTTGAGAAAAACTTCTAAATGTTGTTTATAAAACATTATTAAAACATTAATATATATCATGTGACAATCAACACAAACTGTTTCGTTCGCTGGCTTTGT
Organism: Aphodius sticticus; assembly: GCA_963966075.1. NCBI lineage: Eukaryota > Metazoa > Arthropoda > Insecta > Coleoptera > Scarabaeidae > Aphodius > Aphodius sticticus. Next base: position 105,341,009 of record OZ014506.1, read on the forward strand.
TTTGCTATTCACGGTGTTTTATTTTTCGTTGATATACAGGTTAGCCAAAATTACCGCGACATCTAAATAATCCTCCAACCATAAAAATATTTCAAACATTTTTTCAAACAAAAACTTTAAACAAGCTGTCGTTTAAATATATTTTTTATCTTCCATGGTGTTCATTTTATTACGGAAATTTGGTAGCCTTTCTTTTTTAAAATATAACATCCTGTATATTTTTACATTTTTTAATTCGAACATTAGATACGAATAATTTTTTTTAATGTGAATAATTTATAAGTTGAGTTATAAGCTATTAATTAAAATTAGTCAAAATTACCGAAACACCTTAATAATTGTCCAACCAAAAAAATTTCAGAAAATTTTCCAAATAAGAGTTTCTGTGTTCATTTTATTATAGAACTTTGCGAACCTTTACATGTTTAATAGAACAATAAAGAACTTTTTCTAGAAATTATTTTTTTTAGAAAACACCTTATTTTTGAGTTTTAGCAATTAATCAAAACTCAAAACTGAACTACAAATTAAGAATATTTTACCACGTACATACACATTTATTTTAATGTGGCAGTTTGATTTAATTTAATTCTATTTAATTGTGTTGTTATTTTCTCTTGGATTTTTTTTTATCCGTTTGGTTAAAGTAAAAGATTATGGGTTTTGATGAATTGCTTATAACTCACAAATAATGCATTTTATAAAAAAATAATTCCTGCTTAAAATATACAGGCTGTTCTGTTAGAAAAAGGAAAGGTTTGCAAATGTCCATTATAAAATGAGGTGGTTTTTAACCACAACAAACTTCTATTTGCAAATTGTTTGAAATAGTTTTCGGTTGAAGAATTTTTTAGGCGTTACGCTAATTTTGAAAATTTTTGGTAATAGCTTATAATGAAAAAATGAAGCATTTTATAGAAAATGATTACTATCAACAATTCTTAGAATTAAAAAAATTAAAAATATTTAGGGTGTACCATTTTAAAAATGGGAAGCAACTAAATTTCCATATAAAACTATATTAAAAATATATTTCAACAATAGCTTGATTAACGATGTAGTCTACCGGAAATGTACTGTACGTTCGGAATCCTAGCGTTAATACACGTTGTGTTGTAAAGATATGAAATTTTTACAATGGTTTTCTGATGTAGTATTGCATATTGGAAAGTATATAAAAGTAACAAAATATTAAATAGCGACATTATTTTTTTTTGGTATACTTATATGAAAACGACTTTCCACAATAGAACATAAAAACATAGAAAGGTTTTACCTATCAACTCTGTTTGAATTATTTATCGTTATTACGTGATTTCGAACCCGTGATTTAGAAAAAAAATTGTTTTTCTAAGACATCCTTGACTTTACCGTTTGTTCCATGTGTTTTTTAACGTCCTATATCATCTGTGGTTAGTTTCCATTGCAAATAGTTTTTCTCTAAACACTACCAAAAATTTTCATTAGTGGGGTATGCTTGCTCCTTAAAGCCAAAAAACTTTTGTTTGAACAATTTTTTTAAATTTCTTACCGTTGGAGAACTTTTTGTTTACATCAAACTTATTTAAAAATGTTCTTTTGGTAGCTTTTCTGCATTTCTGTTTTGGATGCAACGTTTTCAAATGCAAAGTATATTATTTTCCTTGCAGTTTACTAGAGGATTCATCTTTTAACAATCAGGTTTTGAGTTAAAAGTACTGTTTAAATTTACAGTTTTACTTTAAGACCCTTGAAGATTCTACAGGTTCAGCCAATAGAAATCGGTAAGATATGCACAAATTACGAATTTTTGACATTTTGACTTCACATTTTGCGAATATGCAAGGTAGTAGGAAACATTTAGTTTCAAATTCATATTCAGCATAAAGAAATTAATCACTTTCCATTCCCAAAATCTTTAGTGCAGTGCAACTATGTTTTTCTAGAACATTTTTTTTTACGTTAGGTTATATATAACTGATCTACTTAAACGTTAAGCAAATTTCCTGAAATAAACTCGAATCACCCTGTCCATCCAGATAAAAATCACGAACCATGCAATCATTTATGTAAATAACATCTGCGACCAGTACCTGCACTTCCGCTTTCTCATCACATCTCTACGTGTTTGGAAAATAGGGGGAAAACCCTCATCGCACGCGCGGCATATTTCCACCGAGGACCTGGCATTTTCCCGACAATTTCCCCGATAGTCGGGAAAGAACGGTCGATCCCGTCGTAAAATCCCGAAACGTCCTGTCGTCCGCGAGTTATAGTTTTCGGCCAGGTCGTACGGCCGATGACGGAAAAACTCCGTATTAAGCATTTTACGATAATAGAGAGGAGAGAGTGGAGAAAAGCTCTGGGTGGCGACCGCTTACATATTTTCTTTATATTACGACAGCGAAGGCAATTTATTTAGATCGCGGTAAATCGGATTCCTTCCGGATTTTGGGGCGACGTGTCATCCTGAAATAAGGCGAAGGTGTGAGAAATTTTTCATATGCCTAGAGGAGAGCATAAAACCGGTTTGATAGCGATAATATTTTGATAAGTCGATGGGGTATTTGTTTTCTATTGAAATTGGATTCGTTAATAATTCAGGACGCATAAAGCCAGATAATGAAATATGAAGTTGTTTTAGGAATTATGTATTTAAAAAAAATGGAAGGGAATGAAGTCATTTTGGTTGAAACTCTGTTATTGTCAGACGTCCAGATTTGAGCGGGACTATCCAGAAGTTAACAGACAAATCCGCATTTGTCATTTATGATTATTATCTAAATGTCTCAAACATCAATCAAATGAATAAACAATTCTTTTCTTTTCATGTTTTCTGACAGATCAACATATCGACATAAGCCCCCAGTTATTACTGCAAATTTAACACAATTAGTTCAATTATGTTATTGCATTTTTTTATAAGAAGATTAGTGTCTGAATTTAAAGTTGTTGAAGTTCTATGACCTTACATGACAAAGTTTTCGAGAAAAACAGTTGAATAAGTAAAGATTGTCAACATGGATTTTATGAATGGAAATTCAGTACTGGCTTTTATAGATAGTTGATGGCCAATAAGCCCACAATGTGCTGATTTTTTTTTAATTTACGTTTATTAATAAAATAATTTGTTTGCAAAGAGCAAACAATGCCATTGGCAACAAAAGCCAAAACTGTAGATTTTATAATAAAAGTCAGGTGAAACCATTATTTGCACTTTACTGGATACAATTTTAACCCTGTAAGACTTAGTATTGGACTTATGAACAACTTATTTAGTAACCAATGTATAAAAAGGTGATATACAGGCGGGATGTAAATTTTAAATAAATTAAAAATTACAGCCACAACCTGGATTGGAACCAGGGACCTTTGTATCGCTAGCACAATGCTCTATCCAATTGAGCTATTGGCCTATTGTCATAGGCCTCGTGTACACTTTTTCCCTAGGATCAATACTTGGCAACCCATGCCTAATTGGTAATTTTGTTCCGATTTGGAGGAATTTTATAGTTTGTTCTGACGTTTTCAGGTCAACGTGACGTTATGGACGTTATGGAAGCTTATAATTCGTTATCAAAAAAATTGGGCTTATTCTTATTCTTCCTCTTGCGCATGCGCAATGGTAGGTTTTGCCCACCTAACACATCTATTACGCATGCGTAGAATAATACCAAGTTGTTTTTAATGCTGCTCGAACATATCTAATTATATCATTTAATACAATAAACACTTTCAACAATAAAAATGGACTTTTTCAATCTTTTCTATTTCCCCCTCCATAACCCTTGTTAGTATTGATCTTAGGGAAAAAGTGTACAGATCTTTTTTCGTAAATAATTTTATGTAGATTAGTTTGGTATATGAATATTTTTTTGCTAGGGGTAGTAGGTTTCAAATTATTAACGAGTAATTGAAAAAAGAGACCTTTAAAGACCTACCCCCCCACTTAGTTTCACCCCTACCCATCGGTACTTATAGTATGTTGTTCAGGAAACTTTCCCCTCAAACTGTGCCAAGATTGGCTTCTACATCAATTTTTCCCCGATTTGGCCTTTTTGGTATTCGTTGCTTGCACTAATATACAGCGTGTTTCTTAATAACATGCTAATATTTAAGGAGGTGGTTATTCTTGGACTTATTAAGAAAAGAAAAGTCATATGTCGTAAATGTCTTAGTTTTTGAACTACAGGGTGCTAAAGTTTCAAGAAAAAAACTTTTATGATAACTTTGGTATGATCCTAGATATTCTTGTGAAACGTAGTACGCATCTTCTATGCTTCAAAAGGCATTTTCTGAGGTACAACCTATTTCTATTCTTGCCAGTGGCGGTCGTGTGGGACTGAATCATTTTAAAGAGAAAAGTGACACACCACTGCATTTTCTAAAAGTTAAACTATTTTTTTTTGAAATCTTCTTTCCTTTCTGAGCAATTCTGGTCTCTAGATTTTTTTTCCATTTGACGTACGGTTTTCGCGTAAACAAATAAAATTCATTCATTTGTATGTTGTTATGAAATCTGTTATTAATCAAGGATTAAAAATGTATTTAGTAGATAAGAAGCAGATTTTGTTTTGTAAACAAAACAGTTTTGATAGTTGTCTACCTAGTCTAGTTGTTACGTAATTAAATCATCAAAATTAACAATACTGATTCTTTTCTTAAAACTTTAGCACCCTGTAGTTCAAAAGTTAAGACCTTTTGGACTATGTTTATATGAATTTTTTTTCTCAAAATGGACCCAAGAATATACTCCTTAAAAATATGAGCATGTTATTAAGAAGCAGCCTGTAGATATCATCTAGCAAAAATCTGCATTTACGAGGAAAGCTGTTCAAAATCATTCCCATTAAAAGACAGCAAAAATAAACCGTTACTAACAGTTACAAAATCTCTGCTCGACCAACGTCAGAAATATTACCTTACAGGAGGTTCGCGAAAAGGAAAGATGTTCCGCTGTAAATCTTAGTAGGTGGCGTTGCGAAGCGGGTAGGTGTTAGACAAACTGATCTATTACGGTCAGTGTTAAATGTCCGGTTTCTGCCCGAGTTAAAAATATGGCGCACGTAAGTGAGGGCCTGCCCTCACCGGCACAGATTTTCTCCTGCAGACCCTGCATCAAAATAATAGGGGTCGTGATGGCTGGACCCTATGTTCGAATAAAAAAACGAGATCCGCGATAAGAGATTGGATTTCGGCGGATCTGTTATTTTAAGGGCAGTTGCACTTTTAAGCTAGACTAGAGATCGTTTATCTTGCCTCCCAGTTCGTGTCCAGCGAAGGGAGAAATATGAAATTGAACGCAAGGCGAGTCAAGGAGATATTATATCTGATTTCTTTATCTTTAAGTTTTGAGATAGTACTGTCAAATAATGGAAAATGTTTTGATTGCATTTCTGAAGATGGTAAGATAATGTGGAATTCCTTAATGCAGGATATATCAGCAGGACTGTATGAATAGCGCTATATTATCCATGGTTAGAATTGTATCATGAAATAAAATCTTTCTTTATATGCAGTCTCGGCAGTTTTGCTTTTAAAATAGAAGACTATATTTTGTGAAAAGTCGTAATTTTAGCTTTAAACTTTGTAGCTTTACCTAAAATCTTAAGTAAGATTGTTCAGAAGTCAATTTTTGTTTTAAATGAGAAGACTATAGTTTATGAAAAACCGTAATTTTACCATTGAACGTTGTGCTTTTCAGCGGTTCGTTTACACACTACTAGGCCAAAATTCATTCGTAGTGGGTGATATAATATAAAAATGATTATACCAGGTTACAATAAAATTGTACCAGGTTCTTAGTATTTTGCTGAAAATAGTGGTGTGACTATGTCGCTTAAAGCAGGGAATCGAAAATAATATTGATTCCGTGAACACTTGCCCAAAAAAATCGTTGAGGCAAAAATCTCGAAACTTGAACATCTGTAAAAGCCACCTGCAAAGATCTTATCAAATCAAAAATTTCATCCTTAGAAACCAGTACTGATACGCACTTTAGTAGAAGGAGATGATGCTCGTCGATTAAAGCGACGTTTACCACAAGTGGTGTTGTTAGTTCACAGAATTGCAGATATTGGTCTCAAGAATATCCAAATTTCCGTATTACAACCACTTCTCAAAAATATAAAAAAGTGAATGTTTGGTGTGGGATTTATTACAAGAAAATAATTGGACCATACTTTTTTGACAGTACTATAAACCAAAAAGCTTATTTTGATATGTTGGAAAATGTTTTGCTTCCTACTTTGGGCGAAATCAACTTACAGCTCAGGTGTTCACTACACTATCAACACGACGGTTGTCCTGCTCATAGCGCATATCAAGACAGGAATTGATTGAACAGATATTTTCGAATAAGAGGATTGAACGATTCGGCCCTATAGGATGGCCACCACGTTCACCTGATTTAACGCCCCTTGATTTTTTTTCTGTGGGGTTATTTAAAACAGAATGTGAATGCGCATAATTTTCATGATAATGTAGACATTCTAAAATTAAAAATTAGGGAAGCAGTAGACGAAATAAATGAAGAACAATTGATTTGATATATCGGGAGTTCAGAAGATTGGAAAAATGTGTAGCTGTAGGCGGGGAATATGTGGAGTAATTTTGTTTTGTTAAATTACTTTGTTAAAACTTTTTTTTTAACTGTCTGTTAAATCAAAATATTCGACTTTTGAGGACATCTAAAACTCTTTATAAAGAATGACTTTTTCAGAAAATAAAAATTACGTCGCTTATAGGGATAGTTAGGTCCACACTGTATTTTGTGATTGTTGAACAGCAATTTTAAAAATGCCTTTTTCTACTTTGCATTCAAAACGCACACATTGTAACACTGTTTTCGGTGTTACAATTAACACATTGTAATACCGAAAACAGTAACATTTTTGTCTAAAATTGGTACACATTGATATCAAATGCCATATGTCAAACGTACAATACACAACCCAACATAACTTCTTAATCGCTTGCAATCGCATAAACTGCGAAATATCAATATTCTATACATATTTAAACATGGATGTAGCCTGCTATAGTATGGCCAAAGGATCGGGGCTTTCTTAGTTTTGCTGTGTTCATCAAAATACGCCAGCATGACGTTTTCGGTGATGTTTTACGACTCTGGTAAGTGATCGTTATCATTCTTTTCAACTAAACATCAAATCCACTTTTCAGATATAATTCAAGGACCACATTTACTTTAATAAGGTATTAGGCGAAGATCAAACCTACATCGTAGATATGACCGATTTTAATTACTGCTGCGAGATTGTATATGCGCAATAAATGGTTTATCATCATACACGTACGAAGCTATAGTACATTTAAAGTGTAGAGGATTTCTTAGTTTATGTAACGTATAAGTTTTCGGTAATATTTTGGACGCTTGGATGCTCGGTTCAATTCGTATTCGCTTTTGTCCGTCGCTTTCGACTTCGTCTTAGTTCTGGTTGTGTGCAACGTATTTGTATTACCTCCATCACATGTAATTTTACTAAGTATAATTTATTCTAATAAACTACTTTTCCGAAATTAGAATTGGGTTTCAATTATAAGTGCTTGTAAATATATAAGCCGCAACTGCTACATAGCGGAATTAGGTAGACACCGCTATTAAACGTTAAGCGTTATAACAATTCTTTAGTAAGTTCTTGTTCTTCGAAGTAACTAATCAGTCACCGCCAAACACTTCTATTCTGATTATTATACTTATGAAACCACTATTTTAAAGTTGTTAACTTTTTAGGTTAAGTTTCATGTATTTATCACAGTAGGGTTAAAAGTGTTGCCCCAAGCTCCATTATGATCATCGTTGCGACCTCGCTGAATATTTATTCAAACTTGTATGCTAAAGTAGAGTAAAATTATTCACAATTAGATTTTGTCATGATTTTATCTCATCGATCTTATCCTTAACGAAGTTGACAGTTACTACAGTGCTGCCACGTGGTAACCGCAAAACACCCTAGATTCTAATTTAGCGCGATATAGTAACCACAATTTCTAAATTTATATAAAATTAATGACGCAAAGTAGAAAAAATAGTATATTACACTCGTTTTATAAGACGTATTGGCGCACTCGTTCCATTTGGGCACTCCTCGCTACGGTCGTCGTGCTCAAAACAACTCGTGCGCCAATTTGACGTCTTATAAAACTAGTATAATAATATACTATTTTAAATACGCAAGGGATTAGAAAGTAAGTAAAAACCTAATACGTATGAACATACCCCTGAAAAAACTTAATAAATGACCAAAAACTTTAAAACAATTAAATTTCACCTATTCATAGCCATTTAGATTAATAAACATAAAAGTGATTTTTTCGTTGCTTCGTCATGAACATTGGCAATCTAACCTCTTGAAGACTCCAAAATGTTTAATTTTTTTCTGTAAACATTTCTCCAAATTTCATTCACCTGGGTTCATAAGTAAGGAAAATTAACGGGAGTGTCTATGGCGTGGGTCACCCGGTATACTTTATGCTCATGAGTAAATACGTTATCCTGATAACGTAAATATAAATAAACTCCATAAGTTTAAAAATCTGAAGCAGATGCGCACTGTCAGCAGTGTGACTATAAATGGAGCATAATGTACAAACTTATTTTTATTCAATATGTCCCATTGAGTGTAAAGAAATCTACTAAACTGTACTAAATTGTAGAGAAAAAATATACCGTTAACAAAGGCAACTAATCATAAATCATCTAGATCATACCTGAAAATGGAACGTAAATAAATAAATAAAAAAGCTAAAATCCAATAAAGTTAATTAATATAAAGAAAATTCTTTATGAACAGTCGATGCAATTAGACCCAAAGAATCGGCACAATAAGAAAAATCCATCTCGAAACCCGTGGTAAGTTTTAATTGCAACGTTGAATCTTTCATCCCCAATGAATAATTAAGCTCCGCACAAAAAATCACCCCCGAAAAACCCTTTTCCCAGCGAAAATTCCTGTAAATATTCATCCCAGCCTTAATGACAATCCAAAGAGTCTCAAGTATTACCGAATTCCCTGCAGAAATTTTGATTTAAGGTCACGTCATTGTGGTCACGAGATTCAGTCCCCCGCTGTAGAAATCCCTTTCAACCCTTACCGAGTTAGAAAGGGACGGAAAAAGTTAATAAAAGAACCCCAAACTCAACGACATGAACCTTTTAATCCCCTAGCTCGTTTAATTTTTATTAAGTCCGTCGCTCGATGGCTTAAGTGGCACTTCATATCGCGGACATTATTATGTTAAGTTCCTTGGTGGCTCCATCTCGCGGCCAGATGGAGAGCGACTGCGAATCCGCTGCTCCCGAACGAGACTCGAACGACTCGTTTAAGCCGTCACAATGGCCTCGGAAGTACCCCTACCCTGAATCGTACCTAAGGCCATTGTGGGAGCTTTATTTACTACGAGGGTCCTGGCCATAAAGCCAATCACCCGCTTTGTACTTGTCCAACGATCGTGGTTCTATCCAGATAACTGACTTCTTGTGGTATAGCTCGGACGTTATTTTTGCTAAATTGAAAGGATTATTTATATTTCCACTGGTTCGGTAGCTCAATTGGTTAGAGCTCACGAAATTGGAGATTTGTGGTTCAAATCTAAGCCGAGATAAAATATCAAAGAGTAAATATTAAAAAAATAAATATGGAAACATTTTTCTTCCCTATCGTTACGGTGATTTAAACTTTTGTTTTGACTGCAATAGCGAATTAATTTGGAGACATCAACCAGAAAGGAATGAATAAATGTATAGACAGAAGCTTAATTAAAATTTAATAACTGGTGCATAACCTTGGCAATTAACTGCAATAACAGCATGCAGTGCAAATGTCATTGAATTAACTAGGAATTGACTATTTGATTCGTTTTAACAATTTTGCACTCGTCTTCGCTACTTAAATCTGATGTTAACAGATAATATTCTTTAACAATTGTTGTGCAATTGTTATTTGATAATCGAGAATCCAAAAAGAAACTGATTTATAACAATATGTTACTTGCCAATATTCACCAAACAGTAAACATATCAGATTCTAAAGCCCATATGTCAATGATATTTGCGATGATTTCTGCGTTTGGAATACAGATCCAAATTTAATGCACTCTTTTTTTGAACAAATTAATATCTGTATTAAAATATACAGGTGAAAAAGAATTTAATAAACAAATAAATTTTTATCAATTACAGAAAAAATCAGATCAGTTTTAATACAAAATTTATAGAAAACCAACATATACAGATTCATTAATTCAAAATTCCTCACTCAAACACTCACACAATGTTAAATATTAGGCGTTTCATTATTTATTTAACAGACTTATTTCATTACCATTATCAAAAGAAAATTATAATAATGAATATAATGCTTTTATGTAAATTGCTCAAAATACTGGATACAAAAAAAACTATCAATAAAATACATAATTCCAGGACACAAACAAAAGAGGGGAATTTAGTAACTAAAATGTTCTGATTGCAACGCGGAATACGTTCGATCGACAGGGTGAAATTTAATAATTAGTGATATTGAACAAAGTAACAGAAATACCTTTAATAAATAAACATGAAACTAAAATTGAACGAATTTTACAAATTACTCAAACCACCATTTCAAGTAAATATAAAATAAATAAATATTTATTTATATTAATTTTTATTACCTTTTACAAGCCTGATGATGAAATAAACAAAACAAAAAAAAAACTATAATATATATACAGGGTTAGCCAAAATTACCGGAACACCCAAATAATTCTACAACGGTAAAAAATTTCAAAAAAAGAATCAAACAAAAGTTTTTAGACTTTAAACAATCCATCGTTAAAATATATTTTGAATATACAGGGTGTTCATTTTATTATAGAAATCGCGTAAATTTTTTTTTCAAAAGTATCACCTGTATCTTTTTACATTTTATAATTTTGGGACTAATTCTGGACATTGTTTATTAAAATAATTTTTTTATAAAATGCATCATTTTTGAGTTTTAAGCAATTACATAATTAAAATTAGTCAAAATTACCGGAACACCCAAATAATTCTCCATCGGTAAAAAAATTTCAAAAAACATTCAAACAAAAGTTTTTGACATTAAACAAGCTATCATTAAAATATATTTTTAATATACAGGCAAATTATGCAAATTTGGTTAACTTTTTTTTCAAATGGAATACCCTGTATATTTTTACATTTTATAATTCTAAGACTAATTCTAATAATTTTTTATTGGAATAATTTGTTTATAAATTTCATAATTTTTTAGTTATAAGCAATTAGATGAAGTAATACCTCATCTCCTAGTTATATTCAACGAAGATCTGAATAATATTTGGTTTCAACAAGATGGTGCACCGCCGCATTACGGTGTCCAAGTTCGGAATTATTTAAATTCAATTTTCCAGCAGAGGTGGATTGGAAGGAGAGGATCTATTGAATGGCCACCTAGGTCACCGGATTTACAAATACTGGATTTTTCTATTTGGGGCCACCTAAAGTCCAAGGTTTACACCAATAGGCCGCAAAATATTGATGCGTTGAAGCAGAGGATAGTGGACGAAGTTCAGAGTATGACTGTCGATCATTTAGACAACTGTTTACGGGAATTTGTTGATAGGTTGGGGCATTGTCAAGCCGCTCAGGGACGGCAGTTTGAAAATTTAATTTAATTGTTTTGTTATTTTTCTTCACATTGTTATTATTTATCCGTTCGGCTAAAATAAATGTTTTGGAGTTTTGATTAATTAAAAAATGAATCAATTTATAAAAACCTACTTGAAAAAAATTCTTAGAATTAAAAAATAAAAATTTACAGGACGTTTAATGAGAAAAAGGAAAAGTTTTATGTTATATTTGAACGATAGCTTGTTTAAAGTAAAAAACTTTTGTTTGAATGTTTTTTGAAATTTTTTTACCGATGAAGAATTATTTGGATGTTTCGATAATTTTGACTAATTTTAATTAATTGCTTTAAACTAAAAAATGATGCATTTTATAAAAAAATTATTTTAATAAACAATGTCCAGAATTAGTCCTAAAATTATAAAATGTAAAAAGATACAGGGTGTTCCATTTGAAAAAAAAAATTTACGCGATGTCTATAATAAAATGAACACCCTGTATATTCAAAATATATTTCAACGATGGATTGTTTTAAGTCTAAAAACTTTTTTTGGAATTTTTTTTTGAAATTTTTTACCGTTGTAAAATTATTTGGATGTTCCGGTAATTTTGGCTAACCCTGTATATTTATTTACCAAGGGCATTAAACGGCTGTTTATGCCCGAGGGTGACCGTTTAAGTCGCCTGAGGCTATAAACATCAAGTAATGCCCGTGGTACATACAAAATTTTATGTCCTACAATGGTTTTGTTCCTCCGTTTGAATGATATTATTAACAAATATTTTGACGTAATCAAGTGACAGGCATATCTACGGAGTTGATTCGGAGTTGAGTGACAATGCAGACAATTAATTTCCAAACAGAATAACCTTAATCGCCATTAATGGACATTGACGATTTAGAATTTACAATTTGAATGTCAAATATTTGATGTATCTGACATATAAACCATGGCAACACTTAATGCCCGCTAAGAATCCTTAATGCCCTGGCGGGCGTATGGTAGCTGTTTTTGCCCAGGTATCTAAGATGTAAAATGTCACTTTATAATCATGTAGGACATAAAATGATGTATGAACATGTTTGCAATAAAAATATTGCTAAGACAACATCTGCTGAATGTGAATTTTCCATAAATTAAATGTGGCACAGTAAAAGATCAAGTTTGCAAAAATGACAAATAACAAAACATATTTCATATTTGAGTGTTATAATTTGAACTATTATACATGTGGATTTGGCGCTCCCAACCGATCCCCATAGTACCCTGAAAACTACCCTTAAATGAAAAAAGTACTTTCTGCAGAAAATTCACCCTTCTAATCATTTCATTCACTTTTTTTTCATAGAAATCATTGCTATAAGTCTAGTGGAATGTATATAAACATTTGTCAGTTATTTTATTTCATTTCTTTAAAATCCGTCTGAATTCTGTTTTCTGAGTTCGTAATGGCAGTTTATTTTCTTAGAGCGATATTATTAATTAAACAATTTCTTCCTATTGTTTAAACAATCAATTATTTTTCATTTTCACTTTTTTTTCTAATTATGGTCTAAAAGTCAGCTTTTTTGTGAAATTAGCTTATAAATTTCATGTTCGAGATAATATTATAATATATTATAATAATATTATATTATTATTATTATTATAATATATCTACATTTGTTTCCATTTATTTAACCATTTATTTTTTCAATTCACCTAAAATAATTTTTTTAGATCAGTCTGGCCAACTGTTACTCTCAAGTGATATAATTTGTATTTTGGGATGATTTCCTTTGTTTCAATAATAAAATTTTATTCGTTTTCTTATTCGTTGTGGTATCAGAGTCATAATGTCAAAACCTAAACGGAACAATGAAATACAATTTACTAAAAATCTTGAAACGGCACATACTCATTAAAGAATTCCAATCCCAAGTAAAAATCTGGTTCTCAATTTTAATCAGTTGTTGTTTTGTATATACATACTGTAAAATATACAACCAAAAGCTAATAAATAAAACGATAAACAAAAATTTCGATGTCTGAAAACTCACCGAACAATACTGAAGTTAAAACTTTAAGCTCACCTTTCCCAGATCGCAAGAATCATAATATCCATAAATTTAAAATGTATAGATTGTTATAAAAGTTAGATAAAGACCAAAGTTTGTATGGAATAATATTTTTAGTGAAATATAACCAAGTGCTCTGCATAATCCGAGAGTCCTTCAAATTTCAACTCGAAACCAAAACGTATGCGAAAGTCAAGCAAATACCCGAGACACAAAGAGACAATTGAAGAGAAAACAAACGCACACAAAGGGGGAAAAGCTAATACGTGAATTCGGTAAACATTCCAATAAAAATATGATGCCGACTCTGTATACCCGCGACGGGCATGTAAATTGGGCCCAGGAAAAAAATTAAATAAAGCGGAAGGGAAGACAAAGGGACGTAGGGTAAACACGGGCCCAGCAAATACGATAAATGAAAGAAGGACAGAACTAACAAGTCCCATTTCGCGGAAGTCACGGGATGAATCCTGGATTTTGAGCTTTATGAGCTCGGAATGTGAATTTGTCTTTTATGGAGAATTGAGGTCGCTTGTTGTGCAAAGCTCCCTCATTATAAACCTACGGAAGAATTAAAGCTTAGCATTACGGTTACAGTATTACGAAAAAGTAAAAAGTCCCTTTTGGTGAAATTTAGTTTTTATTATATTTAAATTATGGGCAAGCAACTGGAATAGAAGAATTTTGCAGGCATATTATAATATATTCTTCCTTGGAGAGTTCTCTACAAGTCCTATAACTTGATTTGGGCGATCGTTGCCTTCTAAACAAAAATAGCCAATTTAAACCACTCTAATGTACTATCGTGGCCAAATATTATGTCCCCTCTTTTGACGTCGATTCTCTCGCAACCTAGGGGCGAAAAATTTTTAAAAAATTCTGATACTGTCCTTGATTAATACTCTACTACTCATAAAAATTAGAAAGCTGTATATGTTGGCGTTTTCCCGATTTTTCCAAATTAAGAAGAATTGGCGCTGTTTGGGCACGTAAATTTCATTCGTTTAACTTTAGCAATTAATTACTCCGGAAATAATCCATAGATTTCAACGAATTAAAAAGTAAAATCACTCGCGGAATGTTAGCTTTCAATATGCATTTTTGTAAAATGATTCGGTGAGTGGTTGACCCACAAAAAGCTATGTTATGCAATGCCAGCAATTCCGTTATTAGAAGAGCTAGAATAATGAAATATTAACTATAGGCTACCCAATAATTCATAGGTTTAAAGTTTATTACATAATCATTGTTTATCTTGCATTTTCCATACAAAAGATCGTGCTGAAACGCCGCGTGAATTCCGACGCTCTACGGTCTTGGTGTGATGCGGGGAAGGGAGTCGTCAGCGGTGCTGTCAACAGTGAAGGAACGGCGGACAGCTGATTACCAATACACAAAAAAACCTATAACTTGTCAAGGTAGTAATTTTAACTAACAGAAATAAATTCTTAATTTTTAAATTCAGAATTTTGATTATAATATGTGACCCCGCTACGAGAGAAATGCCCTAACTGCCATCTCTCGTTTCGATAGTATTGACCCCTGTGTT
Source organism: Aphodius sticticus (assembly GCA_963966075.1). Lineage (NCBI taxonomy): Eukaryota > Metazoa > Arthropoda > Insecta > Coleoptera > Scarabaeidae > Aphodius > Aphodius sticticus. The sequence goes on from OZ014506.1 coordinate 105,356,228, forward strand.
TGACGTCTCATAACTCTAATACTGGCCAAAAAAAATTGAAATAGTGTGTCATACTCCTCAATCATTTCTACATATGTTGTATGACTATCAAAATTTTTTGCCTCTCGGTGTAAACATGAGCGCGAGAGAAGTGTAAAAATGTACCCGATTTTTTGCATTTGTAAATTAACTGTCGTCTTTCCGATTTTTTTTCTCCTAAACCGCTTACCACAAAAATTTCAATGTTTGTTCAGGTTGCATTCAGAGTCTCTTCTATCGATTGGCGTTTTTTTTTCTTCAGTTTTTATACAATAAGGTTGTAAACAAGATTTTGATGGAAGCGGATATCTCAGTAACGAATGTTAACAGCACAACGCAATTAGCATGCATATAATCCTTATTTACTGCGTCACATGTCCCTTAAATTTAATAGCATTCCGACGATTTGTAAATTTGTAAGACCGAAATAAAGATGAACAATGTTATGCGCGTGACTCCGCCCGAGTCCGTTTTTGTGTTTATTTATTAGTAATATTTAAATACAGGCAAAAACAATATAACATAAATACAACTCTATATATATTACATATATTACAAATGGCAGATCTGAGCGTATAAAACTGATAGGTAGTTATATTGTGTCCGTAAACACTGTTCTCCGAGTAACTATTGCACCGTGCGGTCCCCCACTACCGGCAGCGTCGCTGTCGATCCCTTCCCCCGCATCACCCCGAAGACCGAAGAGCGCCGCGTCAATTGCGATCATGTGATGCTTCAACACGATCTTTTGTAGGGAAAATGCAAGATAAACAATGATTCTGTAATAAACTTTAAATATATGATTTATTAGGTAGCCTATTATCGACACTTCATCATCCTAGCTCTTCTAATAACGGAATTGGTGGCATTGCATAATATAGCTTTTTGTGGGTTAACCACTACTCCGATCAATTTACAAAAATGCACATTAAAAGCTACCATTCCGCAGGTGATTCTACTTTTTAGTTCGTTGAAATCTATGGATTATTTCCGGAGTAATTAATTGCTAAAGTTAAACGATTGAAATTTATGGAACAAAAACAGCGCCAATTCTTCTTAATTTCGAAAAATCGGACAAACGCCGACATATACAGCTTTCTAATTTTTATGCTTTGTGGTATATTAATCAAGGACAGCACCAAAATTTTTTCAAATTTTTTCGCCCCTAGATTGGCGAGAAAATCAACATCAAAAGAGGGGACATAATATATGGCCACGATAGTACTACTTGATACTTTGCTGGAAGATGTTAAAATTAACGATATTCTACATTTTATTTATCATTTTTAGCTTGGATACATTGAATTTCCTTGATAAAATTTTTGGTGGAGGCGACGGGATAAATTTGAAATGCTTTGAATAGTCGTTTTTATCGAACGCACCGTAAGTTCCGCACTCTATCGCAAAAAATACCTACTAGAAAACGTTTTCAGTATGTGACAAACGAGGTTTTTTGTTCCCCAGCAACGATATGCGGGTCACTTCGGTGTTCACCGCGAAATGTAAAAGTTGGTGCCATTGTTCGCCCAGCAGGTTGTCGATCGTTGCTCCCTCTACACACTCGAGCAGGGTCGAGATTTTTATATATATACACAGCGAGAGGGTAGGAAAAGGGTCGTCGGGCCTGCTCCCATCGAGGGGAAAAAGTGTTTTTCCCGCGATATAATACTCTCTCGCCCAAAAAATATTTATATTGTGTCCGCGTTATTACCAACAGTGTGCGGTCCGCATGTGTTTATGGCAATTTCGGACGGAGCTTTTTGCGGCCTGCGTCGAGCTTTTATTTTCTCCGCGACGACCCTTTTCTCTCCACTCGAGGTTTTGTCGACGGACGATTCATGCAAATTTTCTTCGTTTATTTTCAGATTTTACTCAAATCGTATGGAGATCGAGTTACGAAGTTTTGTTTGTTGTTTCGCTCAAAAGGAAATGGACGTTTTCCGGCTCTCTGGTTACCTCTTAGGGCACATATGTTCACCATGATGCTAAACGCTTTCAATTTATTCAAGGGTCTCTTTGCCAACATATTCTGTCCCCCCCTCTATGACTGGTTGAATACCAGAGCTTGAATACAGACACAAAAACGAAATGATTGTTTTTTTTTTGTGTTTTAGTTTATTTTTATTTGTACTTTTTAATATTAATAATATTAATACTATTATTATTTTCTTATTTCTTTTAATTTACTATTTGGACAGGGTCTTTTACGACGAGCTGTTATTAGAAGTAATTGGAGAACAAAATAAATTTATAGATTGAAGATTTGTGGACTTTTGTTGTTGAATACGATCTTTTTAACTAACATATTTTCAGATTTTTGTTATTTCCGGTTATACCGGAAATTATGTCAATTTTCATATTTCAAATGGAATACCCTGTATTTTAATAGAATTTTTGACATGTTTGTTGAAAAAATGACAGCTGCATTGGAAACTGTATTGCGTGAAAAAACAAACCCAAATTTGACCTCGAGAAGTGCTAAAAGTCCATTTTTTCAAATGGCAACTCTATCATATGAATGAATTTTGATTTTCATATGAATGTTTTCGGTGTTACAACTAACAAATTGTAACATCGTTATTAGTAACTTTTTCTTAGATTGGTACACATTGATATCGATTGATATCAAATGCCATATGTCAAATGTACAACACAACCACACACACACACTGCCTCTTCTTAATCGCTTGCAATCGCATAAACTGCGAAATATCAATATTCTATACATATTTAAACGTGCGTGTAGACTGCTATAGTATGGCCAAAGGATTCATCAAAATACGCCAGCATTACGTTTTCGGTGATGTTTTGCGACTCTGGTAAGTGATCGTCATCATTCTTTTCAACTAAACATCAAATCCCCTTTTCGTTCACATCGTAGATATGAACGATTTTAATTACTGCTGCGAGATTGTAAATGCGTAATAAATGGTTTATTGAATATCAACATACACGTAGGAAGCTATAGTACATTTAAAGTGTTGAGGATTTCTTGGTTTATGTAACCTATAAGTTTTCGGTAATATTTTGGACCGAATTCTGCTTGGTTCAATACCGTATTCGTTTTCGTCTTAGTTTTGGGTGTGTGCAACGTATTTGTATTACCTCCATCACATGTAATTTTACTGTATAATTTATTCTAATAAATTGTTACACCGAAATTAGAATTTGGTTTCAATTATATGTGCGGCGTGTAAACTTGTATAAGCCAGTGGTACTAGGTAGAAACGTTAAAACCGTTATACGTGGTACCCAAAATACCCTAGATTCTATTTTAGCGCAATGTATAGTAACCACAATTTCTAAATTTATATAAAATTAATGACGCAAAGTAGAAAAAATAGATGAAACTGGGTAAATAAAACTCCAACGTTTTTCTCTAATTTGTGTATTCTTGGCTATATGTTTCGAGAATATTAATTCTCGAGATATTGACGTATGGCCTGAAGACGAGAATTAATATTCTCGAAACATGTAGCCAAGAATACACAAATTAGAGAAAAACGTTGGAGTTTTATTTACCCAGTTTCATCAAGTTACCCACCCCAATGAAAAATGGAGTCTTTTATCCCTATGATATAAAAAATAGTATATTACACTCGTTTTATAAGATGTTTTCGCGCTCTCGTTCCATTTGGGCACTCCTCGCTATGCTCGTCGTGCCCAAAACAACTCGTGCGCCAATTTGACGTCTTATAAAACTTGTATAATAATATACTATTATACCTACATACATCGACTTTTAAACATCACAAATTGGGAATTTGCGAACTTGAATTTCCTTGAACTTGAAGGCTGAAGGTTTTTCAGTCATTTTTTAAGTCTGTTTGAATTAGGTGCATTGCGGATAAGGGTCCATACAGAATTTTTACGTTTGGGGATCTGTGAAAATAGAATTTTAAAAAATCGTGCACACAGCATATGTTAATTTTTTTGTAATAATAAATTTTTTTGACGGAATTGTAAATAAAAATACTAGGGAAAATGGTTAATTACGTAAACTCGTCAGTAATGTAGAATCAACTAAAGAAGCGAATGATAATTAATCCAGGTGAGGATAATTTTTGGAAAAAGCACCTCCGCCTGGATTTGAACCAGGACCCCTCCAATTTCCGGTTGACTGCTCTCCCATTTGAGCTACAGAGGTAGTGGAAATTTATAGGTTTTATTTGTCACTTCAGGATTTGCAAGCCGAATTTCGAATTAAACAAACCCGTCGTGACACCTATTGGGGATAGATGGAAGTTTGGTAACTAGGAATCGCTAAATGTTTATTGCTAGAAGCTCATACAGATGAATAAATTCAAGGGAAAATGGTTATAAATTTCCACTACTTCTGTAGCTCAAATGGGGGAGCAGTCAACCGGAAATTGGAGGGGTCCTGGTTCAAATCCAGGCGGAGGTGCTTTTTCCAAAAATTATCCTCACCTGGATTAATTATCATTCGCTTCTTTAGTTGAATAAAAATACTTGCACAGAGAAAATACTTGCTAATTGCTTTGGATGTAATCCAATTACAGACCAACTGTTCCCTCCATTGATATGTGAGCATTAAGTTAAATTTAAAACAACTTTTCCCTATGATATCTTAAATTTAACTGAAAATAACTGATAATTTACTCTCGAGAAATAATTTTTTGTTTTGCAACCATTCTCTTAAACTAAAATTCTGATCTTTGCTATAGCACTTTAAGGACATCCAAAATTCTTTATAAAAAATGCTTACAAAAAAGAAGTGGAATTGTTAATTCAATTCATTTTCTGAATAAATGTATTTGTAACTCAATCTAGAGACATATTGTACAGAATTATTACAAATGATTGTAGTCGAAGTAGGTGCTGAGATCCAACGTAAAAAACTTGTGTTTGCCGCTGCAGTGAACTGAATACTACTACGACACTACTGTTCTACACGCATCTGTTAAATTGGTTGCATAACCTAATGTAGTAACATGTGCATGGCCTACTTCGACTACAATCATTCATAATGAGCCTTTATATTCTTACATGTCCTTCAAAAACAACTGATTTATTTTCCCCAATTCCTAACAACACAACACCAAGACTTTAACACACCCCAAGATAACTTGATGTCTCCAAAGAGATTAGTCCTTTTGTCACACTGAAAAATCCCCTTAATCTTAATGGCAAAACGGTGGCGCCTGCTCGAAGCGTTTTAACAAAACAATCGCCACGCTTTTCCGCTCCCGCGACTCTCCTGCTCCACGAGGAAAATCTCTGGTAACGAACGAACGACTTTGGCAGACAATAGTCTGTTTGTCCAAGTTTTCGCTATCCTCTTTCCGATATCTCGTTACGCGCCCGTTCATGTTTATTGTGTTCAACATAAATGAGATAGAAACTTAAGCAGGAGAACACGCTCGCGCTGCGCTTCAGGCGACCTAGTCTTTCTCGAGAAGAAGTTCGAAATAAGTTGCTCCTCTACACTCCGCAACATGCACATACATGAGGTCATACAATTGCAAAGTTTATAAAGTTTTATACGATTATTGAGTTGTTTCGTACGGTTATTTGATGTTACGGTTGAGAAGTTGCGATTTGTAACAGCTTGAGAAGAGTGTAAAGAAAAATGCTACTGCAGTTTACTGTATTAAATAGAAAAGCAAATATACCTTGGTTATATTTTGGTACTTATTTTTGGTATTCATTTATACAGGGTCTTCACGATGAGCCTCCGTTAGAAGTAATGAAGAAACAAACGAAATCAGGGACTGAAAAATTGTGGACTTATGTTGTTATGACATCTGCAATGTCAAGATTCGTAAATCGATTCAGTTTTCAATTCTGATCACATCCATATATATAAGTCTATATCTGCCACGCCTCCTCAAGGGTGTTACAAATGTTGAATCAAACTCAATATACCCTCACCACATTATGTGGTGGTATAAAAATCAGATTATTTTTAATTATGGACGTGCTGCTATACATATTCAAAACTAACTTATATAAAATTACATTTGAAAAACAAATATTCCTTAAGACATTTTTATTGTAAATGCAAAAAAAATTGATAGTTTACTCTTGGGTAATATCGTTTTGAACAATTTCTTGTTATTGGATTATCCTGTATATTTAATCAAATATACAACTATGGATATGGACATCAAGTCTCAAGAAGCGAAAATTTAGGTCTACACAATGTATGTTGCGAGTGATATTAAAAAAGTGTTCAATAAAGCCCAATATTAGCGTCACATAATAAAATCAACACACATCAACTAAACATTTTGGATGCTCAGGTTGTATTTTACTGATTTAAAGAAAATTAGAAAATTAGACATGTAAAAGGTATCTATCTAACTCATATAGGAGTTAGTATGCATGGAGCGCTGCAAGTGATAACAACGTGTCCTTATTGTTAAATATTACTATCAAAATGGTGAAAGCTTGATTGCCACAACGCGTAAATTGTGTCCAATTTTCAGCCATCTACAGCGACAACATTTACTGGTGTGTTGTTCCATACATAATTCTCGAATGTCTACAGTACAAATCAATAAATATTTCAGTAATTTGCTACAGAAAACCATGTTCAATTCAAAATTCAAACCTTGCGCCATATTGAAACATCCTTTACTTCATCTTTTCCCATACTTCAGTATCTGGAAAAAAGTTCAAGTAAAGTGAGATGACACTTACTTTCTTTTTATTTCCAGAATAGCCAACCTGTTCCAACCAAAACAATATTTTCTGTATTGAGGTTGTATTGTATTATATTGTTGTGTGGTATTGTTGTGTGTTGCTTATTAGTGAACACTGATAGTCGAGGAAAAGTCAAAAGGGCTTTTATTATACTTATTATGTCAATTTTCCAGCCATTTTTTAATGCAAACTGAAAAAGATTAAAGTAGTACAGACTACAGTGCAGATTAGCCTAAATTAAGTAAGTTGGCTAGGTTCTCAAGTTCTCTGTCTCAAAGCTCCATATATTATCATTCTTTTGTTTTTTATTCTTACCAATATCTGATCTTTTCTAGAAAATACACTGTTTAATGTCAGTTTTTACTATCGTAATACTGACTTTAACTGAAAAGAAAAACAAATATGTAAATATAGCACTTTTGACTCGGAATGCCAAAAAGAGTGGGATAAGTGGAACTTGTTTGTATACACCGGACTGCTTTTTTTTACTTAGCGCTTTTCGTAGTTTGTTAAATTAGCCAGTCTGCGAACATTTGTGCCACTTATTAATTTATGTACTCACCGTGAGGTAGGGTAATAATTAAACCATTGCTGTGAACTCACCAAAAGTCACCATTTCCTCGCTAGAGGTCGCCCTATACCGATTTTACCTCACCATAAAAAATGCACGATCGTCATTTTTTATTCACCTGAACAATGGCAGGTACAACGCCGCTATGAAACATTAACTTCCGCCCGGATTTTCAACACGACCCATCTGCGGTGTTTTCCACTCTTGTCGTGTCCTCACCCCATCAATATTAACCCCTTGTTAATATATAAATGTATAGGGTAATGTTCAAATATCTATAATCTATATGCATGACGTATTTGTATGTCGGATGTTTGAATTTTTTATGATTGATGTGGATGTAGATAAATACTATCGAGCGTTAATACCGATGTAGAAATTAAAGGCATATATATATATATGGGGTTGTATTACAAAAAAAACATAAAACAAACCAATTTTCACTTTAGATTCTTAATATTGCAATTTTTTTATGGAAGAACTAAACGGGAAATGTTTTTTCCGAAAAGGCGGAGGAGCCGGTTTTATTTTTTTTTCAACCAAGCATGGCATTCCAACTTTATTGAACTATTATATTCAAATACACCCCCTAATGAACAATACGAACCGAGAAACCCTTTCAACTTTGACATGTTTATCTGAGTAATTTGCGTTTAGAACAAGGGAGGCGTAAGCATCGACGTTCTCATTAGCACCGCCTTCGCACGCAGAATTTCCCTTAGAAATGAAGAGCAAAGTTCGCACGTAAGGAATAACTAAACGGGGATAAACTGGTGGAAATGCCGCCCAGGAAAATTTATAGGCGAGCGCGTGGCGTTCGAAATTTCCCTACAACGCTGGGAATTTTATGTACGGTCATGGAAAAATGCATGTTCGTATTATCCTTATTATCGCTTTTTCAGAATTTTAAAGCAGTGTGTTGTGGTATGGTTCGGTCAAGGATTCTTTGAGTGTTGTCATGACGAGTCTGGTGCAACAGTAAATAGTACAAGTGAAGAAACCACGTGTTTTCAATCACGCGTATGTTTATAACTACATGAAGACAACAATTGTAATAGTATATTGTGTACCACTCCGAGAAAGTGGTTCTTTTCCGGGCTGAGAGAAGAGATGCACAGGCGAGCATAGCGAGTCTGGGCACTTGAGGTCCGGAAAACCAATTTCTGGGCGTGGTGCACACAATTTTTTATCCTACACAACAATATCGACTGACTTTGACATTGGCTTTTGACAAATAAAAAAACGTTGACGTTTTAATCGCAAACGTCAAACCGAATCGAAGACTGAAAAGTGTTCATTACCGGCCTGGCTGGGCCCGGTGGGCAATTAGCATCTTTCGTGTCTCCATAGAGACTTTCGCATCGTGTAGGATAATTTTTTCTTAGGGAAAGCAAGGCCTGTCAACTGTACACTAAATAATCTTTGAACACTTTCATCATTGCAATATTAATAGGTAATTAATTAAGCAATATGTATGTTAACAACGTGGTTAATGATCGGGATTTTAACGCATTTTGATATAAATACTAGGTAAAACTTGACAGCTGACATTTTGAAATGTTTACTAATGGATATCACATACACCTCCACAAGCGACACCACTGTAGTTATGAACTACAAAGACTTACGTACTGTAGTCCTGTCTTCGTTATACAGGATTAGCCAAAACACCTAAATAATTCTCCAACGGAAAACAATTTCAAAAATTTTTTCGCACAAAAATGGAAATTTGGTAAGCTTTCCTTCTTTAAATAGAACATCCTGTATATTTTCCATCTTTTAATTCTAATATTAATTCCAAGAATTTTTTGTAGGAATCATATTCTTATTAAATGAATATTTTGAGTTATAAGCAATTAATCACAAATAGTCAAAATTACCGGAACAAGTCAATTCCAAATGTAAAATATTTCCAAAATCTTTTCATACAAAAATTTTTTGGTTATGGACAATCTATTATTGGTTAAATATTTTTTTAATATACAGAGTGTTTATTTTATTTTGGAAACTTCGTAACCTTTTTTTTCTAATAGAACCCTTTATATTTTTACATTTTTTATTCTAAGAAAAATTAATAATAATAATTAATTCTAAGAATCTATTGTAAGAATATTTTTTTTTTATAAAATGCATAATTTTTTAGTTATTATGAGCAATTAATCAAAACTCATAAAATTTTATTTTAAACAAACGCATCAAACATAAAATAAATGTAGAAGAAATAGAAAAACAATTAAATACTTTAAATTAAATGTTCACACTGGAAAATTAAACTAAATGTGTATGTATGTAGGAAAATATTTTTAATTTTAAGTTCAGGAATTTTGATATATCGCTTATAACCAAAATGCATTTTATAAAAAAAAGATAATTCCTCGAAAAAATTCTTAGAATTAATCTCAATTAAATTTAAAAATATACAGGGTGTTATTAGAAAAAAAAGGGTAGAAAATTTCCATAATAAAATGAATATCCTGTATATTAAAAATATATGTAACCGATAACTTGTTTAAAACAAAACAACTTTTGTTTAAATTTTTTTTTAAATTACTTGGAGAATTATTTAAGTGTTCCGGTAATTTTGGCTAACCCTGTAGTCTTTAGCCAGAAAAGACGTACGTCTGACGTTAATGTCAATAATTTCACATATCGTAGAAAGAGTGAATGCATGACAATCGCATCGAAACATGTCAATTTTGACAACACGCAAAGAATTGTTGGTCAAACTATAAAGGTGTTTACGGTCTTGTGATTTTATATTTAAGGGGGTGATTAAACATCAAACCAACACCTAACCAAAGTTGCATAATAAGAGGATAAGTTTTTTGTTTTTATTTTTTTTTGTATTTTGAAGTAGTGAAACAATTTTATTATTTTATTCATGAAATCCACGTTACACTAGAGTTCAAAGCTAAATATTAAACATTAAAAAAATAACATTTCTTCTTGAAAATTTAACAGTAGTATCTCTTATTAAGCAACTTTTGTTAAAACATTTTTACGTTCATGGCCTTCTTTTAAGATGTTTAATCACCATTGAAAATCAAATCATAAGACCGTAAACAAAAAGAATAACAAAAACCATTATGTACTCGAATATATAACCGACATACCCGTTTAAAATTGTGAGATAGCGGTAGGAACATACATGTTTCCATGACTGTACATGGTCAGTGGTTTGGTGGCGCTGGCCACCGGTATATACACGGGAACAATCTACCGGAAGCGATTAGTCAATATGTAGCGGGGGATAATTAGTGTGTTTTGGTAATGATCGAATATTAATACGCTGCAAGCATGCGGTGTGTGCGATTTACTGCACGCACAGGTACCTTGATATTGGTTGCCCGTTGTTTCCTGGCCCGTTTGGGAGCTACGAAATCGAAATTTAAATTGGGGTAGTCGCTGGTAACGAAATTGGTCGTCGAACGATGCAGGATTGTGGTTGGTTATCGCATATCTGAAGTATAATCTGCGGAAAAGTTTATGGTCAATTTGAGAAATGGTTTAGTAGTTTTAATACAGTACGGATTCGATAATCCGGATTAATTAGAACAGATTGCTGGTACTACTAACGCTTTTGGGGGTTTTGATCTTTAGTCGTCCTTTGCAAACGTTTCTCCATCTTCCAAATACTCAAATTAGACTCTATTCGCCTGAAAGACTGACTCCAAAGCTAACTGTTCGCTTTTATCTCGTCTTGCTTAGAATTAATAAAGTAAATGGTTTTTACTGGTTACATTGAAAAATCCTCGGGCATGTCAATTTAATTTGATAGAATCGGTTTCAGTAGTGCTCGACATATTCTCTTAATGACCAACCCCATATTTTTTATTGATTTTTATAGATTCCTTAATTGACTTAATGGTAGCATAAAAATTAAAAGTTTCAAGTGGATTTTTTTCAAGTGAATCAAAGAAACAAATACTTTATTCAACGTATTTTTTTGTGTTTTGCTGATGCATTCCCTCGGCTAATGAATCATCAATTGAAAAAAACATACAATTCTGAAACTTATTACTCAGAATGATATTAGGTACCACTAATCTTTAAAAAAATACTGGGGAAAATAATGGTACTCCTGTATATACGAGTCCTACGATTTGTCCTTAATAGCTGTTCGCTTTTTCATATCAAATAAAGAAAGTGAATGGGCATTTTGAGGATCACTTTTCAGGATTTCTATAAACAAAATCCATGCTCCCCAGAGTGAGCAATGTTTTTTCATAGGTTTGAATTGCCTTTCTCTCGAAAATTTACGAAAATTTCGATGGTGTCATAAGTATAAAAACGATTGGTGGTCGGAAATTAAATTTGATAAAAAATGTTTATTTTGAAAATTAAAAATGAACATGTGAGTTTATTTATTATATATTTATTTATTCCATATTTTTGCTATTGTATTTGATAAATTTTGACTCTTAATTGTTCAAATTAATTGAGTTTAAAACTTTTATATTTTTAATATAAAATTTACGATTTATAACTGTTGAATTGGACTTATCGGATTATATTTATCATTTTTTTATTATTAAATTGTAGTTCATAAGTTTATGCAAGTAATTGAATTACTGTATAAGTTACTTCAAAAGTAAATTAAAAAAAATATCATCAATTTTGAAAAGGTGGTACATAGTTGTATGTAAAGTTGTTCAACTATGGTCAATTTCCCATGTTCACATTTGGCCTCACAAACAATGTACTTTTTAAATGAAATTTCAACATTTTAAAAGTATGGAAGAAGTTTCTATATAACTTCTAGAACACTATATCGTCCTTAGTTTGTCTCATTGATTTGCAAAGCAGGGTACCTTTTATCAAGAAATACTTACTTTAGACCAGATGTTAACCAAACAAGTACTGTGCCGTATTCTAAAAGATATTTAGGAACCCTTTTCACCTTTTTTTTCAATTGCTTTTAATTCTAGTTACAACTCCAGTTGAGCACTTTGTAGAAAATTTCAGTAGTAATTAAAAAAAATAGCAGTCAAATAAAAACTATATGTAAACGAAGTAACACAATATCGCATATGGTACAGTACCAGCATATAAGTGCTTATGAAGACAGATTTATTCATTGAAATAACATATGGTTCTATCTGTCTTTACCACTTACTTTTTCCTCCTGTTGCCATTCCAAATCTTGTTTTCCACTGTCTGTACGCTTTCCATCACTTCGTGGTTGTTATCTGAAAATAAAAGACAAAATTAAGAAAAAGACGCCTACGAAAAGACATCACTTCATGATCACAATTTTTACTTCAACCCCTTAGGATGTTTCGTCTAATCTACCGATTTCTTATGTTTGAATCATTAGTCACAGGCAAAACTTGGAATTGAACCAGAAAACTTATATTATATAAATAGTATTTCCATCGATAATCCAATGACAAGCAAAAAATGAGTTTGGAAACAGGCGAACGAAGAGGGCGCGCGCGAAAGTAACTTTTCGCCGTCTAATGCAGATTGGCGTTCGAGCAAGCATTTTCACTAGCAAACTACAGACAAAAGTTTCGAATTCAATTACAGAAAGTTCCATCGGGGCCATTTTTACGGAAATTTCATCCACGCCGTCGCCGTTGCTATCCGTCCATAAATCTTTTGCCGACAGATTTTGCTTTGTGCGGAATGTAGTTCATGTCGCACCCGATAAATCAGGCCAGATACAGTCCGAATGTAAAGTTAAAATATTGGGGCGGAGATAACTTTATTGCGGAGTGAAGACTTTTAAAAGCTCAAGGGTTATTTGTAATTTCAACTTATCGCCTTGTGGTTAATTTAAAAAGAAGGAAAAGAAATACAAAATAAAAAAAAATACTGAGTTTTCAGTTTCTACTATGGATGTCAACTGAGAGATAAGTTAGTATGTAGAAGAGTAGGAAAAATGTGTTGTTTGTTGACATTTGGGTATCTAAAACATGGCACTATGTACTTGTATAATATTATCTTATGGAAACAGTTCTTTTCAAGATTTCAGGTAACAGTTCAAAGTATAATATTTGCCTTGAGACGTGTTTTATGTTCCTAAAGCATTTTCTAAAACTATACGTAATAGGAGAAATTTTCCAGTTTACTGTTCGTTTCAGTTAAGTTGAGCGGTCTGGGGTGGGGCATAATTTCGCGGTGACGTCACATCTATGGGCGCGCCGTATAATTTTGTGATGGGTACCGGTAAAATTTAAGTCAATTATAAACAGACAAAATCTATGGTTCTCGAGTTATGTCAATACTCTATTATTAAATAGTTATCTAAAACATTTAAAAACAGCATTTGCAGATTTATAGTACTTCAAAATATATTTAAATGTCAAAATGATAGTTTGAACTTAAATAACTAAAAATACATACTCAACACAACATTTGTTATTAAAAACGAATACATATGTGCCAAGAAACGGACAAACAGCCGTAGTGACAAAAAAACAATTTTGACGGAATCAGGTAACTGTTCCTATTGGCAAACCGATGCCGACAAAATCAACAAATCGTTTTTTTTTATCACTAGGGCGGTTTCTCCGATTCAGGTCACATATTATATAACAGTAACAGAAAATAAATACCAACAATACAAATGCTTAAATGATTAATAAAACTTATTTTCACTTCACGTTCGGAGTCCTGCGAAATTCTTGCTGGAAAAGGATGTCCAAAACGTTTCACGTACCCCTTCCACTTTTCAGGCGTAATTGTGGCAATGGCATGCTGAGTTAGATCTTTCAAGGCTGTTATGGATAACTCGCCAGTCGTGTTATGGTCCCGAATATAACGCTTTACGTCCGCCCAGGCAAGTTCAATCGGATTTAATTCACCCATGTATGGCGGTAATCGTAGAGGAATGTGCCCTTCATTTCTTGTAATCTCATGAATTTTATAGTGTTTTTCTATATCCTGACTGGTCGCATGCGAATTTATTTTGGTCATCAATTCAGTCTTCCTTGAGGATAGATCGTGAGGACATTGCATCTTTTGCAACCATGAGCTCATTATGGATTTTATTGAATATTTTGTTGGTACCTTATTAACTTGTTCTGAGTGGTATGGTGCCATTATCCATGACAATACTGCCAGGAGGAATGTTTGGAAACAAGTACACTTTTGTCCATTTTTCAAAATTTGTCCGGTTTAATTTGACCATGATAATCACCGGAACTTAATCCGGATCTAAACACAAGACTAGCATTTTCTACAAACCCATCAGCTGATCCGGCATATACCACTATTAATCGACACGTTGTTCCAATGCCACCAGTAACACCAAACACTTCTTCGATTTGCCAGCACTTTTTAATCATCATGTCATTATCAATCCATGTTTCGTCCAAATAAATAAACTTCTTCTGGTCGTCCCGATGTCTTTTTAAAGCTCGCAAATATTTAAAACTCCAGTTTAGAATTTCCGGTCTTTCCATTAAAATTGTTCCAAACAAACTCATTCATGTGCAACGTTCTAAATAAAGTACTCGCACCATACGGAAACCCCATTCATTCTTTAATAGCAGCCAACAATCTTTTGCAAGTGGGAACTACTTCTCTAAATAAAAGTTAGTAGTTTCCCTTCGAATTATTTGAAAGTCCATGTCGTCTAGCTTGTCTCTAAACTTCCTCGCTTTCTTTTTTTTTCTGGGGATGACTAGGCTGGTTAGTATTTTGGTCATTTCTTCTTTTATCTTCCGTTCTAATTCGTCTAACTAACACCTCCAATGCACCTGTGTACACTAGGGTGGTTCAAAAATGCATTGCAAAAATTTTTGTGATGATACAAAGCAACGATCCCCCAAATCGTTTCCAAATCAAAAAAAAAGTGGACACGTAATTTTTTTTTCTTAAAAATTTTGATTTTTAATTTTATTCACATTCCATTCACAAAATCCGTGGTCATCAGAGTAGTTAATATTTCACAAAAGCTTTTTTTAGCTATATTTACTACTTATCTATGTTCTAGTTCATAACAAATAAAATATTTGTCCCTGTTGTTTTAAACCCCTGTCCTGCAACTTCAATGTTTGGACTTGGCAATCCCAGATTAACCTACAGAGTTGACAAATAATAATTCCACATAAAACAGGAACCGAGCGAGCTTATTCAAATTTTGAAGGCGCACAAATAAGTTAATCAGCCAAAAAGCAATAAAAAAAAAACCGAATACGCTTCGCGTTTCACCAGTTTCACTCCAGTTTGAACTATACAGGTCTACGTTTTGCGGTACGTAGTTGCGGGGCGGTTTGTACAACATACAAACGGCGGCGGCGGGCATTCTTGAATCCCTACCGAACCGCCGCTGAAATATGACGGAATTAAATGCGGTTGCCGAAACACAATTTCATTACCCGTGCAACTGGAATTTCCGCAGCCGGAAAAGCCTTCTCTCTCTCCGGCACTCCTGTATACCGCGTTTATTCGTTGCAAGTTGCAACACCAATCCCTCGCATAGTGGAGCTTCGCTGTATACGAGAGGGACAAAAATGGTTTTTACCTACTTCGTATAAAGAAGAAATTGTTTTTTAATAAAGTAGATAGAGTGAAGTTTGATTTGTTCAAACATTTTATTTGAAGCTCTTGTTGGTCTACACGACGCTGAGTGGTTCATTTTGCACTTTCAGCTGACCAAAATATTTTTTTTTGCTATATGAACTTCAAATAGTTGTAAGATACGCGGAAAAATAGTGACAAAAATATCAGCCATATCGGGGATGTTTTAAGGGGGTTGAAACATGTTTGTCGTAAATATTCTGAAATCTTGTGAGAATGATAATTTTATAACTGCAAATACAGGAAAAATAGCAAAAAAAAGTCTAGTACTTATGGGGTGGGTTTTGGGGGAGGTTTAGATACAAATTTAGTGTTAAAGTTCTGAAACCTAGTGAGTATAATAATACTGCACCGGCGAATATATAGGAAAAATAGTTTAAAAAAATCTCAGTAACAATGATGTTGTTTTTGACAGAGTTGAAATTGAGGAATAAAATTTGTGTTAAAATTCTGAAATCATTTGCATTTGATAATATTACAGCTGAAACGACATGTAAAATATTTAAAAATAATCTAAATACCAATGGGATAGCAAAATGTTATTATACCGTGATATCAAAAATGATCTTGGTCAAGGGTTGCCATGGAATGTAAAACGGTTGTCTTAGCTTAAATCATCCTTTTGAAATAATTCTGTCATTGTCAAGCGACACTGACATCAATATACCTATGTTCACCATGATAGATTTTGACACTCAAAAAATGATTGACATAATGTACGATGGGAGCTGCGACAATCATGTTAAAATCCATGACCACCCTTGACCAAAGGTAATTTTTGATATCACGGTACCTGTAAATATAACTAGTTTTATCCAAGGTTTATTTCCTGGGTATATGACGTCACAGAGATTCGGGAAGAAACTAACATAAAATAAGCCATCCTGAAAACTTTAGTTATATAACAATTTTAGTTTCCGGAATATACCGGAAGTAGTCATAATTGCACTCAGTTCTAGAATACAAACTAAAACCTTAAAACCTAAAATCTAAAAGAATATTACTCAATCAGATGGTTTCCGAAATGAACCATATGATACAATAAACATATGAAAAAAAACTAGTACAAGAACATTTTCTTTAAGATGTAAGTTTGATAATGGACAAACCTCGGATAAATTAGCGAAAATAGCAATGACAGAAAAACTGCAAGAATTTGTTTTCCAATTTCACTTGTATCTCTGAAATAAAAGGAGTTGATAACGAATTGGTAAAAAGATTCCATATCATACTTCAAATTAAGTCTTGTGGCAAGAAAATTGATGGCAGGAAATTGACAAAATTTGGGATTAACACACGCAACACAGCTGAACTTTACGTGAGCAAATATAGTTGGTACTACATGCCCTCTTCAGGTGGCTAAGTTCTTATTCACGGAGAGAATATCCTTAGATACCATAGTATTTTGCCTTTAGGACAGCTGTCTGAAGATGCACCAGAAGCTAAAAATAAAGATTATAAATAATTTAGACTTCTTCCTTCTAGGAAACGTTCTAGATCCGCAAACAAATGAAGATAATTTTCAACATTTGCTGTGCACATCAGATCCATTTACAACGGGCATTAGAAACCAACCGTCACAAAACACATAGATGTCGATGAAGTTCTAGATTTACTAAAAGATTTAAATAATTATTTACTAAAAAAATGTGCAGTACTTTTTCTATTGTTTAACATTTTTTATGCATAACATTTCATATTGCATCCGCCATTTTGAATTTTGTTAAATCTGACATTGGATTTATAATTAGTGACACAAAAACACCTTAAATACAACGTTTCTTTACCATTCTTGTGCATTGGCACAAAACCAAGCTTGCGGCTCAAAGGATTCTTGTTTGTTATCTTTATAATAAATTTTTCCTACTCAGATAAAATCCTTGTCCTTTCTTGCACCCCAAACTTGATGAGAATTCATCTAAAAATGACAAAGTTACAGAATGTTGTCCTGAAAGTTCAGTTTTGCCCCACTGTGCCGCGTGATACTGTCGGGTTCCCGGTAAAGAGCCACACAGCGATAAAAACAGTTCAACAATGTTGACTAGCTTGAGGCATACCGCGGCCGCTCTTGTAATATCGTTTAAAAATTTAAAATCTGCAAGCACACCCCGCTTTATTCAGCATCGGTGGTCGTATAATGTGTGGATTGCATGAAATAATGAATGAGAAATAACGTAACAATGGTGGCTGAGGTAAAATTAATGTCGTGTGTTTGAAATGTTCGACGGTTTGTTTTTCTTTTTTCTTTCTCTTTGATAAAATTTGATTAATGTTTGAATGAGTAGTTCTATTTGATGTTCTTGTCTTTTATAATTTTGTGTCCGCTGTATTTCTATTTAATTTATATTTCTAAGTACCATAATACTGTCACGTTCGTAAATGATTTATTGATGTTCCTGTGTTTAAGTTTGCCGGTTTGTAAATATGTTGATTGATGACATGATGGGAATTATCAATTTGATAAATTGCAGTATTATTTCCTCTCTGTTGTTATAAGCTAATGTGTAATATATAAATGTGCTATATGCATGTATAACCGCGTTATATAATCCAATACATTTTTTCGTGATATGAGTAATATTTTATTTATTTCCTCATTTTTTTTTTATTTTTGCTGCAAAAAAAGTCAAAATCCCAAAAACGTGACGTGATAAGCAACTTTCAACCTCGGATTTGTATTTAACGCAAATGAATCAACACTAGAGTTAAAATAACGTTAAATAATGATGTGATAGAAAGACATTATTAGCGAACATTAAATGTAATGGAAAATATAGTTTTATAGGGTATTTCAAGAAACTGGAGAAATAATTAATTACAGTGCTTGAAATAACCAATAAAAATCAAATAAAGATTGAAATGCCCTGAGTACAAGAAAACCAAGCTGCATGTTGGATAAAGCTTTCCATCCTTTAATGGAAATGCAATTGGTGAACAAGTTTTGATTCAATGTTTTTATTCTTGACTAGTTTTCAAGTCCAAGTTGAGTAGCTAGTTGGAAATTTTGTTCTATTTATCATATATTTTATTAAGTATATATTCTATTTTATTTATATTCTTATTTATATTTAATTTTGTATCTAGAACATGAAAAACGTTTCGTAATCATAGGACATTTTATGGCTTTATATCATATTATCTTAGAGTAGGGACATTTAATTGATTTTCCCTGCAAAAACAGAGTATTAGTATTAGTTATGAATCATCTAATTGTTCCACAACTGTAACAACATAAAAACTTATGACGGTTGATTGTTTTTAGACTGTGATTATTTTGTTAACTTTGACAATATTCAGGATTGAAAATGGTCTAGCCACCCACCTTCTCAAACAAATAAGTCTATATCAAACGATTTACTCATGACACTCCAAAATTTCAGATAAATACAAATTTTAAGGATTATTTTGACGCTATTTTGATGTTTCTAGGACATTTAGTTCACCTGTTTTTAGAAAATCACGTTTTTACAAATGCTTCCATGCTTCGCATAGTGGTCAATTTCTTATTGCTTTTTCTCGATATTTTTTTTATGTAAGGCCATAAAATTTATCTGCTACAGTGAAGACAATTAAAGGGTTTATGTAAAACAAAAAACAAATAAGAGATTGCTTCCACAGTGTCATTTTATGTCAAAAATAATAGTAAAATTAGCTTTTAGAATTGCTGATTTTGTACTGCCAGAGTGACACTACGCAAGTTTTGACAATTTTCTTTGATAAGTTCTTGTCAAAGATCTGAAGAAGTTTCCAGCAAAGTTTAGCAAAGTGTCAACTATGTGCCAAGTTGCAAAGTGTTGCCATGTACTAAAATAACCTTACTAGGTTGATAGTCATACAGAGATAAAGTCCAATAAACTCGGCGATTCCAAAGAAATGACAAATTCTGTATTGAATAAATCCAATCCTGGGTAGAAGAAAAGCTGTTTCTTAATTTTAGTCAGTGTGTTTTTTTGTAATATCTACTCCAGTTTTGCAAATAACGTAGATAAAGATAATAAAAATGTAATTTAGAGCATCAGCGTCAGCTGTCATCTCGTGTTCACGCTTTGCTAAACTGGAGGGAAACTTGACATGATCTTTTCATCAATCATTTGACAGGAATTTGTCAAACAACATTGTCAAAACTTGTATAGAGTAACTCAGTAATAATAATACACTGTATTACAAAACAGTCAAAAATTAGCAAATTTAGGATAAAGTGCTTTTTTTCAAGAAGTATTCTCACAATGTTCATGAAATTTCATAAAAACATCACTACGAAGTTCCACACAAGATCTTGTAAAGTGTCCCTGCAGCTCTACACAAAATTATTTCTATTTCAAATATTTATCTGCAGTTTTCTTGTAACTCAAATACGTCATCCCTTACTTTTATTACATTTCTTTTAACAGCGAATTTCACGAACCATTGATTGTAAAGTATGTACCTAATACAGATTTTCCAAGGTATTGACTCACAAACAACCATAAATCACTGTCCAAGAAATACCACGACCAATTCACAACACACGCTCGCTACCTAACGGCCCGGTATAACTTTTCCCCCGTACAATACGAAATGCGCCCCAAAGCAAATAACGCAATAAACCCCCAGTAATAACAATACATTAGGATCAAAACAAGCAGCAGCACGGCACGAATTTATTTTTTCGCATAGAGCAAAAAGCAATGGGCGGTCCAACTACCAGTACCGAAAAGAAAGAAGAAGAAGGCCACCGAAAAAAAAAGACGTACGCCGGGACCGGGACACAATCTGGAACAACGGCTATCGTAAAGTCGGCTCGTTTTACCCAGGATGCATTAGGTTAAAAGCTTCGCAGGGAACAGATTAATCCGATACACCCCTCGGACATGTTCCGGTTCGATTCTCTGCGCTCCGGGAAGAGTCCGGGGCTTTCCCGGAGTCGTTCTATCGCTCCCCTGGTAGTGTGGTCCGTATTTATGTCACAGGACGATGTAAGGAGTGACCCTGTGGAGGAACACCGCGGCGGATGTGACGGCTGATCGTGTTTTTTTCTAGTTTGCTTTTTTTGGCCTTCTTGGTGGAAGGGGGTGGGGGTAGTAATGGATATTTTATCTGTAGGATGAGACAATGGGTACAGGAGGAAAGGTCTGCTGGCAATAATGAGATGTGTAAAGTGTTAAGAAGAAATGTTGGTGAAAGTAGTTTTGTTATCAGGTAATTATTTTTAATTTATCAGAAAATGTTATTCTTTATAAAAATTGGCGGGTTGTCTAAATCTAATACTACAATCATAAAATATTACAGTTTATGCCTCGTATACGGGGTAGTTCAAAACCTATGAATGCGTGTCAGAACTATTAATAAATATTTCGTATTTTATTAGTTTTAACTTCAATGTCTATTTTTAGGAGTTAGTATGACTTGTTTTTAAAGAAATTACCTTTAAAATGTAGAATAATACCCTATAATATTTCTTTTTTTTCTTTTTATCATGATATTCAGAACACAGAATCCCGTCGATTGTCAATTTTTATCACCATGGCATCGAAAATAAAAACTTTATTGTTTATGTCTATTACCCGATAAGCAGTAGTTTCTTCTTTATTGGAACCACAATTATTCGATAGAAAACATTTTCCCGAATGCAATACTTTATTTTATGCTGAAAATAATGGCGAAAAAATGCCGTTTAAAGCAATGAGTACAGTTAATGAAAAAGTCACTGTAGTAAATACTATCCAGCAAATAACAATCAGCAATCTTAGGAATAAATAGTACAACACAATACAACTACACTCCGATGCACAGGAAAAAACAAACATTATATATTTTAAATTTTGATGTTTAATAAGTTTAGTAATTAATGATGGATTTATATCATTTGTTCAACACATCACACGCTTTTGCGATGTTGAAAAGAAAACTTGCAGCTTATTATACCTGGAAAAGGCGCTATATTATGTCTTCGAACAGTTTGCTTTTGCTTTTGTATTTCTTCAAATTTTATATACAGTATGTCCACGAAAGTCCGCACCATATGGAAAAATTTTTTATTGTGTATTTCTCGGAAAATTTTATTCTTTATAAAAGTTGGCGGCTCGTATGAAACGAAAACTGCAACCGTCAAATATGTTAATTTCGGTGCCATATACCAAGCGATTCAGAATAAATGAATTTGTGATAAGAGTAAAGTACCCGTATTTTAATTATTATCGATAAACTTTATTTGGAAATGTTGTTTAGAAGTAAAAATTATATTCAAATATGAAGTCAGAGCCACCTACCTTGAAAAAAAATATTTTCAGTTTTTTTCTTAATTATTACTTTTGTGACAAATATTAGTAAATGCCAGTGATACTAAAAGGTTGTATATTATACTAACTGTATATTCAATATTTGCTTCAAACAACCAACTAACGCCATCTATACCTCATTTAGAAACTATGTGGTGTACCTTCGCACCGCCGGTAATGAGTAAAAGGGGCGAAATACAATTTTGCATTTTGAAGCGCTCGCACTTGCTTCAAAACAATGGATGACGTCAGACATTATTCACATGTTTTACTGTCATTTAAGCAAATAAAAAAAATCATACTAGATTTACGTAACTCTGAAACTTTACAGATTATCAAACATTGGGACAAATCATACAACAATTTATGTGGTCTTACACAGAGTTCTCTCAAAATCTCTCAAAGTTGGATCACCAGAACATCATTGTTGTACTCTTGATATTTGTCTATATACTAACAAATAATCAAAATCGGTTAGAGAAATTATTAAGTTGGTATTAACATTAGAGTTGTAAAAAATGTGCAAACTTGTAAATTTGCATCTTTTAGGAAAATTCAAGTGAATGAAAAAACAAAATGTTGGGTGTTTACACGGCTTTATAACAGACTACTTGAGAACTGAAGAACTGAAGTTGCCTAATTACAGTATAGGGTGTCTCAAACCAAGACAACAAAAACATCTTTTTGATTTACCGGGTATAGCTACACAAATTTCATTTTCAAAATTGCAAAAACTGGTGATAATTTTGGTGAATGTTTACAACATGTTGAAAATGTCATTTAAATCCATTATTAATAACAAAGGTTATTAAACATCAAAGTTTGGCAAAATAAAAGGTCGTTCCTAACACAAGAAAAATGCTTTTTTTAAAAAATGTAAGATTATGGATTGTTTGGAATAATAATCAACAATAACGAACAACTAATGACGAACAAATAATAACAAACCATCAAAGGTGAGCTCTGCAAGCAATGCAAAGAATTGTCAAATTCGGATCATTACGAATTTATCAACAGTTGAAACTTCATCAGTAGACGTCATTAGTTCACTACTAGTTTCTTTTTTCGATCTTCCTGCTTTAAACGACATTGCCACGCCATTAGCTTTATGAAAATAGCAAGAAGTGTATTCGGAAGCATATTTAGCTGTGTTTAAATCACGCTAGATGGCGCCAGTGATACAGTAATCGCTCTATTATATTCAATGTTTATTGGGTAAGTATTTCACTATTTTACTACATGTCTTAAAGTCAATTTAAAAAATTGTAATTTTTTTCGTTATCTTGGTGATAAAAGTCAGTTATCGAACTATATTTGTGCTAGGAATGTCATCGTGATTCAAGATATCACAAAAACAATATAGGGCATAACAAGTCACACTAATCTCAAGAATATGACAAAAAGGTGCAACCTTGCTTTGTCTATTAACTATCCAACAATTTTTTTGTTTGTCATCATAAATAAGAAATAACTGAGTAATAATACTTGTAAAACTTGATTGTAGAATAATTATCTTGGTTTATATTAGATACATTTAAATAATTAAAGTGCAAGTATCGAAATTATGATTATAATCATTTATTAGCAACAACATTCGCGCATCCACCATTTTTAAACAACGAAATTATTCGACTGATAGGGATCTACATTAAAGGTAGATTCTCTATTCCCTGATATGAAAATTATAACGCCTTTAGATGCGCTATTTTCGCTTCATCACAGCTCTAAAGGGAGTAGTGGGCGTGGCAAATTTGAATGGGTTTCTAGAACGATGATTCGGCTGCAATTGCTCTAGATTGAAATGCGGGTATAGGGATGCTAATACACGCAGATTTCAGGGGTTAAAGGGAGGAAAGGACGGAGGCGAAAATTGCAATTCATTCGTATTCCAGGCGACTGTGACACGTTTCACGCCAAAGACGTCCCCTCTAATTGTTTACTGCTTCGCAAGGGTTATTAGATTGAGTGAAAATCTGTCAGCAGAACTGTAAAACGAGATTTAGGGACTTCTCCTGGGAAATAAATAATTTTTGATGGAAGTTTAATACTGGTACTGTTAATGTTGAAGTTAATTAAGATTGAATCTGTTTAATAAATCACTTAAGAAGGCATACTAATTTGCATATTTAAAATTAATCTGGTACAAGTGTTCTGGCTATTAAAAGGAATCTTTTTTTTGCATTTTAAGAATATTTCTGAAACCGTTTGGAATTCAACTGTTTTCATTTCGACGGAGTACAAGAGAGGGTGAAAGTAAAACGTAGCTAAAAAGAAAAAAATGATTTTTGCAGATCACAAAGTAGAATTTTTAACAATTGTTAAAAATGCTGTCAGTACTGTGTTCAAATTACTGACACTAAAAAAAACTAAAATGCAAAAACCTTACAGAGGAATATTTTTTAGAAACAACCAGCATATTATGAAAATATTGGTCTCTCAGGGAACATTGATTTCGTGAACTTGCTCTGAATGCTTATCCGGTATCTTATTCTAATATTATAATCCTACTAATTGTAATATCCAACTGTAAATTTCAAAAACATTTTCAAACAAAAGTTTTTTTTGGCTTTCAACATGCCAACATGGAAATTTGCAAATCTTTCCTTTTTCTAGCAGAACATCCTGTATGTTTTTACATTTTTTAATTTTTGAGATTAATTTTAAGAATTGTATGTAGGAATTATTTTTGTATAAAATGCCTTTTTTGAGTGATGAGCAATTAATCAAAACTCCCGAACTGCAAATTAAAAATATTTTACCATTGGTTTGGTAAAAAATAATAGATTTTTTCAAAAAATAATTTCTGCATAAAATCTTTAAACACAATCATAGAATCAAAAAAATACAGGGGGTTCTGAGAAAGAAAGGTTTGCAAGTATTCATAATAAAATAAACACCCATAGACAGAAAACTTCAATTTTAAAAATGTTTTTAATTTTTTTGCGGTTGGAGAATTATTTAGGTGTTTTTACTGTTCTTGGTTAATAGCTCAAAATTAGAAAACGGTAAATTTTATAAAAAAAAAACGAATCCTATAAAATATTCTTAGAATTAATCTTAGAATTAAAAAATGTACAAATATGTAGTGTCCCAGGATGTCCTATTAAAAAAAGTATATGTTCCCATATCTCCATAATAAAATGAAAGTCCTGTACCTATATTAAAAATATATTTAGATGAAATGCCAAAAAACTTTTGTTTGAAAATTCTTTTGAAACATCTTACGGATGGAGAATTATTTAGGTGTACAACACTGTGGAAAGACGGTACAAAATTTTAGTTACTCGTATTTCCAATAATATGTATTTATCTACGACTCACACATAATTAGTTCATTGCATACGTATCAATGACTATATAATCCCCATGATGATCCACGCTAATGATTATAAGGACACAAATAATGACTTCATTATTTGAAGGAACTGTCATCATTATACAACGCTAGTGTGAAAGTCTGTCAAAACCTACGTGGATGATTGTTATGTGACAGTTCGCCTCGCCATCATTGAGAAATACATTTAAAATATTTGATAAAACAATGGAATTTGTGAGTCGTAGATTAACCGGTGACCTCAACTCGCACACAACGGATATAAATCGCTCGCATGTTTACACGCTCGCCTACAGCTCGCCTATAAACTGTATGCTCGCGATTTATATAGTATCCTTAGTTATGTGCTCGTCAAATCAAATAATATACTATTAACTCAATACACATATTTAAAAAAGAACCATTCGCAATAGCAAAACGTTTCAATCCAAAGTTATTATGTTACTTTTTGTATGATCGGTCACCAGTATTCTTGATAATGTCGGGTAAATGTAATGTGAAATGAAATATGTATCAAAATCATTAGGTGATGTCATTTGTTTGGGTTTAGCCAAAAAGAAGAGTACATATTTTATAGCACCGTATACCGGCTGATTTTTTCGTATAGAGGGTTTAATTTTAAATCATAGTTGTTTATTATTTTTACTAAATAAAACAGTGGAATTTAACGGTTGTAACAAAAATATTACATAGGTACGAGATATCTAACTGTGTACTATTCTTCGTTTTCTATCATGGTAGTTACGATAAAAATTATTATCACACACATCTTGATCACAGATAAATTGGGTAATTAATTCTAAAAATTCCATCTCTCAATCTATTTTAGTTTGTTCAGGAGAATTTCTAACACACTGAGTTTACTTGTTTCCAAGTGTTAGAATGTTATGATTTTGCTTTATGTGCAATTACGAGCAAAGTAGTTGTGATATAAATTAATATCATACACGCCTAGATCACAGATAAACTGGGTACATAATTAATTCCGAAAATTACAGCTCGCAAACTATTCTAGTTCGTTCAGGAGAGTTTCTAACTCATTGAGTTTAACTTGTCTGTTTTTATATGGTAGAAAGTTACTTGGTCGCAGATAAACATGTTCTTTTTTTCTATAATTATACCACAATGCAGATATAAATGCATTAATTACCTTAGCGTTCTCCCAGCACTCTCCGCCGATCTTCGGAAATTATCGCTATTTTCGTTGACTAACAGGAAGAAGAATGAAGAAGTCGACCACCACATTCATACTGTCGAGCTGGGACCAGCACAAATTAAATGCAATAATTTGATAGCGAAAATACTGAAAAATACCATAGTGGTACCGCAAACACTACCCGTCAAAATGTACCGGAAAGTTATGAACGGTTTCACGACACAATAGTTTACGTCACCAATTGCGCGAATACCGGACATCGTATGTTCGTTAAAATAGCAATAATAACCGGTAAATTGAGGACATTAAAAGTGTCCGATTTTAGATGTACACCAAACTGCAGTACAAGAACAACTGCGTTCAGTTGTTCATTGGGAAAACTGCTTGTCTAACCTTGTCCGTGTTTTGAACATCGCAGGTAGAACAGGTTTTTTGCTCCCGCGACTCGCCCGGCATTGAGGTAGGAATGCGATAAGGCACCGTATTTACCTATACATAATAAGCAAGATATTTTTAAATTCCCAAAAAGTAATTTCATGTCAAATCACACAGTTTTATTCGTCACCACCTTGGATTTTGATGAGATTTTGTACAATATTGTTGTCTGCATGTATTTATAGAAAAATGCCAAATTTTATGATAATATGTTATCCCTTTTGGAATTATGGGTAGGTATGCACAAATTTAAAAATCTCTCATATATTTAAAGGCCGATTGTCGCTGACCTAAACTAAGCTTTTAATTTGTAATTAAGAAAACAAAATTTTCCCACTAGCCCTATTGTGTTTGTATATCAGGAGAAAGCTCATGGACTCAAAAATGGCAACTATACCACCGCTCTTTGCCACCGCTCAATTAACTCGTTTTTCCAATCAAATGAAACAAAATATTAGTTGGTGATTTTGGCCTTTAACCCGACAATATTTTTTAGTGCTTATTGATCCACCCATAAACGGTTTTGATCTCAATTTTTGAAACTTGCTGGCTTTCTTCTAAAGCTTCTCGCCTTGTAACGTTAAAGGTCAACCAATATTCAAGCTTTTATGTCAACCTACTTAAACATAAAACTATCACGTGTTGACGTCTATTGGGTATCGTGCTTATTAACATTTTAGTGGTATTTCCTTTTTCGCAACGAAAGATTTAAAGTTTAAGATTTAAGCATTCATTTATTTCCATTTACATGATTCTATCACGTTCAATGAAATTCTTAAAAATAATGTTTTTTTTTGTGAATAAGATGGTACTACTGGATTTACGTGCCTACCAAAGCACGGTTTCTGTTAAACAGATGTCAAGAATCCCCAGAATCAAACCTACATCAATTGGTGTAAGAACTAAAACTAATAATATCCATTCCATACTGGAATTTTCCATATAGCTGCCCAACACTGATACAGACAGAATTGTAAGATTTTCGCATAGATGGTATTTAGCAATAAAACACTCTAGTAGATTTCATCCTTATGCATTCCAACCCATCTTATTTTAATCATTATACAAATGGATCTCGTCTATACTACACATCAAGCTTCTAGAATTTACAATTTGCCATGGAAGGTCAGAAGAACAGCATCTCCGGTAAATTGATCTCGAGAGCATGCCCAATAACGAAGATAAATATTCCGTTGCTGCGCTCGCGGGCCGTTTGTAAGGCAAAGCAAAAGCCGACTAAAAAGTGTACCGAGACAATTCGGGAATTGCTCTCGCGAATTGCGAACCGCCCAGCTTCAGATTCAGCTTCCGCTGCCCGGCCGGCAGCGCTTGCTAGATAAGTATTGCGAGTCTGGAAGAGGCGGATTCAGTCATTTCAATTAAACTTGCATTTTGAACGCGGAGCGAGACAAGCCAAGCAAATCTCCCGGAAACAGCAATCGATTATAATATATACGAAGGACGGAATGAACGGTTCGTTCATTTCATGTTTCATTTGTAAGAGAGAGAAAAAGAAAAACACATTTTTCAAATTCAACACATTAAATTGTAGGTAATAATTAATAACTTATATTCATTACCGAAATTACACAAACCTAATCTTCGTATACGTCCCATTACATCCTTTTATAATTCACCTACTATCTTCTTATCCAAATTCATACTTAATATTTTTCAATCTTTAAATTTTACTCCCTCATTTACTGTCAAAAACAGTTTAGATTTTATCAACCGCATTTTACCTTTCAACCCTCCAGGTTGCATACTAGTTTCCTTTCACGTAACTAATCTTTATTCCAATATTCCCACTGATTTTACCTTTCAACTTATTAACAACCTACTTCAATCACATTTCCCTAATAATCAAAATGTTCCACACCTTAATTCTATTCTTAAATATATCATTTCACAAAATTTCTGTTCGTTTAACGATAAATTTTATAAAATTGAGGAAGGACTCCCTATGGGCCTCCCCTTTTCTAGTTTTTTTGGCTGATGTTTTCCTTGATCATGTCGAATGTAATCATATCAATCATCTCTCTAACCCTCTCTATTGTCATGTCGAGGGATGGTTTCGTTATGTCGATGATATCTTCTGTATATGGAAAGGAAGTCAATCTGAACTTCAAGACATGTTAGCTTATATTCAATAACATTCACCCTAAACTTAACTTCACTATCGAAGCTGAAACTAACAACAAATTAAATTTTCTCGACGTGACCATCCTACAACATGACAATCGTTTTGAGTTTGACGATTACAGAAAACCTACTTCAATTACCACAATCATTCCCTATGACTCATTCTATTCCTCATCCCACTGTCTTGCTTCACTTAGTTTTTACTTCAGAAGAGCTCTTTCATATCCTATATCATATAACAACTTTACCGAACTAAAATTTATAAAGGACCTTGCATTATCCAACAATTTTCCTATTAAAACTATGAACAAACTTTGTATTGAGCTGGAACCATATTGCAAAGTTCTATATTAATATGGGTAGTCTAATAAAAGCCTTTTATCTTTGCGTTATTTATATTAATTTACATGGGAGACATGTTAAGGCTTTCACCATCTTCGGTCCCAAATAGTCATTTTTTTTAAACTACCAACAAGCATTATCAGGGTTTGTGGCTATTTATCCAGATAATTGTCCGTGTGTACACAAAATGTCCGCTCTCTGTCAGCGTCCGACCACCATTACGATGAAATTTTTACAGTGGTTTTCTAATGTAGTATTGCATATTGGAGAGTATATAAAAGTAATAATGAATAATAATATAATATTAATATATTAATATATAATATTATTATAATATTATATAATAATATTTTACTTAATAATAATATGAAAATGACTTTCCAAAATAGAACATAAAAAAATAGAAAGGTTTTACCTATGAACTTAGTTTGAATTATTTATCGTTTTCCGTGATTTCGAACCCGCGATTTAGAAAAAAATTGGTTTTTCTAAGACACCCTTGACTTTACCGTTTGTTTCATGTGTTTTTTTACGTCCTATATCACCTGTGGTTAGTTTCCTTGCAAATAGTGTTTCTCTAAACGCTAGCAAAAATTTTCATTGGTGGGGTATACTTGCTCCTTAAGCCCAACACTCAACTGTTCAATTTATTGTCAAATCAGCGCAAACTTATTAGACCAACCCTTAGTGAGAGCGGTGTCTATTCTATGTCGTGTAAAAACTGCAATGCCATTTATATTGGACAGACTGGTAGATTGTTGGCGAGGCGACTCAAAGAACACAATAGTCAAACTACATCCAATTTGTACCAACACAAAATTCAAACTGGTCACAACATTAATTATACCTTTCTCCATTAATTATAACAATGCTAAATTACTTCATAAATGTCGAAAGGGCTACCGTTTAGATCTGCTTGAGCAATTACAAATACAACGTCACGGGAAATCTCCCCATAACACTTTACTAAACGACCAGACTAAATTTACCTACAAGAATCTTTTTAGTTATCTCTAATTATATTACGCCTCGCCTTCGTTTATTTCCTAGTCAAATTGTATTATGTTGTTTGTTGTTTATTTCTGCGATATCAAAACTGCATCGATGCAGTTTTGATATCGTTCTTCTACGTTTGACCGGCAAGCAAACATGTTTCAATAATTTGTTCTCTTGCACACATGTAACATACGTTTATTCCGTTAATTGTGAGACGCATTGTGGCGTTTTGTTGCGGCAGATTTCGGTCAAGTTTGCAAGCTTTTTTCGCCTATTTGGCAACATTTTAACGCAAAATCAGAATAGACGTTTTGTAGCACAATACTTCTACTTTCGAAATACGTACCATATTGCATAAAAAAAATTCAAGTCGCAATTGTGCAAAACCTAATCATCGGACAACGCCTGGATTATGCACACTTAAAGTACCTATCAATCGCCACTTTATCGCGAAAAGCCTGCGTTACAACTTTGAAAATGGCGGAGTTATGAATTTTTGAAAAAAATTCAGATTTCTTCGGTTCTTCCGAATTTCCTCCGTTAATATTAATCCGATCGGGTCCGTGTAGGGTTCATTTTTTTCATCATTTCATTCTCTATAATTAGTCTGTTAACAGTATCAAGATTGCTCCATCGGTTCAGCTTTTACAAGCGAACAACGAAAAAAAGCACGATTTTTCTAGGTTTTTTATTTATAACAAATTAAGTAATGATATTTGCTAGTCGAAAACACATCACAAGACATCTACGGACTGTTCCACGTGACCTGGGACCGGCGGCTTGCTGATACTACTTTTGTCACGAAAAAGTCTCTATTGCCTGGTCTATAATCATATTCCACGAAAACCAGCATATTGAATGATAAATCAAATTTTCAAGTTTGCAAAACCATCAAAATAGTGATATCGGTAATTTTCCTCTTAATCTCCCTTTCTTTGGAGCGGGTCACATATACATCACAATAACAAATAAATTTCATTATCTATACCCAGTAGAATAAAAAGAAACTTTTCGGAAGTGCAAAACTTTACACGCGAAGTAGCTCGCCGAATATCAGACTAAAAATAAAAGTGATCGATTGGAATATCCGACGTATTATTTTTTTGTCCGCCGACATCTAAAAATTCGGCACATATCCGCATATCGAGAAAAACCTGTCCGACAATAAAACTTGTCTGAATGATTGATGTAACGCCAGCCCGAAAAATAGATAAATCCTATAAGGATCGAAGATCCACGCAATCGTATCTCACTTTTATCGCACCGCTATTATTATCGGTTCCGTTAGAGCGACATAAAAACTATAAAAATAAAACAGACACGCGCAAAAAATGATTTGTGCAAATACTGTACACGTATCGTATATATAGAAAGCTATTGGCAGTCGGGCCACTAATGAAAACTGTGATATATTTCGGTCGGTGCCGTTGAACAAAAACAAATAATATGCAATAATTTTGATTTACTGTTATTGCTATTTATTTTGTAAAAGCGAATACGTGTACCATACCAGAACTGGCGCAGTCGTTACCGGTACACTCCGATGATACTGTCATAATTAAATTATACGAAGAGCGGTCGTTTTTCGATAGTTTAACCCCGCCAAATTATTATTAAATTGTAAAGGCGTGGAATTTTATTTTATTATGTGTGCTGTTTTGGAAATGGCTGGTATTTTTATGTTGTATTTCGGTCTGCGTTTATGAAGCAGGAATTTATTTTGAGATGAGGAATTTTTCATTTAAGGCAATTTTGTGCACAAACAGAGAACAGCGGGATGTAATAGAAGCTTCTAAATAGGGCAAAATGGGAGTTTCAACTATCCTCTGCGTCAATTTTAACCGAGCAAAAGTGTACAGAGGAATTTTGTATTTCAATTTGCAAGAGTCGTTCGGTTTGCTCTACTTTTCATAATGTTTCCTTCTGTTATGACAGATGAATAAATTTATAAGTTTAATAAAACCAGACAGAAATGTCGCATATTTACTTATGACGATGTTTTACTCAATTTTAGCCTGTTTTATGTTTAAATATGGGATTTCTGAACCAGAGTTAGATGAATTAGCATTTTTAATTTGTTAAATTTGTACCTTTATTTGTAGACTGAAGACTGAAATAACACCTCAAGGTAAGTCATAATTCTTGCTAATGTTTTCATATGATCAGAAATACAATTCCATTGCTTTTTCTTATACTAATAAGAAACATTGGTATAGGTCAGAAAAACTGGCAAACTGTCTTTTGTGTCAAAAAACTTTTGAGTTAATTTTTGCTAATAGACAATACTCCAATACTCCAATACTACCATTTAATGGGATATTCTCGAGGTTTGTATGACTTCCACTTTTATTTTGCCTTTTAAATTTAAAATTTTCATGACCCAGGATTAATAAAGAAAATAATCTTTTTTTCTCGATTGCTTGGTGATTGACGATATGTTTTTGTGTTCAGATATTCAATGGCTCTCTACAAAAAATGAAGGGTGCCATTGAAACTTCTATTTCCGGAAAAACCGGAAGTTATAATAATATAGTCGGGTACACACTAATACACAGTAATTACGGATAGTAATTAACTATATTGATAGATGCAACGTTATTGATACACTACTGTATCGTATCACAACTTTTTAGGTTATGATTCGTGTCCATCTCTTCGTTGAACCCGGCCCTTGCCCGTGACTAACATATCCCCGTTATGATCAGGCCGCCGTCACTCTATCCATGCTAACACCAGGGTTTCTCTACACTATATAAAAAAATTCTAAAAATGCATTTTTTTGTCTATTATCTCATCTCCAAGTTTTATTCATCTAACTTCATGAATACAAAATTAACGGATGTGCATATCGCCCATTATTAAGAGCAAAAAAATAAAGCCAAAAAATTGCTAAAATGAGGCAATTAATCACAACCAATCGCCTGCAACTAAACTAAGATGGTCACGTATTTTGAACTAAATTTTTATGGGACTCAAACATGACGTCGTATGGCGACAACGTAATTATAAGGTATCTCCACATCAAAAGTAAACAAAGAAATCTGATGTGGCCAGGCACATGACTTTATCATACTATAACCAGAATTTAACGGATATTTTGATACTGTTGACAGTAGGTCAAAACATCAACGTGTGACACTACCTACTGTCATTAGAATGAAAATATGTGTGAACTCCTGGCTAACTAGTTTTATATTAATGCACACACGACGGATCTCGATCAATTAAATTTGCTCATGCAGCTAAACTATTAATTTTACCATAAAATTTTCCTAAACATAAATTATTCAGAATTTACTCTACTTTAATTTATTATTTAACTATTTTGACGAAATTACAAAAATGGTGGCTCATTTGCAAAATCGTTAAAAAATGCTAAGAGTAAACATCCAATTGCTTTGGACTCTTTTGAACAAAAACTTTTTCAGCTCTAAGGTCATGAAACTTCTAAATATGAAGTTTCGTCCCGATACCTTTAGTAGTTTCTCCGGAATCGTCGCCACAAAAAAACGGGTACACACATACACTCACTCACACAAACATTTTTTGTATCTTGGTCAAAAATGTTCAGGGACCCAAAAGGGCCTATTTCCGCTAAAATCTCATTTTTTTTTCGGCACGATTACAATACTTTATCATACTATGTTTGGATAAAGTAAAAAGTAAGCATTTTTTAGTACATTTTGATTTTAATAGAATCAAACAAAGCAGTGGTTCAAAATCGGAAGTATATTTGAGTGTGCTATAAAACTTGAAAGTCGTATAATATCAGTAGGAAAACTTTTCGAGGACATGAAGGGCTTTTAGGGCCAACAATATTTAAGAATAATGCCAGGGATGCGAGCAAAATATCACTTGATTTCATTATACCATTCGTTGGTTGAGTATAATTTGATGAACTTGATTTTACGTATTTTATTTGCTTGTTTGTGTTGAAAAACACAAACAAACCATACAAACTGTATTTGCTCTTATTTCACGAGTAAAGAATGCTCTAGAAGCCTGAGATTTTTGGATTAGATATCAGTACGATACTAGAAGAATATGACATACAAATGTTTTTCTATTCACGTCAATGTGACGTCAATTTTTACCACGGAGTAGGAGAGGAGGAGTTCGCAGATACTGTAATTTACGCTTTGAAAGCTGACCCAAATGACTGCATAAAGTACCGGCCGAAACGACAACTTTATGGGCATGCGTAGTGCGCACATATTGCTATCTCTTTTCTCTCATGCATAAATTGACCTATGTGAGTTGCGACGATTGTCATTGTGTGGTGAGGTATGTTTCTAAACGAATTAACCACAGAATGTTAGAATTCTTGAAAGAAGTTATGCAGAATTTTGTTTCGCATATTCACTAACGAAAATTTTACAAAATAGACCTAGGAATTACAAAATAGAAATTGAGATTATACGAATTGAAATAAAACAAGTACGGTATAGAGAATCTTGATTCCTCTAGAATCAGGAAACGTGGCTGTTTATCCGAATTTTTAGATAAATATTTATTTCGAAAATGTTCATCTGAATGTATACTTACAATACACCCTTGCTAATGCAAATTAATGTTTGCATACCCCCATTCGGAGGACAAAGTCCATCACTGGAGCACCATGTATTTTTCGGTGGGACATAGTATGAAAAGTGAGTTGCACTACAGTGTCTGGAAATACAATACATCCTGTTTTAATTTGTGACCAGAAACAAGCCTTATATATCTTTGCGTAATGTTGTTTGTTTAGTTTATAGTAAATATCTTGGTGGTTATTGTAAATAGTAAACTGATCGTTATTTATTTACGTTGTATTTATGTTTAAGTACTTTTGTAATTTTGGTATAATAATAAATGGCATTTATTGCATCCCAGTACAAAATTATAAACGTAAATAAGGATAACTCATCAACTGCACAAAATATCTAGTGTTTATTTTAATTTTTCTTTTGGACGTTTTACAGCGTGGCACACAGCACATCATCGTAAAAACCAGTGAAATCTAAATTTAGATTATTATCAGTATCACAGTCAGTACCTATAATGTAAACATATAATAAAAATAATCGTCACTATTTACTCGGACTAGACGACATAACCACCATACCCTCACAACCATATATTTTGACAGGCGGATTCGTCGCTGAATTTATCAATGAGAGTGGTACCTATGTGCGTACTGCGCTTGTCTACAAACTTGATGTTTTTTGGGACTTATTGTGCAGCGATTTGGGTCAGATTTTGCCTATAGAGTGCGGTCTCCTCAGATTCCTCATTGGTTTCCACAATTGATTTTTTTCAATTGAATTTGATTTCTTCTGAGTAAAAAAAAATTACAACTAAGTTAAAAAAATTCGCCAGTTTTGCAGCTTATTACAATTTCAGTTGCAAATGTGTATGAATTACCTTCTTGACAACTGCATTTTCTGAAATTAATTCGAATAGCTGATTTTATACCATTGTAAATACTGTTTAAGCAAAATTGCAAAATATAACAACCGTCAGCATTGTCCATAGGATAGAAACGAGCCGCACTACTATCGGTTGCAAAAGTATTGAGCCCTGTGTTTGGAGGTTCGTAACTCTGAAACGACTGAACAACAAAAATTGAAATAAAGTGTGTTATACTCCTGACTCATTTCTACATAACATGATTGACTATCAAAATGTTCTGCTCCTAGGTTAGGACAGAAGCGTGAGAGAAGTGTAAAAATGCACTTTTTAATAAACGCTCGTCTTTCCAATTTTTTTCTGCTAAACCACTTGCCCAAAAAAATCAAATTTACACAGAGTATAACTCAAGATCTTGGCTACAGATTGGCTTTTGTATTTTACTAATTTTCTTTGCAATAAACGCTATAAACAAGATTTTTATGATAGCGGATATCTCGGTAACGAGTATTAGCACGATAACGAGACAGGTACGAAAACAATCGCAAAATGTTGTTTAATGAGGATATTGAAATAGAAACACATTTCAGATGTTCATTAATTTTATAAAGCGACATAAATATTCGATATAATTTTGGTACAGCGCACAAGTACGTCACGTCGTTCAACTCAGTCGTCAGCGGCTCGGGATTTGAGGTCGACTACAGCATGTATCACAGGCCCGTACTTAGAATTAAAACAAACATCGTACATATTTATTGATGTAACCAGCATTGAAGTTGAAGGTTAGAAATGGTGAACTCTTTGTTTAATGAAAGAATAGGTTGCAAGTGTACGAGCAAGTGAACGAAGAGCTGTAAGCATATTTTTTTTTGTTTTTAACGCCTTTTGAATCAACAGCAGCAATCAAATATTATACATTATACAAATAAAATAACAAAACCAAATATTTTTTCTCAGGCCTCAATAATATGAAGTATTATTCGGAGGAAGTAAAACAATTAATTATAAATGTCAGAAAATCCTTTCTCAAATAACTAAAGCACAGCTGTTGTATCAGTCACAAAATCACCATCAAGGAGAATCTATTAGATTTTATCGGAATTATATAAATCGTGATTCGTGATTCCTGTTATGTAGAAATGATTCAGGAGTATAACGCACTTAATTTCAATTTTTTTTCCTCAGCCGTTTCAGAGTTACTAGCCTTCAAACACAGGGCTCTATACTTTTGCAACCGATAGTAGGTGTTATTTTCAGAGCGAACAAACTGTTGACTGTATATTAGATAAATATTTATGTTCATAAAAGTAACTGTTAGGTTATAGAATTTTCATAAGAATATTGTAAGAAATACCAGTCAATAAAACTCCTAAAATTGATACTTTCAATTCCGTCGCCAAAAATATCCTATTGGCATTTTCATCGAAAACATACCCGCCAATTGCTCGGCACGACCGCTAGGGGACATCACAAGTCCCATAAAAACAACGCGCAGTACGTCGACCAGAATATTCCGAACGAATATACGAATATTACGTTCGAAACGCTCGAAAGACGAAGTGGAAACGTAGCAGATGCCGGATCGAACGCCCAGCCGGAAGGCGGCTTAAAGAAAAAGTACGGTCGCGACAGATATACTCGCCGGTTCCTAGAAGCGTTGAGGATTTCCAATATTTCAGGCAGATGACGTCGGGACATGTGGCGGAATAAATCTCCACCGAAGGGTGGTAGGATGGGGGATCGTAAGAAGGGGTAAAAGGGGGGGAGAGTTGAGATCGACAACCCCCTTTTTAACTGCCGTCCCGGCTGGGGTTTGACCAAGGATCTCGGGTCCGTCGCACTCAACTATTCGAAAATAATTTCGAGCATGCGGAGAGAGGGTGCTGGCGCTAGGCTATCAATCATCCCGCTGCTCAAATATGGGGGATGAATCAATCGGACATCAATAACGTATCGTTATGGAAATTGAGCGGGGTGGATGTTTAAAAATTTAATAACGGAGCGGGTCTTTTGGGAGAATACGCGGGGGGTCTTAAATAAATAATAACTAATTCACTGATTTAAAATTGCTGTATTGGATTTTTTTATGGTTAAGAATGTAGAGTTTAACAATTTTTAACGAAATGTTACTTTTTATAAATATGGTGTTTGGTATTAAGTAGACTGAAATAGTCTTGACAAAATATGTAAATATGTATATTTTCGTTCTAATTTGGCCTTCGTTCAGCGCGCTCTAGCGGCCAAACCATTCAACCACAAAATACACGTTTGGCTTAAAACTGAAGAAAAGTCGAACAGCAAGTTGTAGCAAAGTTGAAAATCGGATTCAGCACCCCAAAAAAACAAAATGAAAGAAAAAATAACTTCTATATTTTTTTTTCCTGGAACAGGCACCCTTGGAAACGATTTTACTGGACTAATATAGTAATATAAACACATTACTATGATTTATGTAACACTCGAAAAATAGTTTTCTAATAGCATAAATATTAAATTTGTACAACTTTTCAATACATTTTTCTGTTGATTTTTATGAACCCACTGCTATATTAAAAGCTATAGTTTATATACTAGCGTTTTGATGTTTCTTGTAAAGCAAAATACAAACCTATTGAAAAGATTGAACTAGACAGGGACAAATCAATGGATATGTTTTTGTAATTTAACAATAATTATCAGAGGGCAGCTTGTAATATGACTTATTGACGCTAATTAAAAAACGTGTTGCTGGATCTTCTTTTGTTAATTTATAGCGAATGAGTTCATCGCTCTAGAAACTTCAAAAACTATAAGTATTGTGCTTTTACCTGAAATGTGTTTCGTCCAATGTCCTTAAAGAACCGGGGAAGGAGGCTAGATTTGTATTCACTGTAAATCAATTTCGGAATCAATCAATCATTAAAAAAATGTCGATGTAGCCATAATCTGAGATTGATTTTTAAACAAAAATATGTTCTTTGATAATAACAAACAACTACTAGCAGTTTTAATTGGAAAGTTAATTTAATAAAACAACACATGTCACACAAATAAAAGCCAAGAGTGTATTCCAACGTACTTAAGCTATATTTAATTTTTCATTTTCCAAAATTCAACCAAAACCCTGAAAAAAATAAAATAAATATGCAAATTGGTATATACCTTCTATTTGGTGACCTGAACAACACCTGAACACTAAAAATCCTAAAAAGTCCTATGTCTGCGTCATGCCTCTTTGGGATATTTTACCCCAAACTACACTATCTTGTCTGAAATCGCTCGTAACTCCTTCAAACTTGGCATAAATATTGCAAAATTCAAAATGGCGGATACAAAATGGCCGCCCAGATCTAATTTTTATGGATTTTTGAGGACGCTGAATCCAAATCTGGAACAAACGTTTCAATATTCAAAATGGTGGATACAAAATGGTGGATTAGAAAACTGTACTTAAGGGAATTTTTGGCAAAATCTATTTTATTAGCATTTTTATAGGTTTTTGGTGGTGCTGAATCCAAATACATGTTTATAGAAATTTTTCATTAAAATTTAGGAGATCGTCATATGTGACCACGCACGAGAGAATCGCCCTAACTGCCATCTCTCGTTTCGATAGTATTGACTCCTGTAATTGAAGGCCCATAACTCTAAAACTACTGAACAGAAAAAATTGAAATAAAGTATGTCATACTACTGAATCATTTCTACATAAGTCAAAAATTGACTGTCAAAATTGTTTGCGTTTCGGTGTAAATATGAGCACGAGAGAAGTGAAAACAAGTACCTACCCGATTTTTGCAGTTTTAAATTAACGCTCGTCTTTCCGATTTTTTTTAAACCACTTACCACTAAAATTTCTGTTTTTGTTCAGATTGCATTTAGAATCTCTTCAATAGATAGGCGTTTTTGTTTTCTGCGTTCAGTTTTTATGTAATAAATGTTGCGAACAAGATTTTTATGGAAGCAGTATAACGAATATTAGCAGGACAACGCAGTTAGCAAGCAAATAATACTTATTTACTGCAATACACATCCCTTGAATTTAAATAGCATTCCGAGTATTTTCTAATTTTTAAGGCCGAAATAAGCATCAACAATATTTTGCGCAGTTCGGTATCCCTCGGTTGTGGGTTTTGGCACGGGGCAGTCGAACGAGATGCGAAGTTTTGACGGGATCAGTGAATCCGTTTGAATCAGTTTTTGTACAATATTGTTGGGTATAATCGTATAATTAATTGTACATCTAAATTCATTATGTATTTAGCTCGCACTACTATTCAAAATTCCGGAATTAAATTGTTCTGATCGTATCGTACTAATAGTAAATAATCTTCCAGTGGCCCAGCTACGTTTCCATTTACCGTTACGATTATAGGTAGTGCACGCTGCACAAAATTTATATCATTTATATTAAATCGCTTTAAAAATGATTTAAAAACTATTATGCAATTCTTTTTGTACAGTCGCATTAAATAAAATATGATGCATATAAACAGCATATCCCGTTATTGTGCTAATATTCGTTACTGAGATACCCGCTTCCATAAGAATCTTGTTCGCAACATTTATTACACCAAAACTGAAAATAGCACAACCGCCAAACTATAGAAGAGACTCTAAATGCAACCTGAACAAAAATTGAAATTTTGTGGCAAAGCGGTTTACGAGGAAAA
This sequence comes from Aphodius sticticus, assembly GCA_963966075.1. Lineage (NCBI taxonomy): Eukaryota > Metazoa > Arthropoda > Insecta > Coleoptera > Scarabaeidae > Aphodius > Aphodius sticticus. The sequence goes on from OZ014506.1 coordinate 105,396,717, forward strand.
TGACTCTCGCGCTTATGTTTACACCGGGAGGCAAAAAATGTTGACATTCATACAGCTTATGTAGAAATGATTCAGGAGTATGACACACTTTATTTCAATTTTTTTCTGTTCAGTAGTTTTAGAGTTATGCGCCTTCAAACACAGGAATATTATCGAATCGAGAGATGGTAGTTAGGGCGATTCTCTCGTGCAGGGTCACATATATCTACTTGTGCAATTATAACTCAAAAAGTATTCGACAGATCAACTTGAAATTTTTACCACATGCTCAACAAACATTGCTTAATTACTTGATGAAACCAGAAGCTCAATCCAATATGTAATTTTTTTTAATTGCAAAGAATATTTTTTGTTTTATGAGCTAAATCGATAATTTCGCCTTGCCAAGTCACCATTCCCTCAAATATAAATATTTTTTATTTCTAGTTCAACAAACGATAACTGCTTGTGTATACAATAGAACGGCATTTTATACTTTCTTTTCAGACCACGTTGAGTGGATAAATCATGTCAACCAGAGACCGCGGATTACCACGCAGCGTCATGATCTCGGTTTGAGGGAAGAGAAATTTATCTAATTACCCATTCCTTTTAGTCTGTGGAAGAATATTTATCTGCGATAGTTCTTCGCCGTAGGTTTTGATTATTGTTCTTCGTTTCCTTATGTGTAATGTATTGGGGCTTTATATGTTTTATCAATTGCAAATCATGTATTTTTGACAGTTGTCCATGTCTTCTAGGATCGCTCGGTAAATAGAGATTTATTATTATTATTATTATAATAATAGTTACCAATGAAATTTTTTTCAATGTATTTGCATAATGCCAGAAATGTTGTACCGATTTTGAATCAATTGATTGCATAGAGTCGTCAACAAAAAAAAACGAAAAGAATGCCCTAATGTTAGTTTGACGGAGATATGAACAATTTCAGAGAAGTGGTTCAGGGTAATAAACAGAAGGTATTTACCAATTTTAAGATTTACTTTATTTTTTTCAGGCTTAAAACCTAATATGCCTGGGTTATTACAGGTCTGATTGGATACCGGTTTCAAATACACTCTTGACTATTATTTCTACAGTTTAACTTTACTTGCTTTCATATCCAAATTAGAACTTTATAACAAAGTTCTCAAACACAAACCATGCTAAAACAATTACTAACCAAACAGTTCGGTGCAAGCGAAACGAAATAACACTAGCTTATACAAGCGTACAGAACTTCTAGAGCTGCAGGCTGTCAGAAATACATATACATACGGTGGTATAAAACATTAATTTATTAATAATTTCGTCGGTCCCGGCTAGGAATTGTCCGTCATATTGTTCACAGGAAACAATTTAGGTGAATAATTCATGACGCATAGCGGTGGCATGAGTCGCTCGGTCGGACGACGCGGCGACGGTGACGGACGAGTTATATTGTTGCTCGAGACGAATTTACGGCCCCTGAAGACAATATACGACCGGAATTACAGTGGAGGCAGCCTAGACCCGATATGACAAATCGTCGCGCTCGCGTATGCAATTACGGACCAGGGACCTCTCTCCTGCAACCTACTCGTCCTGCTGTTGTTCTGAATACTACTGGTGTTGTTGTACTGGTGGTGCAGTTTCCTAAACTGGCGCATTACCGCTTTACGTCAAAACAATACTTGCCGCCAAACGGTCAGAAAGGCGGGCTTATCTTTCAAGAAAACGCGCTAAGCTGCGATGTTGTGTTTCAATTGCAAGTGTGGATGTGTTTGTATGCCCTAATTCGTGATTTGTATGTACGAGGAACAATTTCAGTTAAGATGAAGCCTGTTTTTTGGTGAAAATGTTAATTTTAAACTATGGTGGAGGCGCTGGAATTGTCGAAAATGTTTGGATTATTTCATATATTTTCTGAAAACGAGGGGGAATTTTAGTTTTAGGGCTTCTTTTCCGAAAGATAAACATTTGGATAATAGCACAGACTGAAGTCAAACTTGGCCGAGTTTACAACCCTTTCTGTGAAACGATTTTTACCGAGAATCAATACGACAAGGTTTTGGTAACTTTAATGAAACTATATTTTTTTGATATCAATGTAAGAAAATCAAAAAAAAATTATGAAAAGAAATTATTTTTGTAGATCTATTCAATGTATTAATCCTAAGGAAAACATTTTATGGCACCACATCAGATTTTCTTGGCGTTCAAGAAAAAAATTAAATTCCAACGGAAAATTTTGATATGAAATTTTAGGCACTTTAATTTCCAATTGTGAGGTTATTTACGAAAACTTGATAGTTTCCGAGTTATAGACAAAAAATGATAATGATTACCTTTCCTTGTATTTCCTTCAATGTTGCGTCACGAAATTTTTTTATTAGCAAATCTCAGATTTAGGTTCACCTCAAAAAATACCTTCTGACGTATAAAATTGAAGACATACAACTCCCCCACAACACACAATTTGACTGGCTTAAATGTAAATGTTCTTAAATTAATAGTTTCAGAACTGCTTCGTAAACGGTACAGCAATTAAACAACTTTAAGGTGAAGAAGCGGAAGTTTTCTGTGATATTATTAAGTAATAAAGAACCATTTGTTGCACATTTTCTGGGACACGTTGTATATTCTAGAATGAACGGCTTAAAATGGTCAATATATCGCTTAGGTCGTGACCTTCAAGTATGCCACACAATTACAGTGACCAATCCATGAAAACACAATTTTAACTTTTTTAACTTTTGGGTCCCCTGAACATATTTGACCCAGGTACAAAAAATGTTCAAAAGGTTCAAAAGGGTCCAAAGGAACTGGATGTTTACTCTTAGCATTTTTTAACGATTTTCCAAATGAGCCGCCATTTCTGTAATTTCGTCAAAATAGTTAAATAATAAATTAAAGTAGAGGAAATTCTGAATAATTTAAGTCTACAACATTTCAGTCTACACAATACACATTTATGAAATTAATGCATTTCCTACCTTAACATTCAACCAGCACTCCTGTGTCTATCCAAAGTCTATCCTGGGTCCATCCTAGGCCCACTGATCTTCTAATATGTCCATAGTGTTAACACATGTATGTCAAAGTTCAGGAAATTCATTCTAGGAATTTTCATACTAGAACAAAAAGAAATGCTATAAATATTATTGAATTATAGACAAACATAATAATGCATATTTTATGCCGCTCGTTCCGTAAAAAAAGTAATTTGCGTAAAGCATGTGATTAAAAAGCATTTTAAACTGTTGAATAATGATAAAAGAAATCTGTAAATAGTTGAACTGAATACTTATAAAGTTAAACGTAATTCCAACACAATACCAAAAATACAATTTTTTTCTTTCTTATAAAGGAAAGATATATGATAGAAATATATCTTTACAGACAAGCAGGCTACATGTTTAAAGAATAAAGCATATGCGCCACATATAAATATTAGTATACCTGATTCAGAAACAGAAAACCATCTAAATAATCAATACAATATCCATAATATCCAAAATTCTCAATAAAACCGCTTAAATTCATTTGAAACGCATCACAAAACATCGACAAGCATCTATTACTCACTTTCACAGACGTTTCAAAACATAGTTTACCGTTTTTTTCGCGTATAAATTTGTCAGAAGTAGCAACCGATTGATAACATGCTTTTAGACATTTAGCCATTTTTAGACCGAAGCTAATTGCAATAGATATTACAAAATTATGGACTTACGTTGTACAATTTTTAACTCAAAACAATCTAACAATCTCCAAGCGTTGCACGAAATCAACTGACCAAAGAAAACATCTGCCGCGTCGCTTGTTGTAAGTTTCGGAAAAACACAAAACACGTTCACTCAGCCCGGCTAGTTTTTTGTGCGCTTCGAAGGTACGGGCTAAAATGGTATTGGAGGTAAACAAAATTCTTGAAACGTGACTCACTAAAATTTGGCCGATTTATGTACATACATACATACATACATACATATGTGGGTAAACGATATAATTTAATTTTCAAATATTATCAAACTATAAAGGCTGGTTTTCCTAGGAGCAGGTTTTTTACGCAGCGTACAACTGAATAGAGGCATGTCAAGTCTCTGCTATTTAGGTAGCCTACTTATAGTTTGGTTAAGGGATATTTGCGTGTTGTCAAAAGTGATAGTCGTCTGAGAAGACGTACGTCCAACGTTCAAGTCAATCTTTTCACATGTCGTAGAAAGAATGAATGCATGACAATCGCATCTTAACTAGCTCATGTCACTTTTGACAATATATAACGAACTTTTGACATTTGGTATTTTGACATTTTGCGGTTTGTACGCTTACGTCGCGTTGTACGCTGCGTAAAAAACCTGCTCCTAGGAAAACCAGCCTTTACATGCAAGCTGTGGTTAATCTATTCGAATGTAGACGATTCAAACGGTATCAGATGGGAAATTTAAAGGTAAGTATGCAGTAATTTAAAAATTCGATGAAGTTGTATTTTCAGCTTTTTTATCAAAACTAAATTATCAAAACTTTTTTTTTAAATTAGTACCGATTGTAATACACTTTGGTCTTAAATAAGTTTAGTAATCTTAGGGAACCCTGGGGAACATTTCTAGACTATTTTTTAGATGTAACTGAGAAGTGACAGTTCGCTCTAAATACGAATCCGGACTCGAAAGTTATTTCGCATACTAGTCATCCATCGCAAACAATAACTATCCGTCCAATTCTGGTGCTACACAAATGCACCCACATTAAGATTCCACAACGGAATCGACAACGGAATAGACGTCGGCGTTTTGTCACCAGTTGAAGCACAACTGCGATAGCGTGTTGACGATTTTCTTGCGCTGAACAGGGCCGAACTTTTTTTTATTAATTTTCTCAAGTCAATTATCAAAAGATCATTTTTGTATAACCTACACAACTTTGAAGGAAAATATGCTACACCAAATTAAACCCTTCAGAAACAACTCCTATTTTTTTAACTCAGTTTTCTTCTCTTCTAGCCTTAGCTAGTCTTAATGACTACTTATCTAGCCGTATAATTCTTCCATAAAACTTAATTAATAACGTTATTAATTAAAAGAGAGTACATAGCCGCGGTACGAACCGTGTACATAACCTAAACCCTCCCCCTGGTCGCAAGAAAACCCCGTCTAGCCTCTTAACTCTCCATCGTAGCGAGTTGCCAATAAATCCGCATTAGGTGGAGGAGCGACGCGTCCGCGCGCGTATATTTCAAAATTAAAAAACTCGACCGACCGACGAGGACGCCGCGACGTTGGCGTTAATTAAAAGTCGCACGGCGCCGTTTCTGGCATAGTTGGTACGCCAGACAAGAACCTTCCTACTCCACTGTGCCGTCGGCGAAACTTTTAATCATAAAATCTAATTAAAAGCAGATTTTTAAGAGGATAAAGAGAGGACAAAGGGACGAAAAAAAGAAAGAGATATCCTCCTTATTACGGTACATTAATTAGGTATATTCTCGAGGAGGAAATGTTTCCTTATGCTAATTGAGCGAGATCTGTGCGAAAGACAGTAATTGAGTCCGAAAAAAGTTTTTTTGTGCTTTAGCTTTCGTTGTTCCGATTTTGGTTAGAAATGTGGTCTTATTCGAAAAATTCTTATATGAGTGTGGAAGTTTATAGTATATTACATTGCAAGAGCTCTAATATGCAAAAAACGGTCCCATGTATTTATATGTAGACCCGCACACTGAACGAGCATTTGCTCCTAGGTCCAAAATGCACGCTGCTTGCTGTGTGCTGCTTACTGTATACACACACCTCGCACACATGCAGCATGAAAGTTATCTTGATTTCTGTGATTTTCTGTGACTACTGTATTGATTTTTTAAATTAGCCCATTATCATAAATATTGAATTAGGCGCAAAAATAGGATTGTTTTAATATAAGAACTACAGCCTCGCCAGTGAAAAATTAGTAAAATTAAAATAATATTTGATGCGTATTTGTGCATTAAATTTTTGATCTAAAATTTTCAATAATTTATTTGCAGATGATAAACTATAATATTCTATATGGATCTATATAGCAACAGATTGTCAGGATGCTGTAACCGTCAATCATTTAAAATGAAAGAATTTAGTTTTTTTAGTATAATTAATTGCTGAAATTGAGGACAATCCCGTTCTATACAATCAAAAATTTGTATGATTATGGCAATAAACGAATTGAAATTACCATTATGCAGATGAACCTTCTCTTACGTTCTCTAATTAAGCGCCACATAAAAAAATCGTCATCCTACGACGACATGGCTACTAATTTTTGACATTGTGAATAAGCCACCTATTCTTTAAATTATAAATTAGTATAAAATGCAGAAACATTGAAAATACATAATATATAAGTTCATTTTCACTGAGAAATTATTTTTTAACAAATTATCTTGCTTACCACAATTTTATTTCCAAGTTATAGACCCATTACCATCTTTTAATGCATATTTTTTAGAAATTAAATGTGACATTAAACAAACGTCATGTTTGAGTGTTGTGCTCTTGCTGCGCTGTCTCAGTGTGCGGTATGCGTCGTGCAAAATGTTTCTAGGAAGCAAAATGCACGCTGCTTGCTGCCTGTATGCTGCTTGCTTGCTGCCTGCTTGCTGCCTGCTTGCTGCCTGCTTGCTGCCTGCTTGCTGCCTGCTTGCTGCCTGCTTGCTGCCTGCTTGCTGCCTGCTTGCTGCCTGCTTGCTGCCTGCTTGCTGCCTGCTTGCTGCTTGCTCGTTCAGTGTCCTTAATATACGAGCCGGCGTGTTTGGTACTTTTCACGAGCACGTAATATGCGTTACAGCTGGAGTAATGTACACAATTTGACCTACGGCCGACAATTACATATCCAATCACTTACTTTAAATAAAGGAGAAATATTGAGACAAAAGTAGGTGTATAGCAGTGGTTCTTAACCTATTCAGTACTTTTACCCATATGACCTTCTTGAGATTATGGTTTTACCCCTTCATAAAAAAGAATATGCAGTACGATAATAACGTGTTATATTTTTAACATAATTCCTAAAAAGGTTACATAATAAAATTAATGTGAACGTTGGTGTTACTTTTTCGTAACAATAATTTTAATGTTTACTTTAGATTCTGATAATGCACATCGAAAATCGTGCTTTACATTGAGCCGATTCCTAGATTTTCTTTTTATAGAGACTAAAGTTATAAACCAGCTTTCACATTTATGACTAGTACCAAATGGAACAAAAATTCTTAAAGCCCTGTCGGCTAAAATGGAATAGTAAGTCCACATTTTTGTCCAAAAAGTAGCTATATCGTCTTGTAATTCCACATTTAATGAGGTGCCTTCGCGTAGTTCCAGAAATTGAACTTAAGCTAAAAGCTTAAGCTTCGTCTTTAAACATTTAGACGTCTGTAGAAAATGGTCTTAACACCCAGGAATAAGCTTGACGATTATTTATGCCCGGGAAATAGCGATTCAACGAATCTATGAAAAAATACAGTAGCTGAATGATGGAATTGGTGAAGCGGCATTTTTTCTTCGTTGTGTGAACTTTTTATTCGTACAGTTCTAGCTTTCGCAGAAAACCGGCAACTTTATCTTGCGTTATCAAAATATTGCTCATATTTTTTTTGCAATGACACTTTTAAACTGTTAATTTAACTGAAAAAAATCAGCCAAATACGCTAGCATATCGATAAATGTATTGTCTTTTATTTTTGTGTGAAGACTCTCCTCTTTTTCTGTTTTGGGATTTTCAAAAAACAAAGGTTGTTTCTTCACGCAGCTTAAGCACTTTATTAAAAACTTTTTCCCTTGACAACAGTTCAAAAATGCTAGAATTTGAACTATGATATTGACGAATACACGAGTCAATTGACCAAAAAAAAAATCTACAGCTCGGTTACCCATCCCAGATTGCAATTTTACCCCCAAGGGGGTAAATACCCACAGGTTAAGAACCACTGGTGTATAGCCATACAGCACCTATGGTAGCACCAGTCAACGTTTCAATAATTAATACATCCTCCTAATATAATTTTAATCGAAACCCTACTGTGGATTCGTATCTGAGAACCTTGTTATACGAAAGGTGAATCTTATCATTTGATTATTTATTACCTTACTTGATAAATATTAAAACACAAAGGAATCATCGATTATTGAAAATCCAAGACGAACATAGCAAAGAATATATCTACAAAAATAGAACAAGGCATGACCCTAAATAGAAAAATCGACCTAGCTGACATTTCTCGTTTCGATGGTATTGACCCTTGTGTTATCGAATTCACAGTCTTTCTGAAATTTTTCCTCCTAAACTGCTCACCACAAAAGTTTTAGATTTATATCAGTTAACATGCAGACTCTCATGTGTAGATTCTTTCTTTCTTAAATATTAAAGGAATAAGGCTGTGGATAGTCGAGCACTTAAAACTTTGTGGGCCTTTTTTTATCAATTGAAGAAATACATAGGCGTTTAGTAGCACGCTGAAAAAAAAACGCTTTTGTACTCTATTTAACGGCTAACACGCGTATGTAGTTCTTATATAACGTTTTATGCGCTAGTCCTTCCATAGTCTAAGGTTATGAGCCTTCAAACACAGTGGCCAATAGTAGAGATGCTTTAAATTAATTATTAACCCTAAAATGATTTCCATAGTAGGTCAAACTTCATGGGATCGGCATTTGTATGACTGAGATACTCGACGAACTTTAATTAAAATTACGAGAAAAAACAATTGAGTTAGGAACAAGTGAAGAAAATGTTAGTAGGTAGTTGTAGAAAAAATGTGAGAGTGCATTTTAGATGGATTGATTTGCGCTGAAAGCGAACTATGACTGAAAAGTTTTCAGGTTTTCGAAACATATACTCTCAGAGTGTCAAAATAGTTATTAGTTTGTTATTTTTTTTTTACTTTTACCTGAAATATCAAAAAATACTCACAAGTGTTCCTGAAGCAAAATGCAAATAATAAATCTGCCAAAACCGATCATTCTCTTCCCGTTCACAAAATGCATGATTATATCATTTATTTATTGAATCCATTTTAGTATTTTCTTAATTTTTGGGGTTTAGTTGTTTTTACATGCACACTATATAACAAAACAGTGACGGTGCTTCAAGATCAATATTGATGACGTGAGTGGATGAAGTAAGTTTTTCTTAAGCAATTGTTCAGTTTCAATCCATCTAACCTTTTTTCCCCGAAAAAAGATATTTTTGGAAAGTAAATGTCATTCTGAGTTAAACATTTCATATGGACCTTATTGTTATTTCAAATCCTTAAAAAGTTACAACCGCTTGAAATATTAACAAAATATATTGTAAGTAAATTATTCAAAATATTAAAAACTAATTAGCTAAACAAATGAAGCAAGAAGCTAAGTACATTTAACGACTTATTGGGTTTTCCAATATATAAAGAGGCTACAGGCATTTAAAATTGTAATATTGCTATTATTTCAAACGGCTATAACTTTTTGTAGAATAAGGAAAACTAATGAGTCCACATGAAACTTTTTGATCAGTGTGACAATTATTATTTGGATAAAGTTTTTGATCGAGATGGTTAAAGGCTAACAAAGATCATATAATTGCTTAGATAGATTGAAAGTGAACCTGAAATAGCTCAAGATAAACAAAGATAAAAAAAATTTTCTCCAAGTTTGATTTAGTAACGTGATCAATTGTGAAGTATCAGAATTTCTTTTACGAAAACCTTTCATGTCAGGAAATTCTTGGTGCGAGAGTTACTACTATTTTCTTAATTTTAATCGTCGTTTCGTCGAAAATATTTTAGCATATTTATGCAGCCAGGAACACAATTAAATGATCTTTCAAAATAGGGTATTTGACTGTATTAAAAATATGGCTTGTATTATAGTCAACCTAATAGATTACAGTTTAAGAAACTATTTTTATTACTTTTCAAAAAAAATATGCTTTATTTCTATTAAAAACCAAAATTAAAATTGAATTTTATTCACGTCCTATCACGTGATTGAAAACGCTCTGTAATTGGCTCAGTCTCCAGTGACGTCATTCGTTAGTACGCTTAGAGCGCGTCGGTTTGTCAGGGTAGGGTATGGGGAGAGCAATGCTCAGATAACCTGGGTCGGCTGTCTCTCTCTTATATGAAGATAAACGCCGTATGACGTTAGTCCGCCTATTATGCAGCGCGTCACTCTCACCGTACAATACCGGGTTATCCGAATGCGCTCTTATGCTTCTCCCGTTTGAATTTAATAGCACTAAAGTGCCATGTAGGCATACCTTTGTAGGTTAGGATAGCCCTAACCTTAAGCTGTCAGATCAGATAATCCCTGGTTCGAAAATACGATAGATAACTTATTCTAGTCAGTTTTACTTATGTCGAAGTAATCTTCACAACAAAAAACACTTGTATTGGCCGCTATTTATTTCATTTGGATTTCTACGAGCCAACCACTTTCTTCGCAGTTTCAAATCTAGCGGTACAGCTGCAAATAGTTTATCCGGAGTTTTTTCTGCATTGTGGATTTATACACCATTTATAACCCATTTTTATGTAGAAATTGTGAAAACAACACATACAACACAATTACCAAACGGCGACGATGCCGATGCTGACAGACCATATGGGCCGATTTGACATCTACTATCGGGTGACGTCACACAACAGAAAGTATCGTTTTGGCGGGACTTTTTGTGATTCAATTTTTAACGCTGATTTTTATGAAATATTGGGAAATAATTACGAAAAATAATGCATTTACAATGTAGAGTGAAGGAATAAACACACTAAGATGGTTTTCCAATAATAGTCAAATACCCTATTGTCAAGATAATTTGTCAAAATTGGTTAGTATACATAATATATAAATGCGTATCTTGATTAAATAAAACTGATGAAAAAAAAACACGATTTCTTTATATTTGAAGTCATTTCTTTTCAATAACCTGAAGTGATTACCAACTTTGGAACCTAGATTCGTTATCAACACATAAAAGTCACATAAAAGTCAAACATCCGTTACTCCAGTTTTTACCCGATACGGCAAAAACAATAATTATAAAACAAACTTTCTACCTGCACCAGAATTTTTTTTTATTTAAAAATTTATAAAAAAAATAAAGAAAATGTTATCGTCACTCGTGCTTCAAAATTAGCTTCAAAATGGCGCCCCCTACATCAAAATTCCACCCGCATTTGCGTTAGCTATACCCCGGAAACAATATCCCTGATTAGAAATCTTGGCCAAGGATGCACGCTCATCCCGTTTATTAATAAAACCGGGAGCGGGCCCGCATCGCAGATCCGAGGGGGGATATTCCCATAAATATTTATCGGCCATTGAATTGGAAATAATGCTGTTGAAGGGGCCGTTCTGTTTACGAACCGCTCCGTATATTATACGTTTATTACAAGAATTCCTTCATCTGTTGAGAGTTCGTTGTCTTTCCATCCCACTCCCAAGCCTTTTGACCGATTTCTTCATTAGATTAATTGAGACGAACGGTTGTTCAGCTATTTCCAGGATAATCCATCGTCTGGAGTCGAGTCGACAACAGATTGACGCAACAGTTTACACTGGTGATGGTTTATTTTGTTGTTGCTTTTTTTGGAGGGAAATAGCTTTGGAATTGGAACGTACATACCTGCAGGATGTAGTGTTTTCCCAACTCTATTCTTGAATTGATTTATTTGAGATTTATTTATTAGGTTAATGAAGTAGAAATCTCGTTGCAAAAAATTGCTGTTTATTAGCCTGTAGTGCTAGGAGGGTAAACACTACAAACCTGGCAAGTTATTTTAAAAGACTCCACGTTTAGTGTTGTTTTTAAAATGGTATAGCACTTGCTATGTTTTACTGTACAATAAAAAGAAACCTAAGTGTTTTACTATAAAGTGAGCTTTAATTATATTTCAATAATTAGAAATTCGATTAAAAACAAACTTGAAGCCATATTGACCTGTGTGTGTACAATCTTTTAAAATATTTGGCCAATTGCCTTTCTGTTAGGAAGTAATGTCAAACGGAAGCTTTGTCTTTTCCTTTTCTGTGTTGTCAAAGCATCTTTTGTATCTATGGCGTATGGTATGTTCAATAATTGAACAAATGTGAACGAATGTCGCAGGAAGATCAAGACGGATTACAAGATGTGTTGAGATGCTGGCAGGAATTTTTTTAACCCATTATTTGTGTGTTATTTATTTTATCTGTAAACAAAATCACGTCACATCAATTTGACCATTTTTATTTGAATTTCTATTTAAATAAACAAAAACACAGTTGCTACGAACTACGGTGTGTCACTTCTGTGTTATGTAGTGCCAAATACACGGTCTTTCTTCCTTTCATTTACTTAAAGCTCCGGTCTCAATTCAAATAGCGAACTGTAGCGAACTCTTCTCCAAAGCTTCGAAAGAAAAAAATCACCAGATGTAGAGGGCGCTACGATAAACATGTCTGTTTTTATTTCGACTTTATTACATTTGACATAATAGTATAACCTAAAGAAGTAAATGCATTGCTTTCTATTTGTACAAATATTCAATGTTTTTTAAAAGTTTTATAAGACAAAAATTGGCGCACGAGTTGTTTTGGGCACGACGAGTGTAGCGAGGAGTGCCCAAATGGAATGAGTGCGCCAATACGTCTTATAAAACGATTGTCTACTACTATATACTAAAAGTCTAAGAAACTCCGAGGAACAATTTTACGAAAATCGGCCAAACAGGGAAAGGGTCTGCTCCTCGGAGAAGCGAGAATCGGCGCCGATTTTCCGCCTGAAATTTGATTCTACAGTGCTTAGGCTTTCGATTTCGTCCATTTTCGGCCCAGTTCTCGTTATTTTTTACCTCGATTCGGCTAAATTTATGGATTATTGTTTGGGACTGTACTCGTCAGCGCGTCGCCATGGCAACCGATCGAGGTTGCTAGGCAACGGCCGCGCGCTTCGCGACGCGGTCACCAGAAGGCGACACATCATCATGTCGCTGTTGATGTTACGCTACGAAGCAATAGATGGCGCTCCGTAACCGCGCCGAACGTAGGTGCATAATCACGTCGCGCGTGTAAGAGCATAGAACCCTAGCGCATGCGGGCTTCTTTTCTCTCTCTTATCGCTTCGGCGATCTACCTAGGTCGACCAGCAGGCCTATTAGGCCTGCACATTCTCCTAGTTATATACTATTTTTTCAACTTTGCGACATTAAATTTACATAAATCTCGAAAATTGCGGTTGTCATCTTACAATCTAGAGAAGTTTCATATTCAACAGTTGGTAGTTGTGGTAAAATTCGTGGTAAAAAAAGTTACTAAAAACGATGTTACAATTTGTTAATTGTAACACCGACAACAGTGTTACAATGTGTGCATTGTGAATGCAAAGTAGAAAAAATATATTTTATAATATATTACAGCAGAGAATATCAATATCATCACAACATCATCAGACGCAACTGCCATCGGAAGGCGTTTCTATATTTTTGTAGTCCACACCAAAATTTGCATAAATAATTTTCATAAATATTGAAATTTCTTTCCGATGGCAGTTGCATAAGGACCTTCGGAATCGAATGGTAGCAAGCATTTCACGATTGGCGCAATAATTATGACATGGGTTATTTTCGCGTTTTGGGGGGGGGGGGCGGAGACGGGAGCCTTAACCTTAAAATAAATAATAAAAAATAATAAATAAATAAATATTTTATTCAGTAGACCAAAAAAACAAGGTATAGAAGACGTCAGAAAGAAAAATCATTCATATAGAAAGACACCAAAAAATACAATAATAAGCAATGAACAATTTATTGAAATTAATAAATGCAAAATATTCTTCTGTGGAGTAAAAGGCGTTTGAGTCAAAATCCTTCGAAGCGTCGCCTTAAAGTCCCGAACATTAAGACTCCTTATAGATACCAGGAGGTGATTATAAATTTTTGTTTGTTTGAGTTGTTACTCCCGTTTACATAGTGGATGATGTTGTGTGTGGGAAGCTTAACGTAGCACGAACATTCCCACTAGTTTCATAAATATGATTGATTTCATACCCTTGAAATAGTTCGGTGTAATTCAACTTCACAAAGCAGGCAGTCTCGAAGATATTGATGCAAGGTAAAGTCAACATGTCATATGTTTTGAAGACGGTAGCACATGCATCTCTCCAATATAGGCGAAATATTGTTCGTAAACACTTTTTTTGAATTTTGAATTTTGGAATACCGAATAAAGGGGTAACAAAAATTCATATTTTCCTGATTGTAAACCAGAGTCTACCTCGTCAAAATAATTTTTCGTTTCCGCTAAATAAATACGGATAGAGGCGCTACGGATGAACATTGAACTCGTTCAATTCCGCGCACCGTGGCCAAGTTCACATCAATCATATGTCAATTTATTTTAAATGGGATAAACCTCAAAACAAACATCATAAATCAGGACTGCACAGCAGGTCTGGCTTGTCGATAAATCATATCGCAAATGGGAGTCGGTTTTTGCGTCCGTTTGCTTCTAGATTATGGGGACCGGAAGTTTTTTGTTTTTGTTTTGTGTGACGGTGAATATGTGAAAAGCAATATTGATTCTGTAGATAATTATTTCCTGGTTTTGTTGAAAACATTACCCTTCCCTTTTAAAGTTTTCTCATTAATCATATTATTTCAAACTTTAATATCAATATAAGTGGTAGGTTTAGACTTTAGAGTCCAGTTACAAAATTACTAATCCTACACTACTAAAGACTTACTTACTTCTTGTTACTTCCAGTACGGTATACGTGATTAAAGTAATGATTAAACATTATATATTAAATAGTAAAGTTTTCAAAAACTAGAATGTTTTAAAACAATTTCTGATACAATACAATAAGACCATAATAAGCTGGACATTTCTAACGAACTATACTACACGTATTAGTTATGTATTCAGGGTAAAGTTTATAGACTGAACGCTGTAATTACCTCATCAATTATGTAGTAGTTACGACGCAACTCTGTGAGATAACTTTCGAATATGTCTACTATCACTAATACATAATTACCATTACAAAATTGTAAAGCCCTTGCATAAAGTTACTTGTGAACGTATACTTTTAATACTACCATTTCCATACAACTAACAAATTTGACTGGGTTTCATTTGTATGTAATATTATTAAATATTTATATTCGTAAATTTGTATCAGGTAATTGTTTTTATTAAAATTTTGCCTTACACTATACAAATCCAAATAAATTCTGTATATAAAATGAAGTGTATAGATGCAAAAGCAGACATTATATTTTGTAATAAAATGAGTTAGCCATGTCTATAGGTGAAATTGACGGACTTTTTGTTATTAAGTGTTTCGACTAGCTAAAGAGTATTTTTAAAAAATATGTTTATTTTTTTCTACTGTAAGCCCTAGTGATGTTATTTTCCTTCAAACTTTTATATACGGTTTATTTCGGTAACAGCCAAAATTTTTTTCCAAATAAAATGGTATTTTTTCCCTTTGACGTTGAGCAGCTTAAAATTTCTTTCATACAAATAATTGAATGAAATGCAGTTACAATTTTCCCGATAAATAATTTACCGTTTATTGAGTATCCCAAATCCTAAAGCCCTAAATCCTTTCAGTACGAATACATGTCATCTAAATACATACACATCTACGCCAAGTTGCAAAATATTTGTAAATTTAGCTGCGTTAGTAGTTTGCATGTTACTCGGAATCAATTTGGTCCACGCGGAGGCTATACCCATCCAGTGAGTTCGGTAATGGATTCCGACGTCAGTTAACGACATCAGCGCCATAACTGGATGGCCCGGCAGAAATACAAATTACCCCGTAATTAAATTTCAAACCGATTATGAACTTTCAGCGTTTCAGCAAGGACGACGGCGAGGACTCAATTTGCATGGCAGATATTTCGGCCATAGCCAGAGGAACGCGTAACGAAATAAGCGGACGTGTAAATAGCCGACGAGTTTTGGAAATAAAACATTTTAGGATAATTTGTTAACTAACTCTGTCTTGTGGAAATTGAATTTTTGAGTGTTTATGTTACCGGCAAAGTACGTTATATAGTCGTACCTAGGTTTACCTAGGCAAAGTCCGCATTGCCGGCCTACTTTAAGCAAAGTCCGAAATTATTCGATATTTTGGACATTGCCTACACTGTGGTACGACAATCTTAGGTTAGCCAAATGTGTAGCCGGCAAACTCCGAAATCCAAAAGGAAGTAAATCCAAAGTTGCAAGGAACAATTTCTTAAAATCGAAGACGTCTCGAAAATAGAGCTACCACTTCGCGAAATTAGTGGGCACAGTTTTTCATTTGGAGGGCAAGGGTTTCAAAGATGTAACTGTACCCAAAAAAAAGACACCACTAACTCTTGTAAATGTAAAAGATTAAAATTGTTATGCAATTCCAAGTGTCACCATTCGAACCCTTGTACTAATAAGTGACATAATTAACACTAAATGTATTTTATAAGGGTCCCTGTATAATATGTAGGTACTCATGCAGTGTATCATGCAGAACCCCTCATTCTACCCAAAGAGACCACTCTGATTTTAAGGTTGTCTCTGATTATACCTCAATCTTTTCAGTTGTTTTTTACTTTATCATACGTCGTATGTAAAGTATTGTAATCGTGCCAAACAAAAAATTTTAGATTTTAGCGAAAATATGTCTTTTTGTGTCCCCTAAACATTTTTAATGACAATAATAATAATAATAATTTATTTGAAGCCCAATAGTATACAGATTATCCAAAAAGGGACACATACTAGAAAATATTTACCTAAGTATAACAAGATACATATAATAATAATCAAGAATGTATTAAATGACAGTAGCACCTTCAAGTAACACATCAATCCTACAATCCTACAAATACAATTCCACAAGCGACGCACGCCCAAGCAACATTATATGTACGTACATAAGCAAGGAATTACAGAACAACCAGTATTCACAACATTATGCAAACCAAGTCAAGAAACACTATCGTAATTGATACACTTTTTCCCTTTTCTTTCAATACTATACTGTGTTTCCACAGAGCGCAGCACTGATGAGACAGATGCACTAAATAAATCGGGCACTTGAGGCAACTGATTAAAATTGTCGCATATTCTATGTATCGGTGATCTTTTCATTATGTTAGTTCTAGGAGTATTCAAGTAGAATGTGTGACTGTGTCTTGTATGAAAGGTCGGTATGTTTAAACAAATATTACTCAGAATAGGGGGACAATCAACATGACCACGCATGAGACCACAAAGAAACCACACAGACGCCAAACCTCTCCGCACCTCCAATGCACTGGCCAGAAGATGCCTGCCATCTACTCCTCGTGGAGGATATATCCCATCACTCCTAAAGCACATATATTTAAGGAATATTCTTTGTACAGCCTCTACTGCATCTATCTGAGATGTATAGAATTTATAATAATTTTTGACCAAGGTACAAAAAAATGTCTGTGTGTACCCGTTTTTTTTTTTTGTGGCGACGATTCCGGAGAAACTACTAAAGGTATCGGGACGAAACTTCGTATTTAGAAGTTTCATTACCAAACTTAGAGCTGAAGAGCTTTCTGTTGAAAAGGGTTCAAAGGAACTGGAGGTTGTCTTAGCATTTTTGAAAGATTTTGCGAATAAGCCGCCATTTCTGGAATTTCGTCGAAATAGTTAAATAATAAATTGAAGTAAAGGAAATTCTGAATAATTTATGACTGACATTTTTTGGTGAAATTAATAGTTTAGCTGCATGAGCAAATTCTATTTCATCGAGATCGCTCGTACTGCATTAAAACTTGTTAACCAGGATTTGTCAAATATTGTGATTCTAATGACAGTAGGTAGTGTCAAACGCTGATGTTTTGACAATACCTACTGTCAATATAATCAAAATATCTGTCTAGTTCTAGTAGTTTTATTTTAATGCAGACATGGCCGATCTCGATCAAACAGAATCTCATGCAGCTAAAGTATTAATTTTATATATGGTATGATAAAGTTATGTGCCTGGCCACATCAGATTTTTTAATATGAAAGTTTATTTTATTTGTGATTGTTCTGTAAGAGGCAATAAATTATTAATTTCTTCTATTATTAATTTCTTCTATCGCAAACTGGGCCTCGTACTCGTACATGGAATATTGACAGTATGATAGTAATGCGGCAGGTTATTTCGGAGTTTGCCTGCTACACATTTGGCAAACCTAGGATTGTCGTACCACAGTGAAGGCAATGTCCGAAATATCGAATAATTTCGGACTTTGCTTAAAGAAGGCCGGCAATGCGGACTTTGCCTACGTAAACCTAGGTATGACTGCATAACGTACTTTGCCGGTAACATTTATATTATTCTGATCTGTAGCAAAAGTAGACTTATTGCTCCTGTTTTTAGAAGATTCTTCTCAGTATCTTGTTCTAGAAATTTATTTTCTATCCTGTTGACTGTGGATTGACACACCGATCAGGGTATTTATCTCTGAAAAGTTAACAAACCTATCAAAAGTAGAAATAAGTGAAATAGAAATATATTTACAATTCATGATTTAAACGCATTAGTGCTATCCGAACATCCCTATAAACTTATTGTACCTAAAATAATGATTGTTTATTCCGCTTATTACATATATTTAATTATATGTACATATTTTTCGTTTATAATTGATAGTAAAAAATATTTTATTCCATTTAGTTTATAGAGAAAATAACTTACTTTGTTTATTATTAGATACTTATTGAGTTTAGTAAAAATATTAGAAGATAGTTGATCATCTACCTACTAAAAATATCGCCATACATTTTATAAATTATATAAATTATTGCTACTGTTTATTTCAGATAAAATACTGCTAGAGACAAAACAAATTTTGTTTGAAAATACTGTTAAAAGCGGTAATAATGAGGATATCAACATGAGTACATTTTGGCCTTGAAATTTTGCTCATGTAGTACATGACGAGCCATTGTACTATT
This sequence comes from Aphodius sticticus, assembly GCA_963966075.1. Classification (NCBI taxonomy): domain Eukaryota; kingdom Metazoa; phylum Arthropoda; class Insecta; order Coleoptera; family Scarabaeidae; genus Aphodius; species Aphodius sticticus. Next base: position 105,415,634 of record OZ014506.1, read on the forward strand.
AGCATTTGTTTCGTTAGCATTACGTGTTACTGGTTTTGCTATAGATCGCACTAGTGTAAAAACGTGTTCAACTTCAGCTTTTTTTAATGGAAAGGTGTATGTTTCTGTTTATTTTTGAATTCTTTGCAAAATCTTATTGCATGAAGTACTGACGTACCCTACCGTATACTTGCAGTTTTTGAGTTTAAGCTTTATTTGTCAAAAAATAGCATCTTTACCAAATTTATAAAACAATTTCCATTCCAAGAAAGAAAAAGTATTGGAATACCCTGTACAAGGTTGAATTTTGGAATCTCCAGTTTATACCGACAGGTACCAGAGCTTGTATACAATCTAATTAAAAATGCATATTTTGTTACCAATTTTCACAATAGTATGCCAATACTTCTTGTATTTGAAAAATATCTGTATTCCAAAAATGTAACCATATACAGGCTATTCTAATAAGAAAATCTGAATACTTTGAACGCAAATTGTTGTGCAGTCGAAAATTATGAACACGCTATATGCCAACTAGCTTTCATTTGTCTTCATATTGATAAAACCTTCTATTCTAAATAGAATTTCATTTGATGTATTTTCGATAAATAACTCAATAACTTAAAAGGTATAACAATTAGGATAGAAATATCTTCGTAGGTACTTATCTTAGCATTGAGATAATTTATTATGAACTCCATCACCAGCATTCAGTTGTACAGAAATCTTTGCTATAACTAACTTTCCCCAGTACAAAATTTTATTTTCTATTCTACTACTGTATTCTTTCCTTTCTTTATGATTAATCTTTTGCGCAAAAACAATGTATTACCAAAACTTCAAACATTTTGAGAACTGTTGCAACGAACTGGCGACTGGCAATACGAAATTATGTTGCTTTGATATAAATAGTTTGTCGCATGCTACAAAAATCGCATGCAATAGGGTATTCCGGTCATGTCAAAATTTAAGCAGATATTCGGTTTAACCTATTGTATAATTTATGAGGATTCATATAGTTAAGCTATGAGCTTTTTGATTTAGTTTTTCTATAAGATAATTGCAATTAAAAGTGCATTTCGTTTGAATTCACCGACCACCCTCGGAAATACACGATGATTACCGATCCCTAGTAGCGGTGGCAACAGCGGACAGCTCTCGAACAGCTGATCGGTCAAGTTGACGGTTGGCGACCCTGCTGTTTGACAACGAATAAAGGTAACTTTTTTGAGAGATGATTTGATCATTGAAACTTAAAGCCAAACATCCCCCATCTCGCTAGCCGGCAATGTAAAGAAAATCTTATCAGGAGTTACTGTTCTACTGCTGTTACAGCCCGGCACAGAACAATGTCGGCGTTGGAGTTTATACATTTTGAACAAGTGTTTGATATAACCTCAATAACCAAAGCAGGTGTCAACAAACGAGCGATTCTAAACGTTGACACAACAGAAGACAAAAATTTACTACGTGCACCCTAGATATAGCAACGTTGTCAAGTCGCTCGCTTTGAGCGGTCTTTGTGACGTCACAAAGACCAATCCTAATTCAAACTTCTCTTAATTTACAACAATGTTTGATATTTTACTTGTGAACTAGCAAACAGTAGCACCCATACTTTGTAAAAAATGACAATTTCAAAAACACCGGAATACCCTATTGTACTTGTTACTATCTGAATATAATTTGTAATATCTGAATTACAATTGTTACTTTCTGAATGTCAGTTGCTACTTTCTGAATATCAACTGAAAGAGGTGTAGTTTAAACTTCAACTTGATGACAATTTGACACTATTTATTAAGTGTTGAGGAAACTTCGGTTTATGAGCTTTAGCTTAGAAGATCCTTTCAGTAAAATCTATAAAAGCGGAAAAGACATAAAATTCAAATCGTAAACGTCGTAAACTTCCTGTTTCGATGTCGATCGGCGTCTAATAGCTAGACTATAAATTGATTTTGGGCGTTTTATTTCCTCTGGATAGCTTTGACCTTTGGAGACAAATCATTTACTCCAACACAAAAGAAAATACAACCACCATTTTGTTTTGTTTTGTTATAATCTAGCCTCTTGTCAATGGTGTAGCATGCCTTTGTTGATTTATTTATATCATAAAATAACTTCAAAATAACTTAAGATAATTTAAAAGAAAATGCGAATTGGCGATTCTAATATATTCGAACACGATAAACAATCATGTTACGACAATTCCAGAGAATGCCGCCGGGATTGGAGTTCATAATTCGTGCCCACGACTATCATTTATCCCGAGCGCGGTGCGCCCGGGTTATCCCGATTTCCCGCACCCTAATTTATTTCCTCCCGTCGATATATACAGTGTAAACGCGAACGGGTCTCCAGAAAGCCGATATTTCTCCGGATACATATTGAAATTTTCCCTAATGCTACCATAATTCAATCGTGCGACGATTCCAGCGGCGGGTCACTTAAATTTTTCTTCTGCATTTCGCAGACAGTGGCGTACGTCACCCGTTTCAAAGGAATGTTCGCAATCTAACGGTCGGTAGCCACCATCTGGTATTTGATGCTCAACTGCCAGCTTTATATTAAATCTGGATAATGTAGCGTCTGAAATTTGCGTTTAATAAACTTCGTATGGGTAATGGAGATTCCGATCATTTTTTAATAACCCAATGTTTTAGGATTTTATATGATAAGGTTTTTTATGTCTACAGAGGATCCAAGAATATTTATATGAAGCATATTATGCAAGAAAAAGTCAATACGGTAAAGTTGAAACTGTCGATGGACATTCCAAACATCTTTTTCACATGGGCAGGCATTCAAACTAAAATGTTGATCTTAAAATAGATATAAACTGTACATATATTATTTCTTCGACTGCACTAACAATTGACACATTCTCACACAGTTTTTGGTGTTACAATTAGCAAATTTTAACACTGGTTTTAGTAACTTTTAGGTTTGTTAAATTCGTATCTTGATTAATATATGTTTATCTTGTTGAGATGAAAGGTTAGCTCTTTGATGATGTTTGTTTACCTTGCTTGTTGATTTTGTTGGTCTGAAATGTTAGCCCTTTTAATTAGTAATTCCATATCAAATCACCACAGTTTTTTCCTCACCACCTTGGATATTTATGAAATTTTGCATAACTGTTGTCTCCATGTAGTTATAGGAAAATACCAAATTATGTTATTCCGTTTTGGAATTATGGGTATCCACAAAATCGTTCGGACATGATATATTTAAAGGCCGATTGTCGCTCACCTAATTAATCTAGAGAGGTGCCATTTTATTGCTTTTCAAGCAAAATTGGAATTTTTTTAACTCGCAACATACTGTAGTTTACTGCATTATCCGACTGATTCCTTACGGACTAGAAGTGACACTGCCATTTAAAACTAATGTAATAGTATTGAATAGCTATAATAGTATTGTAATAGCTTTAAATAAATAACAGGGTACGGCGGTTCTTAGGTTTATATACAATTTGCAGTAAATATTTTGTTTGTAGATATATCTTTTTTTAAGACATGAATCCCAGTTTCAAACTTTGGGAATTAACTAAAAATCTGAATTTATATAATCAAAATTAAACTTTTAATTTTTAATTAAGAAAAGAAAAAAAAATTAAGAAAAGGTATATGTACAGAAAGTTAGTAGGTGTCATTGGGCGCGTTCAGCGAATGCAACAGTTGGAAAGTCAGCGTAAACGCGTTAAGGTTAATTAGTATCAAACAGTTGAGCATTCGCTGAACAACTCTGCTGCCAAAAGCGTTGGAATAAAAAAAATTTCAGCCAGACGCCAAAAGGTGGCATGTCCAGCATCTAATCACCGATAAATGTTCACTTACTACTATACATCAAGAGACAGAAAACTAAATCTGAAGTACGTCGAAAAACTGAAATAATTGGACACTTGTCAAAATGACATATGTGACCTTTGTGCGCAACTGTCACAAATAGTATACTTTTGGGGGTTAAAATGGGCCGCTGTCAACTCAACAAGAAAATTTTCCGCTGAAGGACGACCAACGTTTGAAAAAAAATTTGCGCTTTTTTTAACCACCTATACTCCTAGATAAGGTAGCAAAATAAACAAGAAAGTTAATTTCGTTAAGTAAATTATTACTGTTAATGAAACACGATCTTTCAAATTTCATAAGGAGAACATTTTCAACCTCTTTTTATTGGAGGTTGAACCCCTAATAAGAAAAACTTTTTTATAATAATGGTTTGACGACTCGAAAACAAAAAAAAAGTGCTTTATTCAACAAATTTCATCCAGATTCACAAGGTTATTTTAAATTTGTTTCTGTTGATATTTACAGGACACACTCCCACCATATAGTCGCATAAACATTCTAGAACGGTTTCACACAAATATACAACATATTCTTATAATAACATCTGTTTGAATAATGTAAAAGCAGGAGAAAAGATACAAATTAAATGCATCTCCAAAGGACAACATTTGAACAAGTTTCCATGAAACGAACGCTATGTTTACTCGCTATTATTTTTCCAACTGAACGAAATCACGTACGTCTGTATCCGGGGCATTACGTTACGTACACGGTTCAGAATAACAGTAAACAATATATCTCGGTGCTGTATCGTAAGCCATGCGCATATATTACAGTTGGCCATTAATATATATAACGGTGTTTCGCGTTCGCCACAAGCGCACACATCCAAACACCGCAAGGGAGAATTCTAGAACTCCTGGGCCAACTCTATACACATACATACCAGAATAACACACATACACACATACTTGCAGACACCTGGTTTGCGAAATGAGCACCATATAACATAAACCAAATGGAAATTTATATCGGCTTCGGTTCAATGTGGGATATAGCTGTTTTGAGCTCAGCTGATTTCCAATTTTCGTTGGCTTTTCTTTCGAATGTATTTCAAATATTACTTCCGGTGTAGTGTTGATATCAAACAAGTTGATAGATTGAAAGGAACGGATGTTTATCTTTATAGAAAAGCTTCTGTTTGTAACTCATTTTTTTCTAGATTTAAGTTGGAAGAGGTGTGCCGAATATTCCTTCAGTCGAGACTCTTTATTGTCATCTCGTTTCAAAGTCAATAAAACTTCTTAATAGTATTTTGACTCATATGTAAAGTAATTTTAGTATTTTATATTATCAGTATTGTTCATTGTACGATTGCGTATTGACTGTAGTAATTTTACATTTTACACTTACTTAAATCTTTTGAGGATTATTACTTATTTGGGTTTCAAAATGCTGCAATTTATAGAACAAAACTATTATTATAATCGAATTTATTTATTAAAAATTTACAAACATATCTTTATAACTGATGTCACGTCACAATGTGTCAATTTGATTTCTATTATTAGAATTTTGTTGTTGCGTTACATTATATTTAAAAAACAAAAGTTGTCGGGTTGAAACGTAAAAATGTGTGTATTAATATTAATAAGAAACAGTAAAAATGGTATCGTGATCTGACAATATGTGACCTGTGGGTTTTGTTTAGTGGGAAACGCCCTGTATTACCTGCTCTTATTTTTAGCTGAACAACAGAGTTTCCTTAATGTATTAAAAATAAGTAACTTTTTTAATACCTAAAATAATAAAAATAGTACTATTAACCAGTATATTATTTGACGAGCAAAGACTACAGGACAGGCGACAGAATTATAGCCATTATGTACCAGGGAGCCATTATCTACGAGATTATCTACATTTCCTGTAAATTATATCTATACTTAGATTTACGTGGTTAATAGTAGTTCGGTCTATTATTTCCAATATTATGGATAACATTTAATAGAATGAGTATTTTTTCCTTTAATTCTTTCTTTATACTTGTACAAAGTATAATCCTTAATCCTTAATGTCAGTAGCCATCTCCCAGTTTAAGAAAAACATTCAAAAATCGTTGTATGCACAGTTCCAGTAGGCGAGCTCTTTGGCTGTTCTGCACATGCGCACACAACAGCGGTAAGCGAGGGAGCGGCCTGTTACAGAGACTAGAGCGGCCTGATACAGAGACTAGAGAACTGTTGTCCCCGCAGTGCCGAGCGCTTCGACCCTCGGCTGGTGGAAGGTAGTTTTAGAAACTGCGGATGGCATATAAAAAGGCAATACGTATTTTATAACAATTACAGTGCTTTCAATACAGAAAAAAATCCGCAGTTTTCATCCAGACACCAAGGATAAAAATTATTGATATTTTCGCGCAAATTAAAACAAGAAGAGTTACGCTTATCTTAACTTCACTTGTTTGTTTGCTACAATATTGTAATCGATATTTTACCTACTTCCCAATATCCAATCGAGTTAAAATTTTGCACGTGGGCAGATTGCCGGTGACAATGGATAAAGGAATAAAAAAATTGAAAACTTTTTGGAAATTTTGCCCTAATTTTCAAAATTTAACTGTTAATGCATTTTTGTCATCAAGCGTTGTTTTTAAAAAAGTTTATTTTTTACATAAATTTATTACTACGTTTACCTTAACTTCACTTGTTTGTTTGCTATGTATAAATCTTGTAATCCAATCGAGTTCAATTTTTGCATGTAGACGATTTCTGGTGACAATGCATGAAACATTTTTCAAAATATGGAACATTTTTAATTTTTAGTACATTTTGTTAAAGAGTAGTTTTTTGAAAATGTATTTTTTACATAAATTTAAAATGTAACTGTACCAATTTATGTAAAGTAAATAAGAAATCCGTTTTTATTCCCTAAATTCTTTTACGATTTCATCAAGTTTCTGAATAAATTTTCCTTTTATACTTTTTTTTTCCTTTAACACAATATTTTTTAAAACAATGACAAAAACATTTCTGGAACAGCACCCCCACTCATTAGCTACGAGCCGCCACTGTTCTTTATGATCATAAAACACGGAATTGTTATTATATTCTTCGCTAGGGTCCCTACCTATTAATCCATAGCTATTATGGTAGGGATTGTGTCTCAATAACTACGTAAGTACATACATAATAAATGTATTATTGTTAATTTTAGAGAAGAACAATATTTGCCTGTTGTGAACAAAAAACAACACCTAGAACATTAATTTAATTTATAAAAAAATTTTGGAAATACCGGACTAAGAAGAACTACTAAAGAAAACTAGACCAGGCCTAAAGGAAAAAATATAATCAATGACAAATAGGGCAAATAGACAATTCAATATTTGATTGAAATTTATTTATTTATTATTATTTTACTTTTACTTGAATAATTTGTTATAAGAAAAATTCCGAAAGGTATTCATTGGTAAATTCGGTTGTTTCATTAATAAACAAAATAACTAAAATTGAAAACATTACACTTCTACATGATTTAAAAACTATTAAAATGGATTATTTCGAGATTTTAGAAATTAAAAAGAGTATCTCAAAAGAGATACTAAAAAAGTTTTAACATAATAAATAATCCTGTTTAACGATGAACACTTTTTCTTAAAACAAATTATTCACAAATCACCACATCAATAAAAATAAAAGCACCTACCTATTAATAAATAAATATATCAATCAGATATATTTTTGTGTATTTGTCATACGAATATAAGTTTTTATATTTGTCTCTCCTTTTATGTTTTTAGAAAAGCCTGACGATAAAATTATCAAAAATTGTTTCTTTTCATGAACGGCCGCTTCATAATGTTATATCACTAGAAAATCAATTACAGTGCGTTTAATAATTATAAAAACATTTAGCGGTAGTTATTGGCTGTCGGTAAGTTAAATTTGAAAATTAAATTAAATTTGTACTTTAAATTGGCAAACATACAACCTAAACTAAACAAATCTATCCCGACTAAAATATGGACTTGCTTTTTACAGTAGATTCCAAAACTAAAGTCAGATCTTTTTAATTGTAACAAAAAATAGGCCTTTTTTCAGGCACTGATTTAGTTAAAACCTAGATTAAATTCACAATTTCTGTTTCAGATTCAGATTCTACGAAAAAAGGCACCAAAGAATCAGTTGTCACTTGTTCGGCCTCTTTAGTCAATAATCATTAAAATTTGCGCAATGTTAACAAAATGTTAAAAAAAAGAATTTTAAATAAAATAACAAGCATCCTATTAAACATTGACATCATATGTGTAAATTATCCTTTCCCTAATAGTAACAGGAATAGCTAAAAGTTTATTTAAAGCATATTCAAAATACTCCGCTTTGCCATTTAATATTTCAGTATCCGCATAACTTCATATTTCTTTTATTTACGGTCGAAACACGAAAGTACCATTCCATCGTATACGAATACACTCAATAATCCCGATTTTATCCAGCGGGGGAACAATTCCCGCAGGAGCGCAGCGCTAACAATCGGGATCGAGGGGCGCGGGGCGAAAACACGGACTTTCCATGTGGGCCACGTACGATCAAAGGCAGTCAATTCAAATTTTACGCCGCGCGGGCACGGCGACCCTTTTTACGACCGCATTTGCCTGATTGAAGATAGATTTTGTTAACGTGATTGTTCGCTCACGTTGCCCTTCGATCCGAGCAGGCCATGCCTCGAAATTAGGAACGCAGCTCAGCCCTGGCTAAACCCGGAACGAAACAAGTATAAATTTCCATTTGCTTTATGGTTTAGTATTTTGTGTTCGATTTGTAGATCAGGTGTTGTTTTTGGTTCTTAATAAAGTTGACCTAGTTGGATCATAGTTGAATCGGTCGGTTCGAAAACAGAAGAAGTCCAAAAAGTGAGTTCTGAGAAAACTAACATAATAATTTTATTGGTGCAATATCTTGAAATGTATAGCAGTTAGCTATTTTGTGCTAACAGATAAAATATAACGTAATTCACAGAGGATTACATTTTTTTTTAAATATATGCATTAAAAACAGAGCTATGATATTAGAACTATCATCATGGACATGTACTCTTTTTGAACTGACCGAAAAACAGCGTACATTTCTAACACTATTTGTTTATTTAAACCTTTTAAATAATATGTTTATTATGATGTAGGTATAGCGATTTTGGGGTTCTGATTCCAAACCCGTTGTCATATTTTTTTAATTAAAAATAGCGGATTCAATATGGTGACCAGAACATTTAGAAAGATGCCGGGAGCTTATGAAACTTATTAGCTGTGATATTTGAAGATCCTAGACTCCAAATCCAACGTCCAATTTTCAAAATTCAAAATGGCGGATTCAAAATGGCGTCTAGAACATTTAGATAGATGCCGGGAGCTTATGAAACTTATTTGCTGTGATATTTGAAGATCCTAGACTCCAAATTCAATGTCCAATTTTCAAAATTCAAAATGACCGATTCAATATGGCGACTAGAACATTTAGAAAGATGCCGGGAGTTTATGAAACTTATTTGCTGTGATATTTGAAGATCCTAGACTCCAAATCCAACGTCCAATTTTGTAAATTCAAAATTGCGGAATCAATATGGCGACCGAAAATGTAAGAATCTTTGATTTGCATGAAACTTATTTCCCGTAGTATTTATAGATTGATGATTAAAAATGTCATGTCAGGGTTTTACAATAAATTCAAAATGGCGGATTATACAGCCTAAATTACCGGAACAGCAGAATAATTCTCCTACCGTACAACACTTAAAAAATATTTTTTAATTTACTCAAGTTTTTTTTTTATTTTTAACCAGCTATCGTCTATAATAAGTTATATTTAATATACACTGTGTTAATTTTGTTATGGAAACTTGGTTAACTTTTCCTTTTGTAAATGTCGGTGTAATATTTGCAAATTAATTATCCTAAGTAAATAAAATAAAATTAAAATTAAAATTTGCAAAGATAAGAGGCTTTTATCACACCGAAATTTACGAAAGCTTTGCTATATGGATCCAACACAGTATTTTCTTTTTGTAATAGATCATCCTGTATATTTTACATTTTTTAAACTCTAGAGTTTTGATTAATTGCTTATAACTCAAAAATTATTGTATATTGTAAAAAATGATTTTTACAAAAATTCTAAGAATTAATCTTGGAATTAAAAATGTAAAAATATACAGGGTGCGCAATCAGAAAAAAAGCAAGGTTACCAAATATCCAGAATAAATGATAGTTTGTTTAAACACAGAAAAATTTTGTTTTTATAATGTTTTTGATTTTTTTGCAAAGAATTATTTAGGTATTTCGGTAATTTTGTCTATTTTTGATTAATTGCTCGTAACTCAAAAGTTATGCATTTTACAAAGAAAGGATTAATACAAAAGATTCTTAGAATTAAAAAATGTAAATTGTGTGTCGAGTAAATAACGCTTCCTTTCAGTTTGTAATTTGTTTACAGACTGAAAGGAAGCGTTATTTACTCGTCACACAATCACAAACCACAGTCACAGGGAAAAAAGAAGAAATGTAAAATTATACAGGCTGTTCTACTTGAAATGGGAAAGGTTACCAAATTTCCAGAATAAAACTGACACCCTGTATATTAAAAATATATTTAAACGATAGATTGTTTAAAGCAAAATAACTTGGACCTGATACATTTTTTGGAATTGTTTATGGTTGGAGAATTATTTAGGTGTTCCGGTAATTTGAACTAACCCTGTATATGGCGATATGAAATAGTATGGTATTATAGAGTTTGATGATTATATAGATGTATTAAATTTCCTCTTCTACGGTGGTAGTCGGTTCCGAAGTCAGATGGTAGTAAAATCCTAAATTTTCACCAGTTACATACATAGGGCGTTTTCACATTTACCGACACCGACACCGACACGACATCAGCACAGCACCGATATCGGCGCGATATTGGCAGCATGTTTACACATTGCAACGATCACGGCACGTTGAGTTGTCGTGTGGCGTTCGAGGAAATGCCATAGCGGGATTGAACAAATTGTATTTTCTTTATTTATTTATTTTAAAACAAAATAAGCAAACGATGTTATGGGTACATCCAATTTTAAAAGTGAGATATTTAGAGGGTACCTACTATACTCTGTTTGAGAAGTTGTCTAATGACCCAAACAAGTTTTTTAATTATATATTTATATTATATTATATTATTTATTTATACCACCTGAAGAAATGCTAGCAGTGACAATAAGGTAAGGTTTTGGCATTATGTATTGAAAAGAAAAAGAAAACTATTTAAAGCTATTTATTTATTTTAAAAAAAACATAGGAACTTAAGATTATTTTCTAAGTAAAATAAAAAAAGAAACAATAGATCTTTCTTAAACAACTATTATTTCAATCTTTTTTATTATTATTAGTGAAATAGTTGTTAATATTTGTTTGTATAATTTATCAAAAATGTTTGATGAGATTGTTCTTGTTGGTGTTCGTTCTGATTCGAAGAAGCAGGCGATGGTTAATCAAAAGTTTTTAAATTAAAAACTCAACAGCCGTCGACGACACGAGTGGAGACCGGTAACGACACCGACATGTCGGCGAGTGTGAAAGCACTCCCATAATTTACATGAGATTACGCGTCCACCGACATCGATCTCGTTGTCGTGCCGGTGTCGTGTCGGCCAGTGTGAAAACGCCCATACTTGAGGACTTTTTTAATATTATCTATCTTTTTGACATTTATATTCATTATTCATATTGATTACTTCGGCGTATCTCAACTCAACAACGATTTGAATGCGAATTACGAAGTTGGCGAATGTTTACGATTGATATCAGTGGAAACGGAGTAGAAACGCGTTGCCTGAGGAAGCAAAAATCACTGTTCTGGACTTGCTTGTTGCGTCCAAGCATCCTCTTTAGATCTATGCGATAGAATAAACCATAGTGAACATTTTGGCTATTTCAGTTCATAATGGCCAATTTTGGACTTTTGGCCGATTCAGTTATTGTCAGCTGTTTGTTGTTTTTCGGAAATCTAGAATAGAAATTCAATCCTGTTAGTGTATATAGGTGTTCCAGAATTCATAATTATTAATTATTATTACTTAATGTTAAGTCTTAGCGGTGCAGTTGGGGCTGAAACGTCTAAAGTTATTTCACGTATAACCAAACCTCCATTTGTTCCGAATAAATGCTGTGGAGCGTATCCAGCGTCGCTTTTTAAAGTTTATATCTCTTAAACTAGATAGATCATATCCAGATAGACGTATCCCTTACGAGGAACTTTTGAATAGGCATGAAGTTTTATCACTACAACGGAGGAGGGAGATGTGTAGCGCTGATTTTCCAGTTAAGGTTGTAGCAAATAAAGTTGATTCTGCATATCTTCTGTCCTGTCTACCGTTCCATGTCCCGAGAGCCGCATCACGCTACTGCTCTACTTTTCTACAGCGGTCGGCTCGCTCTAACATAATGATGTGGGCACCTTATTCTCATATGACCCGCAACGCTGATCGGTTGTTGTCGGACATACTTTGATGAGGTTTTTGTTCCGTTTTGTTTCTCAGAGCATTTGATCCTCTATATCTTTGTCTTTGTCGCGTTTCTGTGTGCGATCTGCACACTTTTCCACTGTTGTTGCTTTTCTGAAATTCTAGCCTTGCTCATTTAATGCTCTCATAATGTTGCCCTGTTACTGGTGAACCGTTGGGCATCACTGATGATAATAATAATTGTTGGAGCAAGTTTAGAGAAAAAGGACTAGAGACATCTAGTGTCTATGTTACATATTTATTTGTTTTATTTTGACGTTTATTTCATTTATTATAACAGATGGCGCTACTTGCTGTAGCTGTCAGGCGATACTTTCTCTAACTGTCACTGCGGTCGAGTGGCAGCACTGTTTTGAGACGGTTTTGAGATTATCGATTTTTAGCCAGAGTCGCATAAGCTTCTGTACAAGTGTACATGTGTCATACAATCGTCTTCGAATATACTAATAAATAATAATAAATTATAGTCAAAAAGTGTTTTAGCTCAAGTTTTTCAAACATTTTTGGAACTGGCTATACTCCTCCAGTCCTAAACACGCTTGACTACCGTCTACAATATTGGGGACGCGCAAAATATTTTAATAACTCCGAAAACGAGAAGCCTAGAACACACTTTACCGTTATGAGGGGCTTCGACCCAAAAGCAAGCCAGGTCAGGCGGCAAAATGAGAATCCGAAATTTAATTTAATCCTGCTGGGGATATCGTGGGTGCTGCGGATGAGAAGGAGGCCTTGGAACGTTTGACACGCCGACTAGTCATAAGAAGCGAGGTTAGCCGCTTACTGTGCCTACGTAGATCATCTTATTAATAATGACATGCCCAGAGGGGGGGGGGGGGTAGAGAGAAAAGGGCCCGGACAATAAATTAACGCTTGCCCTTTCCACCAACGCAACCTCCACTAACGTTTAAAATTTCAAATCTTAGTTCCTGTGACAGGGATATCTAAGAATTAATCGGACCGGTAATGAATAAGATCCACGTTCGAATCCAGGTTGAGACGATTTTTTTATTAATTAATTTCTAAATTAACACTGAATTAGTATTTATTGAATGGATGTACCTAATCTCTTGTGGATTACCTAATAAAAAATTACAATTTACATAAATTTCATACAAATGACCTACATAGAACGGGTAATCTGTGGAATACAATTAAGGAAGGGGTATAAATTTTAATCGGTAATCCAATAACGGCGCTGGTATAATATCGAATTTAAGCCGCGTATAATATTTCCAATTACCTGCCTTCGCTACGCTTATTAATCGGTGTTTATTACACCTTATGCTGGGACCCCAAGGATTACAGGCAGAGCCATTTGTATTGATTTCCGAGCTTTACAAATTGACATTATATATCGTGGAATTATAGAAATATTACACCTAAGGGTTCTTTTATTGACATGTGTAGGTGCTATTTAGCATTAAAATGAACATTAAGATATAACGAGTTTAAATTTCGTTTGTAATGATCCATTAATTTTGGTTATAAACGTCATAGGCTAGGTTTTCCAGATTCAAATTTTTCTTTTCGTAAGCAAACACTAGCAAAAAAGGCCAATAAAATATATTCCAATTAGATATCGTTTTATAATACTTACCCAATACAAATAAAAATAAGTTTTTTTGTAAATATATGATATTTGGTTTACATATACCAAAAAGAGAGACAAAATCAGGTCAAATTCTTAATTAACTGTGCCTGAAAATTAATCTGCTGTACAGGATTTATGTTTTACAGGATTTCGTGTTTAATGTGACTGCATGGGGAGAACAAAAAAATACCTAGTATGACCCAACGAGCGTTTTCCTTTGATTGGTTCCAAACTAAGCCAGGTTAAACTTTCTACCTAATTAATAAGCATGAAATCCGCAATGTTTCTGCAATTCAATTCTTTTTATAGCTTTTCAAATTAACAAGATTCTCATGGAAAATGGACACTCTGTAGTAAAACAAAAATTGAAGAAAAAACAATATCAGTTAGAATTTATATAATTATTTTTTTAAAAAGTATGGAAATGAATAAGAAAATGTTTTTTTTTGATTCACTTGAACATAAAACTAGTAAGAAAATTAACTAGTTGGCTCTGCAACATTTCTGATAATATCGGGTCAATTTAATGTGAAATGAAAGGTGTATTAAAATCAATAGGTAATGACATTTGTCTTGTTTTGGTAAAAAATGGGCACCAGAGATGTTATAACATCGTATACAGGGTGATATTTTTCTTATACAGGGTGAAATATTTAAACAATGTTTTTTTATTGTTTTTAGTAAAAACCAGTGGAATATGACGTCTATAACAAAAACATTGCAACGGCAAGAGAAATCTAACTGTGTACTTGAGTTTTCTTTAAAGATCGTGGAGAAACCATTGGTGTTGTTATGGGCGGCATGTTTGAATTTATCATTTTAGGTGGTCTTTTCGTCAGTTTCAATTATGATGTATCACACTTGTTGTTTAGATGTAACGTTTAGACGTATGTTACTTGCTCTTGTTATTTTGTCTTCTTTTTTTAGTTTTATGTCATGTTTAAATGAAGAGCACTTCCAACATCAACCTGAAGCCAGCCTGAATACATTGTTTGCTCGTTTTTTTAGATATTTTTTATTTGAAGATGTAACTTTTACGTAAAAAACAAACAGCAAAGGCCTGACCGATAGACCAGTGAAAGCAAACTGCCATAATTTAAGTTCAATAGAAAACGATGTTGATTTTACGTCCAAATCACGGCAAAAGCAAAATGTTATGTTTTTGTTGCAAAAACATAAAAATTTGCAAAGATCTACAGCCCAATAATTGTAGTACAATAGGGAAAGCAGGTGAGTAAAATCCTTTAAAAATTTCAAAATCAACGGCCCATAAGAAAACTAAGCGTTGGCCATAGTTTCTACACCAAGTTTGAAATAACTCAAGTTTGCAATAGGACTTTTCGTGCGTATGCAATGGCATCGCTTTCTTTATCTATGCAAACGTCCAAATTCAACTGCTTTTTTGAGTAAAAAAGCCAAAAAAAGCGATGGTTCAAAATTTCACTCTGTATACTAAGAAAATCATCCTGTATAATATGGTATAAAATCTCTACGGTTCCTTTTGACCAAAAGAATACAAATGTTATTAGAAATAATTACGAAATTTGTTTCTCGTACACTTTTTTATTTTTTAATAACTAGAGGGTGACCGGTTTCGCTAATAGCATCATCAGACCCTCCTGCAAATTACAACAAGAGACTTAACCTAAAATAAATATGCTGAAGCTCCTTTGTAATGTGTAATTTGCTGGTCTTATATTCGTGGATTAGGTCAGGCAAAATTGCTGATACTGTATATGTTTGATTATTATCTATACTGTGTACGTTTTTCTTTAGAAATAATTACGAAATGTGTTTCTCGTACACTTTTTTATTTTTTAATAACTAGAGGGTGACCGGTTTCGCTAATAGCATCATTAGACCCTCCTGCAAATTACAACAAGAGACTTAACCTAAAATAAATATGCTGAAGCTCCTTTGTAATGTGTAATTTGCAGGTCTTATATCCGTGGATTAGGTCAGGCAAACTTGCTGATACTGTAAATGTTTGATTATCTACACTGTGTACGTTTTTCTTTAGAAATAATTACGAAATGTGTTTCTCGTACACTTTTTTATTTTTTAATAACTAGAGGGTGACCGGTTTCGCTAATAGCATCATCAGACCCACCTGCAAATTACAACAAGAGACTTAACCTAAAATAAATATGCTGAAGCTCCTTTGTAATGTGTAATTTGCAGGTCTTATATCCGTGGATTAGGTCAGGTAAACTTGCTGATACTGTAAATGTTTGATTATCTACACTGTGTACGTTTTTCTTTAGAAATAATTACGAAATGTGTTTCTCGTACACTTTTTTTATTTTTTAATAACTAGAAGGTGACCGGTTTCGCTAATAGCATCATCAGAGCCTCCTGCAAATTACAACAAGAGACTTAACGTAAAATAAATATGCTGAAGCTCCTTTGTAATGTGTAATTTGCAGGTCTTATAGCCGTGGATTAGGTCAGGCAAACTTGCTGATATGTCATTACCTAATGTCATTACCTAATAATTGCATTACACCTTTCATTTCACATTAAATTGAAATGTTGTTTAGCCATACATAAAGCAACATTGCACTGGATTAAAACGTTGAATTATTGCTAATATGGTATGCTTTCAATCTTCACAATATAAGCAACTAGTTTATCAAAGAAATGCATGAATTTACTTAATATCTTTGGAAATATGAGCAATTGAAAATTTGTACCGTTTTTTTTTCCACAGTGTTATATATAAGTCTATATCTGCCACGCCTCCGTAAGGGTGTTACAAATGTTGAATCAAACTCAATATACCCTCACCACATTAAATGTGGGGGTATAAATATCAACTTTCTGAAGAAATATAGGGCGTCTTGCGGAAGACCTATGTTTTCCAATTGGTACAATTTTTTTTGGAGTTGTATGTGAATCCATACCGACAACTTTACATGGACTTGATGTTTTCATTTGCATTTTTGGATACATCATACTTTATACTACTGGACCGTAGAATTGCAAAAGTAAAATGAACAGTGCCCTTATATAGCTGAAAGCGTAGCCAAAGGTTCACAAACAGCTTCATTATTGCTCGATTTATAATGATTTTATTTTAATCAAACGACTTTATTATAGCCAATCATACATCTATAAAATGAAATAATCCAATCTCGACAATTAACACACTCCCTTTTGCTCGTGAGTTAAAAATTTCTTTAATTTACAAAATAATTTATTTTGTTTTCAGTCGGCTCTGTGGTGGTCACATCGCCTTATTTACTACAATAGCCTCGTTATTACAATTAGCCCACATCATCTTACAAAAAACTCATTTAAACTCCCAAAAAACACATTTACAAAAAAAAACTAAATAATCTAACCTTCCCGCTAGATATAAACCCACACAACCCCACACTAAATTCAGCCAACAAATAACAATAAATTAACACCACCGGCATCCCTACATTCCCCTTAATCTGATTCGCAACACCGTAGAAACTGTTTGTTCTTCCTAATCCGCGATCAACGTGACATCGTGCCCCCCTACCCTTGTGACACTTAATCTTCCCCACGAAGCCTTCGAGAGACACATTCCGAATTATCGGTAATGAAGCCCTCCTCCTCATTTGAGTAACGGCGTGACATTAGACGGACGATAATGGCGAAGGCGCCGGAACGTCTCGGAATACGAAAACAAGAGAGCATCGGCAGGAATGGATGGCGGTATTCCTATGCTAGATGAATGCGGTTCCGATTGTAGAGGGCGCAGCATACCAAATAAAACATTGGCATGAGTTCAATTTGCTATTCGGGATTGGTAAACACCTTCGGATAGGGTCACTTAGGCCAAATTCGCTCGTCAATATTATTGTTATTATGCGCCCTGAGTGGTGGTGGTGGATTTGCTGACTTAGTTGGGAGAATATTTTGATGAATTATTAGACATTAGTAGCCGGGAGGGTCAACAACATATAGGAGACACATCTAGAGGTAATTTTGATAGACGTATGAGGGAGGTATTTATTTAGATGTATGTGACTTTGACGGTTGGAAAATATTTAAAATTCGTAAGATATTAATAAATCTGATATAAGAATGAAGATTCTCTTTTTTGCTAAAAATTTGTTGGAGAATAAATGTTTATTGTTCCATCAAGAATCACACTTTGTATCTTTTTAGTTTATTTTGAAATGCAGTTTCATTTAGTTTCAGTTTGATACTTTTTGTACCTTGGTCCCTTTGCGCTTTATCATCTGCTACCCAGTCCTTAGTTACAAGGTACAAGTTAGTTTGAATTAATATTATACTCAAATATCAAACTTGAATGTTCTATTTCAAATTTTACATCTCGGACCAGTGAAAAGACATTACATAAAATTGAACAAAAAAATTAGAGGCCACAATTATGATTGATCAGTGACAGTAGTAACAGCGTATCCAAGCAATTTGTTGATAGAAGCTGAATGAAAGTATGTTGACTTTGGAGCAAAGGGTTTATTTAGTTCTTTGTTACGGCATAGATGAGGTATCGTACCGCCGCGCAGTTCTATTGAAGATTTTAACGTAAAGTACCCTGAGGTATACGTTTCTGTCAATTGTGTTCGTGAATTGGTTACAAAATTTCATGCAATAGGCGACTTGAAAAATATCAAGAAGAAAGCGAAATGGCGAAGATGATGCAGGAGCTGTTAGCTATTGATTCAGTGAACACTTGCCCAAAAAAATCGTTGAGGCAAAGATCTTGAATATCAGTAAAACCCACCCGCAAAGGATTTTTTCAAATTAAAAATTTCATCCTTATAAACCAGTACTGATACACACTTTAGTAGAAGGAGATGATGCTCGTCGATTAGAATTTTACCTATTAATGGGAGAACGAATTATGGTCGATAGATTTTTCTACAGAAAAATTATTTTCTCTGACGAAGCGACGTTTACCACAAATGGAGTTGTTAGTTCACAGAATTGCAGATATTGGTCTCAAGAAAATCCAAATTTCCGTATTACAACCAATTCCCAAAAATATAAAATAGTGAATGTTTGGTGTGGGATTTATTACAAGAAAATAATTGGACCATACTTTTTTGACGGTACTGTAAACCAAGACAGTTATTTTGATATGTTGGAAGATCTTTTGCTACCTACTTTGGACGAAATCAACATACAGCTCATGTGTTCACTACACTATCAACACGACGGTTGTCCTGCTCATAGCGCATATCAAGTCAGTGATTGGTTGAACAGACATTTTTCAAATCAGTGGATTTTACGATTCGGCCCTATAGGATGGCCACCACGTTCACCTGATTTAACGCCGCTTGATTTTTTTTCTGTGGGGTTATTTAAAACAGAATGCGAATAATTTTCATGATAATGTAGACATTCTAAAACTAATAAACGAAATAAATGAAGAAACAATTGATTTGGTATATCGGGAGTTTAGAAGATTGGAAAAATGTGTAGCTGTAGGAGGGGAACATGTGGAGTAATGTTTTGTTAAATTACTTTGTTAAAAATAATTAAAATATAAAACTTATAATACAACATTGCAATTTGAGATCTGGGCATAAATTTAAATATAAAACAACTTTTACCTATAACATTTTTATTCTAATTCCGAAAAACCGATAGTTTAGTTTACTCTTCGACCAATTTAACATTTTCGTGTTTTCTAACCAAATCAAAATATCAACAATCGCTTTCGACTTTTTAGGACATATAAAGAATGACATTTCCTCGAGAAATTAAAAATTACGTCCTTCATAGGTGTAGTTTCTTTTGTATATATTATGTATTGGTAGAAAAATTCTCATTCATTTTGTTAATGCTCGAGTCATTTTTTCCATTATTCACTCATTTTGTCAAATTGAAAAATTTTCGTGAATTAAATAAATGTTCTCCTAACTCTCATCCGGATACAATCTACATAGAATTCTCCCTAAAAACTATAACCCACAATAACCCACATCACATCACATCAGGGAATTCAATCGCCCGCATGAAACCCGTTATACAATTAAATGTTCCCGGTGCCATTTAAATAAATTAACATAGTATCGAATATATGTAATATACTACCAGTGATAGTGTCATTCCGGTACGTTTTGCGGACATGATTAGAGGTGTTTTACCTCATCACACACGCACACACCCACACACACACACATACACACACACACACACACATACACATATACCTACAGGCGATATAACGCTATCGCTTAACAGGATCAATTGTAATTAAATCAACCAGCTAATTTGATCAATTTTCGAATTTGCCGTTTTGCGACGCGAGTATAGGGTACTAACCGCGTTACTGTCGAAATAAGCCCTAATGAAATTTATATTTATACTTGTTTTTGGACATTAAATCCTGCAATATTTATTTGGACTGAAACTGAAAATTACTAGGTAGCTAATTATAAAAAAAAACATTGGACCCAGTGTAGTGCCTTGAGGAACACCATAATTAATACAATAACGTATACATTTTAGTAGTTTTTTTGTATTTATTATTCAATAATAATGCAATTTTATTATAAACAAAACAGTATTACATCTCTTAGTGTGTTTCTTCTTCTTCTGGTTTCTTACAACACTTACATTTCCATTTTCCATTTTTGCATTCACATTCTTTGCAGTCTCCTCTATACTCCTTTGGATCACATTCTATAGAAAAGAAAAACTCGTTCTTAAAAAATGGTTTGTTATATTTAAAAATTTTCCAGGACCTTTGTAAGGACATCCAACTTTTGTGCAAGCCCACACACCGTCGCCACACCAACACAAGTTGCAACCAATTCTAATCCTTTTGCAAACAGGGCAATCCTTTCCGCAAGTCCCTGGGCAACCATCACATTCCCATGTTCCGTGGTGACATACGCAATTGTTGCAGTCTGATTTATACTTATTTGGATCGCATTCTAAAAAAAAGACCAAGAATAAAGCAAATTTTTCAAATATGAAAATAAGATATTTTCAGAACTTTACCTTTGACGTCGCAAGCAATTTCTGTGCAACTCCATCTGCTATCATGGCATGTGCAGTTATTACAGGTAATATTTATAGACGTATTTTCAAGGCAGGTATCATGACAAACAGATACCGCACCGAAAATAAAATAAAGGCAGAGGACCAAGAGTTTAAACATTTCAGGGACCATTTCTGGTTTCTACTGAAGGAAAATAAGACGCAGAATACATATTGTATTTGTAAACAGTTATAAAAATAGATATCACAACGGTAACGTAGTACATTCCTTTGATATACAAGGATGGTCGGAAAAGTTTTTGACCCAACAATGAAGATGATCTAAGAGAGATCTAATTTATGAAGATATAAACTTTAAAAATTGAATTTCTTGTGATTTATTCAGGCCTTTACTGGTTAAGCACGAACTACACACTGGCAGCATGAAGAAACGACACAATGTGAAATGTTGAACTAAATATCGTACTATACTGTCTCATACGTTGCATTGTTTATTGTTTTTGTTACCTTCATTAATGCTATTACGACGTTCTTTTTACTCGTTTGTTTTTGTTTTGATATTAGTAATGAAAGTATAGTTATTGATAAATGTGCTGTTAAACAACCTCGTAAATAACTATATTATAAAGTTTCCAAAACATCCAAAGTTAAAATAATGACATACAGAGTGGTCTTAAAAAATTAACAAATTTCCTCAAGAGGTTAGAATCAGTTATGGACAATTAGTGTAAAATACCATAAGACAAATTTGTTTTACATTTTTCTGATTAAATCTTAGTATTTCAACTTTTATTTTTATCGTTGGCTATAATATCATTTAATGTTGGCGACGCGAACTGTCAAATAACTTCTCATCCACGTAGGTTTCGACAGACTTTGACAGTACGTTCGCATAATGATGACAGTTCGTTCAAATAATGAAGTCATTATTTGAACGACCTGTGATTATTATACAACGCTAGTGTCATTATAATCATTGGCGTGTATCATGATGGGGATTATATAGTCATAGATACGTATGCACTGAACTTATTATATGCGAGTCGTATATAAAAAAAGTTAAAATTATGAAATTTTAACTTTTTTTATATTCGGAGTGTGAATCATTCGTATTTAAGACAAAAGAAAAACTTTTTTCGAGGAATTAAAATCTGCTGTATTGTGTCTTGATACAATACCAATAAAAATCGATTGTTTATTTGAGCATTCATTCATTTAAAACCAATTCATAGGTAAGTCATAGACAAGTAAACAAAAAAAGTGTTTTTTTTTGGTGGAATTACTGTTTTATGATCGATTGTTTTTGTATTGATGATATTATCGTATTGCAAGCAAATATATTTTCGATTTTATAATTTCACGGTCTTTTTCATTTTTAAGAACCGATCACAAGTACTGATTTTAAGAATATTACAAGGAAAGCAGGGTTCTTGATACTCCAAATTTCATTCGTCTGCCTTCAGAATTAAAAAGAATAAACAGGCATATCTATGTAAATACAACACTAAATTTCTGAATAATAATTACATTTGCGTGCATGATTATCGTTTGCTGGTTCAGTTTATTTGGTTTGATATTCAAAGTGATGTTAAGTACTCTAGTATTTATATTCAAGGGCACTTATAAAAGGTTAACAAATGCAGAGGACGCTGATATTAAAATAAATACACAACAGCATGATCATCATCTACATTGATTTTTTAAAATTATTTTATTGATTAAAGTTAAAAACACATATACTTATGGCTATTCAATATACCTAGCTGTTGTGGTAAACTTGTTATTGACAAAAAGGTTTAGCACTATTTAATATTTTCTGTTATGAAAGTATAATACACGTAGATAATAATTGAATAATATGTTAAAACAATCTGATGATTATCTTCCTACTGGGGCTTCTTTCTCTGGAGGAGATTTCCCACAACATCTGCATTTCCATTTTCCATCTACGCATTCGCATTCAGAGCAATCAGCTCTATACTCGTCCGGATCACATTCTAAACAAAGAAAAAATTAAACCATCATACAAAGTTAAGAAAAATTCCTATTTCTTCAGGAAAATTTACCTTTGTAAGAGCACCCCATTTTTGTGCATCCCCAACCACCTTTGACACAATTACACGTATTGCAACCAATTTTAATCGGTTTGCAAACAGGACACTCCTTTCCACAAGTTCCTGGACAACCCTCACATTCCCATGTTCCATTTCGACAAATACAATTACTACAATCACTTCTATACTTATTTGGATCACATTCTAAAAATGGAACAATAAAAAAATAACCCAAAAAAAAGAAAAAATTATCGTAAATTTACCTTTTTCTGGGCAAGCCATCAACGTACAAGCCCAACCTTTTTCCAGGCACCTACACGTATTGCAGGTGGTATTTATGGACTTGCCTTCTGGACAGGTTTCATTGCAGTCATCATGACAGGTATCGTGAGATGTTACCATACCAAAGATAACGAAGCAGCACAGAATAGTGAGATTTAACGTTTTTGTCGCCATTTCTTGTGTCTACTGACGGTAAGAAAGCGGAGAAGCGATTTTATATGGGTCAATTGTGATAACAAAACAAATGAAGGTGGCATACCACATACCGGCGATATAAGTAAAGCGCATAATGCCGTTGTATAAACAATATTTCACAATATTTAGTTATTTTTTTACAATGTTTATATATCAGTTATAAATTAAGTTATGTTATTTTTTTAAATACCATTGTTATATGCGCGATAAAAGTAAACATGTTTACAGTTTGAATACAAATATTGTATATGATGCTTGTTGAAGCAACTATTGCTGAATAAAACGTTGCCCCCAGTATTATTTATCATCTTTTTTATTTCCGTAATACAGGGTGATAGTGTTAAACATTTAAACCCCAGATAGATGCTATTATTTTATGTAAAAGTGATATCTGACGTTATCTCAACCAGGAGCCTTATTCTGCAGCACTTAGCGATATCGCAATACGTCACATCGAATACTTAGCGACATCGATAGCCGTATTCTACCGTTTTTATCGATATCGACTGACGTCACAACTTTCCGACATGTCGCTAAATTTAACGGCAGCTTCGGAGGTGTCGATAAGTTGATTCGATATCGCTATGCGTACGTAATGTCACTTTACTTTCATTGTGTACGGACTGTGTGACCCCGGTGACAACCAGTGTGTCAAAGGTGTAGAATATCGAAACAGCTAATAATGGTTCAGCAGCAGACTATGTTATAGGTTCCCGCCTAAACGTCAAGAAGTTTTAAAACGGTGGATTATAGCTATCCGAAGAGATAAGTGGTATCCTTCTAGACCCAGTAGGAATTGTGGACAAAATTTTTTTAGAAACTGATTATCAAATCAAACAAAGATGTAGCAAGAAATTTTTGAAACTTGATGCTTTGCTAAGTGTTATAGATGATACGTGGTATTGCAGCTAGGCCGTCGAATTATATTGTTAATATTGTTGATAAGAACATTGCTTTTTATATTCTTAAGTAAGTAATTAATGTAGTTTTAAATAACATTTCGAATAAATAAAAATTGTAAAATGTGAAAAATAATTTTTTATTTATAATTAATATTATCCAATAAATATAATCAGCATCATGTGGACTACTTTTTATATGAGAATGCGTTTCCTTAATTCAGTGATACAAAGAGCATTTAGTCATTGGATTGAACTACTAATATATAATTTGAGAGTACCTATATGTAGACAGTAAGTTTTATTTAGCCGGAATATATGAATAAAATATACTTTTTATTAAATCTGCTATTATTATCTAGTTTATTGAAGTCTCTGCAAAAGTTAAACTTGATTCATTTGTTGCAATTTAATTGAATAAGGATATTATAAATAAAAATGTGTAATTCGGCCGTAGTACTGAATGAAATACAAAGAGATGGCTAGCCCACATCACTGCGAGTTGCATACCAAATGCATTTGCCTCACTGATTGACCATTACGGGTCCTTTCCAGAAAATACGTAGTATATACATTTCACTGCCTCAAACGTACAACATAAGAACCTCCTGACCACGAATCGAACTGCTGTCACATCTGACAGCAAATGTACTGTCAGTAAGGTATTTTTTAACCGAATTTTAGCGACATCGATACACGTGACGTCACGTCGAATCGAAACGGTATAGCGATGTCGCTAATCGCTATAATTGTAGAATAAGGCTCCAGGAACGTTATTTCAAACAAAAATAGCCTTGGATTGCAAACAGTAAACAAAATCATAAAACATGATGAGTTGTAAAACGTGGCACAGTGACTTCAAAAACAAACCAATTCCTTCAGAACACACTGTTAGACAAGTAGTTGGTTTTATAAGATTAATAAATTGTCTAATAAATTGTAAAAGTCTCAAAGTAAAACTCATAATACTGAAACAAAACGAAATCGATACTTATGTATAATGAGGAATAGATCTCAATATTTTGCTATTTTGCTAATATAAAAAATAACCAATAAAAATAAGAAACACATTCCATGATTTTTAGGATTGATTTATAATTATTAAAATCTTTTAATTGTCTGAATGGTGCAGGAAACGTTTTATTGCCTTATATAGGAAAATTTTGGAGAATAGGAATTGTAAATATTGATAATTTCGGGGAAGTTGTATACTGGGGTAGATTATTTGCCCTGAAAACGAATCGGGGATCCCAAATTTTCGATCACATAAGGTTTTCAAAAAAAGTGGGGCACAAAAGCGTGATTTTGGTTAATTTTACAAATTTATAACACCTGAACCCATTGTCCTTGAATCCTCAAAAATGGTCTCATAGTAAACCTTAATCTTTGCACTTTTAGTTGAAATCCTGAAAGTTTGCTCACAGTTTGCAACTTTCAAGCTCGGATTCGCATTTAGCGTAAATAAATAAATCAAAGACGCCTAATCGCTTTCCATAAACAGACAAAAGTCAAAAATTTTCGAAAATTTTTTTATGTAAGGCTATAAATATTGTAAATTGAAAAAGTGTCTAAAAAATGATGTCTATGGTCGAAAACAATTCAAGGCCCGAAATTAAATTTGATATTAAATATGTACGTAGGCTTTCACGGACAGAATCATTTAGAAAATAAACTGCTTCCGGGTTATGCCGTGTGTCAAGATTTGTAAAAGCTGACGTTTCGCGACCCATGTTGGTCGCTTCTTAAAAGCTAATTGAATACTGAGGACCTACCAAGAAAATCTCCCTTATATACCTAAATGAAAGAATCGGTGTATTACTGAAGAAATCGGGTATCACGGTAAGGTACAGAGCACCAGCAAAGGTAAAGGATCTTTTGCCTAACCCAAAGGATATCACACCACCCCTGAAGAACGAAGGGGTGTACAAGATATCATGTGAGTGTGGAACATGCTATGGTAGGACAGACAGGACGAAGTATCGAATGTCAAGGAGCACAGTAGAGACACCCGGCTACGCAAGATTCAACAGTCCGCTGTTGCTCAACACTGCCACGAGTCGGGACACACAATGAATTTCGATGACGTGCAGATGTTGGCAAGGGTGGGTAATTATCATCGAAGGCTTATTAGAGAAGCCATCGAAATTTACAAACATCCTGACAACATCAATCGCGAGGACGGTACTGACATTAGTAGGTTCTGGAAATCGATCCTAACGCGGTCAGGTGGAAAAGCACATGGGAGCGGTAGCTCCAGGTGTGCGCAGTGATGTGTAAATTTAGGTATATAAAGGAGATTTTCTTGGTAGGTCCTTAGTATTCAATTAGCTTTGAAGAAGCGAGCAACATGGTTCGCGAAACGTCAGCATTTACAAATCTTGACACACGGCATAACCCGGAAACAGTTTATTTTCTAAATGATATTAAATATGTTCACATTGATATAATCAACAGTCAACGTGTCATAGGATTTTTTCAAATATAAAATTGTTTCAGAGATTTTCTCATGCTTCCATACTTTGCGCGCTGACTGTATAGTGCACCAGACATTTTATTAATTATAATTTAATTTTCTTATAGTTTGTAACATTCTCAATGAGATACATTATCACAAACTAATAATACCTACAATATGATATAACATTTTCAAGATGTTTCACATTCAAAATATGCGAATCTAATATGGTCAAAAAATTCAATTTGCAATGTTTTAAAAATTAGGAAAATAACAAAAACCTTAATTGATCGGAACGGTGAGTTTCTAGTTGAACAGTTTCAGTTAATGGCTGTGATGTGGATGATTTGCCACACCAAAAAGTACGAATATCATCTCTGAACTTTCAGAGAAATGTTCAACACTGCCACGTTAAGCATAAAGGTCAAACAAAAAAAAACAAATTTCGATAATTAAAATTTTATTCAACTAGTTAGTACATAAACCGCAAACATTTAAGGTTTAACCACAAATTAATGAAGGTGCAAAGACTAATAATATTGTGATATGCAAGTTTTAATCTTTTTTAAAATTAAGAACGTATTCCAATATATGTGGTGACTGTCAGTATCTTCTTATTATGGACTCTTACAACACTTACATTCCCATTTTCCATCTTTGCACTCACATTCGGAGCAGCCATTTGGGTAATCTTTGGGATCACATTCTAAAAAAACGAAATCGTCAACATAACAAAATAAATCGCTAATTTTAACACTTTACCTTTGTAAGGGCATTTACTTTTTGTACAAGACCAAACACCTCTATTACACGAGCAACAATTACAACCAATATCAATCGGTTTACATACAGGGCATGCTCTTCCACAACTTCCTGGACACCCGGTACAATCCCATGTACCGTTACGACATACACAATCAGTACAATTACTCTGATATTTATTTGGGTCACATTCTACAAAAAAAACAAGATGTCTAAATGTAAACAATGTCTGTTTCTTTGTATTACCACCATCCTTTACTCTCGAGCAGAAGTCTAATTTTATAGTTAATTTTTTAATATTTACATTGTTTAAACTTAAAGTTAAAGGAAATGGACAAACATATGGCTACAGCAATAGCTCTGAGCTGCAAATTCTTGAAGAAAAATTTCAAAAGAGATTTCAGCAATTCGCTAAAATTGAGTAAATCGTTTTAACTATTTTATGAATCCTTGTACTTGCCAAGTAAATATGCCAAAAATAGCTAGATACAGTGAAAGCGTTAAGTATGGAAACATGAGAAAATTTCTGAAAAGGATTGTGTTTTTAAGAAAACATTGACTGACTAAAATACATTTTCATATATTGTTATTGTGGAAGTACTTATTTAATCAAAGAATATAAACAATAATTGATATCCTCCTGAGACAAAGCGTCCATTTTGTTGGACACTTTGTATTTAATGTCAAATATATTTACAAACCAAATAATCTTTTAGAATATGTTTTATATTATACATCATTTTGCTATCAAAAAGATGTTGGTTCTCGCAGCCCTACTAGAATGTTATCTAAAGTAATAAAAAGTTTGGGGACCCATGCTTTAGAGCAGCGTTTCTCAACCGGTGTTCCGCGGAACCCTGGGGTTCCGTGTGATGTCGTCAGGGGCTCGGCGGAAAAATAGTAACAAATAGCGGTGACGGTCGCCGGTTCAAGGGCACATTATTGGATTAATAAACAAGGTCAATCCATGAATAATTTTGATTTGGCGCCCTGCTAACTCAATAAACCACTGTTATTTCGATATTACATCCAACGGGCAACATTCTAATTTAGACTATTCATTAACTTCAATTGACAATATTACTTACAATTATTTGTCATATAAAAACAAAATAACCTCTAGGAAAGAATAATCTGGCAGAGTTATTGGTCTCTATTGGTCTCTACCATTATTTGTTTTCAATATTTTTGCCTTTCCAAATGTGTGACAAAATAAACCTATAATTTGAATCTGCTGCTCATAATGGTAGGTACTTTAGGAGAAGAACAGAGTTGTAGCTGGTGGATTTCAATATGATCTTAGATTCCAGATTAGATTCTTAGATACGTGACTGCATTTAATTAAACAAAAAATAATTAAATTAAATTGAAGTAAGTACTAATTTTGACAATGAAACATTTAAAAGTGCTTCACATATTTTTATTTATAATTTGGTATGTTTTTGCATTTAATTTTCACCTCGAGTTATAAATTACCTTGAATCAGTCTAATTTTCAACATTGTGTATGTATGAGCAAGCGTTTTCTTATTTAACAAACTTTAAGAGAAAATACAGAGATCATCTGTTATAAATACAATTAGTGTGTATAAATATCTTCTACTTGGGTGTTTATTCCCACACTTTCTTTCTCAAAACGTAATTATTGTTCTGACTAAAATGTTTCTTAACGAATTATTTATTTTTTCAATACCTTAAAAAATACTAAAATATTAATAAAACAGTATTCTAAACTTCTTAAGGAATATTAACTTGTTATCAATAGCTTCATATGAAACTTTTTACTCAGAATAAATGTTTCTTAATTTTTGTATTTTGACCAATGATTTTTTTTTAAATTTATACTGAATTTATTTATTTAATTATTTTTGAAAGCTACTTTTTGTAATCTTCGTTTTCGCATTGTTTGATTTGTATTTTCTTCTTCCTTCCTTTGGAAATACTTGAAGGAACTAAAAAGAACAAATAAGTTTGTACCTAGAGAGAAAATCTGCAATGTTACAGAAAATGAATGTAAAAATCTACCAAAAAAACTGTAACAGAAGAATTAACTGTAACACCTCTGGTTTTGGATACCAGCTAAATGTCTGTATTGTTTTTACAGAATTCACGTATTCCAGAAACATATTCCTGTGAAATTAGCACAGTATCACCTTAATTTGACAGGGCATTTTTTAAATTTTACAGGGAAAACTGGTTACTTGAAATACGTTACTATTTAAAGGGTTCCGCAAGAGTAAAAAGGTTGAGAAACGCTGCTCTAGTGTTTAACCTAATCACTAGCAGATTAGAAGACAGAAAATATTTACCTTTGATTGGGCACGCTAATAAGGTGCATATCCATTGGCCTTTGCTGCATACACAATGATTGCAAGTGATATTTATGGACTTGCCTTCTTCACAGTGTTCATGGCAGTCATCATCGCAGGTATGATTAGCTGATGCCAGACCGAAGATAAAGAAGACGCAGAGAATGGTGATATTCAACGATTTAGTCGCCATTTCTGGTTTGTACTGAAGGTACGAAGAGTCGGAAGTGATTTTATATGGGTGAATAATGATAAGAAATGACATACCACATACCAATATATAAATATGTAACTACGCATATGGTCGACGTGTCAACAATATTTCATAATAGTTTTCAAATTTTTATATGGGGTATACTTGATTACAGGATTTATGAAATGAGTTATGCAATTTTTCAAATAGCTGATGTTACAAAATCAAAATAGAAAAGTAAACATGTTTACTGTTTGAATAATTTATATTATTTGTAGTGAGGTATCTGTTAGAAAGTGGATATTTTTAAAATTGTCTTTTAGTTACATAAGAATCAATAGAAATATATTTTGTTATTCTACATTTAATAATAATATCACAGATCAGTTAATGTTTATGTTTTCTAAAGCAAAAGGCAATCTTGCTTCTAATCACCACATATCGTTTTGAAAACGTTTTCCAAACTCATATCGTTTCGAAAATGTATGCATGAGCGTTTTTAAAACTCAAATCGATCCCAGAAATTCGTGTTTTGACCTTGACATTTCAAAACGGTATTTAAGAGTTTTGGTCCTAAAAAGTCGAAATACATTGTTAATATTTTGATATAACATACATGATGGTTAGAAAACACGAACATGTTAAATTGGCCGAAGAGTAAACTATCGGTTTTTCGGAATTAGATCAAAACTGTTGTAGGTAAAAGTTAGTTTGAATTAATTTTATGCTTAAATATCAACCTTGAATGTTCTGTTTCAAATTTTACATCTCGGACCAGTGAAAAGACATTACATAAAGGTGAACAAAAAGTTTAGAGACCACAATTATGATTGATCAGTTGATAGTAGTAACAGCGTTTCCAACCAATTTGTTGATAGAAGCTGATTGAAAGTATGTTGACTTTAGAGCAAAGGGTTTATTTAGTTCTTTTTATGAAGTTTTTAACAGAAAATACCCTGACGTATACGTTTCTGTCAATTGTGTTCGTGAATTGGTAAAAAAATTTCATGCAACAGGAGACAAGAAATAAATATCAAGAAAAAAAAGCGAAATGGCGAAGATGATGCAGGAGCTATGTTAGCTATTGATTCCGTGAACACTTGCCCAAAAAAGTCGTTGAGGCAAAGATATCTGCAAAGGATCTCATCAAATCAAAGATTTCATCCAGTACTAATACACACTTTAGTAGAAGGAGATGATGCTCGTCGATTAGAATTTTGCCTATTAATGGAAGAACAAATTATGATCGACAGATTTTTCTACAGAAAAATTATTTTCTCTTATGAAGCGACGTTTACCATAAATGGAGTTGTTAGGTCACAGAATTGCAGATATTAGTCTCAAGAAAATCCAAATTTCTGTATTTCAACCAATTCTCAAAAATATAAAAAAGTGAATGTTTGGTGTGGGATTTATTATAAGAACCTTTTTTGACGGTATCTACTGTAAACCAAAACACTTATTTTGATATGTTGGAAAATTTTTTGCTACCTACTTTGGATGAAATCAAAGCTCATGTGTTCACTACACTATCAACACGACGGTTGTCCTGCTCATAGCGCATATCAAGTCAGGGATTGGTTGAACAGACATTTTCCAAATAAGTGGATTGGACGATTCGGCCCCATAGGATGTCCACCACGTTCACCTGATTTAACGCCGCTTGATTTGTTTTTGTGTGGTTATTTAAAACAGAAGGTGTATGCGAATAATTTTCATGATAATGTAGACATTCTAAAATAAAAAATTAGGGAAGCAGTAGACGAAATAAATGAAGAAACAATTGATTTGGTATATCGGGAGTTTAGAAGAAGATTGGAAAAATTTGTAGCTGTAGGAGGGGAACATGTGGAGTAATGTTTTGTTAAATTACTTTGTTTAAAATAAATAAAATATAATACTTAGAATACAACATTGAAATTGAAATTGAAATTTAAGTTTATAACACCCAATACTTTCTTAATTCATAAAAGCACAAAACTATCTTAATCCTACGAATAGTTCTAATCACTATTCAAGCTTTTCCGCCAAAATAACGGAGGCGCCGGTATATTTTTTCCTTATCGAAAAACCCTCTTGTAAAACTTTGGGATTAGTTTCTATTTCCGCTGCCCTTTCATCCCTTCCGATCCGGAATGCATGCGCAAACATGTTTTTTTATGCAGCCGAAACTCGGGAAAAGCTAACATCCACTCACACATAGATAGACAACACTGTTAACGCTTGGTTTCTGTTTTTCTCGCAGCCTGTTGGAATGTACATGCATAAGTACGAGTGGTCCGGGACCCAGGAGAGCGGAGACTGCTCCATCTGGATTAGGGCCGCTCAACTAGAGTTCGACGACGGCAGCTGGGAGTGTCAAGTCACTGCGAGTGACTTTCACACGCAAGACGCGCTCACGAGCTATCCTGTTCGACTGGTTGTGAGAGGTAAGTGAAAAAATAACACTAGTTTGGAGAATAGAAAAGGAAAAAGGAGGTTAAAAAGGAAACAATGGTAGAGGAAACTTTGGTGGAGGATTTGGGAAAAATAACACGATGTTAAGGGGTATTTAGAAGACGATTTAAGGGGTTCAAAATAGTAACTAATGAAAGTAATCTCCAGGATTGCAAGTAATCGTATGGAATCAGTCTAACAAAATTAGACCTAAAACGTTCCATAATAATGTCTTTAAATTTCTTTTTGTGGTTTGGCTATAAGTTAGGTTATCGAACATACAACAGATATCAACATAACAATTATAAAAATAGAAAAAATCCATCAACTAAAAGTAAGTAGGCACTAAATTTGTCAAAAATGCAATAATCTAAGATATGTGACTATCCTGGTCTACTTAACTCTAATTGTGCCTTGTTTTAAACAGTCTGTTTAAACCAGTAATTTAGATACGATTATTGTATTTTTGATAAATCATATAATTGGTATATTAATTTATTGTAGGTTCAAAAAATGTCTGTTTTTATGTCGTATTTATTACATTTGACTGACGTTTGGTATAACCTAAAGAAATAAATGTATTGCTTTCTATTTGTAAAAATATTCAAACTGGACTGTTTGAGTTTTCTAGTCGATGATAGTACTTTCGCAGTCTTCGCTATTGTAAACATGTTAGCCAACTCACTACAAACACGCACTACAATACTCGACGTCTAGCGAAGTTGAAAAGAAAATAATTTGTGCACTTATAGTTATCATTTAATTATATTTTATAATGTATTACAGCAGACAATAATTCGACGCAACTGCCATCGGAAAGCATTTCTATATTTTGTAGTCCACACTAAAATTTGCAT
Source organism: Aphodius sticticus (assembly GCA_963966075.1). NCBI lineage: Eukaryota > Metazoa > Arthropoda > Insecta > Coleoptera > Scarabaeidae > Aphodius > Aphodius sticticus. The sequence continues at coordinate 105,448,952 of OZ014506.1, forward strand.
AAATAATTATAATAAATATTGAAATTCCTTGCCGATGGCAGTTGCATACGGACCTTCAGAATCGAATGGTAGCGAGCATTTCACGATTGGCGCAATAATTATGACGTGGATTATTTTCGCGTTTTGAGGGTCAGAGACGGGAGCCTTAAATGATAAAACAGTCACACTTGAAGCAAATGTTGGTTAATTTGCTTGGGTATCAATATTCAGTAATGTTGGTAATTTGCTGTTGGTAATTTCGTTATGGGGATACGGTTAAGACTGCTTACACACGTAGACGCTGTATGCGAGACGCGCGCGTCTGAGATTCAGCTAATACATGTGTTCATGGAGCCTTTCACACTGTGACGCGCGACGGATACAGCGTCGCGATACTGAATTTTCGAATTTCAACTTTTCAGTAGCCGGCTGCGGAATCCGTGACGGGATACCGATTTTATATTGCAGTGTATGGAGCCGTTCAGACGCGCATACTGCCGCGCAAGTGGCGGTGGGGTAGGTTTAGGCAGTCGGTACATATATAGTACACACCAATTATATATATTTTTTGATTTAATGCTCCCATTAACGATTAAATAGGGTATTCCGGTCATGTCGAAATTTAAGCAGATATTCGGTTTAACCTATTGTATAATTTATGAGGATTCATATAGTTAAGCTATGAGCTTTTTGATTTAGTTTTTCTATAAGATAATTGCAATTAAAAGTGCATTTCGTTTGAATTCACCGACCACCCTGGGAAATACACGATGATTACCGATCCCTAGTAGCGGTGGCAACAGCGGACAGCTCTCGAACAGCTGATCGGCCAAGTTGACGGTTGGCGACCCTGTTGTTTGACAACGAATAAAGGCAACTTTTTTGAGAGATGATTTGATCATTGAAACTTGAAGCCAAACATCTCTCATCTCGCTAGTCGGCAATGTAAAGAAAATCTTATCAGGAGTTACTGTTCTACTGCTGTTACAGCCCGGCACAGAACAATGTCGGCGTTGGAGTTTATACATTTTGAACAAGTGTTTGATATAACCTCAATAACCAAAGCAGGTGTCAACAAACGAGCGATTCTAAACGTTGACACAACAGTAAACAAAAATTTACTACGTGCACCCTAGATATAGCAACGTTGTCAAATCGCTCACTTTGAGCGGTCTTTGTGACGTCACAAAGACCAATCCTAATTCAAACTTCAAACAACGATTTCTCTTAATTTAAAACCATGTTTTATATTTTACCTACGACCGTATGTGTAAATGTCCCTTACGTCACGGACTACTTAGCTCGTATATCGCTTATAACATACGTGTGCCTTTGGCTGTGCGTTTGTGTTTTTAACGCACGACCTAATGTCATAATGACAGATGTCGCGCGAATATTTTGATTATTTATTTGTCATTTCTGATACAATTTATATTTATTGAAATTTTCGGTCGTAAGTAAGTGCAATACTCGAGCTGTAACATATTATTACTAGCACGTGATAATTTATGTTGAATTTGTACTGGAATTTTTGATCGACACTCAGACAAAGTTCTCCGTAGTTGCAATAGATGTCGCGCGAATACATTGATTGGTTAACCGTCAAATATTCTTACCTGTATTTGTTTGTCATTTTTGATACAATTTATTGAAATTGTCCGTCGTAGGTAAAATTATGTACAATACTCGAGCTGTCACGCATATTACATACTCGTGGAAAATAACAAAACTCGCCGCTTCGCGGCTCGTATGTTAAATTTCCACTCGTACGTAATATGCTAGTTACAGCTCTTGTAATGTAATATACTATTACCTACGACCGTATGTGTAAATGTCCCTTACGTCACGGACTACTTAGCTCGTATATCGCTTATAACATACGTGTGCCTTTGGCTGTGCGTTTGTGTTTTTAACGCACGACCTAATGTCATAATGACAGATGTCGCGCGAATATTTTGATTATTTATTTGTCATTTTTGATACAATATATATTTATTGAAATTTTCGGTCGCAAGTAAGTGCAATACTCGAGCTGTAACATATATTACATGCACGTGATAATTTATGTTGAATTTGTACTGGAATTTTCGATCGACACTTCAGACAAAGTTCTCCGTAGTTGCAATAGATGTAGCGCGAATACATTGATTGGTTAACCGTCAACTATTCTTACCTGTATTTGTTTGTCATTTTTGATACAATTTATTGAAATTGTCGGTCGTAGGTAAAATTATGTACAATACTCGAGCTGTAACGCATATTACATACTCGTGGAAAATAACAAAACTCGCCGCGTCGCGGCTCGTATGTTAAATTTCCACTCGTACGTAATATGCTAGTTACAGCTCTTGTAATGTAATATACTATTACTTGTGAAGTAGCAAACAGTAAGTAGCACCCATACTTTGTAAAAAATGACAATTTCAAAAGCACCGGAATACCCCATTGGAGCAAAGTTACCCTAATCTATTATTTATTTATTATTATGAAACAACAAGAAATGAAACCTAACCTAACTTTTCTAGTTTTGAATTTTTCATATCTTTTTATGAAAAGCCAGTGTAGCAATATTTATTGTGATAAAAAGAAATATAACCCAACTTATTTAGTAAAACATACTGAAGTGTTGGATCGTGAGTGCCGCTGTCACCTATACTGCAAAATTGTACAATGTTGTTGTGCTATTCTGTCAAACTGCGGCACTGTACCGTCAGTGGCGAGCGTTACAATGGAGGGATTTATCTTCGATAATGAAAAATTTATAAGTTTGGTGGAACTCATGACCTGCCTGTTGAACACCGCCGACAGTAATTACTCAAATAAATACACGAAACAGCAGTGCTGGGTATCCATATTTAGAGAAATGTACGATAACCACATGGTTCTCTTTTTGTGATTTTTCCTTGCAAGCCGCCAAAACATAATACACTCCTCTACATCTATGTTTATCCCGCACGGCACTGTAGTCGCAAATGATACTAAACAGCTGTCATCATACGGGCGCTTCGCATACAGTATCCAACAGTATTTGCGTTGCATCTCATCCGAATTCCGTATCCTGGATACTGAATTTCGCATACAGCGTCTACGTGTGTAAGCAGTCAAAAAGTTACTAAGAAGCTCTCCCAACATTTATTTTCTTAAAGCGGCACGTAACTAAAATTAATTTTGAGATAATATTTAAAGGCTGCTACAAGCTGTAAAATTCAATTAAATTAAAATAAATAAAATTTCTATCTAAAGACATGCATATTTTCTATGTTTAATAAAAATATCTGAAAATATGAAAATTATCTTTTTGATTCCTGTTTGAAGAAAATAGACTTAATCGAAAGCACAGGAAACAGAATGTTGTTCCATGTCTTCCTACTCTTATCAGTCCGAGATGTTATTTTGACTATTCACGAAGGTGGTTTACACGTTAATTAAAATGAATAAACATAAAAATAGTATAAAATACAAATACCTTTCTCCTCATAAAAATAGTATTTTCTTAAATTCAAGTTTAATTAAGTTTATTGCTGCGAGTAACCACTAAATATTATTTTAAAATTGTAAAAAGACACTATTATTCTTTTCAAATCATATAAGCTTTGAAAAGAGTGAATTAAAAATTTTCTTAAAATTAAAATGCAATTTTACGTTTTTACGGAACACTATCAAAGGTGTTGCTTGAAAGGTGATTCATCAAATTTAATCCACGTGAGTTTTATTATTCGAATCGGTACACAAAGCAATCTTGGGGAATATCAATATTTAATATGGTAAAACATTAAAAGAAGAAACCATGGTTCAAAGTAATCTCTTTTAGTCATCAAAGATGTCCTCGGGACGAGTTTCGAAAGGTAGCAACCCTTATGTCAAAGTGAAAATCATAATCATAAAAGATAATAACAGTATGGAGTTTAGTGTACTTCAAGTGGGACACAATATATTATTTTTTATTAGTTATTTTGGAGATTTTTTTTTGTATAGTACCTGTTTTTTCCGGAAATGTATTCAAAAAATATTGGAAACAATATATGAATACATATTGTATTCATTCAGTAATTTGATTCTGAGTGTATGGCATTTCATTTGCGAAAATAAAATGAAGCAACGTCGAGTTTTTTACGCGTCTGCAAAAAGCGCATTTAAAAAAGGGATCGAAATTTCATTGCCTATAGCGGAAAAATTACCATATGAAAAATAATATTTTAAATTGCCTCCCAAAATAAATACAAAATAACACATATGAAAAAATACACATACATATATCAATGTGGCAATGTTGAACAATGTTATTTATCAGCATGCATTAAAACAATAGAATTTACGTTATATTTATAAATCAGAATGTACAAACAATTACGAAATGAAAGAATTTCTTATCTGAGAATTTTGTAAATAAATACTTACTCAAACAGTATACGTATAGCAAGCAGTGATGTGGGTCGGGTAAATACCCGGCATGTGGGAACTTATAAAATGGGTATTTACCCCTACTTAGGGTAAATACCTAAATTTTGGGTATTTATTCTTTTTATCCTTAAATCACCATTTAACAACATTTCAGAGTTTTTTATACAAGGTGTAACACTTTTTCCCGCAAGAATTATTTTTAGATAGTAAATGTCATTCTGAGTCAAACAATGCTAAAACTAAGAAAGAGCACAATCAATACCCATAACAAAATTAAAAGTAAATAAATTTAAGTAAAAAATTCGAAATGTTAAAAATAGACTCAATAAACAAATGAACGAAAAGAAATTACATATGAGATTTTTTAGACATTTGTTTCTCTACAAGTAATTGTCATCCTGAGTATAAAGTTTCTTTCATGCCGACTTATTGGGGTTTTCAATTCCTAAAGAAGTTGTTACCATTTAATATACAGTATTCCAATTATTTTACAATTATTTCAAACGGTTGTAATTTTTTAAGGAATAAAGAAAACACATAGGTCCATATGAAACTTTTTACTCAGTAGCATTTACTATCTGCAAAAAAGTAATGCGGGAAAAAATGGGACACTCGGTAGATGCGTACTGTTGATTACAAATAATGTAAAATATTTGAGTTATATTAGAACATTCAGTACGTTTAGTTGGATTCATAGCAAAATAAGAAATTGATTAACAACGACAAAAGCAGATATGTCAACCCTACTTTACATATAATCATAAGTTTCTGCTAAATCTTTTTCGATAACAGAATCAGAAAATATGGAAGATTCACACGAATGAATGGACGATGATGCCAAGTAAATGTTTGCTCTTGATATATCGTCAGATCAGACTGATATTTTTATTCTTTGTTTTAAAAAATGTTCTTATTTTAATAAGAATAACCTTTATTTTGTGATAAGAGAATACCTTTTTATTTTGTGATAAAAGAAAAGTTTTATTTAGTAATTAAATATTTACTTTTACTGCTATTTTTTATGATAATATTATGTTTATGAATACCCCTATAAATACCCACTTTGCGTAAATACCCGGGTATTTACCCGGGGTATTTACCCTTGATAATAAATACCCGGGTATTTAACATCACTGATTGTAAGCCATTTCGTTTTGTGGTTTTTCCAAATAGAAACCATTATTATAAATAAAAATAATAGTTCGCAGTTCTCTTAATAATAAAATTTTTAAAATGACTTCAAACTCAACAAATCAAGTATAGCTAACCACAAAGTGTCAAACCCAAGACGCCATTGAGTTTCGTGAACAACCTGTAATAAAAAAACGTACCGAGATGCACTGAATAGGTAATTTACGTCCTCCTCAGTTAAGAGAGCTCCCTCTTGCGGCATTATTCCAAAGGCAAGTGCCGCTATCTATATACGTACGTTGAGTAGGTCGGGGTTGAGTTTCACCCCCGCGCGTTATTTATAAAAGTAAACTGGGGCGGTTGCAGCGTCGTAGCCGCGACGCGGCGGGTGGGGCTCGAATAAATAAGCCCCTATCTGCATCTGACTGCCTAAAGTGGCGATAAGACTATTTAAGAAAATATATATACGCTGAAAATTTTATAGCTCGCCGCGAATATTTCACGCCAGCGCACTGAACGGCGCAACGGGAAACTATTTATCTTTATGGTTTCCCATGACAATGCATCCTGTGCGCCCTAAATTAAGACTTCACACTGCGTGACTGCGCCAGTTCAGTCGATAGCCGAGCTTTTGAAAGCGTGTGAAGCGGTTACGAGAAGTGGATGTACCGGTTTGATATGGAGATGTATAGTACCTATCTTATATCTTTGGATATTTTACACGGATCGAAAATTTATTTATTTTTGTAGTTTAGAAATTGCTTTAAAAAAGACTTCTTTTGTTGCCATGGATCGACGAATACTGTCACTTTAAAGTAACCAAACGATAATTTTATTAATTAATTTTTATTATTACATTTATTGTTTTGCTTTTTTATTTTTTAGTTAGATTTAGACACGTTGTTAATTGATTTATGGAATCAGAGACCATTGATTTCTGGTTTTAGTCGTGTATGCGTAGGTATTGTATAAATTAATAAACAAATTCAAATAAAACTCACATTATATTAGACGAATGTTGCAGATTCTCTGAAAAGAAATGCCAAATTTATTATTTGTCTTATCATATTGAATTTTAGTTTTTAATTTTAGATATTTACATCCCAAGAATTCATAGAACTGAATTTTATTTTCAAATTTTACGACCTCAAATAAGAATAAGTTTGAAATTAACTAGTAGTTACCAATACGTTTATTTGGGCTGTATACAAATCCGAATATAAAAGTTCTCGATCACGTAGTTAAAGTTTTTACGTTTTTTTGTTTTCAAATTTATTTCAGCTGAACCCAATCTCTGATCCAATTAATGCTACAGAAATTTCAAAACGAAAACACGCATGCCACATTCGTATTCAGCAAGAAGGAAGCAAGAAAATCTACCAAACAAAAATCTGATGTGGCCAGGTACATGATTTTATCATACTGTATATAAAATTAATAGTTTAGCTGTAGGAGATTCTATTTGATCGAAATCGATCGTGTCTGCATTAAAATAAAATTAATTAGCCGTGATTTGACAGATATTTTGATTCTATTGACAGTAGGTATGTCAAAACATCAGCGTATGGCACTACCTACCGTCATTAGAATGAAAATATCTGTGAAATCCTGGCTAACTAGTTTTATATTAATGCACACACGACCGATCTCGATCAAATTTGCTCAGAATTTGCTCATGCAGCTAGACTATTAATATTACCAAAAAATATCAGATATATGTAAATTATACAAAATTTCCTCTACTTTAATTTATTATCTAACTATTTATACGAAATTGCAGAAATGGCCGGCTCATTTGCAAAATCTTTGCTTCCATGCTTCAATGCTTCCAGTAAACATCCAGTTCCTTCGGACCATTTTGAACAAATAACTTTTCAGCTCTAAGTTCGTTCATGAAAGTTCTAAATATGAAGTTTCGTACTGATATCTTCAGTAGTTGCTCCGGAATCGTCGCCACAAAAAAACGGGTACACACAGACATACACACACACACACTAGACATTTTTTGTACTTTGGTCAAAAATGTTCAGGGGACCCAAAAGACGTATTTCCGCCGACATTTCAAAACTTTTTTCGGCACGATTACAAAACTTTGTCATTTACGTATGATAAAAAAGATCCAAAAAAAAATACAATAAAAAAATCCTTAAAATATAGAAACAACCAATCATGACTACATAACATTTTAATTCTAAATTGACAGAAATTACAGTGATTATACATTAGGATGGTCCTTATTTTTCGACTTTTATATTTTTTTCTGCAAGACCTCAATTTGATCCTTTATATCCATACTTAATCCATGTGAAATTTGACTTCGTTGAATACATATATTGAATATTGAATACATACACGTACCTTAAGGGGATCACAATCGATAATAAGAATAATTTGATAATATAAAAAAATTATAAAAAAACGTTCTATTTGGTTTTACTACAAACAATTTACAAATTACATTTATTAATTTAATAGAAAAAAATATCAGTTAGTTTTGGAGTCTAGATACCAGGCATTCGACAGATCGACATTCAAAAAAATTTAATCTAATTTGACAAAAATGCAATAATCTAAGAAACAACAATGAAATAAAAAGTCATAACTGTTTCTAATTCGTTTTTTTTCTCGTGAAATCTGAATCTGAGAAAGTCTGAAATGCATTTATTTCAAAAACTAGACACAATTTGGGATTCTTGCCTTCAGATTCAGATTGTACGAAAAAAAAAATCAAACCAGAAACATTTTTGACGTGTCGGACACGTTTGCTTTGTTGTTGTTTCTTGATTAATTTTATAGAAACAAAACAAAATTGTGTTCTTTTTGTTTTTTTTTTTAATATTGTTAAATTAAACTTATTCTCAAAACATCCATCTCAAAACATGCAATATATTAATTTCCAGACCAAATGTAAATTTACAATTCAGAAATTGAAGTTCTACAGCACACGCTCTACGTGTACATTTGGATATTTACAGTTTTAGAAATGAAAATATTAATTTAGAAGCATGGTATTGCAAAATGTTACTAATACATATTTACTAATACTGTGCTTGTATGTTGTTTAACATATTTTTTTTCCAATGTTTCCCTTTATTTGAGAATGATAGCAGCAAAACAGTACACCGTAATATGAATATAAAATACCTACTTAAGGAATAATTAATATTATAATATTACAACACAGGAAATGCACCATTCCAAGTCAATGATCTCTTTCTAAGGTAAATATGTATGCTTTTTTCCATACGCGACTAGTAAATAATTAACATAGTTGTGTTTAACTTTACATCACCTAATTTGCTATACAAATTAAATATCCTTCATGATTTATACATTATCGCAGTATTCAGAATCTATTTATTTGCTTTATTTGCCTATAAATTCATCACGATCACTAATTTTACTGGTATAATGAGGGAATTTAAATGCAGACTCACACTACTGTGTGTATATAATACAGTAATGCTAATTAATGCAAAAATAGTTGGCTAATATATTATAATTGTCTGCGTGTAGCATACGTAGCTTTACTACTTACTGTTCGTGTCCTACTACCATATGTTAACAAAGAAATAAACAGCATGAGGTGCTCCGTAACAAGTTCTAATTAGCACATTTAGCCCCAGGAAAATAACTTTATTAATAAAATAATGGCGCACGTCCAGTTTGAAAACAAGAAAAAATTTATACACGCAGCGTGTATTAATTTCAGTCGTATTATCTACATGCAGTAAGTATGATCTAAAATAAAATAGAGGTACATACATGAAATAGTTTTATTAAATTATTCATATTAAGACCCAGTTCTACCTGTGCTAAAAAACGCGTTTTCTATTAACGGCGTTATTTATGGTTCAAAATTGATGAAATTCTCAGTGTCTATTCTTAGATAACCAAGGATTTTGGCTAGGCCAAAAATAATTCTTTGGTAAGATAAAAACGAATTTTACTTCTACATCTTTCTCTTTTTTCAAACATAATACTCCTAGCCAAAGTCACAATACAATAATAGATTTTTGATCTAGGTACAATTTCAGCCCAAACATTATAACTTTTCCGCTAACCGAAAAATGCGATAATTATCAGATGTGTAAACAATGGCCATATTTCGGCTGTTACGTATGGCCAGCTCATCGCAGACACCATAAGCTTTAATCGATACGTAAACCACGGCATAGACACGGACTCCGACAGAAAAACATCGAATCTAAACATTTTATTTCGTAGCTGCGATGTTTTTACAATGGAGCCTTAAACACTAAGACAAACTTGTAGTTCACAGTTAAACTCAATTCTGCATACTATTGCGATAAATAAAAGAGTTTGTCATACTAAAACAAATTATTCAGTCCCCAAATTTCAGGGGTATTTCAGTCTACATCATAATCTGAATACTACATCCTGAAAAGTTGGCGAAGTTACTGGGCTTATTATATCATCATAAAAGAACGAATATGTTAGCCGGGTCGTCTGATAAATAGCTCAAAAAAAAATAACGCTAGAAGCGCTCCGTTCTCAAAACTTTGGGCCCATTCAACTTTAGGATGGCTCGCCAGTCTCTCTAAAAGGCTTAAAAACTTCCCTCTAGCACGCGCTGAATCCCCAGGTCCATAACATTTTCATCAAAGTTCACTTTTCACAGATAACTAGGCCCGGAATTTTCCTTTTTATCACGTCGTAACTGCCTTGTCCTTTTTAATAAGTGCGACATAAAGAATAATAAGAGAGAGGAGGGAGAAATATGTTGATATGACCTGAATACTGCTAGGTTTTAAGAAATAAGACGCCCTCTATGCTTTGAAAGGCGTACTTGAGTTGATGGCCTTCTTGTATCTTGCATATTGAAATATTTGCGTAATGTAAATTAATTTCATTTCTAAATACTGGGAATACTCGGACTCAGGGAGACTGGTTTTGTCTACAAAGGAGGGCGTTTTCTCTTAATATTTCAGTGAATTCTAAATTCCGTTCTTGAGGGCATGCAGTAAATAGTGTACTATGAAGCACAATCAACATTTGAACTATAACTAAAATTTGTTCGTAGATTTGATCTAAAATAAAAGAATAATTACTTGAGAGCTATTGGTTCTACAAGTCACTGATACATTGAAACTAAATGAAGCTTTACAGGCTTTTATAATTCATCAAGATGTCTCGATGGGAAAATAGAGGGAAAAAATACACGCGTCAATATGCGTAACATGTAAGGTATTGTATTATGTTGCGAAGTAGATTTTGAAAAAAAAACTCGACACAATTAACACTTACTTCCGCAGAAGTGGGATATAACTTTTTTAATAATTCTGGATAAAGGTCAACCCAAATATGAAAAGACCGTGTGCATCATAACGCAGGGTTTTGATCACAAAAAGGTGACGTATTGCCAAATTTGACATAAATGTAGAAATATGTAGAAAGCCACGGATAGTATAGGACCAGAATCAATGAGCTTGCAGCATCTGAGCATAGCGTACCGCGACAATTCACTTTCTAGGATTCTCGAAAAAAAAGGGAAAAAACTATTTTTCTACTCTATTGATGAATGCATTCATTATCATGGTAATTTAGGTTAAGTATTCTAATCATTCCCCACACACATGACAACCATTTCATTCCTGGCTCCTCATACCTCGCGAGTCGTGAGAAATATTTCATTTCTCACGGCTCTAGAACTAATCACAGCTCTGGATTTTTCATTTCCATCGTGTTGATGATACACTGCTTAGCGACATTGTCAAGCCATTGACAACGTCGCTAAGTGACAAGCGCACCAACCAATTTTAATCTGTCAATATCCTATAAACCGTCATAGTGACATACAGCCGTCCCTATATGCAATAAATAAAATTTCATTGCATGGTCGTAGAAAAAGTATAGTATTCCATTCGCAAGTAACTACAAAACCAAATTCTAAAAATCAACCTAACAAACTCAGATGATATATAGAAATTTAACCAAATATTATACCGACAACAATGTGGAGTTTCACACCTTCCAAGATCAAACCAAAAAACCGTTATCGGTAATATTGAGAAATGTTCCACTTGCCCTGACCATCAAGTAAATACAAGATGAACTGATAGTCCATAAATTGCCAATACTCAAAGTAACAAGACTGTCGAACAAAGACAAAAAACCAATTCCCAATTCCCACTCTGTGAAACCCACTCTCTCTCAGGATTTAAACATGACAGAGATCCGAAATACTGCAGTAAAAAATTTGAATTAAAAAGGTACAAAGTTTTGTCATCAATTTTGTTTTCCTTAATTCACACATGTGACGTCACAAGCAAAGTTGACAACTTTTTCGGTATGTTAATTTCTGCTAATTAGTCCAGTCAAATGATGTTTTGGCCAGGAAAAAAAATATAGAAGTTTTTTCTTTCATTCCAAATGTTTTTGGACGAAAATCGTAAAAAAAGCTCAAAATTTTCTACTTTTCTTCAGTTTTTTGCCATTTTTGGCAAAAACTGTGCACTTTTCGACGTAGACTACTATATAAAAATATAAAGTACACTCTCAAAAATACACCCTCAAGTGTATTTTTTGGTTGAATGGTTTGGCCGCTAGAGTGCGCTGAAAGAAGGCAAAATTTTCCTACTTTACGTGCGTGTAATTCTGATAAAACTACATTAAATTCCCTACAAATTGCATAACTATCGGTTATTTTCAATTCACTACAGTCATTGCTAATAATGAATGTGTTTAACGACATAATTTCTCAAAGTAATATTTATTTTTCCTGGATTTATGACAAATTATATCTAACAAATGTCATAGGCCTCAGTAGCTCAGATGGGAGAGCATTGTGCTAGAAACGCAAAGGTCCCTGGTTCAAATCTAGGTTGTGGCTGTAATTTTTGATTTATTTAAAATTTACATCCCGCCTGTATGACACCATATTATTAACCTATAAATATTATTTTGACAAATTATGTCGTTAAACATTGCCTAAACCTATATAAATATTATATAAATATTGCTAATAATGTTATTTCCCTTTCATATTTCAGAAGAGATTTTTATAGGAAATTTAGTGCACTTTGTTTTTGTATATAGTGGTCTACGTTGAAAACTGCGTAGTTTTATGACTTTTTGCCAAAAATCTGAAAAAAAGTCGAAAATTTTGAGGTTTTTCGAGATTTTCGTTGTGAAGCCATATCCGTGGGAAGTAGCGTCGGAAGCACCCCAAAAAACAATGCAAGAAAAAAAATTCTATATTTTTTTCCTGGCCAAAACACCATTTCACTGGACTATACAAAAACAAAATTGTAAACAAAATTACCGGAACACCCAAATAATTCTACAACGGTAAAAAAATTCAAAAAAAAAATCAAACAAAAGTTTTTAGACTTTAAACAATCCATCGTTCAAATATATTTTGAATATACAGGCTGTTCATTTTATTATAGAAATCGCGTAAATTTTTTTTTTCAAATGGAACAACCTGTATCTTTTTACATTTTATAATTTTAGGACTAATTCTGGACATTGGTTATTAAAATAATTTTTTTATAAAATGCATCATTTTTGAGTTTTAAGCAATTAATTTAAATTTGTCAAAATTACCGGAACACCCAAATAATTCGCCATCGGTAAAAAAATTTCAAAAAACATTCAAACAAAAGTTTTTGACATTAAACAAGCTATCATTAAAATATATTTTTAATATACAGGCTGTTCATTTTTTATGCAAATTTGGTTAACTTTTTTTTTCAAATGGAATACCCTGTATATTTTTACATTTTATAATTCTAAGACTAATTCTAATAATTTTTTATTGGAATAATTTGTTTATAAATTTCATAATTTTTTAGTTATAAGCAATTAGTCAAAACTCCTGAACTTCAAATTAAGAATTGATTTGAAGGATGCAATGTGGGATAGCTTACCACATTAAAACTATTGTCCTTTCAGTGATTTCTTCCGGTTTTATTGGAATATTGAGCATAAAATGAAGTAATACCTCATCTCCTAGTTATATTCAACGAAGATCTGAATAATATTTGGTTTCAACAAGATGGTGCACCGCCGCATTACGGTGTCCAGGTTCGGAATTATTTAAATTCAATTATCCCGCAGAGGTGGATTGGAAGGAGAGGATCCATTGAATGGCCACCTAGGTCGCCGGATTTACAAATACTGGATTTTTCTATTTGGGGCCACCTAAAGTCCAAGGTTTACACCAATAGGCTGCAAAATATTGATGCGTTGAAGCAGAGGATAGTGGACGAAGTTCAGAGTATTACTGTCGATCATTTAGACAACTGTTTACAGGAATTTGTTGGTAGGTTGGGGCATTGTCAAGCCGCTCAGGGATGGCAGTTTGAAACTTTAATTTTATTGTCTTGTTATTTTTTCTTCACATTGTTATTATTTATCCGTTCGGCTAAAATAAATGTTTTGGAGTTTTGATTAATTGCTGATAATTAAGAAAAGAATCAATTTATAAAAACCTACTTGAAAAAAAATTCTTAGAATTAAAAAATAAAAATGTACAGGACGTTTAATGAGAAAAAGGAAAAGTTTTCCATACTTCCATAATAAAATAAACAATTTTTTTTTACCGATGAATTATTTGGGTGTTGCGGTAATTTTGACTAATTTTAATTAATTGCTTAAAACGCAAAAATGATGCATTTTATAAAAAAATTATTTTAATAAACAATGTCCAGAATTAGTCCTAAAATTATAAAATGTAAAAAGATACAGGGCGTTCCATTTGAAAACAAAAGATTTACGCGATTTCTATAATAAAATGAACACCCTGTATATTCAAAATATATTTGAACGATGGATGTTTAAAGTCTAAAAGCTTTTGTTTGAATTTTTTTTTGAAATTTTTTACCGTTGTAGAATTATTTGGGTGTTCCGGTAATTTTGGCTAACCCTGTATATAAGCAGAATTTTAAAATGACTATTTTTACGATATATTATTAGTTGTTGGAAATTACGGTACATACCAACCGATTTTTTTGTGTGCTAAATGATGCATAATCCTGATGAATGTAATGTAATAATGTAATAAATCGATAGAGATAGTGTTCAGGTTTTCTTAATTGTTTCATTTTAAATCATTTAATCAACGCTAATACTATTTTTACATTTTCTTGATATACAGATTATCTGCTAATAAAGGCTATACCAGATTACCCTACTTTATAATTTGTAATTAACCTTTCCGTTATCAGCTTTCAATATTTTCACTAATTTGCAACTATTGTCTTGCGCATTATTATTTACTGATAAATTTTTGGAAATTCATGTTTGGTTACCTTACTAGTTATTGTCGAAAGACTGTACACTTAACTGTATTATAATTATAATACTATTAACCATTTTTCGACCAATGTTCTATTCATAAACTCCTTCATGCATAACTTATAATGGCAGCTTTCGATAATAACGACATGATGACAAGGGAAAAATGATGTTAACGACATGACAAAAAAATCAACTCCAATCCCATCAATGAGATAACAGAACACATATGTGATTGTTTCCTTTGTTATACCTAATACATATTTAATACGTCCATCAAAGGAATACGCAATTCCATACAATTTTTTCATCAACTGCGGTCAATTGGAAGAAATTCTTTTATATAACAAATAATAGATAATAATCACGTGAACGTAAAAGAATTCAAGGTACCATTATTTGAAATTCTTTGTCTGCGCTGGTGTTCATTTGATAAAATCAGAAACACGTGGGCGAATTTTGAATTATAAATTCGCCGAAATCGTGTCATCTGTATTACATTTGACGGACGTTGGGGTGCGAGTTGGGGACGAGAGTTCCATGAATCAAGTGACACCCCCAGGCGTCTCAGACGCTTGTCAGTGTCGCGCCCGCTCATTCTGACAGATAGAAATTTCTATGCCACAGATAACGTCCTCCTTTTTCTCTGTCTACCCCAACAGACCCAACGCTTAATTTTACCGTATGAAACGTGTCTCTCTCATAAACCCATTTTCGCCTAATATCCTGGATGTTCTTGTGGGATAGTATATTATGTAGTGGAGTAAATAAGTTAATGTATTTTAGATGAGCTTTCCAATAAACTATGCAATGTCTGGATACTGCGTTCTGTGAAATATACAGTGAGCACATAAAGTATGGAAACATGAAAAAATTCGAAGTTTTCAAATGGCAACCACATATTTGTAGTGATATTGATAAATTTGTTAATTCTCTTAAAGGTATCACAAAATTTATCGCCTTTTTTCGAAGAAAATTTTCGAAAAAAAGAAGTTGAAAAGTAGGGAAATATTGATAAATTTTGTTTGTTTATGGAAACCGAATAGGCGTTTTCGATCGCACTATTTGCGCTGAATGAGACTCTGAGCTCAATAGTTGTATATCACGTCTGGTTATTGCGTTTTTTGGAGTTACTTTTATGTAACCATCTGGTATAAATTTATCTAAATTACCAAAATTTTTGACTCTTTATCCCACTTTTTTCAAAAACCTTGTGCGATAGAAAATTTTAGCGCCCACATTTGTTTTCATGGCAATTAATTCTACCAAAAATGCAATTTCATATTTAATTCACAACAGCTATTTTCTCTAAAGTAGTTTACACTTTAAAAAAATTTTCTGATGTAAGGCCATATTTGTGAACCTTGGTGCAAGAAGGGAATAAGTCATTGTTCGCAAATTTTTCAGGGGAAGCAGAACAAAAAAAAAGGTAAAAAATCGGTAAAAAGTTAAAAGGTAAAAAATAAGACCTGGGGTATTTTATTAGAAAAATACGCATACATTTTGAATTATTTATTATTTGGTGCAATAACGGGATGAGTCCCAAAACAACTCAAAATACAAATTTCCCAAAAAACTCCTGTAGATACTTAGTTGTAATCAGATTAATTTTTATCCCCAACTGGGTTATTTCTTCTTTATTTAAAAATATTTGGAAAGTGTTCCTCAATTTTTGCAAATTTTACAAAAAGTTTTTAAAATTGGCAAATAATTTACCAAAAATTTTCCAATTTTTTATTGACCATTGTCACCTGAAATCTGACCTTTAAATTTTTTAAAATTTTTCGAAATTTTTGAGGGTCTTTCAAATTTTTGAACATTTTCCAAATCTTTTTATTGATTTAGGTAATTATTTTTTTCCAAATTTTGGATCATACGTAGTATTATAAAGTACTGTAATCGTGCCAAAAAAAAAACTGAGATTTTGGCGGAAATATGTCCTTTTGGGTTGCCTGGACATTTTTGACCAAGGTACAAAAAAACGTCTGTGTGTGTGTGTGCCCGTGTTTTGTGGCGACGATTCCGGAGAACCTACTAAATGTATCGGGACGAAACTTCATATTTAGACGTTTCATGACTAAACTTAGAGCTGAAAGAAGTTTTGTTCAAAAGGGCCTAAAGGAACTGCATGTTTATTCTTAGCATTTTCCATACATTTTGCAAATGAGCCGCCATTTCTGTCATTTCATCAAAATAGTTAAATACTAAATTAAAGTACAGGAAATTTTGTATAATTTATGTCTATGACATTTTTTGGTAAAATTAATAGTTTAGCTGCAAGAGCAAACTTTAACTTTGAAAGTATGTATAGCAGTTGACTCTGTTGGTCGCTCAGCGTTCTGTGCATTATGTATATACAATAAATAGTTTAGTGAAACCTTAGCAGTTTTTATTCGAACCAACGCTAACGCGTCTACACATTTTAAATATTCTATTTGCTAGAGATCGCTCGTATGTGAATTAGAACTAGTTTGCCAGGATTTGACAGATATTTTGATTATATTGACAGTATTGTCAGTATTGACATTGCTGTATAGTATGATAAAGTCATGTGCCTGGCCACATCAAATTCGTTTTATTTATTCATGCATTGTCACCGGGACATCTGTCCACATGCAAAATTTCAACTCGATTGGAAATTGGCAAGTAGGTAAAATATAGATTACAAGATTTGAACGTAACAAACAAACATAGTGAAGTTAGTATAAGCGGAGTAATAAGAAAGCGACAGCTCATTTGGTGCAAAACAGGGATAAGTCACGATGACTTATCCCGTTCTTGCACAAAATTTTTGAAGGGGACGAGTCAAAGAGGTAATAACTTCGCTATTTATGGACTAATCATCACGTTATTGCACTAAACGATAGCTCGTGGAAAGTAGATATCAATTTAAAAAAAAAATGTAACTTATCCCGTTCTTGCACAAAGGTTCTCATTTCTTAATACCTTTTAAGCTATACAATTTTGAAACCATAACACTGCCGTGGAGAAAAGAATTCCCTTCTTTGATTATGAATATTAATTAATATAATACTATGAACCATTGTTGTCATTGTATTTTGTTACTTGTTTGTACTGTTTTCCGTTTTTTAAATAGTTTTTCTTTACTTTCGTCCTTTTCTTCGGAAGCATTTTTCTGTGGCTTTACAACAGCTGCAGTTTTCTTCGGATTCTCTTTGTATAAAATTGCCTGCGTTCTTTGGCTTTATTCACTTTTCGCTGTTTGATACCATCGATATTATATTATGAAACTTGCACTAAAGAAACATAGAAATGCAATAAATTGTCGAAATCGCCACAGAATGGAGAGGCGTATAAGTAAGAAATACTTTCTAAAAAAACATGATAACACAAGAGACAAATAACACTCCTCGCTGTGCTCGTCATGCCTAAAACATGATATTATTCTGTTTTATTACTACTGATGTTTTAAATTTTAAACCATAATCAAAGAAAATAAATAAATTTTCTTAATTTTTTCCTGATCATAGCACAGACAACTATTATTCAATAATGGTGGAGGTGCCGGGGCAGTTCTAACATAATTTTTTCTTCTTATTTAACATCCATATACATCTTTCTGCGTTCCAAGTAAATGACGGAAAACGTATTGGAATAAGCATTGCTATCAGTATAAAACCCAAAGGGCGATAAATTACGGACCTAGCGGAAGCAGTTCGTGTTTCAAATTTGTTTCAGGTTCGGCGTGCACACCGTTAGTCCCGGCTGAAACGAGTCTCGCACGCATCCCAACCCTGGGGATGGCCTAATAACGGATTTATGAGCGGAATCCCATTTATCGGCTCCCGATTGGGATTAGCAGGTATGGATGCCTGGGGCTGACGCCGTCCCACGCGCCTAATAATCAAGAAATATTAATCATTTGTTTCGGGATTAAAGGTTTACAACCGTGAGGGTTGTAACGAATGAATGCCGGCTTCAAAATCGGGATTGAATTATTTATTACGTTAGCTTATTTAAGACCAAATTTCGACTTCTTGTAATTGCCGTGATATTTTATATTTAATGGCCAAAAAGTTATTAAAAGTTAAGCACAAATTGATATAGATCGTTGTTGCTTCTTGAAACTGGTTGTGGGCTTCCAAATATATGAGTGATTTAAAAGTATACCCCTAAATATGGAGAATAGTTTAAGAGACAATGAAATAAATACTTGTATTAAAACTTTGTTAGGCTGTTTTAACTAGTTTGTAGAAAACAAGGAGAAAAAAATTATCTTACTTCTGTTATAACTAGAAAATCCAGTTTTCTATATCTCTCATTTTGTTCATGTAACGACAAATTTCGTCATTTACCATACCTGACCTGATAATATATGTAGCCAGATTGTCTGATTTCGTTAAACTGGATGCGTTTGATAGAAAATGATCAAGTTTACCTTCATGCTAATATATACTGGATGTTTCTTAATAACATGCTAATATTTAAGAAGGTGATTCGTGGGTCCATTTTGAGGAACAAAAATCATATAAACATAATATGTCCGAAAGGGCGTAACTTTTGAAATACAGGTTGCTAAAGTTATACGAAAAAATTCTTTTTTTTATGATAACTTTGGTACGACTCTAGATATTTGTGTAAAACGATGTCCGCATCTTCTATGCATCAAAAGGAATTTTCTGCTGTACAACATATTTTTTTATTGTTGGCAGTGGCGTTCGTGCAGGGTTTGTACTGAATAATTTCAAAGAGAAAAGTGACACGCCACTGCTTTTTCTTAACGCAAAAATTATTTTTGATATCCTCATTCCTTTCTTATCAAATCTGGTCTCTTGATTTTTTTGTTTAACGTACGGTTGTCGCATAAAAAAATAAAATTCATTCATTTCCATCTCTAAACCTCTTACGAGAAAAACAATGTAAATAAAACCGACTTTAAACAAACATTTATTTTAATAAATACTTGATAGACACTGTTTTTCGTGTAAGATTTTATTTATACTTAAGAGTGACTAGTTTCGCTTACGCATCATCAGACTCTCGTGTCAAAAAGATAAAATAAAACTGTAGATATACACTCACACATGTTAAAACAGACAAACACTTTAAAATTGTTGTAAATATAAAATATTAATTTAGTAATAAATATTTAAAATTGTATAAGGGACAATCACTAAGAACGTACTAACAAATAAAAATCATTTTTTTAATTCAGCTTTTTTGAGAAATTAACCTATAAATTTCATGTTCGAGATATCTTGCCTATATTATCTAATAAACCCACATTTGTTTAAACAAATCCCATTTGTTTAAACAATTCTTTTTTTGCAATTCAACTAAAATTATTTTTTCTAGATCGGTCTGGCTAACTGTTATTCTCAAGTGACATCATATTTATTTTTGGATGATTTCCATTGTTTAAATAATAAAAAATTATTCGTTTTCAATATTTCATCAAATTAGAGTACAGGGAACAGTTTCCAGACAGCAACAAATCAACATTATCGTGCGACACAGTGGTAGGAAATAAGAATAAGAAATGCAGAAAGAAATATGATTAATAAAATTGGTTGACTTAGGAAATTTAATATTTTTAAAAGAAATGTACTCCCCAAGTCCCCGAAAAAAAGGATTTTAAATCAATTCAATTTTTTCGAATAAATGATATTGAAAACGAATGATATTTTACTTAATAACGATTTGAACCAGGTCCCAGGCCCCTGGTTCAAATCCAGGTTGTGGCTGTAATTTTTAATTTGTTTTAAAATTTACATACCACCTGTATATCACCATTATGCATTTGAATAATATTTTATTAGTTAAACAGTGGAAATTATCCCAAAATATAAATGATGTCACTTGACAATAACAGTTACAAATATGGATTTATTAGCTAATAACATACCAAGATACCTCGAACATGAAATTTATAAATTAATTTGACAAAAAAGCTGACTTCTGCCATAATTAGAACAACAGTTAAAAGCTAATAATCATTGATTGTTTAAACAATAGGAAGAATTTGTTTAATGAATAATGTCACTCTAAGATTATAAACTGTCATTTCGAACTCAGAAAACAGATGTTCGACGAAGTTTCGAGAAAAGCGAATTTTATTTAAACAAATGGAATTTCTTTAAACAAATGGAAATTACCTGACAAATGATTATAAACGTTCAACTAGATTTATAGTAATGATTTCTATGAGAAAAAAAGAGAATGAAGTGATTAGAAGGGTAAATTTTCTGAAGAATGTAGTTTTCATTTAACGGTGGTTTTCAGGGCACTGTGGGGGAGGGTTGGGGGCGTCAAAGCCATATGTATAATACCTCAAATTCTTCATTGGAAAGTCCTCTACAAGTCCTATAACTTTAATCTTATGTTTTCCCAAACCAGAAAAAGTATTGGATAAATACCAAGAAATGTCTTTTTCCCATGCATTTTCTTCTCCCTAGGGTGTAGCGCTGTTTATAATTAAATCGCATATAATGCCTGAATAACACTATCAAAATTTTGACAGTTGACAGATTCATTGACATGTCCATGTTAAATGTTTGATTCAAAGTTCATGAAGTTTTCATCAAAGTTTTGCTAAGTGTCAACACGAGATGACAGCTCACGCTAACCTAACGTATGCCTCCTAACTTTCATGCATACATCATTTACCTAGTAGATAGAAATCACTTATCAACAATAATCTATTCATAATTAGTCAGGCTTTGTCATGAGTACAAAAGAAAAGTGTTACAAACAAACCAAAAACTTTGATGATTCGGTTTTCCATCGACCATTTTTTTGACATTCAAACCAGAGGAAAGCGGGGAGAGGTCATATTTCTGGACAAAGCTTGCTAAAATAGCAAAGTACAAATATCCTGAAATGTCATTTTGCATAAAAACTACACTATTCACTAACACAACGAGAGATTAAAATTGAGAGTTTTAAAGTTTTAGTACTATTAAGCAATTTTATTTTTTACGTTCTTTACTCGAATGTTATATTTTAGATTGGCCTGAAGATGAAGTAGAACTTCGAAACATGTACCCAGTAAATTAATTCTAGCAACAGAACAGGTTTTATTTCACCCTACTACAAATTGAGAAGGTTATTAGTCACTGTCACCTCGTCAAGTATTGACATGGTTGACACGAAACTTTGATGGAAACTTTATGAACTTTTCATCAAACATTTGATAAGAACTTGCCACAAAAAAATAGTCAATACATTGATAATGTAATATATTGATAGCTTACATATATCCATATTTTGATTGAGTTTCCTTCTTTTTGCAAGCAAGTGTTCCTATTTTTTTACACAATTGACGAACCAAATTCAGGTACCAAAATTCCATTTCCATCAACTCAGAATCGACGCACTCAAAACTACACCTCCCAGAAACGGGACAATTCTATCACAATTTTTTGGTCGGCCGCCTTCGAAAAGTGAACATCACCACGACACAATGGTCCGTCTCCAATTACATTTTCCGCCCCGAATGTTTCATTCTCTCGGGTACGGGTGAAAGGTAGAGCGGTATATCATCCCTGTTTATGCTACTCGCGTCCCTCCCCCTTTTACCCCCCAGCAACGCATGATATATACACGACAGACATTCGTATCGGATCCGCGTCCGTATTTACGAGGTGAAAATCTTGTTTTTTCCACCTACGGACTGACTACACGGTACGATCCTTTGTCAACGGCTAACGCCCTCTCGCGGCGACGGTTTAATTCGATGATGACGATGGGTGTGAGCTAGCGGAAGAGATATAATACGTGTATGTGTGTTTGTATGTATATGTCGACACAGTCTGTATGAGGAATTGTAAATTGATCATGCGGACTGACTTGCGTTTGTGTTTTGTGGTTGTATTGGGGGTGGTGTGTGTAATGTAAGTTGATAAGAGGTTGAGGAATCGTATTCGTGATGATAATTTATAAAGAAAAAAGTAATCTAAAATGGGTGGTGAAGGAAAACAAGGTGGAAAATGAATATGTTAGTATTCAGCCGGCGCCTCCGCCAAAATTTAATATTACGTTTTTCTACGTTATTTTCGAGAAATATTGTGAAATTTTCTTTTTTGATGTCAACCCTAGAAAGCCCTCTTTATAGAAAAGAATGGTTACTTAACAAAATCTCAAAATTCACAAAATTACTGCATCAAACAGAGACATCGGTAGACTCTACATCTTTAACAAAAACACTTTACGGCATACATAATTTAAATATACCGAAAGTATCTTGGCATCTAACACGTATATCTGACAATTGTGGGAGATTGTCGCATTTGATATTCAACCGTTGACAAAGGCGTTTGTTTGCTGGAAGTCGGAGTTGACGCCCCAACCTGACGGACTCTTGAATTTTTTATGCATGCCGAAACGCTGTGTAAGGACGAACGAAGTGCGCTGTCATCGGACTGTCATAAAGCGAAACTGTAAATTTGATAGTTTTTGTAGCCCTTTGTAACCGTCTGTCATCTCTTCCTCTACAAATTTGGACCTTTCGACAATCTTAAAATGTATCTTTTAAGACATCCCATGATAAATAAATTTATGAAAAATATAGTTACATTTGCTTGAAGGGTAACTATAACCAAAAGTAAAGAAATTTATTATAAAAAAATGACAAATATGGAGACAAGATGGAATATTATCAAAATAAGGACGAAGTGAGCTGTCATCCGATCGCTGTAAACCGAAACTGTAAATTTGATAGTTTTTGTGGCCGTTTGTGGCCTCCTGTCATCTCTTCATATGCATATTCAGACCCTCCGAAAATCTTAAAAATGTACCTGATAAGGTCCTATAAAGTCCCATGATTAATAATTTTATGAAAAATATAGTTGCTCTTGGTTGATAGGCAACTGTTATCAAAAGCATTGATCTAATGAAAAATGACAAAAATGACTAAATGCAATATTACCAAAATGGCAAGGCGCTGGCAAAGCATTCAATTATAACGACTTGTGATTTGTGATATTGTTTTATAAGTTTTTCAAATATAGCGACAAGATTACAGTACAAGATAAGTTCACTAATTAATTTTTACGCAAAATGGAGAAACATAATGAAATATTAAATTTGCTTGAAAGGTCATTTTGCAAAGACATTAAAATTAGAAAACAGCTTCAGCCAAATGAGTAACTAAATATATCAATGTATATTCAATATGTAGACTTCTTCTTCTTAAAAACAAACTATGGTGTTTGGGCAGTGGTAGCCCTTATCTCACCAATCACCAATCGCAAATAGTTTTATGTTATATGTAAAGAAAAATAAAAGTTTCTAATCAAATACTTACATCACTTTTCAAAAGAAAATGGAATAAAAGACTGTAAATTTTAGGATTTTCTAAAGCCAACAAATAGGAGATATTGAAAGGCGGAAATAAACTCAAGGAAGCAAGTTCTCTGAAGGAACCTAACCTAACATTATCATAATTTGAGCAAGCAAAAAATATATGATTTAGACTACCAAAAATACCACAACTACAAGACGGAGAATTTGACAGACCAATTCGAAACATATGCTCTGGAAAAAGCCCATGTCCAAGTCTTAGACGAGATATAACAGTAATAAAAATTTTTGATATGAAGGGACAGTTTTTAAACCAAGGCAACAGATTGACATTAGGCTTAATCAGAAAAGAATGTTTACCTTTACGAGAAGAAGTGGAGTTCCACTCCTCCTGCCAGATCCTCAACAAATCGTTACGCAAACCTATATGTAGACGATGTTTGTTTTTTTAATGCCAACATTGAATTTAAAACATTTTTAAACCTTTATAGTCCAGGCATCAGGCAATTGTAGGCGAATAGATCCAGATAGGTCAAGATTAATATTTTAGTACATTTTGACGTCTTGAATCATATACGATAAGTTTTATTAAGTAAAAGTTACGCATTTTCATGACCATCAATTTGCTAAAATAAAACTTCAAAAACAGAAAAGGTTTAAGGAAATCAATGAAAACAAACTAAAAACATAGTTTTAAATTCAACTTACGCCTTAACAAAGAATTTGACTGATTAAGATAACTCAAATGACAAAATGTTAAAAATGAATAATTGAAGGTGACTATAGTTTCATATTTAATGCTTTCTAATATTCCGTACTACTTTTCCAAACAATGTTTATACATAATATAAAATGTTAAAAATTAATTATTGAAGGTGACTATAGTTTCATATTTAATGCTTTCTAATATTCCGTACTACTTTTCCAAATAATGTTTACACATAGCTTTGAAGATCAACTAATTCCGTCTGTTAATAGCTTCTAAATCCTGAAATTTCATTTCAGATAATGAATCAACACACAAATGGGGAATAGGGTGTATCGAAAAAACGTTGTTTTCGAAATTAAAAATGTCTAGTTCATAAAAAGTTGTCCCTGGGGACCCACATATACTACAAAGAAAAATGGAGCAATTGAAAAATATTTAGGTCTCCCGCAGAAGCCATAAAGTTTATAATTTTCTTTAAGAATTAGAATTTTTTTTTCAATGAAAGATTCAGTGATTTTTCTTTTTCAAATACAAAAAGCTTAACAATAAGCTGTGAAATTACCGTATGCAAAAATATATTACCCTCATGCAACAGTTAGATCGCCAACATTTAGGTTCGATACAATTCTTATCAAAATGACCATTTTCGTATAGTTTAAAAAATGTGCTTAAATGTTGATAAAAGTCTATTTGTCATTACTTTTTATTATGTTCGTACGTGGGCTTTGAAAAAGTAAAACCACTTAATATTTCATTAAAAAATTAAAAAATTCAAGTTTTTAAAGAAAATTATAAGCTTTAGGCCTCCTAAATATTTTTCAATTGGGTCAATTTTTTCTTGTGGTATATGAGGGGCCACAGGAACAACTTTTTGTCAACTTGACATTTTGAATTTCGAAAAAAACGTTTTGTCGAAACATTGCAACCTTGATCGCTTTTCTATCTCTTGAAATAAACATTTACACTAATAACGGTCCGTACACCAGGTTCATTTTCGGGTCTATGTTAATGAAGAACTAAAATTTTTATTAACAACTTTTCAGAAAATGTTATTCTTAATAAATCCTTCTGAATTGTCTTAAACCTAAAATGCAAATATTAGAATGTAACTATCGGCGCGAATGCACCGGTTGCTACCAAAACTATAAACACCTTAACAGTAAAGTAGGTTTATTTTAAAAGATATACAAAATGTTATTTGAACAAGTGTTTAGTAATATTAGAGGGCCCTAAATTCGAAATAATAATCACCTTCATCGTTGCATGAAGTACATGGAGTAGTATATGCAGTATATGGAACGGCGAAGGTGACTATAATTTCATATTTAATGCCTTCTAATATTTTGAAATACTTTTCCAAATAATGTTTTTATGTCCTACATGATCGTAAAGTGACATTTTACATCTTAGATACCGGGGAAAAACTGCTTCTTAAAGCCCGCGAGGGCCCCCTCGAGGCATAAACATCCGTTTAATGCCCTTGGTACATAAATAACTATTATATAGCTTTGAAGATTACTTTACTCTTATGTCCTTTTCATGTTTTTGGCAATACGCGGTATATGCAACTGAGAAGGTGATCATAATTTCGTATTTAATGACCTCTAATATTTCCAATTCCTTTTTTTCAAATAAACGTTTTGCATAGAGTTGAATATAAAACTAACACACGGTACAGGTAAGCAAATACTTACGATCTAATATTTGCATTTTAGGTTAAAGACAATCCAGAAGCTTTTATGAAAAACAAAATTTGTTCAAAAGTTAATAATAAAAAAATTAAAAATAGTGACACAATTTGAAGAGTAGGTAAACTCTTAAAGTCGTGTCTAATCGGTGTTTAAATGTCGATACTGGATGCAAACCAACGGATGTTCATTTTCCAGGTCCACATTTTAACGCAAAAGCCTCTTGCATAGCCTCCTATCAGACCAAATATTTCAGGCATTACCTCCCTTTATAAATTTAATCACGTAATACGTCACCACTTTACGTATTTTGTCCTTCCAATGCGGTATACCAAAAGCTATACGCTCCGGTATCGTGTATGTAATATTACCGAGTGGGTTGCGCTAGTTTTGGTTGCATTTCCACGTGAAATCGTACCTGGTAACGTGTTTGATCGCATCAAACAGTTCTCTAATTGCAAGGACTGGACGACAGAGTGTAGTCGGTCGCTAGTTCGCTCGCTCGTGTTCGGTAATGGAATCGCATAACACAGCGAAATATCGATACATCGAGTAGGAGTAAAAGGGGGTTAAGTGGCGAAGTATGGCTCGTTAACTACCCGTAAACCGATCCACTGCGAATACCGCCGTCGCGTTCGCCAATGGTGGCGCTGGCGTCCCATTACATAACCTCCAAGTTCGAAGGAACGTACGTACACTAAACACGTACTGGTACCTATGTACGTAATAGAGGTAAATGTTGCAGATCGCTTGGAAAGGTTTAAAGGTATTATATTTGGAATTAATGAAGTTTTATACGTTCCGCTTTTCATTAACTTTATGTGAAGTAGCAAATTTGCTGTATAGGCAACCAACCGTGCATCTAACGCTACTACTAATCAGTTGCATAAGTAGTTCTGTGTTTGACGGCTCGTAACTCTGCAACGGCTGAATAAGAAAAGAATAAGTAAGGTGTGTTAAACCTGAAGCATTTCTACATAACATTAGTGAATTCTTCTGCCCATCAGAAACACGAGCGCGAGAGAAGTGTAAAAGTTTTATGGGTGCGGATATTTTTGTATCGAATTAATTATAGCCGGACATTACAGTGTGCATGTAATCTAAATTTTGTAGATTTTCTTGATGTGCAACACAAGTTTAGTAAGAATTATCGACCGACACCGTTGGCAGTTTTGCACCACACCGACTTTCCAAAATTGTTCTAGATTTTTACCATAATTTTACTGTTAACCTAAAATTCCATGTGGCAGGCCGTGCGCGTTATTTTGTGCTGTTAAATTTTAATTATTGGCTTTTTGACTACAAATGACTGTCGCTGGAATGTCTTTAAGAGACGACTGACCCAGTTTTACCTCTCGTAAAACGCGTTTTGAAATAAAAACGTTATTTATTGTTCAAAGTTTATGAAATTTTCTGGGTAACTTCTGAGATAAATAACGAGTTGGAATGAAAAATAATTTTTTGGAATAATAAAAATTATTTTTACTTTTTTTTTTTTACTACGGTTTTTTCTATGGTTTTTTCAAATATAAAACTAGCCAAACTCATGATACAAAAATAGATTTTTTATTTAAGTATAAATTTTAAACCCAAACATTATAATTGAGATAATGAGGCGT
This sequence comes from Aphodius sticticus, assembly GCA_963966075.1. Lineage (NCBI taxonomy): Eukaryota > Metazoa > Arthropoda > Insecta > Coleoptera > Scarabaeidae > Aphodius > Aphodius sticticus. The sequence continues at coordinate 105,477,001 of OZ014506.1, forward strand.
AATTGCAAAAATTTGTTTATTGGCCCATATTCCTGCTGTCCGGTGTAGAAAGCAGACGTCAGGAGCTTTAAACACCGCCTATAACTGGTGACCACGGATTGACGTTGGTGGGGAAAGGCTGATCGCTCCCAGCAAAAAAAAAGATCGTAACGAAATATTTCGTTTCGGAGTTGCGATGTTTTTGAAACGGCGTCTTAATAGTACAAAAAACACTAAGTAATTTTCGTCAGTTGTACATGAACAAGTTTTTCTTTTCGTGTTTTGCTGATTTCATTGTATTAATAGGGTATTCCGGTCATGTCAAAATTTAAGCAGATATTCGGTTTAACCTATTGTATAATTTATGAGGATTCATATAGTTAAGCTATGAGCTTTTTGATTTAGTTTTTCTATAAGATAATTGCAATTAAAAGTGCATTTCGTTTGAATTCACCGACCACCCTCGGAAATACACGATGATTACCGATCCCTAGTAGCGGTGGCAACAGCGGACAGCTCTCGAACAGCTGATCGGCCAAGTTGACGGTTGGCGACCCTGTTGTTTGACAACGAATAAAGGTAACTTTTTTGAGAGATGATTTGATCATTGAAACTTGAAGCCAAACATCTCTCATCTCGCTAGTCGGCAATGTAAAGAAAATCTTATCAGGAGTTACTGTTCTACTGCTGTTACAGCCCGGCACAGAACAATGTCGGCGTTGGAGTTTATATACCTATTTTGAACAAGTGTTTGATATAACCTCAATAACCAAAGCAGGTGTCAACAAACGAGCGATCCTAAACGTTGACACAACAGAAGACAAAAATTTACTACGTGCACCCTAGATATAGCAACGTTGTCAAGTCGCTCACTTTGAGCGGTCTTTGTGACGTCACAAAGACCAATCCTAATTCAAACTTCAAACAACGATTTCTCTTAATTTAAAACAATGTTTGATATTTTACTTGTGAAGTAGCAAACAGTAGCACCCATACTTTGTAAAAAATGACAATTTCAAAAACACCGGAATACCCTATTGCTGTTTTTGATATTCTAGAATTAACCCGTTCTGATGAAACTTAACCAATAAAAAGCGAAACGTTAACGGATGAACCAAGTGTTTCAGTGATTGTTTTTAGTTTGCCATATCTCCGTTAACCGGTAGTGGTAATTTTTTTATATTTTTGTTTGTTTTTGACTAAACGGTTATTGAATCTGACATAAAATTGACGGACTTTGCGATTTTTTTACGGAGAATACAGGTTAAAATTGGAAAAAGTACCACATAATAGATCTAAGATACATCTTCCTCTATAAGTGTACAAAATTTCATGTAAAAATATCAATATCTAACATGCCTTTTTCACTCAATACTTTACTTCTTTAAGTGCATGAATCAGACATATTTTATCACGTAGCGTGGATACAACCATAACAATTAATACATTTACATTACCACAACAAGTAATATAGTTTTATCTATAATTTGATGTATAACATGTGAGAATGGATTCAAAATTAAGCTCACTATGGATGCTTTTTTATAGGATGTACTAGCCCTGCTGATTCCTCTTCATTTATTTTCATATGCCCATATTAATTCAATTACATTAAACTGCCAATAGGCTACAGGTAAACAGAATAATTTTACTACACTGCTTCTGATTTTCTTTTGCTATAGAATCTGTTGGAAATATCTACTCATGATATTGAGGTTTCGACAACTGTATCACTTATACTTTAATTCTAAACTGAAAAAAAAAGATGATATTCCTTCTAGAGGTTGATCGTTTCCTTTCGACAAACGCTCAATAATAGCCGACATTTTTAAGCTAATATGGTTAGATTTCTGTAAACTGAATCTAACGGTGTATCGTATGGTGCTTGACCAATGACAATAATGGATCTTGCTGTTATTATGAAGTCAATGCACCGGAAAATTTCTTCTAAATCTGTTAATAATTTTGAAAGTCCAATAGTTCATGTAGAAATTATTAAGAACTATACAGGGTGTGTCTCACTTTTTTCACGCCAAACATTTTTTCCAGATAGGAAATGTCACACTGAGCAAAAAGTTTCATATAGATTTATTTGTATAATTGGTTGTAATAATTGGAAATGTGTATTTTAAACGGCTCAAACTTCTTTAGGAATTGAAAAACCCAATTAATTTAGACATGAAACTTTTTACTAAGAATGACATCTTGTAGAGAAACAAATGAATCCCCGAATTCGAAAACAGTACATGTCCATAGGATTTGGACTATGTAAAAAGGAATGTCTAAAAAGTTCCATATGTATTTTGTTTCTTCCTTCATATGCTTATTTAATGGTTTGATTTTTTTTGCTTATTTTTGCTTTTTTTCTTTTATTATTGATATGGGTATTGTGTTTTCGGTTTCGCATAGCTTGATTTGAATTTTATTGTTTATTTTTCTTTATTTTGTTAATATTCCAAGATGCTGTAACGTTTTAAGGATTTGAAAAAATAACAATTAAGTCCAGACATTTAATTTCTAAAAACAATTCTGCGGGGAAAGCTTGGGACACCCGGTATATCTCACACTTTATTTAATTTTTTTATTCAGTCGTTCCTGTAAAAATTTCAGTTTAAATTAGCCTCTAAACGAGTTAACTTCAATAATGTATGCCAACGCCAACCAATGAATATGTAATTTAATTATGAAAGATAAACAATTAGGTAATGAAACAAACTAAAAGAAATCAACATTTTATTTAACTTATACTTTTATCGATACTACGTTTATCCTACAAATATCAAAATATTTTATACATAATTATTTCCCTGAAAACTGCACCCTAGAATGCGAACACTGTTTTTTGTATAAAATGACATTTCGGCCTCAACAATGTTCAACACTAAGATATTCTACTAAAGAAAATTCCTTCAAAACGCGAAACATTCAAATGTTGGGAGATATTTACCTGACAACTTATATTTAGGAAAGCCAAACGATTGTCAGTCATTAGAGAGTCTCAGGCTTCTTAAAGCAGACGTCTATATTTTACACGAGACGGTACGATGCATTAGTAACTCAACAATTAAGTCTAATTAATCATTCGTGTGCTAAATTATAGCGAGCGTTGATTTAATGGTGTTGCTCTAATTAGGGTCGGGAAGTGATGGATCGGGATTCCACCAAATTATTATTAAGAAATTTCGGAGAGGGAAGAGGCAGAAACTTTCCAGGCGTGAATTTATAATTGCTATAAAGGCCCTATCTCACTCCGATAATGGATTGAGACCCTACTTTCTTCGACTCATGAAGAATATAATATTATATTTAGTATTTTTTACTTAATTTAATGATGTTATGCAATAAACAAATAAAGAAAATAATTCCCGGCGCATCCACCATTGTATGATATGGTGGATGCGCCGGGAATTATCGATATACAACTTATTTAAAGTATCCGTCTTTATGATTAGGTATTTCTCATGGTATATATAATAAATTAAGAAATACATCTAAAGGACAGTCCTGGCGGTCGATACGCCCCAAGACACCAAAGAAGCAAAAACAAAAGTTCAAACGCATTAATTTATCCCGTCCCAGGAGAGGACTGCAAAGGATAAATCTTCAACCGAAGCGATTTTTTCTGGGGCCTGCAAGACGGCCGCCGCGACGCAATCATTAGATTTGCAAATCGGGCGTCGTTTACTTAATTGGATCGAAGGAAGAAGGACTCCCAGGATACCCCGATAATAACATCGGAAAAGTTTTTTTTGCCTTCGGATTCCTTCTACCATCTCAAACTGCCAGCCGCCTTATCGCTCAAAGTACCCCCCACCTCCACCTGCTTTGTTTTGTTTTCGAGATCTCCTTAAGGAATTACAGTTTTAAGTTTAATTGCTGCAAGCAATAATTCCAGATTGGATTGATAAAGAAAAACACACAAAATACTGTAAAAGTACGTTAGTTTAATTTTGGTGGAGGGGCAGGAAAAAAACGTATAACTACCAAAATTAGATTGTTTCCTCATAGCTAACACTTAACTACCCCCATTAATTCATTATATGGTCCCCAATGTGAACTTTGCCCATCAACAACTGCTCGCGTAGCTGTACTCGTAAAACAATCGCGCAAGTCGTTTCAACTTGGCTCGTTATCGCGTCGCGGTATTATAAAAAAGTACGGTCAAAGTCCGAGCGGATGCAAAATCGGCTTACTCTTTAATTTGAGCTCTCCTCTCCGACTTAGGACGAAGGGAAGGTTGTAGGGTCTCTCGAGTGGGCAAAGGGAAACATTGCTGCGATGGGAGTTGACGGACAGACTCGTTAGGGAGACACGGCTTCAGGGCTAGACTTCAGGAATTACGGGCTCGACAAGAACTTTGTGATGTTAACTTAACAAGATTCTTGAAGTTTGGAAACACTCGTGTTGGGAATATGTATGTATGTATATAGGTATAGGCTATGGTTCTTTCATTTTGCATACTAGACCAGGCAGTAAAGATTTTCGCGTGACAAAAATAGTATCAGGAAGCCGACGGTCCCAGGTCACGTGGAATAGTCCGTAAATGTATTGTGATGTGTTTCCTACTCGCAAATATCATTTCTTAATTTATTATAAACAAAAAGCCTCAAAAAATCGTGTTTTTTTTCGGTTTTTGCTTGTAAAAACTGAACCGATGCTTTCAACAGACGAATTGTAGAGAATGAAAAGACGAAAAAATGAACCCTGCACGGACTCGATGGAATTAATATTAACGAAGAAAATTCGGAAAACCCGGAAAAATCTGCGTTTTTTTGTAGCGGAGGCTTTTCGCGTGAAAGTAGTGATTGATGGGTACTTTGAGTGTGGACAACCCAGGCGTTTTCCGATGATTTTTGCACAATTGCGATTTCAATTTTTTTGGAATATCTTTCGACGAGCCTGAATGCATCAGAGGTGGTCCGATTTTAATCACTAATACCTCTATAAAAAAAAATTTCAATATCATTTTTGCATAGCTTTTAAAATAACGAGGGCCATAGCTTCAGCTGATGCACATTATGCATTTCTTAAACTTACAACATTTTTTGTGCGGATTTTCACATAATTTTGTCTTAATTTGAAAAAATATGGTTATGTAGTTATATTTTGTTGTAGAAAATATTAGGTTGGTACTACCTTGACTAAACGTCAATTGACAGGTTTAAAATTCAAACAAAGAAAAAATTTAATAATTTAGTACCTACCTATTGTTGTTGTTTGAATAAAGTTGTATGTAAATGGTATTTCTGGTTTTCTATTTACTTATTTTTACAACCTAACCTACTTCGCACACTAGGAAACATGACTAGGGGGCTAGATAGCTGTAGTACAAACCCACTCTCGAATGACATCGCTGTCAGTTGATGAAAGAGAGTGGCAACCTATTAAAACAAAATTACTCTAAACGCTAAACTTTAACCTCAATTTTCTCAGTTTCTCGTTTTTAGATTTAGGTATAATACCGGGACTATATTTAGTTTCTTTCTCTTCTTAGTTTCTTTTAGATTTGCATTCTGTACATTGCGGCACTACATACGCTATGGCTTATAACGTGTCAACGACGTCGACCGAAATGGCCTACTTTCGGATGAATCACCGCAAAAACATTTTATCAGTTCCACTAATATTTTCACTACATCGCCAATAAAATTACATCAACAATCAATTTTTCCTTAAGTCAACTAAAATCAATCACTACAACAATGTTGAAAACTGTCAAAAAGTGGTAATAAATAGAATAGACTTACATATAATATGTAGCAGATTGTCTCTGTGAAGTCATACAGCTCGCCTGTCCAACACTGCCTCTGCAACAAGAAAGACAAGATGTTAGAAAGTAGAAGTATTGTGCAACTAAACGTCAATTCTGATTTTGCGGTAAAATGTTGCGAAATAGGTGATGGACTGTTTCACGTGACCTGGGACCGTCGGCTTCCTGATACTATTTTTGTCACGAACTGAGTCATTTTCTGCTCTTTTACCTCGTCTGTACGTAGTTCTTAGTTTTCCGTATGTTTGAGGTGCCTGTGCTACCCATCTAACAAATTTTCTTCTTTGTAGTTTTGTTTCTGTAGTAAATTATAGTTGAATAATTATAGCACTAGCAACACTTTCAAACACTTTTAAAGTGTCTAATACGCAAAAAACAGAAATGATTAACTACTGCTACACTAGGGTTTGAATCCTTTTTTGTGACATTTGAAAACTGAGTTGAAATTTAAAAAATTGGGTTTAGATAGTAGACTTTTAATATGTAAAGATAATAAAGAGTTGCAATGAGTCTGCAAACTTATATTGTATTGTGGATTCTAAACTCTAGTCCAGAAAGGGCGGATTGCACCAACAAAGTTAGAAACATTCGATATTCTATCTTGAGGTATGAATGTATCCTAAGTTATCGTTTGCAGATAGTTTGGTAGAGTTTACTAGAGTATTTCGGATAGCACACTGCAGTCGACACTCTGACTTGACATTTCATCGTTCATTTAACACTATAAAACAATTTCAAACGCTCCGTATTTGGGTATGCGCCGCGGCACCTACCTTGCACAGATTAGTGGACTTGATTAGAAAGTACTAAATATTATAGTAAATAAACGTATATAGCTCGATCAATGGATCTTTGCCTCCCTGTCAAAGTTTGCCGAATCTAGTTACGATAAGGTTGTCATGCGATCACTCTTTCTACGACATGTGAAATTATTGACACTAACGTCGGACGTACGTCTTCCATGGCTAAGACACACGGTCTCGGATACTAATGTTAGGTACTAATGTGTATAACAAAGACGGAACTATCGTTAAATGTCATTGTGTACTTCGTAATTCCAGCGGCGTCGCTTTCAGGGGTCCTGTCATTGTGAACTTCAAAATGACAGGAAAGCGATTAAATTCCCAGGCACGAAATCACGTTGTACAATGTATGAATATACTTAGTAATTCCCACAACTCAAAGCATTATACTCTACTACAATTATTACAAAGCCGAATTAACTTAACCTATACTTTAGTGCAGGGTTGATGGTTATGTTTTTAGACAAAATTTATTTGACTACACCACTGACGTCATTATTGACAGGGAGGCAAAGATCCGTTGATCGAACTATAACAAGTATTATTTATAATATATTTTGCAAGTAATAGATTTTGCTTTTCATTATAAAGGCTCATTATAAATGATTGTAATCGAAGTGAGCCATGATATCAAATGTAAAGATTTCTGGTTGCCGGTCTATTGAATGGAATACCACTGTTATACACGCAACAGTTAAATTGGTTGCATAACCTATTTCAAGTTTGACATTGTGTATAGCGTAGCGGCAAACATTTTCGAACATGGGTACCGCCTGCTTCGACTACTATCATTTATAATGACCCAGTACTTGTTCTACATTTATTATAGATGACGTGCGACATTAAAGGCTGTTGATTTCTCCATTATATCCATACTTAATTTCTGTGAAAGCTGTGATCCATCAGTTCATATTAACCTGTGTCCCAAATGGCTCAAAAACCAAATTAATTTAATCATATTTAAAAAAAAATATAGGTACTCCATTTATTAATCTTGAGTCTAAATATAGAAGAGCATTTTGAACTTCCAAGTATTTATTTACCAAAAATAAAAAAGTTTAAACTCCTAATAAATGACAATATTTTCCCTGAAAGTTCTATAAGAAAAGACAATTGAGCGTCCTCTTTCTGTGTTCAATCGCACAAATAAAGTTCAAATCGCGCAAACTTTGTGTGAAAACATTCACTCGTTCATACGCGACTTGCCCGTTCAACAAAACTATAATCGAAGATTCGGTAGAATGTCAACGTTGGCTGCGTTTTCGAGTGGAAGCGGCCATTATTCCGTCCGAGTTAGCTCGAACGCCCCGAGGCGGCAGCACTCTTCACAACGCCAGAAAATGCCGACTTTAATCTCGACGGCGCGGTGAAGCGCGATTCCGGCCGTCATCGCCGGCGTCGTCTGCGAAAAAGTACAAACTCCGCGCCGTCCTCAAGACTTGCACTTAGTGGCCACCTTTGTCGCTACTCGCCATACAGACACAAGAGGTTTGAGGTACTTACAAATCCTGAAAGTCCCCCTTGAGCATCTTCGGTGTTTTTTTGTGGTGCTTTTTTAATCTCTTAAGCTTTGCGAAATCTAAACCCTTTAGGTCTCGAAAGATGAGTTTCTAATGAGTTTTTACCTTAGATCGGTCATCAGATATGACGACCCTAATTCTTTAGCAGCAGTACGGATAAAGTTATTATTCGACCTTCAGTTTTGACCATGTACAGTGAGCGCGTAAAGTATGGAAACATGACAAAATCACAAGAACTATTTTGATATTTTGAAACATTCGTCGATTTATAATTATCAAAATACACCTTCACGTCATCGACATTTTTTAATGAATTTGACAGATCTTTTTATTGTTTTAATGGTATTTTTTTCTACTGTGCATTCATAATGCACACATTGTGACACTGTTTTCGGTGTTATAATTAACACATTGTAATACCGAAAACAGTAACATTTTTGTCTAAGATTGGTACACATTGATATCAAATGCCATATGCCAAACGTACAATACATAACCCAACATAACCACACACTGCATCTTCTTAATCGCTTGCAATCGCATAAACTGCGAAATATCAATATTCTATACATATTTAAACATGGGTGTAGCCTGCTATAGTATGGCCAAAGGATTGGGGCTTTCTTAGTTTTGCTGTGTTCATCAAAATACGCCAGCATGACGTTTTCGGTGATGTTTTACGACTCTGGTAAGTGATCGTTATCATTCTTTTCAACTAAACATCAAATCCCCTTTTCAGATATAATTCAAGGACCACATTTACTTTAATAAGGTATTATGCGAAGATCAAACCTACATCGTAGATATGAACGATTTTAATTACTGCTGCGAAATTGTATATGCGCAATATATGGTTTATCAGCATACACGTACGAACCTATAGTACATTTAAAGTGTAGAGGATTTCTAGTTTATGTGACGTTTTTCGATAATATTTTGGACGCTTGGATGCTCGGTTCGATTCGTATTCGTTTTTGTCCGTCGCTTTCGACTTCGTCTTAGTTCTGGTTGTGTGCAACGTATTTGTATTACTTCCATCACATGTAATTTTACTAAGTATAATTTATTCTAATAAACTACTTTGCCGAAGTTAGAATTGGGTTTCAATTATAAGTGCTTGTAAATATATAAGCCGCAACGGCTACGTAGCGGAATTAGGTAGACACCGCTATTGAACGTTAAGCGTTATAGCAATTCTTTAGTAAGTTCTTGTTCTTCGAAGTAACTAATCAGTCACCGCCAAACACTTCTATTCTGATTAATATACTTATGAAACCACTATTTTAAAGTTAACTTTTTAGGTTAAGTTTCATGTATTTATCACACAAAAGTGTTGCCCCAAGCTCCATTATGATCATCGTTGCGACCTCGCAGAATTTTTATTCAAACTTGTAGGCTAAAGTAGAGTAAAATTATTCACAATTAGATTTTGTCATGATTTTATCTCATCGATCTCATATTTAACGAAGTTGACAGTTACTACAGTGCTGCCACGTGGTACCCGCAAACTACCCTAGGTTCTAATTTACCGCGATATAGTAACCACAATTTCTAAATTTATATAAAATTAATAACGCAAAATAGAAAAAATAGTATATTACACTCGTTTTATAAGACGTATTGGCGCACTCGTTCCACAACTCGTGCGCCAATTTGATGTCTTATAAAACTTGTATAATAATATACAATTCTAATGAGTTTTTACCTTAGATCGGTCATCAGATATGACGAAAATGTCTCATTGGTACCCTAATTCTTTAGCAGCAGTACGGATAAAGTTATTATTCGACCTTCAGTTTTGACCATATACAGTGAGCGCGTAAAGTATGGAAACATGACAAAATCACAAGAACGGTTTGCTATTTTAAAATTCTCGAACACGTCGATTTATAATTATCAAAATACACCTTATGATATCAAATTAATTTTTTTACCTTAAATTTTTTTATTTAACAGATGACGTCATCGAAATTTTTTTTAAATGACAACCCTATATTTTTTTTAATGAATTTGACAGATCTTTTAATTGTCTTAATGGTAGCATAAAATTTTTTTGGCGTTACATAAGAAAATTTTCAACCAAACTTTTTGCAACCATGTGAAGGCACTGGCGCTATTATCGTTGATGCAACGTATATAATTTCTGAGATATAACCTCAAACTTTTGAATTTGAAATAGAATGTAATGTTTACATTTTCTGTTACAGTCTTCCATTGCCTATTCAATGTTACTACGCTTGTTACGTGTTACATCAAAAACATCTAGAAACTAACAAAAACCTTTATTACTTAGGTCTAAAAATTAACAAAGAAAAATTGATAACAAAAAATAACAACAACAAAAAAATTAACCGATCAAACTTAAAACAATGTGTTCTTGTCAATGGCTGAGAATCCTCATAAACCAAATAAAGTAGTTGCAGTAATGTAATAATGTTTTATTATCAATTTTTTCTTTGTTAATTTTTAGACCTAAGTAATAAAGGTTTTTGTTACTTTCTAGATGTTATGAAGTTTGAGGTTATATCTCAGAAACTGTAAACCTTGCATCAATGATAATACCGCCAGTGGCTGCAAAATACTTAATTCCAAAATTTCGTTAAATTCGGTCGAGCCGTTCCGGAGATTTTGTTACTTTTAAGAATTCATCATCAATGACAAACGTACTCATTCCTTTATTGTAAAATGTTTACTATGCTAGAAAATGTATTATTTTTCATTGTAAAATTTACGCATGAATTTCTCGCAATTCAGTTAGGTCCACCTTTTTTTACATCAGACCCCATTTATTTTCCTTAATTGGTACATTTAACATCTTCGCTTTCCATAAATTTCTTTCAAAAGCAACTCTACTCTTCCTACAAGGAATTACAATTCTCTTTTGCCATTACTTTTCGTCAAGGTTCGTAGCCAACCTATTTACATTTCACTCCGTAATAAAACATGAAACTCCTATAATATACTCCATCACAACTCACAAAAGCACCCTTACGTACTTCAAGCTCGTCGTAAGCCAAATTTGCACTCAAAGTCGCAAAAGGTGAAAGCAAAAAGGGGGGAGGTGTTCTAAAACACCCTCTCTTGCCTTAAATATTAGCTTGGCGTACGCGGATTGTACATTTAACAATTCATAACGTCAATCCTACCGCTCCTAACACGCTATATACGTATTTCTACTACGAGTTGTACACCCCGTCGCGTACAGTACGAGGAAACATATACAGAGGGCGCACATAATAAGCGAAGAGCCTAGATGGCGCCACGCTGCTGCTCCGTGCAATCCTCCGAGCTGGATATCCGGTAGATGTTTTATTTGACACCGACGCAAGATTGATTTTGAATAAGGCAGCCAATTTCCATTTCACTTATACACCTTTGCATAAAAGGGATGTACACCTGATCCAGATTTATGACCCTAATTTTGCGCTTTGAACTGCTTGAAGCTCGGCGTATTGCAAACGAACGTATTTCGCGCTGGGTTTGTAGATGCGGAAATTGAGGAAACAGAGTGAAGTCGGCGGAATTACTGCTGGTATGCGTGTTTATGGCTCGGTTGGTTAAATATTGGCGGTTTAGATAAGCTTAAGTTGGTTAAATCTAGAAATATGGGGGTGGTGTTTGAGTTTCATTAGAGTTTGGTTAATTAAATTTGTTATGTATTTGATTTCGTATTTCGTAAAGTAATTAAATATGGTATTTTGTTTGATTAATTTCTATTTTAAGTCGCCCCGAAGCTGGTTTGAAGTATACAGTGCTTCCCAAAAGTAACGGATAAATTCAATAAAACCTTAAATAAAAATATTTCAGAAAAATGCTCTGACACGTCGATTTTTATTTTTAAATTACTATCCTGCCATACACTTTTCAGCCCCCCACCTCTTCGCCCCTAAGAGGTGGCAACCCCAACTTTAAAAATTCAAATAGCAAAGTACCCCTTGCGATACCTCAATTGATAAATTTTTTTATTCTGAATACAACCAAAAAGAGATTATCAAAATCAGTTGATAAATAACCGCGATATTTACCAAAATGTATTCAAAGAAGAACGTCAATATTCGAGTAAGCGCTGTTGAAGCGGGCATAGCAATATCGTTCAAACAATTGCAACTTGTTTTTACTTATGTCAAACACAATTCAGATTTTTCGTCATTAAAGAAATAGTAGCAAAATGAGATTTACAGAAACCGAAAGAATCGAAGTTTTAATGATTGGGTTTGGAGATAGAAGCCAGACGCATGACGAAGTTCGTGTTTTGTTCAATGAAACGCACCCGGACCGTCCGCCAATATCGGAATCTACAGTAAGTCGAATCGAAAACAAATTTCGTGATCTCGGTCATGTACGGGATAAGCCTAAGGCAGGACGTCCATTGGCCTTAAGGGGTCAGTTCCCAATCTTTTTCTCAAAAAAATCAATTTTTCAAAAACTACAGATTCTTGTAGTAAATATACGTAGAAATCCTATAGAAACTATTATTTTGGTTAGACAGGTTGAGAACTGGTTGAAAAATGCGAAACAATCGAAGGGTGTCGAGCGCGCTAGTACGCTCATCGCGACGAGCCGCGTCAGCTGATGTAGGTGCGTAGAGCTGTTGTCAATTGTATGTTTGTAAGCCACCTCGTTGTATGTCTTGAGTAGCTGCTTATTCTAGTTTGTTTTGAAACAGTTTACTGTACGATTTACTGTTTAGAAAGGCTATTTATAATAACGCTACATAAACAGGTACTCCATTGTAAAAGTGCGCATCAAAAATCGTATAAGATGGATAGAAAGAGTACGAAAGCAGGAAATCCAAGAGCAGATCGTGTAAAAAAAAGAAAATTTCGCGGCAATCAACATATATATGAAGACGACGAATGCCATACGAGTGCATCAGCTGAAAAAATTTCCAAAACAGACGCAGATTTTGAAGTGAATGTTGACCAAAATGTGCGCTACAGCATTATTAATTTCGCTTTATTTTTGACTTTACAAGAAATAGTAATTTGTAAAATTTGTAGAAAGGACATCAGATTTTCAAAACGTTCAGAAAAAGGTTTAGGATTTCTATTAGCTGTGCAGTGTCAGTGTGAAGATGTTACTTATATTTCAAGCAGTCCACAAATATATAATACTTATGAAATCAATCGAAGATTCGTTTTTGCGATGCGTATGCTTGGTGTTGGCCTTCAAGGCATAATTAATTTTCTTGGATTTATGGATATTGGCAAAGGTTTCGCCAAAACTGGTTATTATAGGATAGTAGAACATATTTGGTTAGCGGCAAGTGCAGTTACTGGAATGGTTTTCCAAAAAGCAGCCAGAGAAGAGCAAGAAAAAAATGGAGGCGACGTAAAAAATCATCTCTCAGTGTCTGGTGATGGCTCTTGGGCTAAAAGAGGATTTTCTTCGCTCATCGGTATTACGTCTTTGATTGGAAAATTTTCAGGCAAAATAATTGATCTCGTTGTGAAATCGAGTATATGCAAAGCATGTGAACAATGGGCTGACAAAGAAAACACTGACGAATACGACGTTTGGTATAAGACTCATGCTAATTATTGTAGCGCTAATCATGAAGGCAGTGCTGGAATGATGGAGGTAAATAGCATAATAGAAATGTTCAAGAGATCAGTAAAATATTACAAAGTGTACTATAAATATTATATCGGTGATGGTGACACAAAAACATTTAAATTGCTACAAGATCAAGAGCCATACGGTGATTTATTAAAAGTGGAAAAAAAAGAATGTGTTTTACACGTTAAAAAACGTATGTACAAACGTGCTAAAGATGCAAAAAAACAGCTCACTCAATTGAAGAAGACAAAAAAAGCTTTAGAAGAAAAAAATATAAAAAAACCTGCCTCGAAGAAAAGAACTGTAACATCTACTAAACGAAAAACTGTATTGAACACTTCGAAGAAAATGTATAAAACTGTATCACTTACAAACAAACTAATGCAAGAACTCTCTCTGTATTATGGATTAGCTGTACTACGAAACAAAGATTCTATTGAAAACATGAAGAAGGAAATATGGGCGACATTTTACCATAAAATCTCCACCGACGCTAATCCGCATCATTTGAACTGCCCACAGGGAGCTGAATCGTGGTGCAAATATCGTAAGGCAGAAGCTGCAAATACTTTGAAACACTATAAACATCCTCCAGCTCTCGACGAACATACACAAGAGATTTTAAAGCCTATTTACGAAGATTTATCTTCCACTGACTTGCTGACAAGATGCATCGGCGCGAATACGCAGAACAACAACGAGAGCTTCAATGCATGTGTTTGGCAACTTGCTCCAAAACACACGTTTGCGGGGAAAAAAATTGTTGAAATTGCTGCATATTGTGCAGCATGCACATTTAACGAAGGGTTTAAACCTCTATTGAAAATAATGGAAACCATGGGCGTACCAGTTGGTATAGAAGCAGAATATCTCGCGCGGAAGCAAGATGAAACGCGTATTTGTACTTCCAATCGGCGCAGCGCGGAAGCTTCTAAAGAGCAAAGAGTCGCCATTAGGAACGCCAGAATAGAAGAAAATCAAAGCTACGAGGAAGCAGAAGGTTTAATATATGGAGCCGGTATCGCTGATTGAGGATAAGAAGCTGTATTTGTCAAAAAAATACTTTAGAAATATTATATTATTGAATAAAAAGTAAACTGCGTTTTTCTCAAAACAACGTTTTTCGATCTGGCTGACATTCTACAAAGAAAACTATGGCACCTATCAAGATGAAATTTGTATAGCATATTCTGCATATGTATAGCTATCGTCCCTACCAGAATTATGATTATGCATTAATATCTAATCCAGTTTTTAAAACATTGTACATTGAAAAAAAACGGTCGAAAATTATAAGAGCCCGCCATTTTTTCTTTTTTTAACGTATGTTGCTAATTGAGGTACGGACGATACAGACAAGTTTGCTTTTCAATAATACACTTGACTTTTTCACATCAGAAGCCCCAAACTTGAGTTATCATGTCAGCCAGATTCAAATAGGTGCAACTTCAGGCAGCCATATTAGCGAGATTTTTCATAAAAAAAATAAAAAAAAAGAATTTTGTTGAACTTTGATGTCCACACTTTCATATAAAAAAAGTTTAAAATAATATAATAAATACTATCCATAAAAAAAAATTCTTCAAAAAAGGTGTCGAGATTGGGAACTGACCCCTTAATTGAAAACCGACAATTGGATGCTATTTTAATGGTGCAAGAAAATCATTCAACCCTTGCGGAGGTCGCTTCACAAGTTAGTGCGTCAAAAAGCACAGTATCCAGATTATTTCGAAAACACAAATTTCACCCGTATGAAGTGCACTTGGTTCAAAAATTGTCCAATGATGACTTTGATCGACGAGTGCAGTTTTGTGAGACAATGATGGAACTCTCTAATGAAAATCCTTGCTTAATTAGAAACATCGTTTTTTTCTGTCGAGGCAACATTTTGTCTGAATGGCACCGCCAATAAACAAAATTTCCGTTACTGGGCTCGTCAAAATCCGCATTGGATGGTGGAAGCGAACACACAATATCCTCAAAACCTTAATGTGTGGGCTGGTGTGGTGGGTTCTAGAATTATTGGACCAAATTTTTCGACGGAACACTGAATGGTGAACGTTATCTGAACTTTCTACGAAATGAACTACTACCTACTTTAGCGGTGTTGTTTCCCAACGCAGAAGATCCTGATAGACACAAGGACAGAATTTGGTTACAGCAAGACGGTGCGCCTCCTCATTATGCGCGACAAGTTCGAGAATACCTCGATCAAGTGTTTCCTAATCCAAATATTTTCAAATTTCCTAATGGATTGGTAGATGAAGGCTTATTGAATGGCCAGCAAGATCACAAGATTTAACCCCACTAGATTATTTTCTTTGGGGCTATTTAAAAAGTAAAGTTTATTTTAATAGACCTGTTAATATTGAGGCGTTAAAGGAAATAATTCCTGCAGTAATTCACTTAATGACTCCAGGAATGTTCGAAAACTCAAAAGAAAATGTTAGAAAATGTCCAACAAGCGTTGGGGGATAGATTAGGGCATTGTCTCGTCGTTAACGCGCAGCACTTTGACAATTAATTAAGGATTAGTTAATTAAATTTTGCTATTCTTCAGTTTCGTGAATAAATAAATTTTGATAAATATCGCCGTTATTTATCAACCGATTTCGATAATTTTTTTTTCTTTGTATTCAGATTAAAAAAGTCTATCAATTGAGGTATCGCAAGGGGTACTTTGCTATTTGAATTTTTAAAGTTGTGGTTACCACCCCTTAGGGGTGAAGGGGTGGGGGGCTGAAAAGTGTATATTAGGAGAGTAAGTTAAAAGTAAAAATCGACGTGTCGGAGCATTTTTCTCAAATATTTTTATTTAAGATTTTATAGAATTTATCCGTTACCTTTGGGAAGCACTGTATAAACAAACTGTTTACATCAAATTTCCAAATTCCAAATTTAAAAGATGCATAATTTCATGAGTTCATATAACAAATTAAATAGAATTTCCGTTTCGTGAATTCTAGTAGACATAATTTGGTACATCTATTGATTGGTATGGGTTGCATTAAAATATTTTATCATAAACAGTTGAGGCTGCCTTTTTCGCTATTTTCTCCTGAACTAAAAGTGTTTGCTACTTCTTTACTATACAGGATGTCTCACGGAACTGGTACATTAGAAGTTTCTCATGTTCTACTATTTCTGGAAACTTGAAATTTTGGAGCTAGAATTTACTCAATCTGAGCTCTTCAGCTAAAATATTCTCAAGTTAACTGTCACGTCCGGTCACCGGAAGTCGGTATCAACTTTGTTATTTTAAATGGAATGCTATAATTTTTATTCTATTTTTGGTTTCTACGTATCAAAATACATCATTTTTGATAATGTTTCCCTATACCTAAATATCACCATTTTTGAGTTTTTTTTTGATTTTACTAATTTTTTAGTGATTTTCGCGGTTACGTTTAAAATTGAATATTTCGGTTATTATTGAAACTAGAAGTTTCACTATTGGTGGTATAAAACTAGAAACATAACCAAATAAAACGATGTTAGTTCATCATGATATCTTATAAAGGGTGTCTTTAATAGTTTTTGAGATTCTTCATTTATAGGAATGTAACAACTTTGGAACAGCAGGAAAACAGAAAAATATTGAAAAGGTTTATTAAAACTAAAATAATGTATTTGGGATATCTAACTTAAATTAAAACTTAATTATGTTGTTCGAAATGCTGCCCGTTCTGCTCCAAACATTTTAAAACTCTTCGTTGTACTTCTGTTATCGTCGTCGCTGAAGTCCATTAATGGCGGCTACTACTCTGTTAGTCTATTCTTCTCGAGTATTAACTGGTGTGGAATAGACCTGACTTTTCACATGACCCCAGAAATAAAAGTCTAATGGTGTTAAATCTGGTGAGTTATTTCCGAACTACCGATCGTCAAACACGTGATTAAGTTGAATGGATACCACATGCGAAGAATGCGCTGGTGCATCGTCCATTTGATAAAAGCAATCGCGTAAAATATTGAGAGGAAGAGTTTCGCAAAAATTGTTCACACATCCACGCAAATTTTGTAAATATCTATCACTATTTAAATTTTCGTTGTAAATGTCGTATCTAATTTCGTCCCCCATTATTAAATGGGAGTATTCAAAATGGATTTCAAGAAAAAGAGAATATCTCAAAAACTATTAAAGATAGATATAGGGAATCCTATTATTTATTGATAGGGAATAAGATTTCTTATCGAATGGCGTATCGATATACAGGGTGTTCCATTTGAAAAAAAATAGTTTTTTACGTTTGAAAATTCAATTATTGTGTCGTAAATTTTTAACACGCTGTATAAGATATCATGATGAACTAGACATCGTCTTATTTGGTTATGTTTCTAGTTTTGGACCACCAATCATGAAACCTCTAGTTTCAATAATAACCTAGATATTCAATTTTAAACGCAACCCCGAAAATCACCAAAATATTAGTAAAATCCAAAAAAATCAAAAATGGTGATATTTAGGTATAGGTAAACTTTATTAAAAATGATGAATTTTGATACGTAGAAACCAGAAATAAAATTAAAATTATATCATTCCATTTAAAATAACAAAGTTGATATCGACTTCCGGTGACGTGACAGTTACCTTTGAGAATATTTTAGCTAAAGAGCTCAGATCGAGTAAATTCTAATTCCAAAATTTCAAGTTTACAGAAATAGTAGAACATGAGAAACTTCTAATGTACCAGTTCCGTGAGACAACCTGTATAGAATATTAATATTTATTGACAGTATATTATTATAATAGTATATTATTTGACGAGCACATAACTAAGGATATAAATCGCGAGCATGAAGTTTATACGCGACCCGTAGGCGAGCGTGTAAACATGCGAGCGATTTATACCCGTTGTGTACGAGTCGAATACGACGTTTTATCTACGACTCATAAATTCCACTTTATATTGTTAGTAGTTGTGGTAAAGTTAGTAGTTGTTGGTAGTTGTGGTAAAATTCACAAATACGATTGACGCGAGCCAATCGCGACTGAGATGTCAGCCTTATTTGACACTTGCGTCATTGTCATTAATCTTGGAAAAGTAAAAGTTACTAAAAGTTTGTGCTCTAGTGTTTTCATAACGATACTGAAAGGGATTTCGTTGTGAATTTATAACGAACGCAAAGTAGAAAAACTATATTAGTTTAACTAAAGAATGTAGAAATATATAATAAACACAAAAATACTCTGGGTTTAGGTTATAACAAATAATGTAAAATAAATCTTATATTTGTTTATCTGTAAGATAAATATGAATATGAACAAAAAAAAATTATACATTTTGTAACCTACTGGCCATTAAACAAAACCATATTATTAGTTTGATGTCGAATGCTGGCGGATTTATTTATTTTTGTTTTTCTGATGTAACACATTCGAATATGTGTGTACCTGTGTATTTATAATACTTTAATTAATAATACTCTGTGACTATCCAACACATCTTGATCAAAACTATGCTTCACTAAAATAAAAAATATATTTGATGCGATTTGGTGATGCTTTGTCTATACATATGTCCGTAAAATGCTTCGAACAAACAACACTGGACTTTGTCGGCCTGCAGTCACATCGGTCTACAAACTGTATTCATAATTCCTGCTGGGCAGAAATCTTTGGAAACCTACATTTAATTGTTAAATAAACCAAAAATTAAGTCAAATTTTATTGAATACGGGCCTGTTCATTGTCATTTGACTGACATCAAACGTCTCTTACTGATGAAACGTAATTCCCGCTGATTTATTGCAGCCAGGACGCTTTCTGCTGCGACAGCTTCTTACATCACATACTGTCACGATAATTAATTATAAAGTAAATAGTTATAATGCACTAGAAATCACTTAAACCTATATAATGTATCGGCTTGTCAATTTGACGTTATGGAAAGAACCGACGGTATGATTTGACATATGGTCCTAATTTTAAGCTCATTTCCAGACCCATAATTGCCTAATTTAATCATCTCTATTCATATTCACTGTTAGTTAACCTTCTTCCTTAAGGCCTTATTTATTAGTTAATATCGCCATATTAACAATAGAATCTCTCCATCGTATTAAAAGTTATTTAACTTACTTATTTAAACCCCATCAACCGCCTAAACATCCCTTACTCATTTTCAATTTTCCGCCACAAAACACCATCAACCAATAAAAAAAAATAACAAGAAATCCCGAGAAGGGTGATAATCTTTTCGGCACAGTTTCCCGCTAAATTCTTAATGTCCTCTGGTTCCGATACAGCACGAACTTTATTGTGTTTACCGTAGGCCCTTCCGTCCATTTTTTATAACAGACGAACGGAGGCGAAGGGAGATTAGGTCCCTTCATTTTTTCCCCTTCACGAGTACCCCATTGTCACGGGTACCATATTTGATGAAATATGCCCTTCGGGGATGTTAAGTCACGGTTTAAAACTGAAATACAGCTTCTAGAGCGACGAGATAAACGAAACGGGTTTTCTATACCGTTACGTTTCATACATTTAGATGTCCTATTTTTCTTTTTTCTTTCGTTCTTCGTCTTTTTCTATACGCGGTTACACGCATCGCATGTTTCAAGGACCCTGGGGCCACTTGTTTGTGTTTGCGGACGACACGACAGTAGAAGGAAAGAAAGTAACGCGGACGTGTTACAACATTCTGCTATCACACATCCTCTGTTTATTCTGGAATCGTTTCCATATTGTCGAGTGGTCCGTGGAGGCGGCCTATGACTGACGAACGTGTAACGGCTTTCAGTGAGAATTGCAGGGACGGAGTGACTGAAAGCCAGTTTGTGTTGGCAAACATGATGTGTGTGCACAGCAGCTGAATAAATCTCGGCCAATCTAATACCGTGAAACCCGAAAAATAGGGAAAAATAGCGGGGAAGATAAATGGAACGTAGATATTTACTAGCGTTCATGTTTTTAGGTTGTTTATGTTGAGTTTCGGTGGATGTAACTTGAATTTAGTATCCATCGGGAAAAAATCTGATGTGGCCAGGCACATGGCTTTATCATACTATATATAAAATTAATAGTTTAGCTGCATGAGATTCTATTTGATCGAGATCGGCTATGTCTGCATTAAAATAAAACTACTAGAACTAGACAGATATGTCGAATAAAGCTGCGGTCGGATATTGTACTCCGCTGACACAGAGTACACTGTCCAAATGACACTTACGTGTTATTGGGTGTAAAAAGTGTACGGTATACTATATCCGAACGCAGCTTATATTGACAGTAGGTTGTCAAAACATTTGCGTTTGACACTACGTACTGTCATTAGAATCATATCTGACATATAATCTGACATATCCTGGCTACTAGTTTTAAAGGAGTACGACCGATCTCGATGAAATAGAATTTGCTCATGCAGCTAAAGTATTGATTGTACTAAAAAATTTCATAATAATAAATTATTCAGAATTTCCTCTACTTTAATTTATTATTTAACTATTTCGACGAAATTCCAGAAATGGCGGCTTATTTGCAAAATCTTTCAAAAATGCTAAGACTAAACCTCCAGTTCCTTTGGACCTTTTTCAACAGAAAGCATTTCAGCTCTAAGTTTGGTTATAAAACTTCTAAATATGAAGTTTCGTCCCGATACCTTTAGTAGTTTCTCCGGAATCGTCGCCACAAAATACGGGTATACACACACATACACACACACACACACACACACAGACATTTTTTCTAACCTTGGTCAAAAATGTTCAGGGGACCCAAAAAGACATATTTTGGCATACTGCGTATGATAAAGTAAAAAAGTGAGATGAAAATGTCGAATAGCTGAAGCCCTGGAAATATTAAAAGGGTCCCTTAAACTTTGTACTTTTACCTGAAATCCTGAAAGTTTATCCACAAATATGTTTGAATCATATACAATGGTTATTTAAGTAGTGTGGGGGCGCGTCATTAAAACAAACGAAAACGTGACGTGATATGAAACTGTCTAGCCCGAATTGCTATTCAGTTCAAAGAACTTTACCGAAAACACTTATTCGCTTTTCATTCACAAACAAAAATATGGTGTTGCCATTAAACAAAAAAATGACGGAGGGTTACCTATTCAATTTGTTATAAAAATGTGTTTTGAATCATCGGTAATTTATCATTTTGAATTCCCAGGTAATTTAAGAAAATATCATTTACCATTTTCAATTTTAAATTAAGTGGTAATTTAATATATGAAAGTAATAATTTTAATTTAAGCTGTAATTTACTGTAAAAATTAATTACAGAAATGTTACATCCCTAGAGATAGCTAATTATCTAATTATCTATTACCATAGGTAGCAATTATAAATTACAGTGATCAGTTTAACGCCGGTTTAATTTACATTTTGAATTTTTAATTACAGGGTAATTTAAATCAGCGTAATTTACCATTTTGAATTTTTAATTACGCGGTAATTTAAGCCAAGGTAATTTACCGTTTTTGGTTTTTAATTATGTAGTAATTTAATATTTGAAATTAATAATTTTAATTTCAACGGTAATTTATGAAAAAAATTAATTAAGTACCGTAATTTAACATCCCTGGTTTTGATATATAAAAATCGACGTGTCCAATGATTTTTTAAAACAACAAACCGTTTTCGATAATTTGTCATATTTCCATACTTTGCGCGTTTACTGAATATTTCTACAGAAATAGCAAAAAAAAGGTGAATACGCAAGAACAATACATAAATGAGTACCAATATTTCTGAAAAAAAAAACAATACATAATAACAAGCTTGACTATTTAAACGCCTTTATAAAAATTTAGTACAACAAATATAGCACACCAAAGTGAAAGTGGTGGTAGTTGTCATTTATGAAAAATAAGGTGTTTCTGTGCAATAATGAAGCCCTCATCAAGTTGATCAGAATCCTATATATTTTTCATGATCTCATATATGATTACCAGCAGTCTCCTATGCTTTGATAAGGAATAGTTGGTGAAAGTTTGAGTACAATATTTGATATGCTCAAATCTGATAAATTATTAAATGAAAATTAAGCCCTCCGTAGTTTTTCCGAGCTATTTTCATGAGCAAATGCATCAACTCTGTCTACTTGCCCTTACTGTTTTAACAACGTTTAAGCAATATCTGTAGATATATTTACGTTCATTTGCAAGTAAATTGTTACAATTGGGTTTGGAATACTTATAATAGGATTTTATCTAGTCCTTTCTTGTGAGTATCATTTTATTTATTACGATTATTTATTGACGCAATTTATTTATCATACTAATATAGTCATATTATCTTTCCAATACTGTAAAAACTATTCAAAACAGGTCAATAATTCTAAAACATCCACTCATATCTTGCAGTGTCGCATCATTTTTACCTTTCAGTCAGTTATTAGATTTGGAAGTTATCTCCTTTTACTATTTTCATATGTTACAGGCACAACAAAGGCAAATATCCACGGTTTTCAAAGTTTGAACTCACGGTAACTTTTAAGTGCTGTGCGGCGATATTGAGGCTGTTTTGACGACCTGAAGTTCCAAGATAACTCTCTGCATATACTCAATTATAACGACAACTATATTTTCCATTATACTACCACAAAACAAATTTAACTTCGAATCGAAACATCAGAACTATAAAACGTACCAATATAAAATTTTAAAGACAACACAATACGTAAGTGCACAGAGCACACAGCATATGTTGAACGTCCACACGATTTCCATGCAGTCTGTATGTGGTAGACCGGCAGACCGGGTCGCAATAATATGTAAATGCCGTGTAATATTTGCGTGACGGCGTGAATTCTTTATTGACCCGTTTATAGGAGTTCTGCGAGAGCGATTCAATTGAAACGAAATTGAGTTATGGCCGGGCCATAGAAAGTTCCGCAAACGGCGTCTGTGAAGTGTTTTCTTTAGGATCGACGATATCCAACCGATGCAGTTGTCGACTAGAATCGGTTGTAAAATGAAATTTACTCGCACTTCTCGCAAGATTTACCAACGTTTACTGGCGCGGAGAGTTTATATGAGAGCAGATAAAAATGATTTGAGATTGTTTATTTAATAAAATTGACGCAAGTGGAGGTGACATCTATACTTAAAGTGTCTAAAGGAAACTGAGAGGAGCGTTGTATTTGTAGTATTATTGGAAAATGATTTAAATTTCATGAAGTCATATTGGCGCCTCCACCATTTCTGGTACAATTTGGAATTGGAGATAAAGACTGTTAATAAAGACATTTTCAAAAAGTGGAAGTTAAGTTGGTTGTTATTTAAAAAATTTGTATTTTTTATATTCAATTTATTCTTTATATCCTTATGTTATTCCAGTGAACTTTGATGTCGATCAATACATATTAACCAGTGTCCCAAAAGGCCAAGTTGACCGTTTTCAGCTTAATTCAGTCATATTTTGTCTTCTTGCAATAATAATACAGTCAATTTGTGCTCATAAGGACCCCTAGCGGTAGTTTTGATTTCTTCCATTCTATGTGTTTTTGGGGTGCAGAATCCGAATCTAAGGTTTGCTAATAAAATTTCGAGACGCAACATGAAGAAAATTAAAAAAAGGTAAACATTTTCATTTTTTTACCGGTTTTTTGCATATAACTCGGAAACTATCAACTTTTCGTAAATAACATCTCAATTCAAAATGAAAGTGCATAAAATTGCCGTTACTTATTAAAGTCAGAAATTGTACAAATTTAGTTACAAATAAGTAGAAATTCCAACAAAAAAATTTTATAAAATACGCCAATTTTGAACGAACGCTCAAACGGGGAGGTCAAACAAAACCTAAATAGTGACGATTGTAGGAAATATTCATGCACTTTCATGTTGAATTGAAAGCTTATTTACGAAAAGTTGACCGTTTCCGAGTTATAAGCAAAAGAACGCGAAAAGTTAAAATGTTTTGTATTTTCTGCAATGTCGCGTCACGAAATTTTGTTAGCAAACCTCAGATTTGAATTCAGCACCCTAAAAGATATGACTATATTATAAATGTATATATAGGCAAACCGGGAGAGGCGAAGATGACTCATCGCTTAAAATCGTGCGAACCAAGATATGGACGTACCGCGTGGATTGGTTATATTGCGGTGTATATTAGGTTGCCTACTAGGTACTTCGTTAAAGATTATTATTTAATTAGTAAAAATACTATCATTGGTCATTTAATTGTGATAATATCCTATTTAATTTATATATCCATCATTACCATGTTAGCATTAACAAATCTTGACACACGGCATAACCAGGAAGCAATTTATTTTCTTCACGATAAGTATTTCACAAAACGGTGGTGAAGTTTGTTGTAAATGTGAAGTTATGTTTTTAATACGTGTTTTGATAATGGATTCAGACGTGCGACGAAAATAATTTAATACGTTCATGACCATAACCATCCATTTCGTATCCAGGGGGCTTTACTTTCAATGAAAACATTTTGTTCACATTTCATTCACACGTTCGCGCTTTGTTATTATAATAATTGGAGGTTAGGTTAGTAGCGCTGTCATCCGTTCTAACAACAGACGTACTTTTTTGTCTTGCCCATTTAAATTATATAGCAGACGTATGAAAAAGATGCTATTTCGTTTTAACACACGTCAAGATTTAGAAATAATCTGTAACGTATGTCGAAATTAACAGCTAAAATCTATGAGTAATCTTCACCTCTGGCGGATTATACTCTACCAGTTATTAACTTAATAAAAAATAATCAATTAACTTTTGATTCCTGAGCAGTTACAAGTACTTTTGGTTACACATTTGGTTACAAGTACTTCTATTAAAAAATACAACCTAAGCTAAATTGAGTTTTTTTTTTGAAATGTCGTGTTTACCCGTCACTGATGTCTCCAATATAAAACTACATTGTTTACACTTTTTGAGTTGAACCTGAGTTGCTAGATGATTTTGAGTTGGTTTAACCCAATTTAGCTTTATTCCAACATTCTTGTTTGCGGAGTTATTTAATAAAATTTCTTAGCAAACTATCCTGGGAACTGTAAAAAGTCCTTAGTAAACTGTTTAGCTGAATAAATGCATTTTAACCAGACCACATTAAACATTAAACTGTTTAACTGTTTTTAACAAAACAAAATATTTCTTTTAAATTATAAATCAACAGCCCACAACATGTTTTCGAAAAGTTTTGTACAGTAGAGCATATACTGGATAATATAGCATAATGTCAAGTGGTAAAATGTTGAGTTTAAAAATGTGTTGTGCTTTTTTAGTTTGCAGATTAAAGCGCTCTAATACGGTGTTTTCTACTTTGCGTTCGTTATGAACTCATAACGAAACCGCTTTCGGTGTCGTTATGAAAACACTAGATCACCAACTTTTAGTAACTTTTAGTTTTCCAAGATTGATGCCATTGACGTCGTGTCAAATAAGGCTGACATCTCAATCGCTATAGGGTCGCCTCAATCGTATTTGTGAATTTTACCACAACTACCAACTGTTGAAAATAAAATTACTCTACATGGTAAGATGACAACCGCAATTTTCGAAATGTATGTATAATTAATGTCGCAAAGTAGAAAAAATTGTTTATAGCACTCGATTTATAATACTTTAATAATACTCCTCGCTGCACTCGTCGTGCCCAAAACAACTCGTGCGCTAATTTTTGTCATATACTATTCTAGTATTCTTATATCTCTTACTTTTAACAGAAGAAAAATCATTACTATATTAATTTATCGGAAAGTTTTAGAAATTTACCGATTCGACCTCAATTGTCTTACCTCAGAAGTATCAGGTGCTTATTGACAAACTGTGACGTACTGTTCTAATACATTATGGTGGTAAGTATTTTGTCTCAATTTGTTGCTTCATATCTATAAATTAAGTTTAAGTTTAATTTGAAATATTAGAACTAATATTTATTTAAATTTAAAAAATCTGATGTGGCCAGGCACATGACTTTATCATACTATATATAAAATTAATAATTTAGCTGCATGAGATTCTAATTGATCGAAAAATAAATAAAATAAATAAAATAAAACTAGTAGAACTAGACAGATATTAAGCTGCGTTCGGATATTGTACACCGTTGTAACCGGGTACACCGTTCAAATGACACTTACGTGTTATTGGGTGTAAAAAGTGACGGTGTACCGAACGCAGCTTATATTGACAGTAGGTGTTGTCAAAATCATGTCAAAACATTAGCCTGACATTACCTACTGTCATTAGAATCATAATTTCTGATATATCCTGGCTACTAGTTTAAATGCAGTACGACCGATCTCGATGAAATAGAATTTGCTCATGCAACTATACTACTGATTGTACCAAAAAATGTCATAGTCATAAATTACTCAGAATTTCCTCATCTTTAATTTATTATTTAACTATTTCGACGAAATTCCAGAAATGGCGGCTTATTTGCAAAATCTTTCAAAAATGCTAAGACTAAACCTCCACTTCCTTTGGACCCTTTTCAACAGAAAGCTTTTCAGCTCTAAGATTGGTTATGAAAGTTCTAAATACGAAGTTTCGTCCCGATACCTTTAGTACTTTCTACGGAATCGTCGTCACAAAAAACGGGTACACACACACACACGCACACACACACACACACAGACTTTTTTGTACCTTGGTCAAAAATGTTCAGGGGACCCAAAAAGACATATTTCCGCTAAAATCTCAATTTTTTTTTTTTGCACGATTACAATACTTTACATACTGCGTATGATAAAGTAAAAAAACAGTTACCTTTTCAATCTAGATATCACAGCATTTCATGTATTTCCAAGTATGTACTTGATGTGTCAAAAATACAATAATCTAAGCTAACTGATTATAATGGCCAACAATTAAGAGCAATAATTACCAAATCGAAATAGTGAAAACTGATTCTAGTATGCCTTTTCCGAAGGTCTGAATGTGAAGGCAGAAATTCTGAATTTTGAATAAATAACTAATTCTTGAGAAAAAATAATAAAGAACATCGTCCGGTCCTGTCACCAGCCCCAGACCAATATTAGGAATGTTGCAATCTAATTGAATATCAGGTTCAAAATAACGCTTGCAACTCAGTTTTCTCAAGTTTCAGTTATATTTTTCATAACATTTCAGAATCCGCTTGTTGTTCAGCACCTACTTGCATACCCCGAAAACAGCAGTTTTGTTGCAAATGTGTCGTCGAGCTTTTGTTTAGTTGCAGTTTTTGTCTTTTTTGCGTACGTTAGTGGAATACTGGCTTAACAATCTTAAGGAATTCGTACATTATTATGTCGTCCAATAAAAATAAACAACATTTCTCGCCTCCACCATTTTAGCTCATAACACTTCACGTGACATTGTATCGTCTCCTTACACCAATAATCCAGAAATACCAGCTTGTAATGAACGTTCATCACGTGTTTAACTGCAGCTAGTCTCAAGTAGCAACCTGATACATATACTGCATAAAGTTAGAGCGACGTACATACGTAGGTATGGGAGAATCTCCTAAATTACGTTGAAGCGGTAATCCCGGTAGTCACGCAAGTGCCATCTAGCGGGCGGTACTTACACTGCACGGAGACGCTTACTCCGTTATTAATGAGTTTCATTATCGTCATAAATGTCGGTACACCTAATTACATAACATCCCGACCATTATTGTGGCATGCCACGATCATGTTAGTACTGGTACAGTCATAATATTGTGGGTAATGAGGATATAAACTTGAAGTTAAACGTAACGTTGGTGAGTATCACTGAGCAAAATCCAAATATATATGTTACAGAGGAAGTTTAGTTGAATTTCGTATGTACAAACTTGTAAAGAAATAAAAAATCTTAAGACAGATTCATGTTAGACAGCCCTAAATTTGGTATTGCTAAATTGGAAAGAACAATTAAAAGACGGGAAAACTATACTTGCAGTATTTCTAGACTTGAAAAGAGCCTTTGCGAACATTTGTAGTCAGAAATTATTATAAAAAGGGAAAATTGCGAAGTCAGAGGAAAATTGACTTGAAATGAAAACTGAAAATTGACTAAAAACTACTTAACAAACTGGAGACAAAACGTTGGGATTGGACAAAATGAGATTGGCAGATAAAGTATTTCATTATCGATAACCTTTCATATCATTTTTATAAATTTTCAACACAATTTTAGTTTTAATTTTTTTGCTTCAATAATCGGGGACGAAATTAGATACGAAAATTTAAATAGTGATAATAGATATTTAGAAATTTTGCGGGGATGTGTGAGCAATTTTTGCGAAAGTCTTCCCCTCAATAGTTTACGCGACTGCTTTTATCAAATGGATGGTGCACCGGCACATTCTTCGTATGTGGTATCCATTCAACTTAATCAGATGTTTGTGGTTCGGAAATAGGCGACCCTGGCGGTGGCCACCAAGGTCGCCAGATTTAACACCATTTGACTTTTATTTCGGGGGTCATGTAAAAAGTCAGGTCTATTCCACACGAGTTAATAAGTGCCATTAATCGACTTCAGCGACAAGAAATCCGAAGGGCGACGATGCCAGACGTACAGCGAAGAGTTTTAAAATGTTTGGAGCAAAACGGGCAGCATTTCAAACAAAATTAAGTCTAATTTAAGTTAGATATCCCAAATGTTATTTTAGTTTTAACAAACCTTTTCAATATTTTTCTGTTTTCCTGCTTTTCCAAAGTTATTACATTCTCTATAAATGAAGAATAAATCGTTTTGTATTGAGTTGCATTATTTTATACTGACCCAAAAACTATTAAAGATAGTTTGAATTAAAGGGAGGAGTTTGGAACCATAATATTGATTTTGTGTATAGGGAATAAGATTTCCTATCGAAGGGCGTATCGGTATACAGAGTGTTGCATATGAAAAAGATAAGTTTTTTACGTTTGAAAATTCAATTATTGTGTTGTAAATTTTGAACAGCCCGTACAAGATATGATGAACTAAACATCGTCTTATTTGGTTATGTTTCTTGTTTTAGACCACCAATCATGGAACTTTTAGTTTCAATAATAACCGATATTTTCAATTTTAAACCTAACCGCGAAAATCACCAAAAAATTAGTAAAATCAAAAAGCTCAAAAATTGTGATATTTAGGTTAAGGGAAACCTTATCAAAAATGATTTATTTTGATACGTAGAAACCTAAAATAAAATAAAACTTATATCATTCCATTTAAAGTAACAAAGTTGATTGATACCCACTTCCGGTGACCGGACGTGACAGTTAACTTGAGAATATTTTAGCTGAAGAGCTCAGATCGAGTAAATTCTAATTCCAAAATTTCAAGTTTCCAGAAATAGTAGAACATGATAATTTCTAATGTACCAGTTCCGTGAGACACCTGTATAGTTTTTGATATTTATGTGGTCTTATTTCTGACAAATTCCGGAAAATAACAAAATCAGTATGTATTTTCGCAAAACAACATTTGTTACGTATATAGATACTTTATATCGACATTGTATTATACTGGTTTAGTCATAATTATTGGAATACCTAAATAATTCTCCAACCGTAAAGTTTCAAAAAATTTTTCAACACAAGTTTTTTCGGTTTAAACAAACTATCGTCTAAATATATTTTTAATATACCATTTTTAATAAGTGCCCATTTTATTCTGGAAATTTGGCAATTTTTATTTTCCGGCAGAACAGCCTGTATATTTCCATATTTTTTAATTCTAGGATTATTTAATTTTTTCGTAGAAAACTCTTTTATAAAATGCATCATTTTTTAGTTATAAGCAATTAATCAAAACTACTGAACTTCAAATTAAGAATATTTTCCTACATACACATTTATTTTAATTTGGCCTTTTGCATTATTTAGGAGTTCCGTTAATTTACACTAGTTTTAATTAATATAACTCAAAAATGATGCTGTTTGTAAAAAAAAATATTTCTACAAAAAATCCTAAGAATTAATCTTAGAATTAAAAAATGTAAAAATATACAGGCTGTTCTATTTGAAAAATGAAAGGTTGCCAAATTTCCGGATTCAAATGAGCACCCTGTATATTGAAAATATATTTAGACGATGACTTAAATTTTTTTATGGTTGGACAATAACTATTTAGGTGTACCGGTAATTTTGACTAACCCTGTATAGAGACAGCTACAGACATACTGAAACAAGTTTTGCTATTTTACTTTGTTTTTCGTACTAACGAACAAACAGACTTATTGAACTCGTCATGAAAAAAACTATTAAATAGTTTCACAATTCATTAAATTTTAATGAATTTTGGTCTGTTTCACACACCAATACTTTATAATACAAAGAATAACATGAGAAACCCTCTGAGACGATTCGTTATTTTAAAAAACTTTTCAAACTCGACGATTTTCAATCATTATTTTTTTATGAAAAAATATATTTTCGACCGTAAATTGTCCGTAAATTGACGCAAGCCTTCAGCATACTTAATTGAGTATTAATTTATCTCTTTTTGACATAACAGCACGCAGTCAACGCAGTTAACTACAGGGCAAATCACAGTTTCATCAGTTTTCTGGTAGCAAAGATATTGCAAAGGTTTACATGAAACTGTGTTTCTTCTACAAAAATTTAGATATTGGGATGAATCAAAAAACAAAATGAGAATAGATGTATATTTGTAATAGAGTAATAGAGATATAGAGTATAATCAGGTTAAAGTTGGCGACAACAAATTAAAATATGTTGACCAGTGTTATTAGTTAGTTTCTTTTAACTAAATAAACAGTATTATTATTGTTGTAATTATTATTATTAATCCACAAAAACGTATACTAAATAACATCACAAAACATCACAAACATCAAATTATTAATCGTCTCCATTAACGTGTACGTCTACCAAAATTGAAACGATTCAGTTTCCCGCAATCAAACTAATCACAAACACAGTTTGGCGAGAGCAAACTGTAAGCACGTAAACGGCACAAACGCTTACTGTGAGTGAGCGAGTTCAGTTCGCCTGCAGTTGACATATGCAAAGAAGAGCTAGGCTTATTCGCAAAACTCGGCATGATGTAATTTGTCAGTGTTTATGCGGCATTATGTCAAATTAACTGAGAAGCGTACCGCACACAACTACCACTACTGCCGGTGCTGCTCCTGCGGCCGTAGCTGTAACTGTTGGCCTCAGATGTTCCGCTAAGCTGGAACTTGCATTTCAATAATGCAAACCGAAACTAAACTTAGTTCGGCCAACTTCAAATTAGTGCTCAGTGCACAATAACTAATTGAGCTTAACGCTAGTCTAGCAATTCAGGCCCGTATTTTGACACTTTGTCCATAGGTGGGTTATATCGTATTATTAAATGATGTCTGTTTGTCGTTAAGTGGTTTGTGTTTTACGTATGAACTGATGAAATTAATTAATGTGAACTTGACAAACAGCAAAGGAAAATGGTACAAAGTTCAATACAATTATCTCCAAAATTATACCTTGGAAATATTTTATAAAAAAGGTATTATTTAATTTTTTCGTGTTGTAGTCTAGAGTTATTATGGCATTTGATATATTTTCCTGAAATTTGGAAATTCCTGTGTGAACTTTATTTACATGTTTTAAACAAAATATGATCCTCATTGATAGATGCATCAAATATTTTCGTTGTTTGTTGTTCTGATCTAGTAAATTGTAATTTAATTTTCTCCGAAAAATTATAGTGATAGAGTTGATGAATATCAGCAAAGAATTCTTATAACAAATTAACAAGGAATATAAATTGGTAAAGTCGAAGAACACGAGGAAAAAAATTCTACAGCAAATTAATCAACAATAAAAATTCGATAGAGTTGATAAACACTATTCTCATAGCAAATTAATCAATATAAATTTGATACAGTCGATGAATACCAGGGAAGAATTGTTATAGCAAATTAATTGTTATTTGTTACAACTTCATATGTAGTAGGTACTGTATGATGAATTTTTGAAATTTCTGGATTTTGAGATGTAGTCATCTGCCTTTATGTGGCATTTAGTCCAGTCAAATGGTGTTTTGGCCAGGAAAAACGTCTAGTGACACATTTAGAATACACTTGTACTTGAAATTACTTCGAATATACTCTAAAATTAACAGAATTTCGACGGAGTCATCAACTGAGACTAGACTCGCATCATGGGACCGAAACTGCATCACGTTATAGCCTATAAAGTTCTAGAGTTCCTATAGAGGATAGAGCCTATAGAGTTATATAGTTATATCGCACTAAGTTTCAAAAACAAGTTCTTTTTAACCATTAGGAAACCCTAACTTCAATCATTCAACAGAAGAGGAAGAATTACATACATACCACCCACCAGAGATATCATTTGAGAACAACGATAAAATTTAAGAGAAATACAGGAATCACAACACTCCCGAGAGCCTGTATTTGTTTAAATGAAAAAATCATTGTACAACCCCCAAAAACAACCCTCCAGGGTTCACATATCCCATCGACGGAAACATTTGTACACTACATACTATAATTCTTCGACCATTTTCATGAAACAGCTTAAAAACGCGATCCATTGCATTGCGATTGACATACAACACCCTGTGTGTTCTATTGGCCCTTAACGATGCCGAAGTTACGGTGTATTACATAACAGAGACTCAATATTACCTGCATATACACACGGTAAGCGGATTGGCGAAAGCCCGCGTTTGCGTTCACATCAAAGGAAGTGTTGAGGTATTTTGATATTGCATAAGCCGAGCTAATATGCATCGGCGGCGATGCGCACATATAACATTGTCCGTGCTCGGTCGCCGCAACAATGGAGATTTATGCGAGTTGCATACGTGACATGGACACCGAACTAATGAACTACACGCGTACCGCTGCAGCTCTAGCAGCATGAGGGCGGAATGGGGAATGTGAAATTCGTACCTAGTAACACGCTTGATCGTGGTCATGTCGGTCAGATGTTATATTCGGTTAATAGGCACATTTAGGGTACGTTTTGTTGGGTTTTGTGCAACGAAAAAGGTTGCGTTGTTGTTTTGTTTGGGTGTAGGTAGAATAGTATTACGTTTTTTGTTTTTGTTTTAATGATTTAGAAAGCAACAGATTTATAAATTACTGTGATAACTTATAATTAGAGAATATTCTTACAAGGATTTATTTTTAAATTTCGGAAGTAAGCAATCAGTGAGAATGAATGAGAAAAAGGCAATTAAATATGTTTTTAAGAACAAAACAAAAAATGCATTTTGTATTTTAGAATCCACCAGCGGCGCACCGAAAAAAAAGTTCATGGGGAGAAAAGGGGGAATGACCCCTGAAAAAATATCTTCCTGTAGATTCTTAAAACCATTTGGTATGCCCAATGATGTAAGTCCTATAGCATAACCTAAATTAGAAATTAGAGCTAAATATCTCAAAAACTACAAGAGCTATAAAGAAAAAACTAAAAAAATCTTGAAATTTCAACACCCTGTAGATCGGCAACGAAGCGTTTGCGGACCTATGTTTATATGAATTTTTAGTCATTAAATAAGCCAAAGAATTACCCCTTTTCGTATTTACATGATATTTAGGAACAGCCTGTATATGGATTTGATCGGTATTGAAAACTGAATCGATTGTCCGTCTGTCTGTCCGTCTGTGTACACGATAACTGCCGTAATTTTGAAGCAATTGATCTGAAATTTGGCATACAAGCTTATCTCTTAAAAAGTAAGAACAAGTTCGTGAATGGGCAATATCGGTTCACTTTTTTTTCATGTTTTACGGTGGGGGGTATTTTAACTTCAGCACGGCTGAAGATAATTTTCTTACTAGTTTTGACTTATTTTGATTTTTTTGGTGGATTTACAGTGTTTAGTATACGGGTTAAAACTATATTTTTTTCTAAATTGAGCGTATGCATACTTTTTTTAAATTTATTAACATGCTGTTGATATTGCATTAGCAGGCCTTGATATTTTGACAGATATTCGCGTGGTGACAGAGATTTATGTATTTTCGTTTATATTATTCCGTTCTACTTTTAACACACCTTTAATTTCTAAATAAATTGCCCCGATATTGGAATTGCCATTATTTTTTTACTTTAAGTTTTTTCTCGTTTAATTTGTTCCTATATTCATATTTAATTCCATTAAAATATGAAATCGATGAATACCTATTAACACACCCCAAGGTGCTCAAGAGATATTTTAAAAAACCTCTCTATTTGATCTTACTAATTAATCAATTAACTTAGTAGTTTGTAAAAATGTAATATTTTAAGCTACGTGACTATCCTGGCCAACAATGTACAATAATATAACCAGTAATAACTGTTTTTCATATGCATTTTTTTCGTAGAATCTGAATCTGTATACAGACATTTTGACTTGAGCCTAGTTTTTGAGAAAAGCAGAACTGCAAACCTGTAAAAACTGGAAAAACGCATATTTTCCTTAAAAGATTCAAACTCAGATTGTAAGAAAAAAAGCATACCAGAAACAGTTTTCACTTGCTCGATTTTGTTCTTTGATGGCCAGAATAGTCATTTAGCTTCGATTATGTGTTTTTAATAAATTACAAAAAAATTAAAAAGTTATAAGTTTTCTTCTATATACAAAAGTACTACGCTAATAGCTACAAAGTAATAACAGTAAATTCGTTTTCTTTTTAAGAAATATTTGAATTGCCCTAATATTATTGAAAATACGAGTTATTGAAAATAAGGCACAATTTTTGTTTGCCCACGATATTATTAGTTCTTATTATTATTAACTTTGACGTTTTTGTGATTCCAAAAAGTTTACAGATATTATTTTAAAAATTAAAAAAAAAAAGCCTTCAGAAATATTCCATCCTGAAAGCTGAGAATTCTCTCACGAAAAAGTTTCCATCTATATTTTAATTACACCCAGCCATATTTCACCATGCACGGACCTACATCCTTAATACATCAACGTCTAATAATATGCTAAATAAGACCAAAATAAATTCAATAGGAATGTAATTTTGCACCCGAAAACATGCTAGCGCTGCACTTCACGACAAATATTAATTAGAAGCCCTTTGACTACATTCAACGCTCCGTAAAGCGCGCTTAACTCAATTTAATTACAACGGTCAATTGGGAAAACGACGTCACTACATTTGCCCTACTAAATTCCCACACCACCCTGCATCCAACAAATCGGTCAAATTGTGAAGCCATGATTGAAGCGGTTTTCGATCACGAAATACTTGATGGATTTCTGACTACTCGACGCTACAGCGAACGCTCACAGCTATAAATTCTAATTTGCGCGTCTTCCTGAAGCTCTTGACGCCGCTACCCCGCGAATTTGAAGGGGTTAAGGAGCGAGAGGGGGTTGTAATTTGGAATTGAGCCGAGCCACGATGCGATGCGATAGGGTTGGAGCGCGCGCGCCCCCCAGAATATTTAATTATGTACTACGTGGCGATGATAATGTTTAATCAACACTTGTCCCCCTAATTTCGATGGGATCTTTTCAGCCCGTTGGCTTAATTTAATTGATGGAATTCCTAGGCGCGAGTATTTGCTGGTAGTCTTGAAACTGAAATTTTGTATTAGAGGTCACAGAAACAACGATTTTAATGAATGTTGATGAAATTATGGTGTTATATGGGTGGTTCTACGATAAGAGGTCTGAATTTTCTTGTAATTATCCTTCCTCTAATATACAGGGTGTTGCTTGATAACATGCTAATATTTAAGAAGGTTATTCTTGGGTCCTTTTTGTTCTAAAGGTCTTCACTTTTAAACTACAGGGTCCTAAAGTTTTAAGAAAAACATTTTTTTTATGATAACTTTGGTACGACTCTAGATATCTTTGTGAAACGTAGTACGCATCTTCTAGGCATCAAAAGGCATTTTCTGCGGTACAACATATTTTTTTATTCTTGCCAGTGGCATTCTTGCGGGGTTTGTACTGAATCATTTCAAAAAGAAAAGTGATATGCAAATGCTTTTTCTTAAAGTAAAAATTATTTTTGAAATCCTCAATCCTGTCTTACCAAATCTGGTCTCTTGTTTTTTTTTTGTTTAACGTACGGTTTTCTGACAAAAAAAAAATAGATTATTTAAAATAGATAAAGAAAAAACTAAAAAAATCTTGAAATTTCAACACCCTGTAGATCGGAAACGAAGCGTTTGCGGACCTATGTTTATATGAACTTTTAGTCATTAAATAAGCCAAAGAATTACCCCTTTTCGTATTTACATGATATTTAGGAACACCCTGTAAATAAGTCTATATCTGCCACGCCTCCTTAAGGGTATTACAAATGTTGAATTAAAGTCAATATACCCTCACCACATTAAATGTGGAGGGTATAAATATGAAAAACCTGATAAAAGTTGATGTACTTTGTTAGATTGAAACAAAAATTGAATCAAAATTATATTATTCTATTTAAAATAATAAAGTTGATATCAACTTCCTCTAGACTGGAGGTGGTAGTCAAGTAATTTAATTTCAAAACTCGGATGGTGTAGATCCTGATTTTATACTTTCAAATATAAAGAAATGGAGGAATATCAATAACTTCTGATGGACTTCACATTTCCGTGAGATATGGGTAGATATGGGTACTCAAGTTTATTTTCACTCTCTTGTGATACTACTATTGAAAATAAATTAAAAAGAGGGCATGTGAAAGTAAAGCCAACTAAGTTTCCTTCCTACACGAAGTGTAAATGGAAGTATTATAATCGAGAAAATTTGATTATAGCCATTCTGCTACTTCACTGGCATGTCACACTTACGCATTTAAATTTCCCGCCGCAATCATTTTGCCCTAGTGTAAATCGTGTCTTGTTACGGTGTTCCTCTAATTTTGAGACAAAGTATAGTAGGCTAAGGATTTTCCCGAATTAGTAAGTGAAAACAAAAAAAAACATTGAGTTGCAATTAATAATATTACATTTTTCTTAATTTTTTTTGGTGCTTTTGTATTACAAACCACAGTACATAATGCAGACTACAAAAGTGCCTACTTAGGTTTAAAAAAAGCGTATTTAAAATGTATTTAGTTGTCTCAATATTATATCCCTAAACTTCTGAAGTTAAAATGGCTAAAAGTAGACAGACAGAATTAGAAATAACTCTGTCGCGCACAACAATCTGTTGATTTTGTTGCGTCACCGGTGAAATGATGGCACGAAACTGGTAATGCGGTCTGTTAATTTGATTTCGCTAAAGTTCATTATTCAATTACGTTAATTTTCGTTAGTAATCCGTTCTCTCTCCGCTAATTTATTCATTAGTTTGGCGAGCTAAATCGGCCGAGTGAAAAATCCCCAGACGACGGCAACGCTAGCTCTGGCAGTCAGTGAAATGTAAATTGCGGACTTGCTGATTTAAACTTTATCGCGGTCGCTCTTTTCTCATTTCCCCTTCACTACTCCTCCGCTACTATTGCGCAAATAATTTGCGGAACTGCTAACTTTTGGAACAAAGGACTTTAGCTGCCGCCGACTGCATTCCGGCAGCTTGTGAAAGTTTACATAAACAGAGACCGGCCCGATTTTCTCTCTAATACTTCGCGGACGTGTTATTTATTACCGGAAATTGCTACACAGTTTGAATCGACTTGCGGGCACAGTTCCTTTCCTGTAATTTGTACGATATTAACCGCAGTCTAGGCGAAGAAAGTTTCGATGAACAATCTTGTACAAACATGCAACCTGACAAAGTGACTGTTAACAAAATATGTCCTTATTTGTTTTTGTTTTGTTATTTAACTTATTTAAGCATTTTTCTGTGGCGAATTCAAATTCAAATTTGTACCTACGCCATATGCTTAGTAGTTTATTTCTTTTGTTTATGAAGGTTATATGAATAAAATTTTGAGGATTGTAAGTTGACCAAAAAATCCAATTTGCTGCGATATTTTTCTGTTAGTGTAATAACTTTCCTTTAATATTTTAAATGATATTTTAATGTGTTTTTAAGCTATATATTCAATTACTTATCAACACAAAAAGATATCGACCAAATTTTTATCATCAATACAACAATAAAATCATTTCTAGTTATTAATCTTGAATAATTTTATTTAGATGGAAATAAATTTGTTAATATAGTAGACATTTGTCAAAAAAAAACAAAATAATTTGATTTTAGCCGATATTATACTACTCGGCAAGTAAAAGAGCTGCAGCAGTGTATGAATAAACATACGAGCGATTTATATCCGTTATGTGCGAGTCAAATACGATGTTTTATCTATGACCCACATATTCTATTCTGAGTTACGTAAATTGCAAACTATTAGTTTTTGCTGGGTTGTTTATTTTATTGGCTACCCATAATCTTCTTTTCTTGATGATTTTTTTTAGATATCTTAATTGTCAGTGGTAGCAAACAAATTTTGTAGTTTTAAATATAGTCCAGTCAAATCGTTTCCGAGGGTGCCTGTTCCAGGACAAAAATATGGAAGTTTTCTTTCCTCTCATTCTATATGTTTTTTGGGGTGTTGAATCCGAATTTCAACTTTGCTACTTCCCACGGATGTGGCTTCACAACGAATATCGCAAAAAACTAAAAGTTTTCGACCTTTTTTCAGTTTTTTGCAAAAAAGTGATGAAACTATGCACTTTTTGAAGTAGGCCATCCTATACAAAAAGAAAGTACATTAAATATTCTACAACAGTACCCCTGAAATGCATTTTTGGTTGAACTGTTTGGCCGCTAGAGTGTGCTGAAATAAGCCCAAAATTTTCCTACTTTGTGTAAAACCCAGTTTTCGAGTTAGTTAAAAAGGCTAGGATTGTGCTAAAATTACATTAATTTCCCTACAAATTGCACATCTTAATCATTTATTGTGTTGGTTTAATGGCGTTAGGGAGCACTTGAATCAAATAAAAACTATTTCATCCTTGCTGACGTTTCGATTTATTTAAAATCATATTCATAGCTACAAAATACAACAAGTTAGCACTAATTACACCAAACAAACAAGCAACCTACCTCAGATGGAAGGTATTAAAACTTAAATTAAAAATGATCAAACTGCGCATATGCTTCGGTCGAACAGACATCACAGAATGACAAAATACGAACAAGACACGAATCAGCCAGGTTAAATGTTATAAATCTATTCTAATTTAAAACAATGTCATATGGGTTGCCTATCATAGAGTATAAAATTAAGTCGGTAAAAGCGAGATCATATTTGAGTATATATTGCTCAAATTATCCGTGTCAGTTCTTAGATTACAGGTATTTTCAGTTTTTTTAATATAAATCATTTCTTTTATACATCTTTTTCTGTAATTTGCCTCTCTATCTAAAATTTTAACTGTCTGGAAGTCAAATGTGTGACTGTTGGAAAATGCATGGAGTGCAAGGGCGGTTTTTTCTTTTTTATCCTTATTGGCATCTTTACAATCATTTTCATGCTGCTTCATGCGATTCTTTAACAGCTGGTTTGTTTGTCCCACGTACGTCACATTACAATCCTTGCAACCAACCTTATAAACCAACCCACTCATGTTGTCCCTTTCAATCCTATCCTTCATGTTTGAATAAAGGCTACCTTAATGTTTTTTATTGTATGTGACTATTTTTATAGTGTCAGTTTTTAGTATAGGGATAAGTTTGTGTGTAAGTCCTGGTATGTTTGGTAATGTCATGTAATTCACTTTCCCCTTATTATTACTATTAAGACTGTTATCCTGGTTCCTTTGGTTATCCCTTATACTGTTTTCATTATATAGTACCCTGTGTATTAGGCTTTTAGGGTAGTTGCATTTAATAAGGTAGTCAGTGATTGTTTTAAAGTTATTCTTGTGGAACTCTAATTCAGACAAATGAACTGCTCTATGTTTTAAGTTTTTATGATGGCTATCTTTTGTGTCATTGAGTGTTCCGAATGGAAATCCACAAATCTGTTGGAATTAATTTCCTTTTGGAACCAGTTAGTCTTCAAACTAGTATCGTCTCTTATAATGATTACATCGAGAAAGGGCAATTTGTTGTTATTTTCTACTTCAGCCGTGAACTTGATTAAAGGATTGATGGAGTTGAAAACTGAAATGACATACTCCAGTTTGTCACCAGGTATAGCGGTGACTATATCGTCAACATAAATATATAAAAACGGGAGCTCAAAATCCAACCTAGCAGTTGCTTCTTTCAAAACTTTATTCATTACAAGATTAGCAAAAATTGGTGATGCCGGGTTACCCAAGAATAACTTTAAAACAATCACTGACTACCTTATTAAATGCAACTACCCTAAAAGCCTAATACACAGGGTACTATATAATGAAAACAGTATAAGGGATAACCAAGGGAACCAGGATAACAGTCTTAATAGTAATAATAAGGGGAAAGTGAATTACATGACATTACCAAACATACCAGGACTTACACACAAACTTATCCCTATACTAAAAACTGACACTATAAAAATAGTCACATACAATAAAAAACATTAAGGTAGCCTTTATTCAAACATGAAGGATAGGATTGAAAGGGACAACATGAGTGGGTTGGTTTATAAGGTTGGTTGCAAGGATTGTAATGTGACGTACGTGGGACAGACAAACCAGCTGTTAAAGAATCGCATGAAGCAGCATGAAAATGATTGTAAAGATGCCAATAAGGATAAAAAAGAAAAAACCGCCCTTGCACTCCATGCATTTTCCAACAGTCACACATTTGACTTCCAGACAGTTAAAATTTTAGATAGAGAGGCAAATTACAGAAAAAGAGGTATAAAAGAAATGATTTATATTAAAAAAACTGAAAATACCTGTAATCTAAGAACTGACACGGATAATTTGAGCAATATATACTCAAATATGATCTCGCTTTTACCGACTTAATTTTATACTCTATGATAGGCAACCCATATGACATTGTTTTAAATTAGAATAGATTTATAACATTTAACCTGGCTGATTCGTGTCTTGTTCGTATTTTGTCATTCTGTGATGTCTGTTCGACCGAAGCATATGCGCAGTTTGATCATTTTTAATTTAAGTTTTAATACCTTCCATCTGAGGTAGGTTGCTTGTTTGTTTGGTGTAATTAGTGCTAACTTGTTGTATTTTGTAGCTATGAATATGATTTTAAATAAATCGAAACGTCAGCAAGGATGAAATAGTTTTTATTTGATTCAAGTGCTCCCTAACGCCATTAAACCAACACAACATTTGATCTTTGGAGCGAAAAAAGAAACAACATTAAGTTAATCATTTATTTTGGCCAAACCGTGTAGCCGCGAGAACTGGTTTATATTTTATGTCATATTAAAGTAGCTAAGCGAAGCCGCTAAGTCAAGAGCCCGACTGAATTTTTAGTGAAGGGCTCTTGACTTAGCGGTTTTGCGTAAAGTGACATAAAATTTCAACGCGCTCTACCGGCTACACAGTTTGGCCAAAATAACTGATAGTGTACTTTATTTTTGTATATAGTGGTCTACGTCGAAAAGTGCATAGTTTAATGACTTTTTCGCAAAAAAACTGAAGAAAAGTAGAAAACTTTTAGGCTTTTTGACATTTTCGTTGTGAAGCCATATCCGTGGGATGTAGTAAATTTGAAACTTGCACCCAGCACCCCAAAAAACATATGGAATGAAATATATTTTTTCCTGGCCAAAACAAAAATCACTTTTAAATACTCATATTAAAAACGAAATACTCTTCTCAGTAAAATGTTTCTTTAAACGTTCATTTAAAAAGTTAAGACTTAAAAAGTTAACTCACCACGAAATTGAAAAAAAAACTTTTCCTGATTTATTCTTCTCATTCTTTTAATACGACTTTGTTAATATTTTAAAGGATCTCAAATTTTCAATGAACTAAAGCAAGGAAATCTGGAAATAAGTTTATATGAAAGATTATACTGATAATCTAAAATACTCTTTGTTATTTGCTTTATTACTTTATGTGGGGTTAATGTGTTATTAACGCAGTATTCCAGCATATTGATGATACACTGTTTTCGGTAAATACTTATATGTATAAACTTTTATCACCAAAAAAACAGTATCTCGACATGAACGCATAGGTTTATACAGGTGTCCCACTTTTTTTCCCGCAAATTTTTTTTTTAGATATAAAATGTCATTCTGAATAAAAAGTTTCATATGAACTTAGGGGTTTTTTCAATTCCTTAACAAGTTAGAGCTGTTTAAAAAGAAAATCAAGCATTTTTTTCAGTTGTTTTATAGGCGGCTTTGATACGCATTTATCAAGAATGCTTTAAAAATAATACTTCAGGTTGATTTTATACGTCACATTGCTGTCATTCTAGTAATTCTAATAACAGGATTGTTATTGCATTTTCACAAATAATTATAAATCCGAACAATATTATGCCCAAAAAATTTACTAACAGTGAATATGCCGATATTCATTTTATTTATGGATACTGCAATGGAAATTGTCGAAGGGCAC
This sequence comes from Aphodius sticticus, assembly GCA_963966075.1. NCBI lineage: Eukaryota > Metazoa > Arthropoda > Insecta > Coleoptera > Scarabaeidae > Aphodius > Aphodius sticticus. The sequence goes on from OZ014506.1 coordinate 105,519,928, forward strand.
GGAGGGAAGACTTCCGGATGCTGCAGTGTTTAGTAATATTCATAGAATGATTAGAGAAAATGGAATAAGGGGAAGACCAGTGGGAGATCACAACCAAGCAGCTCAAAGAGTAAGAAGAGTTAATGCAAGAGTTTCGCATGCTTTTGACGAAAACCGTAATTATGTGTAAGGCGTGCAGCGCGCCATCTGAGATTGCCGAAAACCACTGTATGGAGAAATTTACGCAACGATAGACGAAAGGCATTCCGTTCAAAAAAAGTGCAAGAGTTACTGCCCCAAGATATTCAAAACCGGTTAGATTTTTGTCGTTGGTTTGTTGATAGTCCACAAGAAGTAAGATGTTTATTATTTACGGAACATTTACTCGTCGTGGAATTACAAACCGCCGTAATTTTTGCGTATGGGCCCACGAACACCCTCATACAACGACAGTAATATCTAATATCAGCATGAATTTAAAGTAAATGTTTGGGCTGGTCTGGTGGGATCACATCTGATTCGGCCTCACATCCTTCCCGACAGAGTGGATGCAAATAGGTTTCTGTTATTCTTAGAGAATAGTTTGATAGATTATTTGGAAGATGTGCCAATTAATTACCGACAAAATGGATGGTTTCAGTTGGATGGCGCTCCAATTCATTACGCAAGACAGGTGAGGTACTGGTTAAATAACCATTACAACCAGCGTTGGATTGGTCGCGCCGGGCCTGTTCAATGGCCACCGCGTTCGCCTGATATTACTCTGGACTTCCATATTTGGGGCTACGTTAAGTCAGAAGTGTACAAAACACCGATAAATACAAGACATGCATTACTACAAATAATTCAAGCCGCTTTTGATATGCTTAAAACAAATGTGTAATCACTACGTAGTGTGCAAGAATCCATAATAATTCGTTGCCAAAAGTGCATAGATATTGGTGGAGGTCATTTTGAACAATTTTTTTGATGTATTTTATTTTCTTCTTCGTTAATGTATTGTTTATTACTTATCCAGTTTTTGTTTTTGTTTTGTTAGTGTTTGTTAAATAGGTATTATTTATGAGAAAAAAATAACAAATAAATTGCTACTAAACTTATTACCAGTTATTTGCTTGTTTTGCTGTACGAACCGCCAGCATAAAACGGGTGATTAACATCAACCAATAACGAATTCACCAAGTACCCAAATAATATAAATGACCATTTTATTCGTCTGATTTCTATGGAATGGCGTTAATATAAGATTTAAAAGCCAACTCAGAATTATTTTGAAAACAATTTTTGTCAGTTGTCATTATTTAAAAAATGCTCGATTTTCATTTTGAACAGCTGTAACTTGTTAAGGAGTTGAAAAAAACCCTAAGTTCATATGAAACTTTTTATTCAGAATGACATTTTGTACCTAAGAAAAATTTTTGCGGGAAAAAAAGTGGGACACCCTGTATAATCTTTTCTCATTAATTTCGTTAGTTGAATAGCCTGCTAAAGTTTCTCATAAGAAAAGTGAATAGCCTGTAATGCCGAATTGCCCAATATCCCTTTGGTATATTAAAATAATGACTATACGTTTTTTATCCTATTTACACTATGCAAAATCGTAATTTTTGTGTCTCTGGCACGTAAGATGCTTATCACGAAAGGTAGTCAAGATATAGCCACCAGGCGGCGACCGACCTGTCTGTCCAATAAAAACACTGCTTTCGATTCGGTTCGCGATTAAAACGTCAACGCTGCTTATTTGTCAAAAATTTGTCAATCTGTCAATAATTCGCCTTTAGAAATGGGTAAACGTGCTACGATAATGTTGTGTAGGCTAAAAAAAATGTTGTATACACCACTGCCAGATAATGATTTCCAGGACCATAAAAGAGATGCACAGCCAAGCCGTAGGTGAGGCTGGGCAAAGCATCACTTTCTCGGCTTGGTACACAACATACTATTTTTGTTAATCACATTACTTTTCGGTTCGTTATGAAATTTTCCAATACAACGTAAATTTGGACGCGGGCAAACTCATATATCCTAACTATAACATTCACTGCGAATGGTACAATAAGTTTTTATTATCCCTAAATCCTTGCTGGTCTACTGTCTTGTCGTAGTCGTAGTCAGTAAATTATCGAGCAGTAACGTTTGCAAGAGCAGATTTCTGTCTGCGATGTCTGTCCGCAACCATTCGGAACACTCTTTGCCATTTGTTTGGCGGTTTTCGGGTCCATAAAGCGACGTCCACTGCATGGATACTTAAAAACAGCGTGAGGAAACAATAAAACTGGCCGTTCTCCGCAGGAAGTATGACGTTTTGGCCGACGCGGATTCACCCTTTCCACTCTACTTGCCGCAGGATTGAAAGTTTCCCGTTGTCCGTATTTTACCGGACTTTTTCCTTTAGGCCCGTCCGGTTCACTCGAGCGATTGTCTTCAACCAAAAATATGCTCCACCTTTTTGCTACCGAGGAGAAAAGCTACTACATAAGACTGTTCCATGGCACGGTTATTAAAAGTAGATAGGTTGTCTGGTAACTATGGACATACGTCACTCGGTATGCCACATGAAATTAGCTGATATGGAGTTCGACGTTTTACGTGAGCGTATAAAAAATAATAATAATTATAGTTACAGTGTTTGCTGAAATATTCATCGGAGATAAGCCATAAAACGGCCCCCGTATGTGTCAGCAAGGCTTCTTCTAATATGAATTTATAAAAATTTAAACAGGCGTAATGCCGCGTTGGTTTCCTGGTCTCTTATTGGTCTAAAGTTACTACACAACCTGAATAGGTTAGTATCCTTGGTTCTATGGTATATTGTTGTCTCAGTTCTTTTGAGGTAACATTCCCAAGTCACAGCTGTCAAACAAGGGTCGGCAGAGTTGGAGATTTTACCACACTATTATTCATATTTATTCACACGTGACATGTTAACACGTGTTGACACGCGATTAAACATGTTTTGTGTTTGACATTTGAACACTAACAATGACAAAACTAGATTAAAAGTGTGTTAACAAGTATTAACTCGTCACGTGTGGATAATCTAGACGTAGTGTACAATATACACTACACATGCACTGAAAAGATACAGTAAAATTACACATAAATCATTGTAGCAATTACAATAAAAGCGTTGTCTAAATATTGCAAGGAATTCCAATTATTTTCACATCTGTGTGATATTACAACTATATTACTGCTTTATTTCAATCAATGTTTTTAGTTCTGTTTCAGGTAAGACTTTAGTCAAAATTACCTGAAAACTTCAATAATTCTCAAACCGTAAAAAATTAAAAAAAAAATTTCAAACTAAAGTTTTTGGGGTTTAAACAAGCTAACGTTCACATATATTTTTAATATGCAGGTGTTCATTTTATTATGGAAATGTGGTAATGTTTACGTTTTTCAAATAGAACACCTGTATATTTTGAATTTTTTTTAATTCTAAGATTAGCTCCAAGTATTTTATACAAATAATTTTTTTTATAAAAATCATCAATTTAAAGTTATAAGCTTACAAATCTGTGTGATATTACAACGATATAACAATGATTTTAGTCAAAATTACCGGAAAACCTAAATAATTCGCAAACCGTAAAAAATTAAAAAAAATTCAAACTACAGTTTTTGGGTATTCAATTAGCTTTGAAGAAGCGAGCAACATGGCTCGCGAAACGTCAGCATTAACAAATCTTGACACACGGCATAACCCGGAAGCAGTTTATTTTCTAAGGGCCGGTTGTACCAACTCTGATGACCGTCCAATCACGTTGATAATATCAGCGGAGCATTTTTCGTTGTACCAACCTTGATTAGAAGTTGATTGGACCGTAACCACGCTTCAAGTTGACCGCCATATATTGGCCGGTGATCGTTTGATCAAGATGGCGCGCAGACGCATGGCAGGCGCTTGAGTGACGCTAACCTATAATTGTTTGTGTTTACATCTATTATTGACATCAACGAACGAATCTGTTGGTTTAATTTTGGTAAGTAGGTACTAGAAAAATAAGTGCAGTATTTATAATATCAGTTCCGTATACATTATCATATGTTTGCATTTTTTTTGCTTCATATTTTTAATTATTTTGCTTTTAGATCCAGTAAGAATGGAGTTTCTTGGGGATGTGACCGAAGATAAAGATTATCTGGTGGACATGATGCAGCATCCACGACTGCAGCCAGTTTTGAGAGACTGGCCCAATCACTTTGAAAAGTGGACCGATGTTGAGTTTTGGAGTAGGTTCACATTATCTAAAAATCCAGTCGCCGCCTGGTGGTGAAGTGGCTGAAAATTACAGAAACAGCAAAAAGTTCTTTTCTTTGAATGTCCAGGTGATCCGTAGCACACTAAAACTTTGAAATTTTGTATGCCGTTAGCCGGCCAGCTGATAGCCAGCTATCGTGACCAGATGCCCATAATTTCCATAATTCCCAAGTGAAAGCGGAGCTTGAAAATTGAGATTTTTAAATTAGTGGATATGGTGTTAAACCTTATCCAATGACGGAAATCTATAAACAGAAGACCAACATCTATTCAACGATTCCTTAATTCGAACGAGAGAGTTTTGGTTGGATGTCCATAAAATGGATGGAAACATGGATGATCATGTTAACATTGATAACCAGAGCAACGATGCAATAAAAAATATCTAAATTGAAGAATATTGAAGGATTAGTTGATAACTAATCATGTATAGTTTGGTTAAATAAATAATTTACTATAATCTTTTATTTGCACCAGCATTTCTCCATTTACCGTAGAGATTAATTAAAATTGCTTAGTTTATCACTTTGAAAATGGGTAGGGTAAGTATTCATTTCAGTTTATAACTAAAATTCTATTTGTATTGACATAAATAGGCAGCAAATTGATTTCAAGTTGAGAATATCAATGATAAACAAATTTCCAATGTAAAAAATAATAAACAAAAGGTTTATAAATAAATATCTCTTATAGTAAAAACTCAATGTCTGCTATAATAAATAATGTATTATAATATCTACAATGGCCTATTTTAAAGTTTTAACAGTTCAGCGCGATATTTATATGGTTACCGCTTTATTTGTTGTGTTAGTTTGGTTGCGGACTTTTCACGTAATTTCTATTAAATGTACTGGCATTTGGTAGACAAGTACTGCCAACCGCGCCAAATCATCTGATCGGCTAACCGGCAGCCGACCGGGCTTTGTACAACGCATCGATCCTTGATCATCGGTCACCTTTGATCAACCGGTCTGCTGATCAGACGGTTTGCGAGTGGTGGTACAACCGGGCGTAAATGATTCTGGCCGTGAAAGCCTACGTACTTACAGTTTTTGGGGTTTAAACAAGCTAACGTTCAAATATATTTTTCTACTTTGCATTCACAATGCACACATTGTGACACTGTTTTCGGTGTTACAATTAACACATTGTAATACCGAAAACAGTAACATTTTTGTCTGATTGGTACACAGTGATATCAAATGCCATATGTCAAATGTACAATACATAACCCAACATAACCACACACTGCATCTTCTTAATCGCTTGCAATCACATAAACTGCGAAATATCAATATTCTATACATATTTAAACATGGGTGTAGCCTGCTATAGTATGGCCATAGGATTGGGGCTTTCTTAGTTTTGCTGTGTTCATCAAAATACGCCAGCATGACATTTACGGTGATGTTTTACGATTCTAGTAAGTGATCGTTATCATTCTTTTCAACTAAACATCAAATCCCCTTTTCAGATATAATTCAAGGACCACATTTACTTTAATAAGGTATTATGCGAAGATCAAACCTACATCGTAGATATGAACGATTTTAATTACTGCTGCGAGATTGTATATGCGCAATAAATGGTTTATCAGCATACACGTACGAAGCTATAGTACATTTAAAGTGTAGAGGATTTCTTAGTTTATGTAACGTATAAGTTTTCGGTAACATTTTCGACCGAATTCTGTTCGGCTCAATTCGTATTCAGTTTTGTCCGTCGCTTTCAACTTCGTCTTAGTTCTGGTTGTGTGCAACATATTTGTATTACCTCCATCATATGTAATTTTACTAAGTATAATTTATTCTAATAAACTACTTTGCCGAAATTAAAATTGGGTATCAATTATAAGTGCTTGTAAATATATAAGCCGCAACGGCTACGTAGCGGAATTAGGTAGACACCGCTATTAAACGTTAGGCGTTAAAACAATTCTTTAATAAGTTCTTGTTCTTCGAAGTAACTAATCAGTCACCGCCAAACACTTCTATTCTGATTATTATACTTACGAAACCACTATTAAAGTTGTTGACTTTTTAGGTTAAGTTTCATGTTAAGTTATCACAGTAGGGTTAAAAGTGTTGCCCCAAGCTCCATTATGATCATCGTTGAGACCTCGCTGAATATTTATTCAAACTTGTAGGCTAAAGTAGAGTAATTTTATTCACAATTAGATTTTGTCAAGATTTTATCTCATAGATCTCATCCTTAACGAAGTTGACAGTTACTACAGTGCTGCCACGTGGTACCCGCGAAATACCCTAGATTCTAATTTAGCGCAATATAGTAACCACAATTTCTAAATTTATATAAAATTAATGACGCAAAGTAGAAAAAATAGTATATTACACTCGTTTTATAAGACGTATTGGCGCACGCGTTCCATTTGGGCACTCCTCGCTACGCTCGTCGTGCCCAAAACAACTCGTGCGCCAATTTGACGTCTTATAAAACTTGTATAATAATATACTATTTTAATGTACAGGGATGTTCATTTTATTATGGAAATGTGGCAACGTTTTCGTTTTTCAAATAGAACAGTCTGTATATTTTGACATTTTTATGACATTTTGATTCTAAGACTAGTTCCAAGTATTTTATCGAAATATTTTCTTTATAAAATTATCATTTTTTAGTTATAAGCTATTAATCAAAATTTGCAAAATTAACACATAAATAATTCTCCAACTGTCAAAAATTTTAAAAAAAATGTTCAGATAAAAGCTTACTGGGTGTAAACAAGCTCTCGTTTAATTATAATTTTAATATACGTTCATTTTATTGTGGAAATTTGCAAACTGTTCCATTTTCTAATAGAACACAGTATATTTTTAATTTATTTTAATGTAGGAATATTTTTTTAGAAAATACATTATTTTTCGGTTATGAGTAATTAATCACAACTCCTGAACTTCAAATTAAGAAAATTTTCCCGCATACATACACATTTATTTTAATCTGGCAGTTTGAACATTTAATTTAATGAAAATGTTTGACATAATTTGTCAAATTAATATAGGTTAATAATATGGTGACATACAGGCGGGGTGTAAATTTTAAATAAATCAAAAATTACAGCCACAACCTGGATTCGAACCAGGGACCCTTGCGTTTCTAGCACAATGCTTTCCCAACTGAGCTACTGAGGCCTATGTCATTTGTTAGATATAATTTGTCATAAATTATATTATAATTTGGATTTGACAATCCGTTGTTTGGTGTGAACCCTACTTCCAAGTAGATGACATTTGATAGGTGTACGTCAAGATAGGTTAGTGTTTGGTAGTAATCACTACTTCCTTTCCTGGATTTGTGACAAATTATATCTAACAAATGACATAGGTCTCCGTACCTCAGTTGGGAGAGCATTGTGCTAGAAACGCAAAAGTCCTTGGTTCGAATCCAGGTTGTGGCTGTAATTTTTGATTTATTTAAAATTTACATCCTGCCTGTATGTCACCATATTATTAACCTATACTTAATTTAATTCTATTTTAATTGGGTTGGTATTTTTTTTTGATTTTTTTATTTTTTATCTGTTTGGTAAAAGTAAAAGTTGATGTGTTCTGATTATTAATTGCTTATAACACAACAATAAAATACATTTTATAAAAAAATTATTTCTAGAAAAATTTTTAGAAGAGCCGGGGAAATTTTTTTTTAAATATACAGGTGTTCTATTAGAAAAAGGAAAGGTTTGAAAATTTCCATAATAAAATTTCCATAATTGACTTACCTAGTTAGTATATTAAAAATATATTTAAACGATAGCTTGTTTGAAATCAAAAAACTTTTGTTTTTTACAGTTGAAGAATTATTTAGGTGCTCCGGTAATTTCGACTAACCTGTATATGTATGCAGTAGTAGTGTTTACAATAGTATGCTACACTGCAGAATATTATATTGTCTTTAGTTTGCCAGCATCGACGACTGGCCACTAGAGATTGATATCATATTTTAAATAAATACAATTTACAATTTGTTAGATTTTAATAAAATTAAACAAATGAAAATTAGTGCATTTGTTTCATTTAATATTGGTTCATTTAATATTACTTTGAAATTATCACGCTTTACTCCATATTTCCTTTGAAATTTCAAATTTTAATGTAATTTCAATAAAATTGATATAAAATTATTACGTTTTACTCCAAATAACATTTAAACCTACATTAAATTCGTTGTAATATCCCGCCCAAATTCTTGTAAAATCACAGTGTGAGTATACAACGACAATGTAAATATACACAGGGATTTAAAATTACACTGATTCTCGCAGGCCACAAAAAACTACTAATCCAACTCTAAATTCACATCGAAATTTTTTTCTGTGTGGCGCAACGCTATTTTTTTTATAAACCCACATTTTGTTATTATTTCAGTTAAAATAATCCCACCCCAAATCCGTTTTGACATCGATCCGCAACCGGTAACAGCAGTGCTCACGGCAGCACTTCCCCCCGACCAATATCGCGTAAAACACGCGAGCGACGCTGTCGGCCGACGGTGGTAACACATCGTGCGTGATAATTATAAAGCGGCCACTCTAAAACTGCGCGTAATTGATAGTTGGACATTGGATTAATTGAAAAACACCCGTACCGGCCTAATATAGCTGAAACGGCGCCGCTAGAGTCATTAAAACCGGACACACGGCCGATTGTGTTTTACATAATAACAGCCCACTGCCGACTACTGTTGATTTCCCTCATGACGCACGTGTTCCGTGCCTGATTTATTACTAAACGATTTTACTTACGCAATGAATGAATGGTAGAGTGGACGCTGTATTTTATTATTTTTGTTGTGGAGGTGTTTATTTCAAATTATAGGTTAAGTCTGTTGCGTGATTGGCGCGATTGGTTTTCGTGGAGGTTGTTAGTGTTGGCGTTTTTATGAAGTTCCTGGTTCTTATCGAGTTTGTGTTCCAATTGTTTGTAAGATAATTACCTGAATAATAAACTCAATATCAAATAATAGTATATTATTATACAAGTTTTATAAGACGTCAAATTGACGCACGAGTTGTTTTGGGCAATACGAGCGTAGCGAGGAGTGACCAAATGGAACGAGTGCGCCAATACGTCTTATAAAACGAGTGTAATATACTATTTTTTCTACTTCGCGTCATTAATTTTATATAAATTTAGAAATTGTGGTTACTATATCGCGCTAAATTAGAATCTAGGGTATTTTGCGGGTACCACGTGGTAGCACTGTAGTAACTGTCAACTTCGTTAAGGATGATATCAATGAGATAAAATCATGACAAAATCTAATTGTGAATAATTTTACTCTACTTTAGCCTACAAGTTTGAATAAATATTCAGCGAGGTCGCTACGATGATCATAATGGAGCTTGGGGCAACACTTTTAACCCTACTGTGATAAATACATGAAACTTAACCTAAAAAGTTAACAATTTTAAAATAGTGGTTTCATAAGTATAATAAGACAGAATAGAAGTGTTTGGCGGTGACTGATTAGTTACTTCGAAGAACAAGAACTTACTAAAGAATTGTTATAACGCTTAACGTCTAATAGCGGTGTCTACCTAATTTCGCTACGTAGCCGTTGCGGCTTATATATTTACAAGCTCTTATAATTGAAACCCAATTCTAATTTCGGCAAAGTAGTTTATTAGAATAAATTATACTTAGTAAAATTACATCCGATGGAGGTAATACAAATACGTTGCACACCTCCAGAACTAAGACGAAGTCGAAAGCGACGGACAAAAACGAATATGAATTGAACCGAGCATCCAAGCGTCCAAAATATTACCGAAAACTTATATGTTACATAAACTAAGAAATCCTCTACACTTTAAATGTACTATAGCTTCGTACGTGTATGCTGATAAACCATTTATTGCGCATATCGTGGGCTTAAAGGTAAAAGTCACTAACTAACATTTTGTTACATTTTCTTGAAACACGAATTAATTGTGGTCACATGCTTCTAAATGCGCATCTTGTACAAGGAAGCGATCAATAAGTGTTCTAAGTACTCGAAAATGCATTAATTATCCAGAAAATATTATTATGTTTGTTGGTAATACATCTTAAAGTCAGTTTTTCGTAATTATTTTAGATGTTAGTTAGTGACTTTTACCTTTAACCCGACGATATACAATCTCGCAGCAGTAATTAAAATCGTTCGTATCTACGATGTAGGTTTGATCTTCGCATAACCTTATTAAAGTAAATGTGGTCCTTGAATTATATATGAAAAGGGGGATGTGATGTTTAGTTGAAAAGAATGATAACGATCACTTACTAGAGTCGTAAAACATCACCGTAAACGTCATGCTGGCGTATTTTGATGAACACAGCAAAACTAAGAAAGCCCCAATCCTTTGGCCATACTATAGCAGGCTACACCCATGTTTAAATATGTATAGAATATTGATATTTCGCAGTTTATGTGATTGCAAGCAATTAAGAAGATGCAGTGTGTGGTTATGTTGGGTTATGTATTGTACGTTTGACATATGGCATTTGATATCACTGTGTACCAATCAGACAAAAATGTTACTGTTTTCAGTATTACAATGTGTTAATTGTAACACCGAAAACAGTGTTATAATGTGTGCATTGTGAATGCAAAGTAGAAAAAATACTTATAGCGCACTAGAAGCCACTTAAACCTATATAATGTATCGGCTTGGCAATTTGGCGTTATGGGACTAACGGACGGTATCATTTGACATAAGTGGTCCCAATTTTAAGCTCGTATGACTCCTCTTTTATACTATCTCGATTGGTGTACGTAACCACCAACACCACGACGCCTTCTTGATTCTATGTGCACGCAAATCTGTGCCAGAAATGTCTTGACCGATTTCTGGACCGATCTTGCTGATTTTTTCGATACGTCACTTCGGCCCGATAAAAAATAAAAACACTATATTTCAATTGCATTTAATGCTAAACAAAGTTCGTGTAAATAATTTTGTTTTATCTACAAAACAGTAGCAAGAGCAATCAACAATTAATAATTATTGAACATGCAAAATTTCTCTCAATATACCAACAATTTAGATACAATTTACCTGGGTTCGATACCGTAATTGATATCACAATATAACCTGACCCCTGGGTATGCAGTATCAGATAATTGCCCCTTGAAACAGATATTATATATTACCCACGTCAAAACGATCGTATTACGTCAATATACCTTCCAATGCCATCCATTTGGAAATGGATATTTATTTAATGGGATTTGCAAAGTAACTTCCATTAACTAATATTAGGTATACATAATCCCACCTCTATAATGATTTTCATTTTGGTATAGCAAAATACTAAAATGCCGAATATCAATATACCGAAACATACTTAGAACACCTTTTAAATTTATTAAATCCTTGGTCAGCTTTCAGTAACTAACATTATGATCAAATCAGATTTATTTTCTTGTTTTGTATTATTGCGATGTAGAACGAAAGGATTTGATCTTTTGTGAGTGTGACGACGCGCTCGCTAAAGGCAAACAGTAATTAATTTTTCTTTGTCGTCCGCCGCCGACGTCGCTGGTGGCGGCGTCGGTGTAGCGACGCGCCGAAGTCAATGCTTTGAGTTTTAATTAATGACGGCCAGAGAGGGTCCTAATTGAAAAATCAATTCGCTCGGTTAATCTAGATCAAAGCTGTCCGTGACACACCGATGTCTTCATTAGCCTGTGTAAATTATGTTTATGTTGATGCCAAAAGGGACGAGCGGCGCCGACACCGACGCTACCGGCGCCTATAGATATACAGTACATGGAAATTCAATTCGTGGACATTCAGACAGAAAAATAGTCAATTTGGTGAAAAACATGAGAAATAAATTATATTCAAAATTTGGCAGCTAAAAGTTTGATTTTTTGTTGCACATAAAAATGGAAAATTTATATTATCCAGGGTTGTTTTTACTTACTTGTTTTTTTTTTTTTCGTTTTTCGCTTGTAAAAACTGAACCGATGGAGCAATCTTGATGCTTGCAACAGACGAATTGTAGAGAATGCAAAAACGAAGAAAATGAACCCTGCACGGACTCGATTGAATTAATATTAACGGAGGAAATTCCGGGAAAACAGGAAAAATGCGTTTTATCACAAATATATAACTCCGCCATTTTCAAAGTTGTAGCGGAAGCATTTCGCGTGAAAGTAGCGATTGATGGCTACTTTGAGTGTTGACAACCCAGGCGTTGTCCGATGATTAATTTTTGCACAATTGCGATTTGAATATTTGTATGCAATATGATTCGGCGAGCCTGGATGCGTTGATTTTGATGCATGATTTTGACAACACCTACTGTCAATATAAGCTGCGTTCGGATATTGTACACCGTCACTTTTTACACCCAATAACACGTAAGTGTCATTTGAACGGTGTATCCGGTGTCAACGGTGTACAATATCCGAACGCAGCTTAATTGACATAAATCTGTCTAGTTCTACTAGTTTTATTTTAATGCAGACATAGGCGATCTCGATCAAATAGAATCTCATGCAGCTAAATTATTAATTTTATATATAGTATGATAAAGTCATGTGCCTGGCCACATCAGATTTTTTAAATTGTAATCGGACGACCTCAAACGCATCCAGCTCTCCGAGAAAAATATTGCCAAAAAAATCAAATGAGGATTGTGCAAAAAATATTAATCCGACCGAATCCAGGTTTTGCACACTTAAAGTATATGTTAATAGCTACCACTGTGCTAAGTTTCAGCCGTTAATATTAAAAAATGGCGGAGTTATGAATTTTTAAAAAAAAGCAAAATTTTTTGATTTTTCCAGTTTTTCTCCGGTTCTAATTATCCGATCGGATCGTTTGACCAGTCATTCTCTTCGTAATTTAATTCTCTACAGTTCATTCCGTTGCACCATTAAGGTTGCTTCAATAGTTTTCCTTTTACAATAAACAAAGTAAAAAAAACGCGATTTTTTGTTGGTAATTGTTGTATAAAAAATTTAAAAAATGGCATTTTCGAGTAGGAAGCATAGTGGGAATATACTACGGACTGTCCTGCACAGGATGGCACAGGCGGCTTCCTGTTAGTCTTTATGAGGAAAAAGCAATCATTTGTTGTTCTATTGCTTGGCCTATCGGTATTATGTTGTATTCAACAAATAATCTGCCAATTTCATGTTAGCCCACGTTTTATTGTGTGCCGCTGTGATTTTTTTGCAGTCAACATACACTAGGGCGTAATGTAACAAAGTCAAATTGATTTTACAAAATAAATTGTCAAATAAATTTCATAATTAATAAAAAAAAAACAAAACTAAAATTATCGTTTCTTTTTTTGCCCACAGTGTTATAAACACCAGAATAAGCTGTTACTACAATTTAAAAATAGGCATTTAAGATAAAATAGTGTAAACTATTTATTGTTTACTTGATTATTTACTGAAATTGTTTTTTTTGTGATTAAAAACCAATTTTCCCTATTAATTTATGCTTATAAAAGTGCATTTTAATTACAAATTATTTCAATTTCGTATTTCAATAAAATACTGATTAACTACCTATATATCACAGAGACAGAGTAAAATGTTCATATTTATTTCAAAACTGGCGATTCTGTTTAATTATTTGCGTAGCGACTGTCATAATTTGCGATGGTCAATTTTCCGAAAACCGCAAATTCATCATCAGCGTTCCGAATTTTTTACACACAACATTTAAATAAATAAAGCGAATAGCGTAATGTTTGGCTAATGTGTGTTTTATTAAAATGCGGTATGCAGTTTATCGCATCGTTGTTACGCGGAAGTTGTTTTGTTTTAATTAAAACATTCCGCTAATTGTCAAAATGAATTATGATATGCGTTCAAAAACTTGATCGAATACACATATTATTACTTTATCACATCCAGTCTATATGCTGGATGTGTCTTTTAAGCTTTTTTCAAAAAGGCGGAGGCGCTAATTCCTTTTTAAAGAAAACTATTTTTTTCAAACAAATTTTTTAAATGAATTCGCTAATAAATAACTTTTTAACAAATTCGCACAAAATCTACTCCACACCCTTGCTCAACACAGGACACTCTCCAACACAAAAACCCAATTCTCCCCCGTTTTCCAGTAAATGAATTAATGCGATAATGGAGCTTTGACATAAAAAGTACACTCCAGTACCCTCGAACGCTCAAATCCGCCGGAGGGTGAAGAAAAACCGCCAGACCACCCCTAGAGGGGTAAAACGGACAAAGTACTACCACTTTTCCCATACTCCGCAACGTTGTACTCCACGCCAGCCTCTAATTGTTTTCGAGTCCGGTTTTTTGGTAGCAGCGTCGCGCGCGACGTCCACTCAAATTGGTCATTAAGCGTCGCGGCGCACCGTGCAAAAAATCATCCCCCTTTCCCGGGCCGGAACCAACGAACCGGTAGATATTGCCGCCTTTTTACCGACGAAACAATTAATGTTGGTTTTTGTCCGCGCGCCGCCGTTGGCCGCCTGCCGGCAGTCTAGTGTGATTGATTCCGTTTTAAATTGGTTGTAACGGATAACCTGATGGAACGACCGGCGGAAAATTCAATCACGTTGCGAGAGCAAGGCTTGTAGTAGCGGAGGGAATGATATTTTTTGCCGTGCGGGGCGTTTGGTTCGAGTAGCAGACCGCTGACGCCGCTAACAAATTAATAATGGAGATGCTGGAAGGACGATGATGTATTTGGTGGATTTTCATTTAGAGAGGACTATTTGTTAGAAAAAAACTGTAATTTAGCATCTTTGGAGTGTTTGAGACAAATCATCCCGGCGCATCCACCATTTCTTTTGCTAAAGCCCTAAAAGGTCGTTTTTTGGCTCAATGAACTTTTTTAGGTTGCGGTTTTTCAAAAGGTTCCATAATCTGCGAGACAACGACTGATTTTGTATAATTTTAAAATATATGTAGGTGTTGCTACCGGCTTTCTCAACACAAACAATATAACGTAATTTACTCGAATCGGATTTCACGGACCATGTATTCCATGCAAAATTTACATTACAATCAGAGCAATGACTAAAACAATCTTCTTGGATATGTACTGTTTTGAACTCAATGTAAGAACAGCGCACATTTTGAACAATATTTGTTTATTTACCTATAGCATTTAAATAATACTTTTAGTTCAAATTTCAAATGTGAGAAAAGAGATTTTGGCACTTTGCATCTTTTGCTCTGTGGATGTATGTTTTCTCTTGTATTTTGTTTGCTTTTAGCGTCAGTTCGACAATGCCTAATGTAGCCTAATGTAAAATTCAGGTCACGTGCAACAGTTCGTAGATGTATTGTGATGTGTTTCCCACTAGCAAATATCATTTCTTAATTTGTTATAAA
Source organism: Aphodius sticticus (assembly GCA_963966075.1). NCBI lineage: Eukaryota > Metazoa > Arthropoda > Insecta > Coleoptera > Scarabaeidae > Aphodius > Aphodius sticticus. The sequence continues at coordinate 105,535,502 of OZ014506.1, forward strand.
CAAAAAACCTCAAAAAATCGTGTTTTTTTGTTTTTCGCTTGTAAAAGCTGAACCGATGGAGCAATCTTGATGCTGTCACAGACGAATTGTAGAGAATGAAAAGATGAAAAATTGAACCCTGCACGGACTCGATTGAATTAATATTAACGGAGGAAATTCGGAAAAACCGGAAAAATCTGAGTTTTTAAGAAATTCATAACTCCGCCATTTTCAAAGTAGTAGCGCAGGCTTTTCTCGTGAAAGTAGCGATTGATGGGTACTTTGAGGCTGGACAACCCAGGCGTAGTCCGATGATTAGCTTTTGCACAATTGCGATTTGAATATTTGCATGCAATATGATTCGGCGAGCCTGGATGCGTCGGAGGTGGTCAGATTTTAATTTTTTTACGGATTTCGAAAGTAGAAGTATTGTGCTACAAAACGTCTATTCTGATTTTGCGTTAAAATGTTGCGAAATAGGTGAAAACGGCATTTGTAGCTCTATTGCTTGGCCTACATAGACAGACAAGTTTTCCTTAGACATTGGTGTTGATACCAACTTTCAGAATCTGGACGCCGAATTCTCAAACAATGCATTATTACTGCGTTTATCTTTATCAAACTGTATAATATTAGAATAAATGATGCTGGGACTATCCACATCTTGTTTGAAATTAATAGTGTCATCGTTGAAATTTATATTGTATATTTCTAAAAACATGCGATTGTGATAATTACTTTCCGAATCAAGTACCTTTACATTGTCAAAGTCAAACGTATGGCCGTTCTCAATTCACTTCCCCCACTACGGAAGTTGTTTAATGTCAAAGTGACATTCGCAACATTGACATGTTATTATTTTATTTATTTCGCTTATTTCAGTTTGTTTAAAGATATTGTAGTGAATTTGTATGAAGATATACATAAAAAAATAACGTCTAATGGGGTATTCCGGTGTTTTTGAAATTGTCATTTTTTACAAAGTATGGGTGCTACTGTTTGCTACTTCACAAGTAAAATATCAAACATTGTTTTAAATTAAGAGAAATCGTTGTTTGAAGTTTGAATTAGGATTGGTCTTTGTGACGTCACAGAGACCGCTCAAAGTGAGCGACTTGACAACGTTGCTATATCTAGGGTGCAGGTAGTAAATTTTTGTCTTCTGTTGTGTCAACGTTTAGAATCGCTCGTTTGTTGACACCTGCTTTGGTTATTGAGGTTATATCAAACACTTGTTCAAAATGTATAAACTCCAACGCCGACATTGTTCTGTGCCGGGCTGTAACAGCAGGAGAACAGTAACTCCTGATAAGATTTTCTTTACATTGCCGACTAGCGAGATGAGAGATGTTTGGCTTCAAGTTTCAATGATCAAATCATCTCTCAAAAAAGTTACCTTTATTCGTTGTCAAACAACAGGGTCGCCAACCGTCAACTTGGCCGATCAGCTGTTCCAGAGCTGTCCGCTGTTGCCACCGCTACTAGGGATCGGTAATCATCGTGTATTTCCGAGGGTGGTCGGTGAATTCAAACGAAATGCACTTTTAATTGCAATTATCTTATAGAAAAACTAAATCAAAAAGCTCATAGCTTAACTATATGAATCCTCATAAATTATACAATAGGTTAAACCGAATATCTGCTTAAATTTTGACATGACCGGAATACCCTATTGCGCTGTTCGCAGCTGCAACAGCAGAAAATCAGCTATACACCAGATTTCGACCGGGGTAACATTTCATCGTTCATTAAGTGACTATATATGTCAACAATGTACAAGCTTGTACTAGCCGCACGCACGAACATTTTTTAAATATGTTTAACGTGATTTAACAAAAAAATGACTAAATAAATTCTTAAAAGTGTTCATATAGCGTGTTTTTATAATGTACCGACTCGACACATTACAATATATTACAGGAAAAATTTCTTGAAATTTCTGGCCAATTTCAGAGTTAATCCGGACGTGACAGGCGGCCAATTGTCAGGGTAGTTTAGTGTCACGTTAGCCCCGCCCCCGGGGTCATTTTCTCGCTGCTAAGTGTATAGCGTATAGCGATTCCATCGTCCTCCATGCATAAAACATAGCCTCAATGTTTCCAAATATAAAGTCAAATATCAAAATTTTAATTAGCGTAACCTTTATGGCCACCAAAATGACGCGGATTCGTTTGAATCTAAAGACTCTTTAGATGAACTCCTAAATCTAAATCTGACAGCAGATATTCGAAATACAAAATGGCAGCCCAATATGGTCAACAAAATATCGCAACCAAAAATGTAAGAACTAGACATTGCACAAGTCTTATTTCCCGTAGTATTTGTAACTCCCTGATTCCAAATCTATGACACTTTTTCTTTATGGCGGATATAACATAGTGGTCAAAATTGTAACAATCATTCGGATAAATCTTATGTCTTATGATATTCGAAGCAGTATAAACGCGCAATTGCAATTTCAAAATTTTCCATTCAAATTTTCCGTCAACAAAAATGTAAACAAGCAATTCATACCCGCATGAATCTTATTTCCTCTGATATTTTATGTCCCCTGATGACAAATGTCTTCACTTTTTCCAAATCGACAGTGCTGATCCCATTAAACAGACGCAGTCGCCTATCACTTTTTTCTCCGATAGTTAAAATTCCAGAAGTGCAGATATGACGATTTTTACTCATATTTTTACCTACACGAAAAACTGATTTACTGTACATTTTTTTAACAATTAGTTATTTTACGTTCACCCGTTAGAAAAACACGCAAACAATACTTCTGCTGAGGGAAAAGGGTTATTACGTAAACTCGTCAGTAATGTAGACTCAACTAAAGAAGCGAATGATAATTAATCCAGGTGAGGATTAATGAAAATTTCCACCTGATCCATATTTAATATGAAGGTTAAATGATAATAGTATATTATTTGACGAGCACATAACTAAGGATATAAATCGCGAGCATGAAGTTTATACGCGAGCCGTAGGCGAGCGTGTAAACAAGCGAGCGATTTATATCCGTTATGTGCGAGTCGAATACGACGCTCTATCTACGACTCATAAATTCCATTTTATAGATAGATAGATAGATATTTTATTTTTTTAGATATTTTATATCAAATATTTTAAAGGTACTTGTCAATGATGGCGAGGCGAACTGTCACATAACTGTCATCCACGTAGGTTTTGACAGACTTTGACACTAGCGTCATATAATGATGACAGTTCGTTCAAATAATGAAGTCATTATTTGAACGAACTGTCATTAGTATACAACGCTAGTGTCATTATAATCATTGGCATGTTATTAATGATGGGCATTATATAGTCATAGATTCGTATGCAATGAACTTATTATATGTGAGTAGTAGATAAAAAGGTAAAAGAAGGAAATAGCTTCTGCTGTGTTTGTATAATTTCATTTAATTGTGTAAAAAATGTGTAAAAAATAATAGAATAAAGTGTCACTTTGCAAGGAAACGACCAAAGGGTAGATTTTCAGTAATATGTCAAAAAAACAAAAATCCAACATCAACAAACAAGTTCCCATGGGTAAGGTAACTGATTCAGTTGTCAGCATATTTTTTATTCATGATATACTTTGTTAGTTTTAGTACTTGTCTTTATGAAAAATGTTTAAGTACTGTACCAAATAAGAACAGCGGCAAAATCATACAAATGTGCTCTACATTAAATTTAAAAAACAAATGAACACTATAAGTTTTCCTTATAACTTTTCGATTAAATATGTTAATTATAGTACTCATTCAATGCAACACGCGATGAGTCTCGCCATATAAAAAGTATTGTCGATGAATGAACTGTGAACGGAAACGGTTTTATTTTGTCTATTTCTCTTGCATATCTGCTCGGTGTGTATCTGTAGTTCGTTCGTGACAACTGAAGCGAAAAGCCGGCCTGTGAATAAAGAATTCCGGGTACCCGGACGTATCTGCAATAAACTACATGGCAAAACCTATAAGTTCTACTCTATTAAGCACCACGGATACTGGTGAAGTAAATACCCATATACATGTACGGTTTTTGTTAAGGAAGCGCGGAACATAAAGAAGTTGCGAAATTTGTATCAAAGAATGACGTCGATACGTGCCGATACAGATATAGATTGACTATCGGACCGTCTATACTGGTGTTTATGTAATGGAAATTTATTGTTCTCTCGGATAAAAGTCTTGTCTATAGAAGTGTGTCTGTATTTTTCTATGGAAATTTTTTAAGAATATCTAGTAGAGTAACAGAAAGCGATAATTAATCTAATGAATGATAATCCAGAGAAGAATAGGGGTTATATCAAAATGATAAACTTGTTGAAAAAATCCGAAAAATGATCCCCAAACACGCTTTTCGGACCCATTGGACTTTAGACCGCCAAAAACACAGTGCTGGCAACACTAGATAGAGGAGATGCATCATTACATGTTCTTTTATATATACACAATAATCTGACCAAACTTTATTTTGTACAATTCCCAATTATTAGGTATTTTAAACAAACTACAAAAATGGTGGATGCGCCGGTTTTTTTTTTTCATCAATTCACTTCAAACGGTTTAAGAAGCTTCTTAAGCACACAATCATCTTAAATTTCATCAAGAAGCCGCCAAAATCTTTCATAATCAAATTAACAGATGTCTAACTATCTCCAAACTCCACTTAACCTAACGCAATCGGCAAAAATCTAGTAAATTAATTCCACGTCGAAAGTTTAGCGGAGTAGGTAGTAGTGTCGACGCGAATGTCTGAAGCGCGGTGAAACTTTAGAGGGACCCTCAGGGGCACTTGTTGACATTATTAAAAGCTAAATTTCAACTCAATTTGTGACAGCGTAGTAAGTATGCAGATTACACTGGGCGGGAATAGGGGAGCGGGCTGAAGGGGCGCGGTGAATTACGTGCGGAGAAATGCGAAGTAGTTCTTCCGGACGGGTGTTCTACTGTTGGCGATTGACGCCAGAGGGCACCGCGCAGCACCCGCGCCATCCCGCAAAACATGTGAATAATTTACGCGCGACGTATGCTGTTAATATTTTACATTTATTATCTAAACGGCGCCCCACCGGCTAAATTAGTAGTCGTATTTTATGCTGGTAGGTACGTAGTTTGTTAAATTTTGAAGCGAATATGTGAACTGTTGAGTACTAGGTTTACCTGCTAGTTTGATGCCGTTTTATTTTTTTTAAATATTTTATTTGTTGGCCAGTCAAATTACAGAACCTAATTTGACTGACCAACAACTAAAAGATTAAAAAAAATAAATCACCGCCAAACTAAATATAAGTTTTGACGAAAAAGGAAATATTATATAAAAGTTAGATTTTTGTTTGCACTATCAAAGTTTTGACAATTTTGTGTAGTGGATGTAAACGATACTTAATTCAGCCATTCAGTGTTTAATGTCCATTTTTCTAAAATTACAATAGAAACAGCAATACTGAATTATGAGCCAAACAGTTGCCATTTTTTGTTGAACTTTGTAGTTATATCTTACTGTAGTTATCTCTTGAATTTGGTTCCATTGGTAATAATTGGTCGGTAAAATGGTTTGAAACCTGACCACCACGTAACAATTATAGATTAACCAACCTCATTCGACACCTCAAAAGAGATTTTAAAGAACAAAAAAAAATTAATCTATCAATGTCTAGATTTAGGCTTACCATAATTATGACATTCAATCCGGGACAGGAACATATTCTGAAAATAAAAATAAAAGAAAATTCAATAAAATTATTAATGGCTATAGAAAAAATCATAATATGAACTTATGCACATACATAGGGTTGTAAAATCAATACCACAGGTTACAACCCGCGTTATACTATGTCAACTTAATGAATGAAAATTATGCTGAAGTTTTTGGAAAACTTATAAATATTTTGCTAAAGCAGAACACCAAAATACATATTTCGTGTCCAGTTGAAGGCATACTTAAAGGCACACATGTATTTTTATATATTTTTAATCAGCATTGAAAACTGAATCGATTTAGCTATGTCTATCTGTCCGTCTGTCCGTCAGTCTGTGTACACGATAACTGCCGTAGTTTGGAAGCAGTTGATCTAAAATTTGGTATACAAGCAAGCTTATCTCTCAAAAAGTGAGGACAAGTTCGTGAATAAGCAAAATCGATTAAGTCCATTTTTTTTCTAATTCCACACCAAAAATATTTTACGGTGGGGGGGCTATTTTCACTTCGTCCAGGCTCACTATGGCGAAAATACCCGAAAAGCTGGCCAAAACCTAATATAATGAAAATGCTGCAATTGTCCAAAAATCCACTTCAGTTGCCAAGAGAAGGTACCAATGCAATTGTGGAACACAAAAAAAACTTGATTTCTAGTTGAAACTAGTTCGTAGAATTAGCCCCAAAGTCGACTTGTTGCCCGGGAGAATCATTCTTTACAGTAAGTACAATAATTCAATACTGCCTTCAATTGCAAATTTCGTTGTATTCATGATTATGTAGATAATTTTTTACAATAGATATTTTTCCTGGCGGTTTATACTTACTTAATGCACTTTAATAATAATGAAAAACGTGAAATATTTCGTAATAATTTAAATTGGAAAACAGCTGGTTCGTATTTTTAGTATTTGTTGCGTTTATTTAACTTTAAGTAGTGGAAAAGTTACATAGCCCACTTAATCCTGCCAAAGGGTGCATACTACCAGGTAGTGATAGGTAGTACCTTTAGCTTTCAGATAGTATAAAAATGTCCTCCGACTTCATCCGATTTTATATGCAATGCAATATATTTCTATTGAGTTGCAAACTAATATACATCGCAGTATCAACCCGGAGACCGAATAATGTGGCAAAATTAACCTTCTTGGATTATTGTAAAAATATGCATTAAATATATTGACAAAGAGTTTTTTGGTGTCGCTGATTCTTAATTTGTACCATTTTTTTTTTTTCAATTTCAAAATGGCGGGGTCAATATGGCGACCAAAAACTCGTGAATTCGTGCGAAACTTGCCTCCTGTGATTTAAACAATTCAAAATGGCGGATTAAATATGATGACCGAAAATGTTCACTTGAAACGTATTACCGATCATATTTTAAGCTTCCTGATTCCAAATCTCATGTCAGATTTTGTAAATTGCGAACGGCGGATTCAATATGGCGGACCAAAAATCAAAATATATTCACATTCACATGAAACTATTTCCCTGCGATATTTGAGGATCTCTAATTCCAAATCTGCTGTCATTTTTTCAAAATTTAAAATGGCGGTTATAATATTGTAAACCAAAGTCTAGAAACTGTCGGATTTAATTGAAACTTGTTTCCTGTGATATTTAAGCTGTCGATTTAAAATCTGATGTCAAATTTTCAACAGAATTCACAAGCTGATAGATCGAATTGAATTTACTTTTATAAGCATTTAGAAAAATGAAAACCCGTGCATTCAAAAATGTGCTGCACTTCAAGCACTTAGGGTCGAATGTGCTTGAAGTGCAGAAAAACAAACTGCTTGAAGTGCAGCATATTTTCGAATGCACGGATTTTCATTTTATAAATTATAGTTTATTGTGCAACTGTATATGTTTGTTTGTGACCTTCGTATGTTACTTTTATGTTCTCCACGATCCACACTTGACGAAATCGCCTGAAGAAGTGCCCAGTGAGACACGAAACGTAGCGATAGATAAAATTAAACAAGAATAAGGAATCTAACCGCTTTTTATTATAAATATGCACCTTATTGGACAACGAAATTCTCACTTTGAAAAAACGCAGTACTTGCTTGTGTGAAAACGATTCATAAAATGCAATCATATACCGGGTGATTTTTTACATTTATATTATTTCAACATATATGTATAATGTTAAGCTCTTTCACATGTTCATATAAGCCCTAACAGCAAAGTCTTGTAATATTGCAGAAAATAAGTTTTATGCAAATCGAACATTTTAGGTCGCCATTTTGATTCCGCCAGATTAAATTTGAAAATTTTGCTATAAGATTGAGAATCAGGAGACTTGTAATATTACAGGAAGTTTTATGCAAATCGGATATATTTTTACATTTTCAGTCGCCATATTGGTTCCGCCATTCTGAGTTTTGTACATCTGATGTCAGATTTGGAATGAGGAGTCTAGCAATATCGCAAAAAAATAAGTTTCATGCAAATCGGACATATTTTATCATTTTTGTTGCCATCTTGGTTCTGCCATTTTGAATTTCGAAAATCTGATCTGCAGTCTGGAATCACGGACCCCAAAAACCTCCTATGAACATGTTTAACGCATGAGTTTCAAAAGCCCAAGCTTATTACGAGATTTGGCCCATGTTTTCGGGGTTTTGGCGCCACTGTGCGGCTGAAGATAATTTTCTTACTAGTTTTAACTTTGTGTCAAATTTATTGAATAAAACCTGAAAAACTGGCAGTTTTTCTGTATTTTGTGGATAATTTGAAAAGCAAAATTAATTCTTTATTATGATATGTGTATACAACATTTCATTTCCCTCAAAGACGATATGATATCTAAAGTAAACTTCCTACAGCCACAGGTGGCACACCCAGGATCTAATCAAAAATAAATCAAGTAACTCAATAAACCCCAAAGCAAATCTAAATGAGGATACACCATGCAGCTTCCTTTATTCACAACCAATCTCCTCAATTCTTTCGACAAGAACCGAACTTTAGACACAAACAATCACACACAAACACACACACAGAGAAATCCTCGAAACAATGAGACAAAATAAAGCCGCTTCCATTCTCAGTCCATTCATCGAAAGTTCCCCGTCCGCGTCTCTAATTTAATCTGCGCTCGCCGCGCCGCCAACTCGTCGACTCGTTACGTCGCGCAGAAGAAACACAATTAGTGGAGTTCTTTGCGCGCCTCCGGACATACCGCCCGCGTTTCCTTTTCTTTTATGCGGCGTTTAGCGGCTACGAAGGATTTGCTACAAAGTCCTCTCCCCCTCCCCTCCCGCCGAACGTGCCACCTTTTGTTCGTGTCGAGGCGATTCTCAAAGTAGGAGACGGGAAGACTCTTGCGGCGATAAGTTTCTCGGTTGTGAGTCTGGTCTTCGCTGGGAATAAGAAGGAATAAGTTGCCGTGGTCGCGATAAAGGGTGAAACTCAAAGGGGGTTGTGGATGCTTTGTAATTTGGCGAAGTGGAGTGAAATTACGGCAAAGGGTTGTGCTGTAAGACGTTCTCGATTTGGTGTGTTTTTATGAGGGTTTGTTTACGATTGATCGGTTTTCATCGGACAGATCGGAGAGAGTTGAGGAACCAAATTTATTCGTTGTTCGTTATAGTAGATTAAACGTATTATGATTCTTGTATTTTTCTTCATGTCTGGTGTAAAACTTGAATGAGAAACTCACATATAACATATCAAATTAGGTATATTATAAATAAAGAGATTATTTAATTCTGTTCACATCAACTTTACCAAAAGGATTAAAATATCAAATTATAGGTCCGGTTTCCCCACTGATTTATTGAAGACGCCGCTGTTACTGAGACGTTTTCTACCATTTTCTCAAAGGTTTCAACAAAAGAAGATTTTTAGGTTAAGATTGTTTAGGGCGGCCAGATCTCATATATATGCTATGAGTCCCATATATTTAAGCATATATTATTACAACACCTTTTTAAGGTCCTCCAGAAACATTTCAGATAAGGCCTCAACCTTTACTGTATGTTGCTCTTCTAAATTTGAGACAACTTTGTTGTTTTTGAGAATACGATTGAAAAAGAAGGAACACTTGATAAGAATCAATCATCGAAAAGAAAGAAACATTCAACTTCCTAGTTTATTAACATTTCTGAGAAGAAAGTACATAAAAACAAGCCCTTACCTTTTGAAACGCCTTTATAAAATAAAAGCACAACAAATGTGCAACGCAAAAGTGAAAAGGTGCATCATTATCGAAAATAATAATACGAAGAGTTGAAGTAAATAACGAGCTAAGTGCAAAAACAATTTTAAGTTGTTTTTTATTACAATGATCCTGAGCTGATTTGATGAATTTGATTGATATAAACATATAAATATAAAATTTATTACACCCCGTATAATGGATTTAGTGTCACTATTATGTCAGGAGCTAAAATACTTAGGCTTTAACAAAATTTATTAATTATCACATGATAAAAACAATATGAAACAACATGTATACGTGGTAACAAACGGTGCCTTGCGCCGTGGGCTCTTATCCGAAAATATAACTTAAATAATAAAATACATCGATTTACCCGCCAGCGAGTGAACAGCTTGGCCGGTAAGTTACTAAAATAAACGAGGACCAAACGATATAATCTTACCTTATAGAATAAAATAGAAAAAAGCGTTATGGGCTAAAATACACTGCTCAAAGAATAAGGGGAACACTTTTTTCGAAATCTGTAACTTTTTAAATAATAGTTCTAGGCAACTCAAATTTGGTACGCTTTAAGCGCATATCTTTAACTAAAGAAAATTACAAAAACAATGTTATCTCTTGCTTTCTTCTAAGTTACACTTAAAAATGTAAATTAATAATGCAAAACAAAATGGAAAAAAAGTCACAGCAGAAGGTGTAATGTGTATAGTATGGTCGGACTTCACACGTCATTGTAGAAGGCGATATGACATTTTGATTTTTTTTAAGTTTCTATGTCCATGTTGTGCATAAAAATCAATCACAATGAATTCAAAACTCGATATAGACGAGTTTTTAAGCGTCGCGACGCTTCGTGCAGGAAAGGGTAATTTTATATGACAAAAGGCATAAATGTTGCTCATAGACGATTAGGAAATTCTGAAAATTATCCCTTGAATTGTACTTTTTTTCTATATAATTTACTTCTACTTCATGTATCAACCGTTTTCTGTCATCCATAGTTCATTAAACTATCGTTAATAGAAAACAGACCTCTCAAAATAGTCTTCTACTAGGAGAAATTCGAACATTTTCGAAATTTTGAAAGCTATACTCATACCAATCGACTCTTGATTTAAAATACTTTCTTTTTAATAGACAATTTGTCGATTTCGTTGATTGTTAATGATTCAACATTATTTCAATATAAAAAAAAATAAGAAATTCCTCGTGATCGCTTAATTTAAAATAAGTAAAAATGTTAGCATAAGGTCCATAAACCTCTCCATTTGATGGAAAATTATGCGGTTTTGCCCACCATCTTCTGCATTGATTTCTTTTGCGGGCCAATGTATTTACGAACCAACGTTATGTATTGACTCGCAGCTTGTAAATGTTGGATACAGATTAGTAAATCATCTTTCATCTCGTCGAGATGAATACAACAATAACACCACAAAGACTACGTTAGGTCGAGTTGTTTTGATTTCTGTCAAATACTCAAATATCAATAAAGTGCGCTCTGATTGGTTGCTCGTAACGTAGCCGCTAGTCGGGAGTCGGAAAAGATGAGAGTTGGTGAACTTGGCCCCGACAAGCGACAGTCGACTTCCGACAACGAATAACGTCATAAAAAAGTCATCTACGCATGCGCCCGACTTCCGACAACGACTAACGACAACGGGACGACTGATTGTGGAACAGGCTTTAACGCTACACAGCCGCTACTATACAGGAAGTGGATAGATTTGGTCGTGGATCTGTGATGGTTTGTGCTGGAATCAGTATGGACAACAGAACTGACCTTTGTTGTGGTTCCTGGTAGACTAAATGCCATGAATTACATCGAAAACATCTTGGAGGACCATGTGGTGCCTGCTGCATATGGCGTCGGTCAAAATTTCATCCTAGTGCAGGACAATGCAACGCCACATAACGCAGGCATCACCAGAAACTTTTTACAAGAACGTGGAATTCAGGTCATGGTATGGCCGGCGTTAAGTCCTGACCTGAATCCTATTGAAAACGTGTGGGATCAGCTCGACCGACGTGTTCGCAAGCGCCCTAATCCAAAACTAACCATACAGGAACTGACACAAGCCCTGATTGAGGAATGGGAAAGCATACCCCAAGAATCTTTTTGCAGACTAGTGCGAAGCATGCCACGTAGGTGTGAGGAACTGATTCGTGCTCGTGGAGGGCATACACTGTATTAAACTTCACCAGTCCACAGAAAACCCAACTGCCATCGATACTATGAAAGTCATTTCCATTTTCTTTTGCGTTATTAATTTACATTTTTAAGTATAACTTAAAAGTAACTAAGTGTTGTAACGTTGTTTTTGTATTTTTCTTTAGTTAAATATATGCTGTTTAAAGGCCGATATATTCACCTATCGTCAAAGTTGTCGTTAGCCAACGAACAGATTACGCAAACGTTCGCGTTAAAAATGATTCTGTCTTTTCACCGATCTGTAAGTTATCGTCAGGCAACGAGGACGTAAACATCGCGAACGAATGTTTTTCGGCAGTATAGTATCAAATGTCGGTAAAAAAGGTGTACTAAATCAACACTTGGATCATAACTTGGACTAATTGCCGCTAGATGTAGCGCCGTAAATGACTTTGATAGACATTGGCAAAACGTAACCAAAGTTCATTCGCACCCATTTCTAACCGCATCATTTAAAAAAGACGACCAAAAGTTAAAAAAAAATGGTATGAAGGACGAATTCAGCAAATTCGGCCATATTAACTAAATAATGACTTCAATTAATACAGTACCACGTACGTACGGAAATATTTGTCAGTTTGACTTTTTGTTTGACATTCAGCACATGCTCTGTGACCAATCAAACTGTTCGTCATTAGTTTACGGCAGGTTCATTCGATCGCTAAATAAATTTGATCGTTAAGCGTATTTATCCGGTCGGTAATGTTAACGACAGGTGAATAGACACATTTTTACCATTTATCTTGTCGTTTAGATGACGAACAGTTTCACGATAGGTGAATATATCGGCCCTAAGTATACCAAATTTGATTTGCTGCATTTTTTAAAAAGTTACTGGTTTTGAAAAAAGTGTTCCCCTCATTTTTTTGAGCAGTGTATTATCCTTAGTGATCCCGCTGTTATATTTTTGGTGGTGCGGTATTTATTATGTATAAAACTTAAAACATTCAGTGATAATACGGTTAGATAATACATAGCGCCTGTTTGTATCAGTTTATATTGTTTTCCACACCTTCTACTCCATGAAAAATCTTTTGGTCAGATAAAGGAATGGCGGCACTTAACTCACAATATACCAAACGTTTGAACGGTCGATTCTTTTAGACATTTTCCACCATATTATCGCATTGCCAATTATTTACTTTGATATAATGCAGCTTTATTTTATATTGTTTTAAATTCGCCCTATTTCTTTTCTTTTATTATTATTAATACTATTTTTCGGACAAATAAATGTTTAAATGAGTCAGAGTTCCAGATAGTAGTTTCCTTTCCAGATTTGCTTCAAATTTGTTCCATTGTAACAACAAAACTTACAAAAATATAGGTTATGATATAAAAAAATCCAATATAGTAAATAAATCTAATTTTTACAAGACCGTACATTTTTAACAACCACTTCTCGTGAATTCTCAATTTAAAATTCGAAAGAAAAGTTATTCATTCATTTATTCTTACGAGCAGAAGTGACGAAGAAATGTAATCCGTTGGGATGGAAAACTCCTTGTCAAGTGTATTTACAGCGTGTGCGAGGAATGTAGGAGACTTAAATATAAATCTCGAGGGCACAAACAACAAAATAGATCGTGAGCATGCCGCGCGCGAGCTTTTCAAAAACTTCCTAACAAAGTAACGCGCGCGGCGGAGAAACTTCATGCAAAACAAGTTCGCATCGCCGGCAAAAATCTATTCCCCCGCGTGAACGGGTCCTACTTCTGCTTTTTTTTTCGTGTCAGCAGGCAGAGGCAGACGGAATATAAAGAATAACTTTGCCCTTCAGTCACACTTTCCACCCTTTATCTCCACGGAACCTCTACTCGTACGAAAAACTAGGGACGATTTATCATGCATTCGAAACTGCTTTTTTACTCTAGTGATTTCTTCACGCCTTGTTTGAAGTAGGTAGTTGTAATTTCATTTCCTTCTTTTTGACAGTAGTATAAGAACATTATCAAATTTAAACTGAAAAAGTTTAACGACATACTTTGTCAAAGTAATATTATAGGTTAATAATATGGTGACATACAGGCGAGATGTAAATATTAAATAAATTAAAAATTGCAGTCACAACCTGGATTTGAACCAGGTTTTTTAACCTATATTATCAAATCTCGTTGTGCTTTATTTTATTGGTAATTTTTTTTTCATAATTGTAATAGCATTTTACAATTCTCATAATGTTCTTTACTTTCATGAGTATACTTATTAAAAATTAAAAAAAAAATAAATGTTTGTGGTTTTTGTTAGATTAATGAACATTGACTATAAAAATAATCAATCAATTGGATTTTTGTAAGCAAGCTGTTTGATTTATTCATTACCAACACCAACATTTGTACTAAAATGAGGTTTTATTTTTTTATTCATAACTACGGAAAAATAAGACCACTGAAAACATTTTGATGGCCATAATCGAAATCAGCACGTCTAAGTTAACAAAAAGAGTATATTTAGGTTAAAGTTAAACCAACAACAAATTCAAATTTGTCGACTTGTGTAATGTTTATGTTTAATTTGCATTCCGTAGAATATTATAAACAAGGATGTTAATAAATTAATTATAAACAAAAATGTTAATATATTAATTATAAACAAGGAACGACCAACTATGCCCCAGACTTTAAATAGTTATTTAACCAACAAGTATATCAAAGAGAGCGATTAATAATCGAGACTGTTTAACGCGCGAGCGATTAGCGAGCGCGTTAATTGTCGAGATCATTAATTGCCGTTTAATATTCGAGTTGGTTACAAAATTTTTTCGTCGATCGTATTCTTCTAGCGTAGTCTACATAGATTTTTCTTCGCCGATGTCTTTTTAGGTTATAAGACAATTTATGTAATTTGACAGTTCTAGAGGGCGGTATGTTTTGATTGGAAGGTTTCATTTCACATATGTTCGATTGGCCAATCAAACGACGTCATTCCGTCGTGTGATTATTGGCTCTAACAAATCATGCATTAATAGAAATCGTGCATTAATAGAGTTGTTTAATAAACGATTTCCTATTCACTAAAATGACTCATAAATTCACGATCGACGGAAAAGAATATAAAAATGGCCAAGCTTTTGTTTATTTTATTTCTGTAAGCACTAGTTCTTAGTACACTAGTACCATGTGTTTCAAGCTCAGTTAAAGGTTTTCTGTAAGACAAGGATTCTATGTAATCCAGTTCATCCGTTATAGATTTTATCAGGGTTGTTATAAAAACGTTTTTTTTTATTTCGAACAAAACAAATTTCGAACAAATAAAATGATGTTTTTTTTAAACACGAAACAATGTTTTTAAATACTTCGCAAAGAAACATGTTTTAAACATGAAAAAAACATGTTTTAAATCACGTCTCAGTGGAGTTAAATCTGTTCTGTGAATGACTTTTTGTTGTCACGCTAGAGGGCGCCAGTAATGCAATGTCGGCCAAAATCGATATAGTTAGTGTTTATTTGACAATTTTCGACTATTTTCACCAATTCATAGCCACCAAGGTTAATAAACAAAAAAGTTATTTTGGCGTTGCTTTCGTGATAAAAATTGACGATCGATATATTTTTGTGTTCAGAATGTCATCCTGATAGAATATATCACACAAAGAATATAGGGTGCCATTTAAAATTTCAATGATGACGTCATTTCCGGAAAAACCGGAAGTCATATTAACCTTAAGAGTATCCCAAATAATGGAATTTTTTGTATATTAACACTTTCCCAAATTTTATTCGTCCAGTTTTATAAAAAAAGAATATAAACGGGAGTACCTATGGCGTGGGTCACCCGGTATGTTATTATGTTATTATCCTTCCTCCATGGTTATTATAAAAGTTTTTGTTTAAACAAGTTAAAAATAGAATAGTTTAAAACAAAATATTTGTTTTAAAACATGTTTAAAACAATCTGTTAAAACAAAGTATTTTAAACATTACAACAAACTGTCATGTTTAAAATACAAAATATTTGTTTTAAAACATGTTTAAAACAATGTTATAAAAAAAACTGTTTTATACATGTTTAAAAAAATGATTTAAACCAAATATTTGTTTTAAAACATGTTTAAAACAATGTTTTAAAACAAATGTTTAAAAACATAACAACCCTGGATTTTATACATTATCAAAAACATATCTGTTTTAAAATCTTGTCTAAAAACCTGTTGACATATTATGTTAAAAGCATCTGCTCTATGTATACGAACATCTGCTCCATGTATTAGAAGCGTGTACTTCTAAAGAGAATCAATAGAAGGCATAAAAACACGTTTTGCAAATTATTCACATTTAATACATCAGCATTAAATCATGTTTTAAAACAACCTTTTCCTATTACATTTTCAATTAAACATTAAAAACTGATGGTTTAGGTACTCTTAGAAGAACTACAGCTTCTCGAGAAATTAAAATTTTAGTCCAGTATAGATTCATTTGGAGGCACACTGTATACTGATTTTATGTCCCTTCTTTATTTTTATAATTTTCGACTGTATGGTATGTCCTTTAAACTTTTTTGAAACATCAAAACTCCCAAACGCCACTTTCCTCTTAAAACGGAACTTTGGAAAGCGAACTTTTAATTAACGCTATAAATTTACTGTGTTTAATTGCGATGTACTTGAGGCTACAGAGTGCCTGTGGCGGTCCCTGTTGTCGTAATTAGGTAAAGTTATATAATTACACTGGCCACAACCGCGAATGTTACCGGCGTGGTCTTCCTCTCTCTGCACGTCCCCTGCCCCCCTCGAGTCCACGCTTATGAAATATTAAAGGCTGGTAGGTAGGCGCTGACCCCTCCCCCCTTACTACCCACTCCTCCCGCCGCTAATTGCCAGGATGTAACCTCAGGCTACATTACAAATTGTGGCAAATATTCCTGCCGGTATTTTTAATTTTAGTGGTAATTTATTTGAGTTATTTACGACGTTATTTGGTTGGTAATTTCCAAATGGTAATTCTTTTCTAGTCACAATTTAATATGTGCTTATGCGTTTCCGAATTATTGCAATTTAAAGTTTTGACAAATTGGCACCAGGAGCTTTTCCCGCAATTACAAATTCAATATTTTAAATTTTAATTTTGTGATTGGTATAATTGTTCGACATGTCTACCTATCTTTTTTTTCAAAAGTTTTCTGACATCAAAAGCCCCGAATGAGGCCAAATCGTCGCCAATAATAATATGTTTACAAATAATATCAAAGGTCAATGGAAAAAGAAACCTATAATACAGGGAAAAGAAAATAATTCCAAATCACCAATTTAGTTTTAAACAAAAGCATATAAAGTCCATATAAAGACAGGTAGTAGAAAAAGCAGTTGAAGAAAGGCTTATACTAAATAAAGACTATTCTACTAGGTACCCTTTACAATCAGAATAAAACAGATAGATGAATACTCGGATCTACAAGGAGTAAAAATAGGGACAGTCCAGGTTCATGTCTTCGGACCATTTCTCTACCTAGGGAGTATACATATACAGGGTTAGCCAAAATTACCGGAACACCCAAATAATTCTACAAAGGTAAAAAATTTAAAAAAAAAATTCAAACAAAAGCTTTTAGACTTTAAACAATCCATCGTTCAAATATAATTTGAATATACAGGGTGTTCATTTTATTATAGAAATCGCGTAAATCTTTTGTTTTCAAATGGAACGCCCTGTATCTTTTTACATTTTATAATTTTAGGACTAATTCTGGACATTGTTTATTAAAATAATTTTTTTATAAAATGCATCATTTTTGCGTTTTAAGCAATTAATTAAAATTAGTCAAACTTACCGCAACACCCAAATAGTTCTTCATCGGTAAAAAAATTTCAAAAAACATTCAAACATTTTTTACTTTAAACAAGCTATCGTTTAAATATATTTTTAATATACAGGGTGTTTATTTTATTATGGAAGTATGGAAAACTTTTCCTTTTTCTCATTAAACGTCCTGTACATTTTTATTTTTTAATTCTAAGAATTTCTTTTCAAGTAGGTTTTTATAAATTGATTCATTTTTTAATTATCAGCAATTAATCAAAACTCCAAAACATTTGTTTTAGCCGAACGGATAAATAATAACAATGTGAAGAAAAAATAACAAAACAATTAAATTAAAGTTTCAAACTGCCATCCCTGAGCGGCTTGACAATGCCCCAACCTATCAACAAATTCCCGTAAACAGTTGCCTAATGATCGACAGTAATACTCTGAACTTCGTCCACTATCCTCTGCTTCAACGCATCAATATTTTGCAGCCTATTGGTGTAAACCTTGGACTTTAGGTGGCCCCAAATAGAAAAATCCAGTATTTGTAAATCCGGCGACCTAGGTGGCCATTCAATGGATCCTCTCCTTCCAATCCACCTCTGCGGGAAAATTGAATTTAAATAATTCCGAACTTGGACACCGTAATGCGGCGGTGCACCATCTTGTTGAAACCAAATATTATTCAGATCTTCCTTGAATATAACTAGGAGATGAGGTATTACTTCATTTTATGCTCAATATTCCAATAAAACCGGAAGAAATCACTGAAAGGACAATAGTTTTAATGTGGTAAGCTATCCCACATTGCATCCTTCAAATCAATTCTTAATTTGAAGTTCAGGAGTTTTGACTAATTGCTTATAACTAAAAAATTATGAAATTTATAAACAAATTATTCCAATAAAAAATTATTAGAATTAGTCTTAGAATTATAAAATGTCAAAATATACAGGGTATTCCATTTGAAAAAAAAAGTTAACCAAATTTGCATAAAAAATGAACACCCTGTATATTAAAAATATATTTTAATGATAGCTTGTTTAATGTCAAAAACTTTTGTTTGAATGTTTTTTGAAATTTTTTTACCGATGGCGAATTACTTGGGTGTTCCGGTAACTTTGACAAATTTAAATTAATTGCTTAAAACTCAAAAATGATGCATTTTATAAAAAAATTATTTTAATAAACAATGTCCAGAATTAGTCCTAAAATTATAAAATGTAAAAAGATACAGGGTGTTCCATTTGAAAAAAGAAAATTTACGCGATTTCTATAATAAAATAAACACCCTGTATATTCAAAATATATTTGAACGATGGATTGTTTAAAGCCTAAAAACTTTTGTTTGATTTTTTTTTTAATTTTTTTACCGTTGTAGGATTATTTGGGTGTTCCGGTAATTTTGGCTAACCCTGTATAAGTGAGCCTAGGGTTTCCAATTTTCGGAATCGGGATCCCGATTTCGGGATTTAACAAAATTAATTAAAAATTAATTTATTTGGGATTTAACAAAAAAAAACGGGGTTTCGGGATTACCCCCGAAATCCCGATTTTTGTATATCAATAATACCAGATAAATATCTTTATATCAACTATTTTTAAAATTAAGTCAAGGAATAGTAAAGATGTAGTAATCAGTTGAAACGTCTTTATTTACATTTTGTCTTTTATAAATAATATTTTTTTAACGTTACAAACGAAACACTTTACAAGTAAAAAAACCTGATGTGGCCAGGCACATGACTTTATCATACTATACAGCAGTGTCAAACGCTGATGAATCAAAATATATGTCAAATTCTGGAAAACTAGTTGTATGTGCAGATACGAGCGATCACGATCAAATAGCATGTTTTGATGTGTGTAGTCGGGTTAGCGCTGGTTCGAATAAAATATGCTAATGCTTCACTAAACTATTTATTGTATATACAAACGCACAGTGCGACCAACAGGGTCACTGACTTTCAAAGTTAAAGTCAAAAAATGTCATATACTTAAAATATACAAAACTTCCTCTACTTTAATTTATTATTTACCTATTTTTGATGAAATTACAGAAATGGCGATTCATTTGCAATATCGTTGAAAAATCCTAAGAGTGAACCTCCAGTTCCTTTGGGCCCTTTTGAACAAAACTTCTTTCAGCTCTAAATTTAAGAAATTTCTAAATATGAAGTTTCGTCTTTTCATTTTTTACTGTAATTGCTACACTTACCACTGTTATTATATTACTATATTTAATACTAATTACAAAATTTAAATTAGTTTTAGGCCAGCATACAGCTCTGGTTAAATAATTAAATATGCTGTTTAAATTCGGTAGTTTAAAACATTTAAAACTACCTGTAAAACATGTTCAAAACAAAATATTTGTTTTAAGTCATATTTAAAACGCTGGTTTTTAAACAAAGAGTTTTAAATATAAGAACCTTATTTTGACATCAATTTCGGGACTGATCGGGATTTTTCGGGATACACCGGGATTTTTCGGGATTATCCCGAATAGAAAAATTGTAGGGATTGGAACCCTATAAGTGACCTACGACTGCTGAAAGATGTAACAGTACTTTCTCGCACATGACACGGCTCTAATGGTAGTGGGATCAACTTTTGGAGAATCTACTAGAAATCTTCATCAAGGCAGTCACTAAATTTGGTGAAAATATCTATTAATACTTAAAATAGTTCACTCATTTTGAGTTGTGCGGCCTGTATGGAGCTTGTGGCGGATATGTCAAACATTCCGTAAAGTAAATAATTTTTTTTTCAGGTTCTCCTTTCCGTTTCTTTATTAATTTAACAACGAAACATTAATCTAAAATATTTTAAAAACAAAAACAACCGAGAAAAGAAAACAGTTTTTTCGCATATTTTTCAATGAATCTAATGTCAATTTTACAATGTAACCAACCTCTCGAGTACTGAATAACTCTTATTTCAATCAATAAATTGCATAAAAAGCTCACTACACCAAGAATGGCGGAGGCGCTTACATATTTCCACAAAAATCTTTCACTGAACACCTGGCGCCTCCAAATTTTATACATCTCCCCGAAGACAGATTTAACGCCATTTGTAACGCGGCAATGAAACTCCACCAAGTACCTCTACCTCAATTTTAACTTTACAACGGCGACGTTTACTACCATAGAGCGATATAATCTTTTACCTACGACCGTATGTGTAAATGTCCCTTACGTCACGGACTACTTAGCTCGTATATCGCTTATAACATACGTGTGCCTTTGGCTGTGCGTTTGTGTTTTTAACGCACGACCTAATGTCATAATGACAGATGTCGCGCGAATATTTTGATTATTTATTTGTCATTTTTGATACAATTTATATTTATTGAAATTTTCGGTCGTAAGTAAGTGCAATGCTCGAGCTGTAACGTATTCTTACTAGAACGTGATAATTTATGTTGAATTTGTACTGGAATTTTCGATCGACACTTCAGACAAAGTTCTCCGTAGTTGCAATAGATGTCGCGCGAATACATTGATTGGTCAACCGTCAAATATTCTTACCTGTATTTGTTTGTCATTTTTGATACAATTTATCGAAATTGTCGGTCGTAGGTAAAATTATGTACAATACTCGAGCTTTAACGCATATTACATACTCGTGGAAAATAACAAAACTCGCCGCTTCGCGGCTCGTATGTTAAATTTCCACTCGTACGTAATATGCTAGTTACAGCTCTTGTAATGTAATATACTATTACCTACGACCGTATGTGTAAATGTCCCTTACGTCACGGACTACATAGCTCGTATATCGCTTATAACATACGTGTGCCTTTGGGTGTGCGTTTGTGTTTTTAACGCACGACCTAATGTCATAATGACAGATGTCGCGCGAATATTTTGATTATTTATTTGTCATTTCTGATACAATTTATATTTATTGAAATTTTCGGTCGTAAGTAAGTGCAATACTCGAGCTGTAACATATTATTACTAGCACGTGATAATTTATGTTGAATTTGTACTGGAATTTTTGATCGACACTCAGACAAAGTTCTCCGTAGTTGCAATAGATGTCGCGCGAATACATTGATTGGTTAACCGTCAAATATTCTTACCTGTATTTGTTTGTCATTTTTGATACAATTTATTGAAATTGTCCGTCGTAGGTAAAATTATGTACAATACTCGAGCTGTCACGCATATTACATACTCGTGGAAAATAACAAAACTCGCCGCTTCGCGGCTCGTATGTTAAATTTCCACTCGTACGTAATATGCTAGTTACAGCTCTTGTAATGTAATATACTATTACCTACGACCGTATGTGTAAATGTCCCTTACGTCACGGACTACTTAGCTCGTATATCGCTTATAACATACGTGTGCCTTTGGCTGTGCGTTTGTGTTTTTAACGCACGACCTAATGTCATAATGACAGATGTCGCGCGAATATTTTGATTATTTATTTGTAATTTTTGATACAATTTATATTTATTGAAATTTTCGGTCGTAAGTAAGTGCAATACTCGAGCTGTAACATATTATTACTTGCACGTGATAATTTATGTTGAATTTGTACTGAAATTTTCGATCGACACTTCAGACAAAGTTCTCCGTAGTTGCAATAGATGTCGCGCGAATACATTGATTGGTTAACCGTCAAATATTCTTACCTGTATGTGTTTGTCATTTTTGATACAATTTATTGAAATTGTCGGTCGTAGGTAATAGTATATTACATTACAAGAGCAGTAACTAGCATATTACGTACGAGTGGAAATTTAACATACGAGCCGCGAAGCGGCGAGTTTTGTTATTTTCCACGAGTATGTAATATGCGTTACAGCTCGAGTATTGTACATAATTTTACCTACGACCGACAATTTCAATAAATTGTATCAAAAATGACAAACACATACAGGTAAGAATATTTGACGGTTAACCAATCAATGTATTCGCGCGACATCTATTGCAACTACGGAGAACTTTGTCTGAAGTGTCGATCGAAAATTTCAGTACAAATTCAACATAAATTATCACGTGCAAGTAATAATATGTTACAGCTCGAGTATTGCACTTACTTACGACCGAAAATTTCAATAAATATAAATTGTATCAAAAATTACAAATAAATAATCAAAATATTCGCGCGACATCTGTCATTATGACATTAGGTCGTGCGTTAAAAACACAAACGCACAGCCAAAGGCACACGTATGTTATAAGCGATATACGAGCTAAGTAGTCCGTGACGTAAGGGACATTTACACATACGGTCGTAGGTAAAATTATGTACAATACTCGAGCTGTAACGCATATTACATACTCGTGGAAAATAACAAAACTCGCCGCTTCGCGGCTCGTATGTTAAATTTCCACTCGTACGTAATATGCTAGTTACTGCTCTTGTAATGTAATATACTATTAATACACCCTATAACAAGTAAAGCAGCACCGCCGAGTGTAACAGTTTGTTTTTTCTTCTTCTTTCGCAGTTGCGCCGCAGAAGCCACGGATAGAATATAATCAGAGCCAAGTACTTCCGGGCCATAATCTCACGGCGCTGCATGGCGAAGTCGCCGTCATTAAATGCCTGTCGCATTATGGCAACCCACCGCCAGTGCTGAAGTGGTTCTTAGGTAAGTAAATCATTTATTACACCGTAGCGGATATATTGCAAGATTTCATTATAGTGAGATTTCACTATAATGGCTTATGAATGGCGTCTGTTTTGTGTCGATAAGGTTTGGGAGGGTAATTATCAATTTTGTGTGTAAACGATGTAAAAGGTGGTCGAAGTGTATATATTTTGGAAGGGTGGTTTAACTGGGTTTATGGGTGGTTGATATTTCAGGAGTTTTAAGGCCGGATTGTTGGTTTAGTCTTTAGAAGTGGTTTCTGTTAATTTATGAAAAGAGGAAGGTGTTTCTGTTTTATGTAGTTTGAGAATTGATTGGCCCGGAATTTTTGACCCAATATCGGACAGCTTTTAGTTTAAGGTTCAAGACTTCAAGTAAAAGCTGTCATTTTTGCATTCTTAGCGGATTCTGTGAGGTTCAATTTTTTTTTATGATATCAAAGTAAATTCGAGTCATTTGCCATCATTTTGATAAAAAAAAATGCACTAAATGCTTATATTTTGATATCTTCCATCAGTTTCGTCATCTACAAAAAAAATCTAAGTAGAGCATATTTCTAAAAGTTGTTTGCCAGTGTAATTATTGTTGTACTATAAAAATGATACGTAAACTGGTAATACTAAGTATAGAATCTTGATGGATGACCAATGTGTATGGTAACAACATAGGAAATAGAGACTTAAAGAAGGGAAACATATTCCTTATTTAAGAAAACAATGAGGTAATGGAACATAATAAAATACGACAGCACAAAAAATGATTAATTGGTGTGCTAAAATTACAGAAAATGTCCTAGACATGAATGTAAAAGTTCCAAGACTGGTAAGAATGGCAGAACTGAAGACATAATGGCAGGAACAAAAGAAAGAAAATCCTAATAATAATATAATATACTTTTTCGGGCTAAAGTTTCAGAATAATACACACAGTGATAAAATGTTAAACTAAAGTACTTAACTCCCTTTAAAGTAGGTATCAGCAATTCAAGAAGTAGAGAATTATTTGGAGTAATGGTAAGAAACGAAAAAATTAAGATTATGGCTTATGGAATGGAACAAAATCCATTACAAATCCGTACTTCGGTCCGTGGAATACATGAAAATCACAAATCAATCATGACTGACTGTAAACATGATGTTTCCTGCCAAAAACTTGACGGTATATCAAGAACAAATAGAATAAAATCAAAAGCCAACTATTTTTCTGAAAATCTTTTGTGTGGCTATGACATAAACCAGAATGCAGCAATGAAGCACGAATTTTAAAAATTGTGTGTTACTTTTTATTCAATAGTGTCAACCGTCCAACAAAATAACATTTTGAGAGAAACGCGTTTAAATGTTTGACCGATAACAACTTTCCCGAACTTTTGGTCATAACTTTTGAACTACAGGATGCTAAAGTTTTAAGAAAAAATTCTGTATAGTTAATTTTGATGACTTAAATACGTGACAACTAGACTAGGTAGACAACTGTCAAAACTGTTTTTGTTTACAAAACAAAATCTGCTACTAGGTATTTTTTTAATCCTTGATAATACCCAATATCATAACAATATGCAAATGACTGAAATTTATTTTTTTGGTGCGAAAACCGTACACCAAACGAAAAAATCAAGACATCAGATTTTCTTAGAAAGGAATGAGGATTTCACAAATAATTTTTTCTTCGAGAAATAGCAGTAACTTTTTTCCACTTTTTTCACTTTTTCTTTAAAATTATTCAGTGCAAATCCCGCACGTACGCCACTGACAAGACTTTGTACAGCCGAAAATGCTGTTTGATGCATAGAAGACGCTTACTACGTTTCACAAAAATATCTAGGGTCATACCAGTTATCATAAAACAAGAAATTTTTCTTAAGAACATTTTTTCTTAAAACTTTAGCATCCTGTAGTTCAAAAGTTATGACCTTTAAGACATATGTTGAATGTTCATATGAGATTTTTCTCAAAATGGACCCAAGAATAACCTCCTTAAATATTAGCATGTCATTAAGAGTAAATGTTAGTCACCGGCCTCAAAAGTTCGACGAAACTGAGGCGCGAGAGGAGGGAACAAGCGCCCACGGTATACTCCGCAGAAAATGCAAGCAACGCACTGATTAGATGAGGGGAACCGCGGTATCGTTTTTGGCGGCGAAGATCAAAGGGGCCGTGCGGTGTCGACTGGCGCCGAACCGTTTCCTAATAATTTTGTGTATGTGCCTATCGCATGTTCTGAAATGCTTTTCTTGTATATTTTAAATACAAATGCAATTCCACAAAACAATACAGTGATACAAATTAATTATATGCTTTATTATAACATTCCTATTTTACTACTAACTATGGTTGAACATTTTACCTTTTGTATGTTGAAAAAAATTGTAGTTTTGATAAAACAGACAGCTTTTCTTACATAAATCATTTATTGCTTTACATTTATTATTAGAATTAGTAACTAATTATCAGTTAGCTCCGAAGAAGCGAACAGCATGGTTCGAGAAGACAGTAATTATGAATTTTTACTCACGGCATAAACCGGTAACTATTTATCATCTAAATTTAAATGACTCTGGCCGTGAAAGCATTCGTACTCAGATACTTATTTAAATCCATTTAACGTTTTATTTATGCATCAATAATCTCGAATGTCTTGTTCGTACTTAGCAGAGATCGATACTTTCAGGTAAAACACACCTCATATAAAAATTCAAATTTTTATCGGGTGACGCAAGTAGGTGTTAGTAAATATAATGAAATAAAAAACGTGTTTGTCTTCCAGTGGATTGGTTTATTGTTCTATGTAGGACCTGGTTTCATATAATATTCCTATTTTAATTCTAGATACAGTTGGATACTGCATTTTGAAATTTTACTCAAAATTATTATTGCTATGTATAGACTTGGTAGTATACGTACTTCAATTTCAATTGTAGGTATGAGAAAAAATAGCGATTTCGATAAAACAGGCAGCTTTATGTATATGTATAAGTCATTTATTATATATTATATAGATGCATGTTCAAATATTTTAGACTTTTATAAAAGTTTTTGCCATATATGGTAATCCGGCACGCTTACGCCTATAAGAGAGTATTGCCCAAATTAACTAGCGAAGTTAATTAGCGAAGAATTACACTACACGTATAATATCTACATATACACTTACCGCAGGTACTCTCGCAAGTTATTAGTTTTCTTACAACGCGGGCCATATAATGATTTATTAATGATTTATTAATTTGCCCACATTTCTAGCGTCTGTTCTACGTCTGTTGTACAACAAGTAGAACTAAAGCCAACCATCCTACATAGATTGCGATTGCCCTGAATGCATTGCCAAGCGACAAGTGTTTCGTATTAATATTATTTTCTAAATCTAAATACCAATATATTTGAAATTCTATGACGAAAAATAAATGACTGATTAAAAATTAAATTACTTGTATTTCCTTAGTAATAATTTATTTAACTCCTATTAATTATTTAGTAGTTGTAACATTGTAAGTAGGTATTGCGGTACTGCAATATAAACCCTCGCGGGAACATGCGCTCCTAATTTATAACTCGCTCTTTGCTGTCGGCGTAGAGTCCATCAGGACGGCAAAAAAATATTTCTCGTATTCGGTTTCTAGCCTATTTTGGTCGAAATTCAACACTTCATGTTGATCACATACACTTCCGCAAGAACATGCTGTCCTAATTTATAAGCGAGTCGTTGCTATCTACGTAGGACCAGCACGGTAAAATTTATTTTTCGTATGGCTTTCGTTTGCCGGGCGCTGCGCCGCAACACCTCCCGTGTCAACATGCAATCAATATTTTTGTTAGGCCGAAATTGCTCAATATTTGTGATTCCCCTGGCTACGTATGCATGCTGCTGCTTCAGACTGTACCATTTGAATTTGATTGGTCGAAGAAAATGATGTGGTGTTTATCCGACAGATGTCTGCACCGTACGACTATAAAATATGTTACTCTCGTCTCATTCACATGTTCAAAAAACCAACGGTTAAATCATTACAACATTCATATTTTGTTGTCATTTTTTTACACAAGTTCATGAAGGCTCAATACATAATGTGATAACATTGCTTTTTTGATGTTTGGTTCGGATTTGGAAAAAAAAATAACAAAAATTACCAATTATTGGCTTCTTTAGCAAGGGTAAAAAACGAAACAACAACGCAAATGAAAAAAAGTGGCATTCGTACCCGGTGTAATACACCTTTATCTATAATTTAATGTATTACACGTGATTATTAACACACAATTAAGCTCAGGATGTTTGGTTTTATGTAGTATTGTTTTGTAGTACGCTACTACCTCTAGTGATTCCTCTTAAGCCTGTATAATGATATATTTGATAGACTGGAAGAAAATGTTACAGATAATTAAAGATAAATCAATGAAAATATTGAAATAAAAACCATTCAAATGGAAAGAGAGTTTTTTTTTGAGAAGGTTTGTTAAGACGAAAGAGATAAAAAAATAAAAATTGATGGAATTTATCAACTGTAAAAGTGACAATATATGTTATACAGAATAGAAGGAAAATCGCTTGCAAATGAAAATATGAAAAGAGTAGGTAAATACAATTGGAAAAAATAAGGAAAATGGAGAATAGAAGAAAACCAAAGGGAAAAATATAACTGATAGTAATTGATACTACCATTATTCTTATTGAAATTCTATTATAATCTGTGGGCTGAAGAAACACTCGCCTCCTCTTTATTGTACATTTATAACCAAAAATGTATCATGATGATACCTGAAACGCAAAACTTATGATAATTTTAATCTAAATTGTGTCACATTAGCTCCTTAATGAAACAATTTTTAAGCCAGGATATTTCGGACGATTCATTACATCCTTCATCCAACCATTACACCTACCTCACCGTCGACCATTTTTAACTTTTAAAACATTCTTGCGGGCAATATTAACCGTCAGAGACACCTTACACACCACGTCCGCAGAATTTATAAATCTCCGTGCCCAACCGCGTCGCGACGGTCGGAGATTACGCGGCAATTGTTCCCAGTAATAATAACGACCACTCCTGATATACGTACCGCATAATTCATTCATAACGCGAAATTTAAATTTCAAATCCGCCTGATATTTCATTTCGCACATTTAGATTCGTATCATCCACCAAGCGCGTGTCGACCCCCACCACAATTCCTCCCGGTTTTCCACCAACATCGTCTCGATCAGATAAAGCCCATTTTCATTTTAAAACACTCAAAAATCTTAATACATCATTTTTAGAACGTTGGTCACAACCATGGAAAAGTGTCATGACCGTGGCTCTTTTGGTCCACGGTTGTGACACTTTTCCATGGTTGTGACATTTTACTAAAAAATAAATGCTAGAACTGAAAATACATATCTCGTGGCCAATAAAATGTGACCGATGTTTTTCCAATTTCAGCTCTATATATCTTTCTCTGTCGATATTTTCGCAGATCAAACGGAAGTGACGCCGACCAGAAGGCAAACAAACTCCACCGAAGTGGACAATCCGAGGACCTGGCTGGCAATCAGCATCCTCGAGTTGACGATATCGAAAGACAATCATGGGAAAACTTTGAAATGCGTCGCCGTCCACGAGTCCTATTCGACCAAATCGAGTAGCATCGAGGTCCGTCTGGATGTTATGTGTAAGTACATGAAAGTTATTTTAGGTTTTATTCATTTAAGGGCCGATATTACAAAGCACGTTATGCCATGGTATAACTAAATATTGGTATAAATACCAGTATAAGTTGTTATTACTATGACAACACAAATATTTTAGCCAATGGGAGGCGGAATGGCACTATTTATACTGGGAATAACTATTCCACTATACGTACACTTGTAAGATCGAGCCTAAGCCTTGATATTTTATTTATTTCATCGAAATTATAAAAGAATATCGGGGCATCCGCCAATTTGGATTAGTGGTCGTTTTATTGCTTCAGATCCATTTCTAGTGTATATTATCGCTCATATTTGCTATAATTCAATAAATTATAGATTTATCAGAGCTAATTGTCTGAATAACTATTTCACTACTGATACGTACACTTGCAAGATCGACCCTAACCCTTGATATTTTATTTATTACATCGAAATTATAAAAGAATGTCGGGGCATCCGCCAATTTGGATTAGTGGTCGTTTTGTTGCTTCAGATCCATGTCTGGTGTATATTATCGATCATATTTGCTGTAATTTAATAAATTATGCATTTGTCAGAGCTAATTGTCTTAAACTGACTTTTTAAGTTTGTAAAAGAGACAAAATTGCAGACTAATGTTAAAATAATGGTTTCAATTGTAATTAATTTGTTTCATAGTTTAACCGCTAATTTAGCCAATAATATGCATAAATCAAAATTGACAACCAGCGATTTCAAATATGTGTAATGAAATTCCCCATTGCTAATTATTTTTCAGCATACAATGGAACGCACAATTTATAGTAAATATATGAAAAATGCATACAAATCGAAATTGGAAATTAACAAAATTTGTTGCAAATATTCGTTACGATACATTCTATTCATTTTTTTTGTTAAATATGTACATTTACATTAAATTTTTAATTTAGTTAGTTCCAGCTTTGGTAATATGCAATCAATAAATTTATTCATTGTATTTAACTGAAATTATAGCGTCGTTTGATTTTATGCGAGCATTTCAAACATTTTCGACTACAACAATAACCGTACATTTGAATTGCTCAATAATTTTGTCGAATTCGGTCGTGTGGAGTTTATACGTGCTATACAATGAAATGTATTCATTTTATAAAATTTTATGGTAACAAAAATTTAATATTCATCAAGGGAACCAAACAAATTTTTACAGCATCGTATATAGGGTGTCTTTTTTATAGACAATGTTGTTAACAAAAATTGTTAAACAATTTTTTTATTGCTTTTACTAAACAAAAACAGCGGATTTTGACATTTGTAACAAAAAACATTACACAGGCACGGGAAATCTAATCGTGTAGTTGAGTTATCTTTAAAAATAGTTTAGAAATGTTTAGACCAGGCAATAGAGATTTTTTCGTGACAAAAATACTATCAGCAAGCCGACGGTCCCAGGTCACATGTAACAGTCCGTAGATGAATTGTGATGTGTTTTCGACTCGCAAATATCATTACTTAATTTGTTATAAACAAAAAACCACAAAAAAGTGCTCTTTTTCGTTTATCTCTTGTAAAAGTAGGTACCATAACATTGGATTGAAATGTTCAATTATTGCGAATATGGTATGTTTTCAACCTTTACATTATAAACAATTTGATTTTTAAAGAAATACTTTACTGAAGATTATTGGACTTATGAATAATTGAAAGTTTGCACCGTTCTTTTTTTGTATTTGTAAAAATATCGGTACAAATATCTCGTTTTTCAACAAAACGTTACTTAGTGACTTTTATTGACGTTTATAGAGTAATAACACCCTATAGAAGTTATCCATTAGTTTGCAGATACACGTTGAATAATTTACAATAATAACACATATGTACATATTTAGCCAAACAAAAAAAATCTAAATCAATACTAATGACAAACACGACATACAACTGCTGTATGTACTTTCGGACAATAAATCACTGGTACGCGCGTGTCAATATACAAATGAGATTAATTAACGACACGAAACGTCAATCAAAGTTGGCTTCGGTCAATTTTCGCTACTTATAAATCACACGAATGATAACCGCGATAGAAGCGCCATCCAGCGGCATCAATTGAACTGGACAAAATTGTAAATGATTTACACTTCCACAAATATAACATTGCGTGATTCAGAAAATGAATTTTTCCGAAAGAAACTTATTTTTATATGCATTGGTATTTTTTTTATATCTAAAATTAAAAGCAGAGTAACTTTAAGTAAGTTATATCGATCAACCTTGCTTTTCAGCCTGTAGGCTTCTGAAATGATTACATCGTGGCCAATAATTAGAAAAGTTACAGCGTAACGTTTTTAACAAAGATCGGTGCCACGAGTTTTGTGAATTATTAATTTCTTCATTACAAAGGACTCTTCAGTATTTGGTTAATAATAAATACTTAAAACACTCTAACGAGATACTTGATGTGGTTTTAATATTTCTTTTTAAATAAGACAAATTTAAATTTTCACAAAAATATTGTTAACTCATAAACCCCAAATTTGTTTTCGTTAGCTTCACTAAGTCATTAAATTGAAGCCCAAAGCACTGTTTCAACCCTTTTAAATTGCCGGATTTTAATTAATTTAATTTCGTCGAAATCTTTATTCGCTTGCCCAAAAAGCCGTAAAGCAACCGCGTAAAACACCGCATTATTTTATTATTTTATGAGTTTTCGGCAACACGTCAGAAGTAATTGCAAAACTTCACGCCGAGAATATTACCCCGGAAACAAATGACGATATTGCAGTACGTACGGGCTTTGCTTAAACTTTAATAACGTCATAACGTGTACACTGTAATACGTTAAAGTGTACGTCATACCGAGAATAACGAATATGTGGCGCCTGGATAGCGACAGCGGCACAGTAGCACCGACACTACGTTTAGCTCGAGAAAATTCATTTTATTAAAATGTTCAAAATTGTTTTGATTTAACGCTTTCAATGTGGCGTTTGTCGCTTGATAACAATCAGGGTACCAGCAATACTGAAAAATCGAGAACTAACACAAATAGACAGCATCTTCGGTTTGCGTATTCCCATTTACAACAAATCAAAAATCATTAATTTCATGACAGCTTTAGCAACACGTGTTTACACTACGGGGTCAAAAACAATATTTCACTAAAAATTTGAACGCGCGCCAGTAGCGATTGAGATGTCAGCCTTATTTGAAAATTGACGTCAATATCATCAATCTTCGAAAACTAAAAATTACTAAAAGTTTGTAATCTAGTGTTTTCATAACACTAGACACCGAAAGCGGTTTTGTTATGAGTTTATAAAGAACGCAAAGTAGAAAACCTATGCTTATTGAAAGTGAAATTTCGTAATAAAATACCAGGAAAACAATTCAACTAGATACAGTACACATACTTTGGTATTGTTCTTTTTTGAAATAAATGAAGCTTTTAATGGACAACTAAAACTAGCTCATGTCCAACACCAATAAAATGCAAATATACAGTAATAGTATATTATTTGACTAGCACATAACTAAGGATATAAATCGTGAGCATGAAGTTTATACGCGAGCCGTAGGCGAGTGAACAACATGCGAGCGATTTATATCCGTTGTGTGCGAGTCGAATACGACGTTCTATCTACGACTCATAAATTTCATTTTTTTCAAATCATATATTTTAAATGTACTTGTCAATGATGGCGAGGCGAACTGTCACATAACTGTCATCCACGTAGGTTGACAGACTTTGACACTAGCGTTGTATAATAACAGTTCGTTCAAATAATGAAGTCAGTATTTGAACGAACTGTCATTGTTATACAACGCTAGTGTCATTATAATCATTGGCGTGTATCATGATGGGGATTATATAATCATAGATACGTATCCAATGCACTTATTATATGTGAGTTGTAGATAAATAAGTTTTTACTACTTGAAATATCTATTATTTTTCATCAGAATATGTCCACAGAGATCATAGTTCAGTTGGAAGGACTATTCAGTTTAAGTTTCCAACAGCAATATCTGGCAACACGGCTCAATTCTAGTTTTTTATTTCAATGTTGCCAAACTGAAAAAGTTTAAAGTATACTGACATTATGCGGTTTAGTTAATCTTAAGTTTACTTGAATTAAAAAACGTAAAAAATTGATCTGCGGTTTAATCGTCAGTTTTCAGTTTCGAAAAACTTCTGGTTAAACAAATATGGAAAAACCGCTCATTAGTACTGGGATTAATAACCGCAGATTACACAGGATAGATAATAAACCAGATGATAAACCACAGATTACAAACAAACACAAAATATAACCCAAATATGTAATTTTAAATACATTTCTGAATCGATATCAGCTAATCGATTAGTGCCACTCGGAGTTTCCATTAAATTTTGAAATAGATTTGATTTTATAAACGACATACTGGCAAACGATTTGGACGAGTTTATCATATAATTGACGTATTCCACAATTATTTTAAAACGAATTTTTAGAATATCTATACAATGCTCAACATCTAAACGGAATTCTCAAAACATAACACAAAGCAAGGAGAAAGGAATTAAACACTAAAAAATTAATTGTTTTATTTTGTCATCAAATTATACCTTATATTTGGCAATTATTATATGTATATTATGAAGATTTTTCTTCCACTCTCATTTCCCATTGCTAAAATATTATGATAATATATCAAATATTCTCTATCGAAAATAGGAAATAATAGAATTATAAAAAAGCAAATATCTATCAGTATAATATTTAGTAACATTCATATTATAAAACTACTGAAAACTTTTCAAATTTTAATGATTTCGAAATCAAAATTTTGTCCATTTATCACAATTTTACTTCAAACAATTGTGGTATGAAGTAAAATTGTGTTCTGTTAAACTGCATTGTCTGCTAGGGGATCATATAGGGTATCATTAATTAAGCACAAATATTTTGGAGTATTTATAAAAAAATAACGCATGCAGTCTCCAAGCAGAAATGTATGTAGGGACCAAGAACACTTTTTGGCGAAATTGAAAGAAGATAGATGAAAAGATATAAAGATTATACGAGCTGATGGCCTCGAACAAATTTTCTTGTTCTCAATTATTGGCTTCATTTTCAAAGTTCTTTGGAGAAGATTTGTAGCGTTACGTGCTTTATATCAGCAACTGCTCTTCTTGTAAGTCGGCTATTGTAAGAGGTGATGAAATGAATCAAATAACAGAAAACTTACAAAAGGTTGGACTACTATTTGACTCCACTTGATTCCTATGATTCTAGCTGGTGCAAACCACATTGTGTTACAAATTCCGACCAAAAAACTTATCTTCATTCTTGTACCCTGTACATTATGATCAATACTGAAATTTGAGTAAAGATTTATACCACAAAACCACGATATCCTTACTGACAAATCAACGAAAAACCAAACAACTGTTGCCCCACTGTGCCCTGTGAAACGGACTGAAAAGTTTGAACGTTGCCGCTTGCTGTCGCCGTCGACGTAACAGTTTTCTCTAAGGAATTCAAGTCTCGGACGATCGGAACACGTCTGCTGTTGTCAGCACATCTAAAACACTTTATACGGCTGATGTACAACGACAGGGGTGGGGCGGAGACCTGATTAGGAAAACAACAGCAGATCCGGCAGGGTACGTGTCCGGAGTTTTTAAAGTGTTCCGCGCGGATTGGCCGAAATTGAAAACACTTAATTATCTACGGACGTCACGATGGCTCGATTACGTCCGCTTCGATTAGTTGTCGAGAGTTTTTCGGGGATGTTTTAACCCTCGGGATGATATCGTAATTTGATTTGTTTACGCATTAAGTACAACTGAAGTTTCTGGCATATACTTCACTTTGTAAAAGTTTTATTAAACTGGTTAATATGAAATACAATGAAAAACCAGCTTTATGCATTGACATCATTTATTATCTGTAATCAAAATAAGAATAGGCTTTTAAATTTGCACTGGCAAAAATACATAGCTTGATAAGTGATGCATATTCCAATTATTTTATTAGCTATTGTCACAAAAATCAGTTTTATTAGATTGTCTGGATTTTGCGATAATGTCCTTTCGTAAATCATGGAAAAGTCTCGAGATAAATGTGCCAACTTTACAGTACTTACCTAATTTTAGCTGAAAAGAGGTTACATTTCATCCAACCAATGCCCAGTTTTTCCATCTCAGTTGGTTCGATTTTTATGAGCCTATTTTTAATATACCTATTTATCAATATAGACCAACTAGAGAAGTGGGCCGATATTATCCAATTATGAAGTTATGATAAACTATATCTACCACCCTAGAATATCAAATCATTGTGAACATTGAAGGGATGTTAGGATTTTAAAAAAATGCAGGTTATCAAAAACTATAGTTCTCACGCTTATTGAAGATGAAATTACTACTAGTGCAGGCAAATTAAGTTGAGAGTGGGTATTAATTGTAGACAGGAGTTTTATCATTGGAAATGGTAAAGGGGCTCATAGTGAACGTAGAAAAAATAAATGCAGGTCGTGGGGTGGTATAATGTTTATTTCGGGGGGTTGAAAGCGGGTGCAAAGTATATTATTGCGCTTTCCGGCGAAACTTGCTGTTTTATCCAAAAACGTCCTATACTAAGTTGTAGATCATAAAAAAAATCTACAACATTCATATGGGTCACTTTTTACTATGACCTCAAAATTTTCGAGAAAAATGCGAATGACAATGCCAAAACGAATTTTCTGTTTTTAATTTTTTGTTGTCGCAACAAAAATTCAATTTTAATCAAATTTTGTGAAAGCGTGCCTTTTTATACCTTAAATAAGTATACATTTTTTTATTACACAAAAAACAATAAGTTTTTGAGATATTTAGTTTTCTCCGTCAAAATCAGACTTTCTTTAAAAAAAAATTCTGTGGTGAAAAATCATCGTACAGAGTTCTTCTGGGACACATTTTTGTTCTCTTCACATGTGCTTATTGATACAATAATAAAAACAATAGTTCCTATTTAACAACATGCTCAAAAATTGAAAAAACTCAAAAACGACTTTTGCAACACTGAATTTTAAAGTAATTGTTCATTATTTGCTTAAATTTTTAAGAAAATTGCAATACTGGTTACGACATTAAATTGTACGGAAAAAAATACAAAAGAAACTGGCTCTCATTTCTACACTAATGCTATAACCATTAAATTAGAATAAGAAATCTTCAGATAAGTAAGCAAAATAACAGTTTTTGGCTTTGAATCAAAAAGTATCCAATACAAAAGTTGTAGGTCAAGAAAAAATCTACAAATTTTGTAGAGGTTACTATATAACATAACCTCAAAACTTCCGAGAAAAATTGCGAATAAGGCAAAGACTGGCTTAGTTCAATAACTATGCCAATCTATAAAAATTAAATAAAAAAATGAAACAAATATTTTTCATTTCTTATTTGTAAATCTGTAAATATATATTGACGGGGTGAGGTCGTTCGGAACGAGATATTCGAAAATGCAAGTCGCGGTAGGTGCAGCGTGTCGTACACTGACGATGCCTGTATCTCCGTCTGGATTCCACGTTGTCACCAAGGCCCTACGAGGTGCGCCAAGTTAATAGTTTCCTCCAGACCGGTGAGCGAACTCATGTGCCAGGGTTGCGTACCGTCTTTTATGCTGCTCGGTCCAGGTCGTATGTCGAAACGTAGCGGGAGGGGGCTCCTACGCCCTCGCTGGTCATGATGCCATGGTGGCGACTTCGAAAGCGCTATTGCGGAGCGCACTGGTATTAGGGGCGTGATACAATATTAACTTTTGTAATTTATTATTATCAATTATTAAAGTACTGTTTCTACTGTATTGATGTTGTCACATTTTTAACTACTTAGTAGATTTTTTCATAAACAGTTTGTGATGTTTTAAGACATAAATAATTTACTTTCAGAAGTTTCGTCAAAACAAAATTAAAAAAAAAAATTAATCTTTCGCATTTTTCTCGATAGTTTTGAGGTTATGTTATATAGTAACCTCTACAAAAGTTGTATATTTTTTCTTGACCTACAACTTTTGTATGGGATACTTATTGATTCTACGACAAAAACTGACTATTTTGCTTACTTATCTGAAGATTTATTATTCTAATTTAATGGTTATAGCATTAGTGTAGAAATGAGAGACAGTTTCTATTGTATTTTTTTCCGTACAATTGAATGTCGTAACCAGTATTGCAATTTTCTTAAAAATTTAAACAGATAATGAACAATTACTGCAAAATTCACTATTGCAAAAGTCGTTTTTGAGCTTTTTCCATTTTTAAGCATGTTTTTAAATAGGGACTATTATTTTTATTATTGTGTCAATAAGTACATGTAAAAAAAACAAAAATAAGTCCCAGAAGAACTCTCTACGATGATTTTTCACCACAGAATTTCTTTTTTAAAAAAGTCTGATTTTGACGGAAAAAATAAATATCTCAAAAACTTCTTGTTTTTTGTGTAATTAAAAAATGTATGCTAATTTAAGGTGTAAAAAGGCACGCTTTCACAAAATTTGATTAAAATTGAATTATTGTTGCCACAACGAAAAGAAAAAACAGAAAATTCTTTTTGGCATTGCCATTCACATTTTTCTCGAAAATTTTGAGGTCATAGTAAAAAGTAACCCATATGAATGTTGTAGATTTTTTTATGATCTACAACTTAGTATAGGACGTTTTTGGATAAAACGTCCAGTTTCGCCGGAAAACGCAATAATATACTTTGCACCCGCTTTCCACCCTCCCAAATAAACACTATACCACCCCATGACCTGCATTTACTTTTTTTGCGTTCACTATGAGCCCCTTTACCATTTCCAATGATAAAACTCCTGTCTACAATTAATACCGGTTTTGGCTTATAATCAGTTAATTTGCCTGCACTATACTAAAATATCAGCGAGGCATTTCAACGAGACTTATTAATATAATACTCATGGTTGGAATTGCTCTTGCATTGTTTTAAATAAGCATGGACAAAAACTAGCCTATCCAAACCACTGTAAAATGTAAATATGCAATAAAATGGCTTGTGACATCCGTATACTACAATATATTATATTACGCGAATGGTAAGTAATAAAATGAATAAAATATAATGTTACGCAACCAAATATTTGAAGGCCAGTAAATTTTAAAATTTATTATATTAATCAAAAATATAACTACACAATTGACACTTAATATACAATTTTATTGCTAATTTGCTCTTCTTTTCAGCCCCGTGGTCTTGGAGCCCGGGATTTCTCTGCTTAATGCCATATTGAAGCCTATTATAATTTTTTTGATGTATAATGATTAATTATCCCTACTATATACTAAAAGTCTAACACACTCCGCGCAAGAAGTTTACGAAAATCGGCGAATCGGGGGAAGGGTCTGCTCCTCGGAGAAGCGAAAATCGGCGCCGCAGGCGCCGATTTTCCGCCTTAAATTGGATTGTACAGCGCTTAGGCCTTCGATTTCGTCCATTTTCGGCCCAGTTTTCGTTATTTTTTACCTCGATTCGGGTAAATTTATGGATTATGCTTTAGGAGTGTACAGGTCAGCGCGTCGCCATGGCAACCGATCGTGGTTGCTAGGCAACGGCCGCGCGCTTCGCGACGCGGTCACCAGACGGCGGCACATCATCATGTCGCTGTTGGCATTACGCTACGAAGCAATAGATGGCGCCCCGTAACCGCTTCGAACGTACGAGATAATCACGTCGCGCGTGTAGCAGCATCCGGGCTTTTTGTTTCCCTCTTAACGCTTCGGCGATCTACCTAGGTCGACCAGCAGGCCTATTAGGCCTGCACATTCTCCTAGTTCAATATACTATTCATCCATACTACTTGCAGTAGATTTGCTTTCATAAAATGAGTTCAAATTTCAATAAAAATAACACCAAATTTTATGCGAATTCACTGGGTTTGTAGGTTATGTAAGTCCATACACAGTTGCCATGTCTACAACCATTTTGCCAAGGAATCAAATGTTAGTTCAGAATATGTCCATAAAGTTCGCTATAATAGTTCTGTTCGAAAACTACTAAACTAAACTAAACATTAATTCAAGCCAAATGCGGCAAAACTAAAATGTATACTGACATTACGCGGTTTAGTTTACTTTAATTAAACAGTTTACTTTAATTAAACAACGTAAACATTTAAACTGCTGTCTAATCTTCAGTTTTTAATTCATAATAATATATAAATATGTAACTGGTGTTAAAATCAAACGTGGAATATGGAAAAGATATACAGAATGGGAATTTAAGTCATGTGAAATTATCATAGTGCCAGTCGTATTGGACTCTATTTAGCATCCTATTCCATATCACTCCCCATCTTGTGCGGAGTGCTACCTCGCTATCAAACCATTTCGCAGCTTTCCTAGTAGGAAAATTGAAAAATACAATAGTATATTATTTGACGAGCACATAATTAATTAATTTCTGTAGTAAACAGAAATTTTGTATTATGTAATTAAATTATGTATTAAAATGAAAATGTGATGTTTTCCGGAATTCAAAAACCGTTTTTTTCCTCAAAAACTGATTTTTATATAAACCCTATTGTATACTCTGGTCTCAGAGAGAAGTGTAATTCGTTTAAATAATCAACAAAGATTTTTTTTATTAATCAGTGAAAATCACGTTTCTCATTTGCGGTAATCAATCGACAAGAAAGAGTCACCCGTAGACCGCAAGATCGACACATTAATTGAATTTTTCCGATTCCCTTAAACCCGAATTCCTCCCTCCCGGACCATCGGTTAAGGTTGATAAATCGACCGGGACCGTAACAATGACCGTGATATCGCTTCCGGGGATTCCGGAAGTGATGTGTGCGTGAGTCCCCGACGTCTGTGAATGGGCTCCGGCGCGAGTAGTACATAAAAGACCGCTCGGGCATTACTTGGCCCGAGGAACGGCATCGGACGAACCGCACTGAAGCAGATTACACGGGATTTAGCGAAGTTGTTTACAAATCTTCCACTTTATTTTCTCCCCTCTCTCGACAACAGTCCCGAGCATAGCGCAATACTACTACTACTGTGGAAATTGGAACGTACTCTCTGGGTCTGCTAAATGAGATTTTCTTATAAACGGAGTAGTAAAGTTGACGACACGCTGTGTCCTAGGGTCCGTCATATAGGCCTATACCGTAGTTAAGTTGAGTTGTTTCTTTTACTGTATGTAGTTGCTGGGTTTATTTGGTCGACAAATTGTCATGCATATGGCCTGTTGTATAAAGGATTTTACGTGGATTATGTTGTTTTATGCTTGCATCCTATTGTAGTCACTTTCAGGACTAATTAACTGGTTTAGGTATTTATTTAACTTACTATTTGGAAGTGGGTTTTGTGGATATTTATAAGCAAATTTGTCGTTCTCTAATTTGTTTTACAGTCTGTTTTACCTTCTGGCCATTTTCTTTAAATTGCTGTCACACCAGACTGAATTTCATTAGCGGATTTCTTTCTCATAATGAATTGTTACTTTCAAATAAGGCGGCGACAATATCACAAAAAGAATACACCGATTTGATCTGGTCTGGCTATGCTTTTATAGAAGAAGCTATTACTTTCAACCAAGTTTAAGAATTTCTACTATTTAAAATGTTAAAACTTCGCAATTAAGGGGAGGTTCCTATGAAATCGGTTGTGAAAATTCAATTTTTTTTCTTAGATATTTTTAAACCCTGAAGAGTATAAAATAAGCTCATTAAACAGCTTTTATCTACGACTCACGTATAATAAGTTCATTGCATATGTATCTATGACTATATAATCCCCATCATGATACGCGCCAATGATTATAATGACACCAGCGTTGTATAATAATGACAGTTCTTTCAAATAATGACTTCATTATTTGAAGGAACTGTCATCATTATACGAATGTACAGTCAGAGTCACTCTAAACCTACGTGGATGACAGTTACTTGACATTTCGCCTGGCCACCATTGTCAAATACATTTAAAAGATTTGATATAAAATGGAATTTATGAGTCGTAGATAAAAACGTCGTATTCGACTCGCACACAACTGATATAAATCGCTCGCGATTTATATCCTTAGTTATGTGCTCGTCAAATAATATACAATTTTGACTCTCGCAAGTTTTACGGTTTTATAGCCTATGGTATTCTCCGGGCAAAATTGTCTGCATTAAGGCGGCGCGAAGAGCCTGTTTATTCAACTGATAAATTTCAAACCAGTGCTGTCACAACAACAGCAGATAGAAATCAAAATAATTGGCATTTTGTTATGTTTCTCAACATGGGGAATCAGAAAATGTATATCACAACCCAGTCGCAAAAATGCTGTTTACCGGTGTAATCATCAGCAAACTTTATAGTCATGATATTTTTACCAATTTAAACTAAAAAAACTAACAAATTTACTTTTCTCTTCCAACAGACGTCCCAGAGACACGCCTAATCGGCATACCAACAATCGACATCGAAGAGGGAAAGGATTCGGTGGCGATACGATGCATGGTGAGCGCAAATCCTCGGGCGTCGGTAGTGTGGCGTCGCGAGGGGCAAACGCAGGCGGCCAGCCTGCAGGAATTGCTTCAGTTTAGTCCGGCGGTTAGGCAGAACGCGGGATTATACACTTGTCAGGCGAGGAACAAAGCCGGCGAATCTCAACCTGTGAGGGTTCATCTCGATGTTAAATGTAAGTAGTACAGGGGTCCGTGCGCACGACCTCCGTTTTGGGGTAACTTATGTTGATGTAAGTTGATAGGGCGAGACCCTTGTTTCGTGTTTCGGCGGTGTATGTGAGGTGGGGTTGCAGGGGAGGGGGTTAATATGGTGGTGTGGGGTGTGTGTGTGTAGGCGTTTGAGCTTATCTGGGAGGGATTGTTGGGTTTTGGTGTTTGGATATTGCTTAATATGGTTATACTTGATGTTTGTGATGTTGGTGGGTTAAGTGGGAAGTTTTGAATTAGGGGTTTGTTTTTCGGAAAGAAGAAAGATTGAGAAAATCAATAACTCAAAGAAATAAAAGTAAAAACATCAGATTTGGACAATAATTGATAGTTTTGTTTTAAAAGCTACTTATATAATTTCTAAGCCTTCACAATTTAAAAAGATCAAATCTTACACTTTATTATGCCTAAAGAATGATGTTTTGATGGTCCAAGTTTCAGACACGCTGTGAAGAAATTAAGACGTTTGGTGAGTTTCTCAAGAACTGTGTACAACGACTCATAAATCTTCTTTTTTTGTTTTCAAAATTGTGCAAATTTTTAACATATATTTGATTTAAATTAATTTTGGAATAGTAATGTATTAATATTAATTCATAGATAACACCTAAAAAAGTCACAAGGCAACTAATAACAAAATTGAAGACCAATACAAAAACAAAATGTTGCAACACAGTACTTGAAAATCTGAAAATTAATTTTAATTTTTCACCCAAGGTGTATCAAACTTGGACCACCAGACCATTATTTTGGATCTCCCGGTGTGTGCAATAGCGGCGTCTTGATAAATTTATTTCATGTAGTGAAAAATAACTAGAATCGGTTAAATTTTGCAAAAGTTATTATACATTAAAACTAAAAAAAAACTGAACTTCAACCACCTAACGAGATGTTGGTTCGAAATTTCATTTTGTTTCAATATAGCTTAATGAATTTATTTATCCTAAAGGAATCATTACTAATAGGTCAGAGTTGCAAAGTTATTTAACATTCACTTGTCATATAAAATTAATTCAATGAACGAATTTGGTTAACGCCAGCCCTGATAACCTGGCGTATTTATACAGTGCATCAACATTTATTACAAATGTATGGTCGATGTACTCACCTAAACACGTAAGGGGTAGCAGATTTACAAAAATTGTGATAACAAGATGATTTTTGTCGAATAAATCACAAACTCGCTGCAACGATTCCCAAGGTTACAATTTGGCGGATTATTTGCAAAGTTAGAAGGTATGATTATCAACCACTATGCAAATAATGTCTGCCGTTAATAAACAACAACATGGCGAAAATGTGGGAATAATCTTTACCTTACGTTGCAAATATTTTAATAGGATAAAGTAAAGTAAAATTTTACTACTACCACTGCGAAGCGACGTAAATATTTATAAAATTATTTAATATTCTAAATTTTGCTACAGTTTACATTAATTTTCTGTTTCTTCACGGTTGCAATTATTGAAAAACATTCTCAATCTAATAATTATTTTTTTTTAAATCTCTTTTAGACCATTTAATAATGCAGATATATTTTTTTTAAATAATGATGACATTTTAATAACAAATTCAACATACAACTTTAAATTGTTTTTTACTTATGATGTATTTGAAATTGTGAAACGCGGATTTTTTCAATGAAATATCAATAAACGTTTTGAGTCAATATCTTTGTACCTTAAGACCCAGTTCTACCTCTCCTAAAACGCGTTTGCAAATAAAAGCGTTATTTATTGTTCAAAGTTTATGAAATTTTTTATGTAACTTCTTAGATAAATAACGAGTTGGGCTGGATGAATAAAAAATTTTTTTAAAGATAAAAATCAATTTTGCTTCTACATCTTTGTTTTTTTTTCAAATATAAAACATTTAGCCCAACTCATGATACAAAAATAGATTTTTTATTTAAGTACAATTTTAATCTAAACATTATAATTGCGATAACAAAGCGTAATTGCCAGAAATGTATGTAATTTGCCTATATTACGGGCCCGGTGTAGACAGCAGACGTTAGGAGTTTTAAACACCGCCTATAACTACGCCACGCCTACTGCTATTTTTAGACACAAGTTATGACCGTAGCGAATATTGAATCGGGAGAACCGAGTTCTCGCATTTCACATTTATACGCACGGTTTACAAATTTAACACACGATAAAAGTATATACTGTATGATATTATACTTAGTGTAGTTATGCCTGCTAGGTGTTAGGTACATTTGTTTAATAATGGGTAGAAGTCGTGGCAAAATACCTAAACATCCGCATCTGTCCTCTAGACGAATTAGTAAAAGACGACTACGTGCCACCTAAGTTAAAATATATGTATAGATAATCTAAAAGAACAATATTATAATTATTTAATTACAAATGAGACAAAGAGACCAGAACAGGACTCAAATGAACATTTTATTTAAAATGTCGGTTTTGTGGACATGAAGAGACAATTAGCAGTGACGAACTTGGGTCGGCTCTAATGGATATTAGTTCAGCGACTGTATTGGGCAGTATTACAGCGGGAATTGGATATAGCCAATGCCAGAATTTGTTTTCATTCATGAATCTTGCATTCATAAAGCCCAAAACGTTTATATAATATAGCGAACTTGTAGGTGACAAAATATTTGCAATCTATATAAATGGTTTGGGGAACTTTGGACTATGTACTATGATTTTACTTTATCATACGTAGTATGTAAAGTATTGTAATCGTGCCAAACAAAATTTTTGAGGT
This sequence comes from Aphodius sticticus, assembly GCA_963966075.1. Lineage (NCBI taxonomy): Eukaryota > Metazoa > Arthropoda > Insecta > Coleoptera > Scarabaeidae > Aphodius > Aphodius sticticus. The sequence continues at coordinate 105,579,996 of OZ014506.1, forward strand.
TTTAGCGGAAATGTCTTTTTGGATCCCTTGAACATTTTTGACCCAGGTAAAAAAAAGATTCTGTGTATGTGTGTGTGTTTTTTTTTTGTGGCGACGATTCCGGAGAAACTACTAAGGTGTCGGGACGAAACTTCATATTTAGAAGTTTCATAACCAAACTTAGAGCTGAAAAGCTTTCTGTTGAAAAGGATCCAAAGGAACTGGAGGTTTAGTCTTATAGCATTTTTGAAAGATTTTGCAAATAAGCCGCCATTTCTGGAAATTTGTCGAAATAGTTAAATGATAAATTAAAGTACCTACAGGAAATTCTGAACAATGGGGTATTCCGGTGTTTTTGAAATTGTCATTTTTTATAAAGTATGGGTGCTACTGTTTGCTACTTCACGAGTAAAATATCAAACATTGTTTTAAATTAAGAGAAATCGTTGTTTGAAGTTTGAATTAGGATTGGTCTTTGTGACGTCACAAAGACCGCTCAAAGTGAGCGACTTGACAACGTTGCTATATCTACGGTGCACGTAGTAAATTTTTGTCTTCTGTTGTGTCAACGTTTAGAATCGCTCGTTTGTTGACACCTGCTTTGGTTATTGAGGTTATATCAAACACTTGTTCAAAATGTATAAACTCCAACGCCGACATTGTTCTGTGCCGGGCTATAACAGCAGTAGAACAGTAACTTCTGATAAGATTTTCTTTACATTGCCGACTAGCGAGACGAGAGATGTTTGGCTTCAAGTTTCAATGATCAAATCATCTCTCAAAAAAGGTACCTTTATTCGTTGTCAAACAACAGGGTCGCCAACCGTCAACTTGGCCGATCAGCTGTTCGAGAGCTGTCCGCTGTTGCCACCGCTACTAGGGATCGGTAATCATCGTGTATTTCCGAGGGTGGTCGGTGAATTCAAACGAAATGCACTTTTAATTGCAATTATCTTATAGAAAAACTAAATCAAAAAGCTCATAGCTTAACTATATGAATCCTCATAAATTGTACAATAGGTTAAACCGAATATCTGCTTAAATTTTGACATGACCGGAATACCCTATTTATGACTATGGCATTTTTTGGTAAAATGAATAGTTTAGCTGCATGAGCAAATTCTATTTTATCGAGATCGCTGCATTAAAACTAGTTAGCCAGGCTTTGTCAGATATTGCGATTCTAATGACAGTAGGTAGTGTCAAACGCTGATGTTTTGACAATACCTACTGTCAATATAATCAAAATATCCGTCTAGTTCCAGTAGTTTTATTTTAAAGCAGACATGGCCGATCTCGATCAAATAGAATCTCATGCAGCTAAACTATTAATTTTATATATGGTATGATAAAGTAATGTGCCTGAACGCATCAGATTATTTTTTTTTATTTTTGTCTTCGTGTGTCACTGCCGTGCGTTCGTTCGATATCCAGCATGTTTATAGATGTATTGGGTCTTCATTGCTCGATTTTAATTAATTCCTTTCTAAATTGAAATCCATAATTCACCGATGAGTTATCATGAGTTAATACATTTTTGTCAATTTACTATACTGTATGTATGTCACCCTGTTAAAAAGACTAAATATTATAAATAGCAAGCGCGCTCTCTCTACATTAAATCAATATATTTTCTTTTACCGCCTGGCGGCCGCCAGCCAGCTGTATGCATCTGCGACCGTGATGAGAGAGAACACTAATACATTGTAACTTGAGCGAAAGCGAAAGCGCCGACGCGCGGCGACAAACTGGCTGAGTACTTCCCCTTCGAATGTACTCGCGTCGACTATGCTCCGCCTTTGCCTGCTTCCTCTAAACCCCCCAACTTCCCCTTATCATAAAACTGTGGCCTGGTTGACGTTGGTGGGGGCCAGGCAGACCACTCCCAGCAAAAAAAAAACATCGCAACGAAATATTTCGTTTGGAAGTTGCGATGTTTTTAAAACGGAGCCTTAACGTCGAAGTTTTTTCATCATTTTCTTTTCAAATTTATTGCAGCTGAATCTAGAAACCATTCTAAAAACCTCAATCAGGACACATAGTTTAAAACCTTGAGAACTTTCTACTTTTACCTGGAATCAAAAAGTTTGTCCACGTGATTTTGAAGTATCGAAAGTATCAAAAGTATAAACTCATTATTAAAACTAAAGTAGTAATAATACTTAAGGCTCCGTTCTAAAAACATCGCAACTCCAAAACGAAATATTGTGTTGCCATGTCTTTTTTGCTGGGAGTGGTCAGCCTGTCCCCCACCAACGTCAATTCGTAGTCACCAGTTATAGGCGGTGTTTAAAGGTCCTGACGTATCCTGTCTACACCGGGTAGTAGTAATATGGGCAAATAAATACATTTCTGACAATTTCGCTTTATTATTGCAATTATATTTGGGTTAAAATTGTACTTAAATAAAAAAATCTATTTTTGTATTATGAGTTGGGCCTACTGTTTTATATATGAGAAAAGCCAAAGATGTAGAAGTAATATTAATTTTAATCTTTCCTAAAAATTATTTTTCATCCAGCTCAACTCGTTATTTATCTAAGAAGTTACACTGAAAATGTTATAAACTTTGAACAATAAATAACGCTGTTATTTGAAAACGCGTTTTAGTAAAGATAGAACTGGGTATTAATAAGTAACAAAATTTGATCATGGATGACCCTCACCGATTTGTGCGAATAACTAGCAGCAGAAAAAATGCATTTTTGCTGAACTGTCAAATATACTAATCTAACCTAATACATCTACTTCTGTCGCAATATTTCTCCTTTATTTAAAGTAAGTGATTGGATCTGTAATTGTCAGTCGTAGGTAAAATTATGTACAATACCCGAGCTGTAACGCATATTACGTACTCGTGAAAATTAGCAAAACTCGAGAGTTTTATGTTTGCCTGCGATCAAAAAGTTTTTTCACGTGATTTTGAAGCATCGAAAGCAATTAGTGCAATTCTAAACAACCCATCAAACAAAAAAAACGCGGAAATATTGTTAAGTAAGCAATACCAACCGCGTGCCATTTAATAACTGTCAATTCAATCAAATCAAATATTAGGCATTGGCAACCCTACGCAAAGTAATATAAACTTCATTATTAACTAAAGTAGTAATAATACTTATTTAAGTAGCAGAATTTGATCATGGATGTTCCTTACCGATTTGTGTTTGCAATTTAATTTTACAAGTTTTCCCCTTAAATATAAAACCCAACTCTTCCAACTTCCCTTAACCCCAACCCTTAAAACTAGATTATCCCTGCCGCAAAAACTTTATTTATATAACGTAATTCCACACCGGTCGTCAAAGTGTCAACATCGTCAGCATACTCGAAAATCCAATAACGTGTGCAGTACCCACCCCACTCACAAGGGAAAATACTTATTAACGCTTTCGCCGGCTACGCGACTACAACGGAAAAAGAGACAACAAAACGCTTGGTGTGCGATAAAAATTTCAAATTGCCAGCTGTCGTCCAGAGGCAGAGACCTAACGTTGGAATGCTGCAACTGAAAGAAGAAAAATGCAGTCGCAACTGGATGAAAACCGCCCGCCATGCCGGAGGTGGTGCAAAAGAAAAGGACGACAACAGGAGAGAGTAGTGGTAGATGGGAGCTCCGAGCATGGAGAAGCTTCCTTTCTGCTGATGCATGCACTACGAGGTATCAAAATAAATTTAAATATAATGCCGACCGGGTGAGTGGGAAACATTCAAGGGAAATATGAAAGATACCTACGTACTGTTTAGGTCCGACTACAGTGCTCTGGTAAATGCGAGAAATTCGCTCGTTGCGATGCAGGTTGCCTTAGTGGGGTACTAAATATGAAAAATGTACGTAATGTAATGGTCCTGCACTATAAAAGCGTTGTTTTATTAATTTCTAGTGGATTTATGTCAAATAAAAAGTATTAAGCTGTCTCCTGGAATCCTTCAACAAAATGGTGGATGCGCCGGAATAGTTTGTAGTTGCGGTGAAAATGAGAAGCTATTAAAAATTTGTTTTACCAATATTAATTAACTCTCCTTCGCGATGGTTTATGGATTCAACCACATATTAAGCCGACTGTAAGACGGCTTAACCCAACTTATACATCCAGCTATATTCCTTTTTATTTTTAATTTATAGCTAAGTTCTTTTTTAGTTTATTATTTATATTTTATCACATATTTGAACCTTAACGCTAGGATTCCGAACCTACGGTACACTTCCGGTAGACTACGTCGTTAACCGGCTATAGCTTAAGGGGGATCCGTACCCCCTACGTTCTACTTGCAAAACACGCAAAAGTTCTGAGAGTTTTTCTCAGCAAATAGTTCACATAATTGTAAAAGAAATACACCAAATTAAAGATAAAAGATATATAATTTTCCGTCTAGTGGTAGACTTTTGATAATTCTGTTCGTTTTTGACAAATCTATCTCTGAATATGGCATAAAATTAGCTGATTTAAATTTTTTTACGCAGAACTCCGGATAAATTGAAAAAGTACCACATAATAGATCTAAGTTACACCTTCCTCAATAAGTGTAAAAAATTTCACGTAAAAATATCAATATCTTACATGCTTTTTTCACTCAAAACTTTATTTCTTCGAATAAATGAATAAGTTATATTTTATCACGTAGCGTGGATACAACAACAACTAGTAATACATATACATTACCACATCAAGTAATACACCTTTATCTATAATTTGATGTATAACAGAGAGAATTGATACAACATTAAGCTGACTATGGATGCTTATTTTATAGGACGTACTAGCACTACTGATTCCTTCTAAGCTTATCTCAAGAAAGTACATTTTATATAAAATTATTTTCACAGTATTCAACCCAAAAACATGGTTTAAAAGCTTTTGATACTGTTTTAGATGATATTTTATGTCTAAAACTACAAAATTCGGTGTAAATTCTGTATGAATATTTTACTGAACGTGTCCAGTTAATGGACTTACTAGGGTCGTCCTTTACGTAAGTCAAATTGTCGACTCCTATCTTACCTTACACTGTAGACTGTAGTAATAGAAAATCAGCTCACCTGAAACAAAAAGAGAAAAATAGGTTACTTCCAGTTCTTACGTAATCTCTATTATAGCACTTGACTATATTGAACTTTCAATGATAGTAATAGATAAATAAGAGAAAAGTCACAGAAAAGCTTTAACTGAGTGTGAAACACGAACGGATTTAACGAACGGACTTAAAAAATTAACTAGTTAGCAAGCCACATTAAATTTTTCAGAAAATGAGTTATAAAAAATTGCAACGAAAAAAAAGCTGCATATTTTTTTTAAAATTAGACACAATGGATATCTACTTTCAGATTCAGATTCTACAGATAACAAATAGAAATGATCCTGCCCGAAAAAAAAACATGAAATGATTATCATTTTTTGTCAAATAAACAACGGCTATTGTTGATAGAGAGTTTGTATAGCAAGAAGAGGTTATGTTATGATGTTTCCATTAAGCACCATAAAGCATTGAAGTCCATACAAAATCACTTCTGTCAGGTTAAACACGGTAAAAGAGCCAATACACGACACGACCGTAACTCCCAAAAAAGCACCCATTCACGCCAAACTGTCAAAACAATAGGTTGACTGCAAGCTTTGGCGGTAAACTATTTTCGTTCATCACAATAGCTACAACAAGTCCGGCTCCGTTTCAATTTGTAGCAAAACGGACGCTGTTCATCCGCAACAAAACATCGGAGCCGGCACTGCCTGCCGTACGGTTGACATTGTGCAAACAAAAGCCGGCGACAAACACCCCCGGTTTGGGTTTCACTCAACAATATGCGCACGATAGATTAAATTTCAATCAGACCCGAACGGCAATGCTAATTCAAACGAATGACACAAACAAACGTCCCGAAACCGGAGCCAGTAATACATATATATTTTACGCCTGTTGTAACTATTACGGTGTGGCAATTGCCACGTGTGCTAATGTTTACCGAACTGTTATCGAATATGTTATTTCAACTGATTGACAATGTCAATTTGGGTAAAATATTGATAATTGATAGATTAAAACAGAAACAAACAGAAAAAAATCCGGTGCCTCCACCAATTCATATAACAGAATAGATTGTAAGAAATGGTGGATGCGCCGGAATATAATTTTTAAATCTGATATTACAATAATTGATTAATAATTCTTTAAAATTTAATGTAATAATGGTAAATCACGCTTTTTGAAAGTTAAATCTTATTGGACGAGAGCGATTTAAGCCGTTGAGTCGTGAATTCTGAGTGGGTGGGGGGATCAGAAGTTTCCAAGTCACAATTAACCCCTGAATAATTCATCGATTACACACCGGAGATGAATTCAATAAAAGTTTTCGAAAATCGGCGCCTCGGGCTAATAGCTTGTACATGATTGATGGGCTGCCTTACCTCCGAAACCGGAACCTGAACACGGGCGAGATTTGCGTTTACAGTGGTGCTAAAAGCGATCATAAAAGTACTTTACTAACTTATAGTGTTTTCTCCAAATTTGTTTTTTTAATTATTATGAAATGACAAGCGTTTCTGTAAAATATTTGTCACCAAAATATCAAGACATCTAATGTAATGTTGTTCAAGTACATGAATAAGTTATATTTTATCACGTAGCGTGGATACAACAACAACAAATAATACATATACATTACCACAGCAAGTAATACATCTTTATCTATAATTTGATGTATAACATGAGAGAATTGATACAACATATAGCTGACTATGGATGCTTATTTTATACGACGTACCAGCAGTAGTGATTCCTCTTAATAATCAAGAAATGGTAAATTTTTGTGTATCGTGCTTGGGTATGGATGTATCGTGACAGGTTACTATGCCTGAATTGCCTGAATTGCCGGTAAAAACACTGTCAAAGTTTTGTGAAGTTTCTTCGTCAAATTCTTCATGAAGTTTATTTCACAAGTTTCTTTCATAAATGTTTCATCCAGAGTGAGAAATAGGTAATTGTCATTTTTCAAAACAGTTGCATTATGTTTTAAAAACAATTTGCAAATCTACAACATATTACTTTCAGCACTTTTGTTGTTGTAAAAAAACTCAGATGCTCACAGACTCACATATAATAACTTCGTTGCATACATATCTATTACCATATAATCACTACCATGATACACACCAATGCTTATGATGGCAGAAGCTTTGTATAATAATGACAGTTCGTTACAATAATGACTTTATTATTCAAACGACCTGTCATCATTATACGAATGTACTGTCAAACCCTACGTGGATAACAGTTATTTCATTTCATTTATCATTCATCATTTAAAATATTTCATATAAAATGGAATAATTACGAAAAATCATTTTCAATTATAGAAATAGGCGCCACACAAAAATGTTTAAATTGCTTTTAGAAAATTTCTGTAAGTTTAAGAATATTATCCACAACATTCCCCAGAGGTTTTGGTAGTTACATAGCAAATGACGGGGTGCTACCCAATAACATAAGAGTGGTCGCCATGGGCGCCCGCAGAGAGGAGCAAGGGGGTGCACTTGCACCCCCTGGCTTTTTATATAACAGGGGAAAGATCAACAAGAAAAAAATCCCGCAATACATGCTGATTTATAAGTAGTGTTAAAATCATAGAAACATTTAATTGAAAAAAAATAATAAAATAATAGAAATTAATTATAAAATAATAATTAACATATGAATTCATAGATGTTTAATTACAAAAAAAAACAGAAACAACCAAGTGACAACTTATCATATTATCATTTTTTTGCAAAAGTTGACTGAGAAATACGTTTGCTATTCGAGCGCAGATTATCGCCATTTAGCAAAACTCCGAGCGTGGAAGGGCTACTAGATTTTTTAAATACCTACAATTTGGGGTATGATAGAAATTTATGCAACAATTTTTGCATAAGTTAGAAACGGTTTTTCTGTCGCAACTGTTTGAAATACGTTTGCTATTCGAATGGACATTATCGCCATTTGGTTGTTGTCCTTGGGACAAAACTCCAAACGGCGAAGAGCTACTAGAACTTTTAATTACCTACAATTTGAGGTATGTTAGAAATGTATGCAACAATTTTTGCAAAAGTTATAAACATTTTTCTGTAGTAACTGATTGAAATACGTTGGCTATTCGAACGGAGATTGTCACCATTTAGGGATTGTCGTCCATGGCGCAAAACTCCGAACGTCGAAGGGCTACTAGTTCTTTTCGTTATCTACAGTTTGCGGTACGATAGAAATTTATGCAGTAATTTTTCCATATGTTGTAAACGTTTTTCTGCAGAAAATGTTTGAAATACGTTTGCTATTTGAACAGACATTAAGGCCATTTAGGGGTAGTTGTCCATGGGGAAAAACTCTGACCGTCGAAGGGCTACTAGGTCTTTTAATTACCTACAATTTGGGGTATGATAGAAATTTATGCAATAATTTTTGCAAAAGTTATAAACATTTTTCTGGTGCAAATAATTGAAATACGTTTGCTATTCAAACGGACGTTATCGCCATTTAGGGCTAGTTGTCCATGAGACAAAACTCCGATCGTCGAAGGGTTACTTGGTCTTTTAATTACCTACAATTTGGGGTATGATAGAAATTTATGCAATAATTTTTGTAAAAGTACACTTTTCTGGAGCAAATGTTTGAAATACGTTTGCTATTTGAACCAGTTTCCATTAACCCAATTTTTTGGTGTTGGCCACTTTTAACCCAACCTATGGGCGGCTTTCATTTTGCACCCCCTGTAAATATTTCTGCGGGCGCCCATGGTGGTGGCATGTTATTTATCAAAAATATACCACAAATATACCACAACAAACACGTTTTTTAATACCGGTAGGTCCAATAACATATTCAAGAATGTAAAAAGAAGTTTCTTCTTTATTAATAAATCAATGGTTTTACCCATCTGCAGACAAAAAATCCCATCATGGGAACGCATATGTTGGCATATGTCGCATATTTTTGGCCTAGGACAGTACCCGCCTTATTTCGGAAATTTTTGATTTTCTTGTAGTTAATCAAAAGGTAAACGGCACTTTCTCTATGCTGATCAAAGACACCACACCCTCGCCTCCTAAAACGCCGAGAGGCTTAAGGTCAGAATACGTCTATTCTCAAAAGCTCTTAATATTTTTGATAGGCCAGCATTAGTTCAGAAAATATATCTAATGCTCTAAAATTTAATTAAGAGAGCGCTCAAGTTCAATTATTTTACCATTCAGAATATTTGAAAAATCTTAAAAGAAGAGTGTTAATCACTAAAGGTGTAGAGCCCCATATTTCGCAATGAGGACATTTTTGTATAGGGATAAATTGTGTTGACTCCGTTTACAATATACAAATTAATCAGAAAAAAATTGAAAACTAACAAAGATCCGATTAAAAAAACACCCAGCGCCTCCACCATTTCTTACACATTGCCAAGAATCGCGATAACCGGGTTTTCTCGCGCCGAATTAAAGGTGGTGCATTCATCTCGCAAAACGGTCTGCTCGGCGGCGAGCCGGGGGCCCGTTAAAATCGCCGACTCGGCAGAATCCACTTAATGACATTACCAGAAAGTCAACTCAACGACTCGACTCTGGACTTGCAGTGGTAGTCGTGAAGAAATTTTCATCTATTCCAAGTTGACAGCTTATTGCGCGCTCGCAATTGCTTCATCCGGCCGGCTGCCGGCGTTCACTATTGCGGATTCCCTACACATAAATTCACTTTAAGTTAATTGAAACGGTGCGGACGTTAAACTTCTTACCGTCATAAACGCTTAATCAAAAGTTTAACCGCCACACTAAAGTATTGTTTTCCCTTTATTTAGATTTACCTGCGTTTAAAAAAGTTGCTTCGTTCCATCTAAGGTTTTTAGTATTTTCAAACTGCCACTCTTCTGAGACTTCTAGGTATTATGGGAAAAATGCATGTTCAAAAATGGTGGAGGCGACGGGAATATTTTCTTTTTAAATAAAAGTCAATATTTCTGAAATCTTAAACCTTGAACTGTTCCAATTATACAGACATGAAAACTCTAAAACTACCTGCATTAGAAAAATTTATAGCCAATTAGAGTGGCTTCATTCCATCTTATACATTGGGTTTTTAACATTTTCAAACTGCCACTCTTCTGAAACTGATAGATATTATGGGGGGGAAAAGCACATTCAAAAATGGTGGAGGCGACGGAAATTTCTTTTTAAATAAAATTAAATATTTCCTAAATCTTAAACCTTGAACTGTTGAAATTATACAAACATGAAAACTGTAAAACCGTTCAATACTTATACATACATACACATATCGATCTTGCATAACTCGACTATATTTATGACGGAACCGGCTTGCGAGTAATTTACCGGCCAGAAATTGCCTATAATTTGCTACATCCGTGCCACCCTGTTGTTTGGCATTTGTATGCAAATAGAACGACATTTGCAATTGTCATTAAGGAGAAACGCGCGCGTGTGAGACCGAGTCTGTCCAGATACCTGAATATTATTAAGCAGAGCCAACCATGGACGGCATTGTGTGCAAACCAAGCGAGTAAAACATCGTTAGCTTTTGTCATGTAACATGAGAAACATGAATGTTTAATTTAAAAAATGCATAAAAGAATATGTAAAATCATATATAGGAGGCTGATTCTAATTTGAGACTATCTATAAATTTGTCGCGACTGCTGCACCTAGGAATATGAAATATGCATATTTGATAAACAAATATTTGATGAAAAGTTCATCAAGTTTCCGTCAAAGCTTTACGAAGTATCATCCATGTGAAAACACTTAACAGCTGGGACCAAATAATTAGCTTGACAGTATTACAGATATGATATCCTGGATATGCTGGATAGATATCTAAGTTAAAAATCTGCTTCTCAAGTTTAATCTGGTCGTTGCGATTTTGTCTATACACTAAAATATATTTGACTTTACCCTCAGAAGTGTTGTGAAAGTAATAGCTATTACAGATTTGCAAATAAAGATAATGAACAGTGTAATTTCATGCAAAATGTCATTTCCTGACATTTTTCGTTTGCTATTGGCAAGCTAAATCTAATACCGGAAATGTGACCCGTCACCGCTGTCTCTCTTTTGTACTCATGTCACAAGCCTGACTATTTATGAATAAATAATAATTAATCGATTAATTATGTAGATAGGTAATTTCGCTTATGTTAATGGTGTTTGCATAACAGTTATGCATAGGTTAAGTTAGCATCAGCTGTCACCTCGTGATGACACTTTGAGAAAACTTTGATGGAAACTTCATAAACTTTCCATCAAACAGTTGACGAGAACTTGTCAAAGAATATTGTCAAAATTTTGATAGTTTAATTCTGTTATTACACACATGAAAAATTATATTTCGATTAGTGTTTAGTTTTTCGCAAAAAGTTTACCGTTTCTGGAATATTATTAACGTTCAGAAGTTTATTAAAGCAGTATATGTACGATTCACATATAATAAGTTCATTGCATAAGTATCTATGGCTATATAATCCCTATCATGATACACGCCAATGATTATAATGACACTAGCATTGTTTAATAATGACAGTTCGTTCAAATAATGACTTCATTATTTGAACGAACGTGGTGTCAAAGTTTGTCAAAACCTACGTAGATGACAGTTATGTGACAGTTCGCCTCGCCATCATTGACACATTTAAAACATTGGATATAAAATGGAATTTATGAGCCGCAGATAAAACGTCGTATCGACTTGCACACAACGGATATAAATCGGTCGCATGTTTACACCTACGGCTGGCTTAAAAACTTCAGGCTCGCGATTTATATCCTTAGTTATGTGCTCGTCAAATAATATAATATTAAAAGCGTGTTAACAAACGTTAATATGGACAGAATATTGACGTTGAGGTATGCTATGCATAACCACTGAGAAACATTGGCCACATAGCCCGCATAGTGTGACAGCGCCTTTAGATGCCGCTTGCTTTCAATTTTATTAAGTTAGACAGTCCAATTCTGTATCACAGTTGCTACATTGGTTGCTAGGAAAGTGAATTGTTAAAGCTTAAGTTTTAACAACTGTCGTAGGAACAGATACCAATTTGTCAATTCTGTAAGAACGAATTTATCAACCGTTGTTAAATTACAATTTTTACGCGAGTTGTTAACAAAGTTTCTATATGCTGAATTGGGGCTAACTTCATGTATGTCACATATATGTTATGTTTTGCGGTGGTTGTACGTCAACGCATGAAAAGAGAGTGAATATTTCAAAATGTCTAAAGAAGAATCTGGAAAATGTGGTGAAAAGAAGCGGAGAGGGAAGAGGGTTAATTCAGAGCAAACCGAATATATTTTAAATTATATAGAAGCCAACAAAATTGTATTAACGGGAAAATGCCATCCTCTTCGTATAGAAGAATTTGAAAAGTCTTGGGATGACCTAACTGCCGGCCTAAATAGCATCGAAAATGGGACAGATGTGTTTTATATTAGGCATATATCTAATATTCTGAAACAAACTAACCCTCTTTTCGTAATTACAAATTCTTCAATTGACGGAAATTTTACGTATTGTGGTAGTAAGTTATCAGAGATGACAGTGCTGATTTCTTTAATAATTCTGCTTACTGCTGGTTGACTTACACCAAGGGAAATATCCTGCCCAATGCTGGTTTGATAACCACCAACAGCATAAAAACTAAGAGCAACAAGAACCTACGACAAGTAGATTTTATAATCAATTCTTCAATTAAAATAAACTGAAGCAAAAAAAAATGTGACAACCCATAGTAAGAAAAATAAAGTAATATAATCGATAATCATATCGGGTAGCAATATTTTTTGCCTTTTAGTATATTTTACACTAAACTTTTATATGAACTGGAATTTTTGTATTTCTTGAACCTTCATCAACAAACTCTCTTATCTCCTCAATTAAATTAATTGCAAGATCTTTTGATAATCTATATTGTTTTATGAAATTAAAATCCGGTACTTGGAATGGGTCAGAATTATCCCGTAAGGTCCTGTATAAAATTATTCTTCTTCTCCTAAAATTTTGATCGGTTAGGTATACCTACTTGTGAAAATTATTTTTATTAACAGATATATTTAATTTATTATAACTATTCGTAATACCTGTTTTCCACATTATCCATTTCGTTTAAGAAATTTAAATTGAACATGACACCCACAGGATCCATGTTGACACAAGAGTTGGAAGACTATAACAACTGTCAGATTCGTAGTGGTTACTTATCAACTCAGTTGATAAATATTTTAGCCACTCAGTTGCTCTAAGGGTCATACAGAATTGCAACTTTCCGCAACTTTACGTCTTGACCTTGGCATTTAGCAACTTTCATGGTTGCTAGCGTTAACAACTTAGATGCAGAATTGGACTGATTGTCTCTAGTTTATGAGAATTATGTAAACTCGTAAAGCGAGTATTTCATAAAGTAATAAAAAAACGCGTTATATTGCTTCATTGGGCTATTTCTTTCTTTAGGTATAAGTTAGATTGGTTCATTTAGAAAAAAAATAAAGGTTTAAAAAAATAAGTGTTTTACTATTTTCCAAAATCCAAGCTAATATGACGAAAGAGATTCTTTTTATAAGAATTGAGACAAGGGAAGGGGGGAAGGAGAGCACATGAGTGGAACTAACGGAAATGTTTTTTTAGAATATTCAATGAATTTATCATCGCATTACAATACGCAACCAGTTTTAACCAACAGCATTTTGATTTTGAAATTTTCCCTGCGCCTCCACCATATTCGACAGTGACCCCTACACAACAACAAAAAAACAAAATATTGACGGAATTTCCCGCATTTTTTCCTGAAATTTCACCTCGACCCATTCACAACCAAACACACGCTGACGCATCCAAAGATAAAATCGCACGTACGCAGTATTCACGGCACGCAGCGTTGCGGTCACCGAAAACAGACAACATTTTCATACAATGGCAAATCAAACAGACCGGTGCGCGACTCGGTCTATTAATCACCGCACGCCTGACACCGCTGTCAGCAATAATCGCTTCAAAGTCCGGCCATAAATATCGCAGCAACCCCGATCAATGCGAGTTGGAAGCTTCCATATAGATGGCGCCTCTTAAAAATTACCGAAATGGACGCAGGTGCTTCTACATGACGTACCGGTCACCGGAGGTCGCGATATAAACTCCAGAGCATTTGATAAATGCTAGCCGACGACCGAAACGCCCCCTATCGCCGCCAGATTGTACCGACACCGATGCGATACACAAGAGGGAATATATTTCACCTGTTCCGGTGTTCGATATTTTAGCCTAATGACTGTTTCGAGAACTAAGCTGAATATCACTTTGGGAAGTCCAATTTGTTGGTATTGAAGGATGAATAAGCATACCTCTTGTTTTAATACTTTGCTTTAGTAAAGATTTTCCTCGGACCCGAGATGGATCTGCTAGAACAGTTGGAAATGTATAAACATAAGAGACAGGAAAATATAGAATAATAACATCAATTAGATTATTTCTTCTGTGCAGGATTGTCTTACAATACGATAATAATAATAAGAACATACAAGTGATATTCTTGATGACAAGTATCGGCGTTCGCAATACAATTTTTATTATTGTAATTTTTTTGTGTATATTGGCGCTGTGCCAAGTATTGGTGAACAGCCGCTTCGATACTATGGCGGCTGCTTCGTGAAAGCTGAAAGTTTGCCAAGTGTCATAAATTATGCACGGATCATCTCGTTTGTTCCAATCAATATGATTACGGAGCATCGGCGCCCATAAGCGTTTAATACCGTTCGTTCACTGTAATTACGTCAAATCGCATGATCCAGCACGCCAGCATACGCTAATGACAAGTTGCAACGAGAAGTGATTGAAAATGGCAACTGTTTACTTTTAAACAATCTAGAAAATCCAAACAACCATTTTTCATCTGATAGATATATTTAGAATAAAACAGATCGATGAATACTCGGAACTAAAAGAAGTAAAAGCTGGGTTACCCCAGGGCAGTGTATTGGGACCAATTCTCTATCTACTATATACAAGTGACCTACGACAGCTGGAAAATGTAACAGTCGCGTCGCAGATGACACGGCTCTAATGGCAGTGGGCAATTGGAGAATCTACTAGGGATCTTCAACAAGCTAGTAATAAACTATATAAATGGACCGAAAAATGGAAGACCAAGCTCAACGAACTAAAATCTGTCCAGATTAACTTCACTAACAAAAGAATCGAGGACACACCTCACTGCAAAGTATTTGGGTATGACACTGGATACAAAACTAAGGTGGGATAGATCACGTTAAGAAGAAAGGAGTAGAGCTTGGCCTCAAATACAGAGAACTGAACTGGCTTCTGGGAAGAAAGGCTTAGTTGTCAGTACAGAACAAACTACAAGTTTACAACCAAGTACTAAAACCGATTTGGTTATACGGCATCCAGCTTTGGGGTTGAGCGAAAAACTCCAATATACAAGGAATCCAGACTTTCCAAAATAAAGTACTAAGGAATATGGTTAACGCTCCTTGGTACATACGGAACAGTGACCTGCACCGTGATCTTAGAGTTCCACAAGTCATACAAGAAATAAAGAGATGCGCCACTAAGCATGAATCTCGCCTAAGCCATCACGTCAACGTAGAGGCCCTGGAGCTATTGGACAACCAGAATCTAGTGAGAAGACTAAAAAGAACTAAACCATTCGAACTAGTGAATCAGTGAAATGTGTAAAAAGCAGATCACAGCGAGTGAAGTGTTAGTGCTTCTTGTTTAGGACAAAGTAAATATAGGACATCAGTGGATAGCCTATTAGAGACCAGTACCTAGTTTTAAGAATTCAGATTTAAATTGATGGTTAATCTTTTAGATTAGTTTCAATATGTTAAGCATTTTATGCTCATTAAAAAATAATTCTTTATTTAAATGGGCCTGAAAATCAACCGGGTACAGTTGATTTTTTAAGCGTTTGCCAGTTTGGCAATTATCTTGTGAATCAAATTCTTTGTAGAAACTAGTATTACGAATCTTAGGTTTACAAATGTCTAATTCCACTTCATATTCAATTAAGAATTAGGAACTAAAATAACAAATTTCAGTTTTTCGTTGGTTTCTTCAAAAGTTCTCTAATTTAGAAATTCGAAAGCGCTAACTGTTCCTCGTATTCATATATTTTCAATTAAGCAATTTAAAATTTCGCCAATGACGTTACATTTGAAAAACATTGAAAAATATCAACCTGAAAATTAACATCTATTTTTTTGAGTTTTTAATAATCCTCCAAATTCATTCTAGTAGCTTCATAACTTAAAAACAATAAAAAATCACCCTCCCTTATATCATAGTTTACCCGGTATATTATTTTCATATTGCACTTAAAAAAATAAAAAATATTTTTGTAGTTTTGATGCCCTAAAAAACAAAATGCAATGATTATCAATGTTTACCAATTACCACATGTTTCAAGTTTTTATTTGATCAAAAAGATTTGACATTTTGAAAAAAGTAATAGCTCAATCCACTACAATTCAAATCCATTATTTTTACTTCGAAACATTGGTACTTTTATAATAAAATATTTGAATTACCTGGGAAGATTTATACATTTTATAATTTCCTTACATCTTCCTTTTAATAATACAACATAAACCACATCACCACTGATAAAAGGGCACCCCTAATTTCCACCGCCTAATTTCCAGCCTGGAATTACTAAAGGTCAAAACAAGCTAATTCCGATAGCATCGATTGGTTCGCTTCGAACTACTCGCCGCCATACCAGACACCTGGCGCGGCCAATTAACTTTTTAATTAAGGTTCGCTTATGAAAATTTAATTACAACTACGTGAGTGTGTATTTAACTTTTCGGGCGAGACAAAGGTCCGGTCCAAACTCCAAACCACTCTCCAGTAACCCGTTTACTGCCAGCGACATCTACCGCCAGCTGCGGTCATTTCAAAGGAACCACTATCACAAATATCACCTATGTATGTACCTTAATGCCATTACGAACATAATTAACCAGAGGACGTTTTATTGCATATGAATCCATTATAAATTCTACTAAATATAGTTTTATCTCAGTATCTCTTTTCAATTCTTTGATGTAGATTTGTAGATTTGCCTGATGATGATAGCTTTAACCGAAACCGATCATTAATGGATTTGAATAAAATTAGGTTTTCTCAATATTTCTTCAATATTTAAGTAGTGTAGAAGTAAAGCTCCAACAATGTGACACTCTATAACACTATGTCTTCAGTATAGCCCTAGCATTATTAGAAATATATAACACCAAAATACCATCACGTTCGTAATAATGCCTGAAGGCGTTTAATGGCATATAAAACTTGAATAGGCGGCGAGTGAGGCATGTTAGCTCTCTCTCTTTCTCTCCGTCTCTGTCTTACTCTAGTTGTACAAACATGAATTAAAGTAATTAGTACACCGCATTAGTCGAGAAAGTTTGGGATTACTGGGACTGCTGGTGCTGCTGGAACAGGTGACATCTGGTGCCGGATGCTTGCGGTTCGCAAGGGATTTTGAACTTCCCAGAGAGCGCGGACGAATAACAAACCGTGGCAGTCGGTTATGGTAGGCAATCCTGTTAATACTATTCGGAAATACTCGGCGAAGGGAGTATGAATTTTGACAGATTTAGTATTTTGTGACTATTATTGCGATGTTAGATTTCTAATTTCGAGTAAGAATACCTCGCGGAAATAAATTTAAGACAAGAATAGCGTGTATTGTAGGCTATACACTCAGGTCACATCTAACATTAAAACCCGTAGACAGATTTTATGAAGAGCGTGGGCTAGTATTCGACGAAGAAAGCTTCAGCAAATGAACAGTTGAAGTAAATAATAAGTGCCCAAATATTCAATGCAATTTTTTATACATTGTATGGGCTAAGCACAACTGGCTTTAAAAATACGGCGGGATGTACCTTAAGAATCGCATATTGATCCGAATAAGATGTAAAGAATGTATCGACTATTAATCTTTCTATCTTTCTATTAATCTCAATGAAATAAAAAAAAAAACCTATCCAATGATTCTACACGTTCTCAGTTGAAATTCTGAACCTAAGGGTACTTATGACAAACTTATGTCAACGATAATTATCAAATTCTCAAAAATCATATAAAACAAAAAAAAAAACAAATAAATCATTTAACAAAGAGTTTTTCATTTTTCAACAGCAAATCATCTTTTCAAAAGGTTTTCGAAATGTTGACCGTGGTGTTCCACGCATAGTTGTGCACGACGAATCCAATTTCCTGATAGTTTTGGAAATTGTTGTCGTATATGTTCTGCAGCAGTGTTAATACGATCGCGTAATTGATCTTACCAACTTCTGTTGCATATACCATTTCTTTCATATGTCCCCACAAGAAAAAATCCAACGGATTTAGATCGGGACTACGTGGGGGCCATGAAACAAATCCGCCCCGACCGATCCATCTTTGCGGATAAGTGATGTTAAGATGTTCTCGTACAGTCCGACTAAAATGTGCAAAACAACCGTCGTGCATAAACCACATCTTACGACGTACATTTAGTGGTATATCTTCCAGAAGTTCTGGCAAACCATCTTGTAAAAACTGTAAGTAACTATCACCATTTAGTCTTGCTGGTAATTCGAAAGGTCCAATTAAAGTGTTATTTACGATCCCAGCCCATAAATTTAAACTGAAACGTTGCTGAAAATTACAATGGCGAATCGCATGTGGATTTTCATCAGCCCATATGTGGGAATTGTGGAAATTTAGGGCACCATTCCGAGTAAAGCAGCTCTCATCCGTTGCCAGTACATATGCTGGAAATTCTGCTACTCTATTTCTGCGATTTAACAACCACTCGCAAACTGCTGCCGCAATGGGTAATCAGCAGGAGTCATTGCTTGCACCCTTTGCAGGTGGTATGGGTACAAACCATTTTTACTTAATGTGCGCCAAACAAACGATTGAGGAACTGGAACTTGGCGGGCAATTTGGCACGTACTTGTACTTTGATCAGCATCTGCCATTTCTAAAATGTTTTCTTCCACATTTACCGCGTGTTGGTGACGTCTTCCACCGCCATGGCCTTTCTTAGGCTGTAACTTTCCAGTTTCTCTTCCGCGTTGGACCACCCGAAGGAACGTATTTTCTGAAGGTGTTTGTCGATTGGGAAACCGAACGGTGTACATTCGCCTTGCACGTGCAGCGTTTTGTTCAGCAGCTCCATAAACCATAATCATGTCTACATACTCCTCGTTACTGTAATTAGGCATGTTATCCTAAGATCATGTAATAATACTACCGCTACTGTCAGTAACAGGTACTGTCACTTTAAAATGTGTCACATTCAAACTGTCATAAATTTTCCAAATTGTTTTACGAAAAAGTCAGCGGTTCTCAACAAGTTAACTCCTATTATTTCATCATTTTAAAGATAAACAAATAGCTGTAACTTTTATGTTTATAAATTTTTCTTCATTTTAAATCGAACATGTGTATTAAATAACAATCAGGTGTCTTATTTTAATTTTAAAACGTCTCTTACTAGCATAGTTTGTAAATAATGTCCAATAATAAATGCAACTTTAACTTGCTATAACTTTTTAGTTTATGTGTTTAGGTCAAAAGTTTACTAAGAAATGATGCTTATTTTGGTCTTCCTTGCTACTCCTTCAATTTCCTCCGTAGCGCTATTTCTTAAGAGGGGCGTTTATGTCAGTGAGATCGACATCGGACTTGAGTCTGTAGTACGCCCAGGATGTGGTTCCATCTAACGGTGAACCGTTGTACTCAAGTTCTTGTGTATAAACAAACATATTTACTTAATTTGTTCAGCCGATTTCTGCCCATTGCCAATAGGCAGCTACAGTAGTTGTTGTCAACTATTAGTTGATACTGATCTGAGCTGTTGGTACTCTTCTCCCTTGTATCTGTCTGTGGACTTTATTACAGAAACCTTCTTTACAGAGCTCCGCGGTGACAGTTCGTAGTAATTCGACACAATTGCATAAAAACCAGATCAACTTGACAACGGCTGGGTCTATTTTAAAGAGCTATGTCTTAAAATGTCACCCATAATTAGCTCCTGTTACGGGATTACTGCTATTGGCTTAATCACCATGAAAGCATATTAAATCAACCAGTATATTGTGTCATAAATTAGCTTCTTTTCTCTAACTAAGTTCATGATTAAAGCAAGCGCGGTTGACTTTTATATTTATCCCGGAACAATGCCCTATGCTTGGACATTCCAACAGTACCTTACTTTTACTCATCAGTGCATGAGTTTCGTTTCAACTCCGATCTGCTTTTTATGCGCCCGTGTTTTACATGCAACTGGTATATGGATAAGCGGCCCTGTTAAACCAAATGATTAAAAAAGAACCATTTCCAACAAAAGTAGTTGTAGAATTAATTGTGATCCTAAGTTATATCATTAAATTCTTTGGGGAAGCTTGTTATGCTGTTTTTTTTATCTTCATGATATCATATAACCAAGAAAACCCTGGCATTGATGATCTGTTTCAACCAATAAATGGTAGTATCGTCGTTTCACATATTTTTATTTTGACGTTAATGACCTGACATAAAATTGACACTAGATCCATTATAGAGGTTGTAATGTTAGATTATATTCTCCAGAATATAAAATTCAAATTGATCAAAGGAGATGTCGTGATAATAATAAATAAAATTAGCTATAAAATCGAAAAATTAAAATTTAAAATTACATGTTATAGTTAATACCTTCCTTAATCCTTCTTGAATCCTTAATTCTCTTTTAGAAAATTGGTTATCATAAAAACACATTGTTTCACACCCTGTATTGTATACCCACGTAAATCGGACATCCTCTTTATAAAGCAAACTTTGCCAAATGACTTATTTTATGGAGCAGTATGGTATGTACACTGCTAAACAACTATTAACTCTAGACTATGTTCTGTAGATATAACTATTATGGCACTTTCCACAAATTATTGATATTATTTTTTTATTGCCTTTTCATTAGAAGAACTAGATAAAAACTAACAAGAAAATAACAAAACATTCACCCTTGAGAAAGAGAAAAACAACACACTACAATTTTTGGACCTGGAAATAGTTAGAGACATTGAACGGGGCAAACTAACATTCAATATTTACAGAAAACCGACAAGTACTGACATAATTATACCATACCATTCATATAACCCACCATCGCACAAACGTGCTGCTTTTAGATATTTATTTGATAGAGCCACAAAGATTCCTCTAGATAAAAATAAATATGACAAAGAAATAAAGAATATTTTAAAAATAGGCCACAGCAATGGTTATACGTTACAAAATATGCAACGTATATATAACAACATTCATCACAACAACATAATGAAGATGGTATACCCAAATGTTGGTATGAAATAGTATATTACATTACAAGAGCTGTAAATAGCGTATTACGTACGAGTGGAAATTTAACATACGAGCCGCGAAGCGGCGAGTTTTGTTATTTTCCACGAGTATGTAATATGCGTTACAGCTCGAGTATTGTACATAACTTTACCTACGACCGACAAATTCAATAAATAGTATCAAAAATGTCAAACAAATACAGGTAAGAATATTTGACGGTTAACCAATCAATGTATTCGCGCGACATCTACTGCAACTACGGAGAACTTTGTCTGAAGTGTCCATCGAAAATTCCAGTACAAATTCAACATAAATTATCACGTGCAAGTAATAATATGTTACAGCTCGAGTATTGCACTTACTTACGACCGAAAATTTCAATAAATATAAATTGTATTAAAAATAACAAATAAATAATCAAAATATTCGCGCGACATCTGTCATTATGACATTATGTCGTGCGTAAAAAACACAAACGCACAGCCAAAGGCACACGTATGTTATAAGCGATATACGAACTAAGCAGTCCGTGACGTAAGGGACATTTACACATACGGTCGTAGGTAAAAACAATTTATTGCTCTTAATTACCAGGGAATTTTAACCCAGAAAATACAAAGTACACTGTCTAAGTATAATATATCTACCTCTTTTCGAAACAACAACAAATTGGGGAACCATCTGATTAACAATAAAGAAAAGCCTAATATCATGACAAAGAGTGGGATATATAAGATAAATTGTGGCGACTGTGATAGATTTTATATAGGACAGACAGGACGAAACCTTGGAACACGTTTAAAAGAACATCTCTCTTGCAAAGATTCAAGTGTATACAAACACATCTTGGAATCTAAACATAAAATAATAAATGATAATGTCCAATTGCTCCACCAAGTTCAGAAATCTAAAAAGATGCACCTTCTTGAGGAAATGGAGATCATGAGACATCATGTAAGGACACCAGGCCTGCTAATGAATGATATCATAGAACTTAACCCTTACCGAATATTCTCGAAACTTTTTAAAATTCCCGCCATACGCCATCTCCCGCAAGCGGCACAACATAATAGATGATTCTTTTTCGAGTTACGTTTTTCGCATGCTTGATTTGTTACTACAGTGATAAGCAAAGTAGTTGTTAAATTAGTGAAACTACTGTTATATGTAAGCTTTTGTTGCTGAGTGTCCGACATATGTTATGTAAAGCAATGTTTTTCTGTATTTTTAGATGTGTACGTTGTAAGAAGTGTGAATAACAATAGACATAACCTCAAAATTTTATATGACCATTTACCAGCCGAAACTGACGGTAAAGATTTTTTATTGTTTTATAATTGTTATGTGAATGATTGTTTAAGTGATGTTAAATACTTTCCTTTGTTATCCTTTGTAGCTTGGCCTGATGACGATCGTTGATCGAAACATGTAGCCAGAAGTTCATCAATAAAAAAACACGTTAGAGTATTGAGCATCTACATTATTCATAACAAAAAAATACTTTAAAATAACTAAATATCTCGGAATAATGGACTTTACAGATAATTACATTCAAATATTTGCATTTTAGGTTTAAGACAATCTAGAAATCTTTTATAAAGAGCACAATTTTCTGAAAAATTAATAATAAAAATGCTCCACTTTCTGCCGGGCACCGTATGTTTAAAGTTTTGTACAATTGTTTTTCATTTTAAATAAATTGCTTAAAAACTATCCTAATCGCTTTAATAGTATCTATCTATTTGATCTAATAATTGAATCAAAAACATAGAGGCTTTAAAATATTGGTTTTATTGAATTTATTAATTATATTTTTGATTTTAATTTTAAAACATTAAATCAATTTGATTATCACTTAATACATTAATTTTAAGCAATAAAACAACGTTCATAACTCCATAACATCAATTAAGTATCACAATAGAATTAATACACTTCTAATCTATCCCACAAACTACCAATTTCGCTCAATTTTAGAATTACCTACACGGTTTTCCTTTTAAGTTTGTGTCGCAATTAGTCGAACCCAAATAACGTGGCGCAGGCTACGCTTACGTGTACTGTAATATGCACGCCATATTAGTCCCATGGTTTGTAATTACACGTTGGGCGGTGAGAGAAAGGATCGGGGGGTCGCTCTAGCGGGCACTGGGTGTGTAATTTGCAATTGCCGGTGGTCGTAGGACCGGGTTCTGGAATTGTTTGTGCGTTGTTAGTCAATTACGTGCGGTTACAGACGCGCTGCGTCGCGTCATCGCCGCCCAGTAGACATAAATGGACCACGGCCCGGGACCCAGTGCTGTCCAAGAAGCTATTATCCTAATTTTCGGTTTTGAAATGGGTGGGTTGTCTAATGATTTTATCTTATTTGCTACATTGAGATAACAGTAAGGTTGTTGGTGGATACAGTGAGTGAGGAATTGATGTAATTTAATAATAATGGGTGGAATTCCAAAGTTTGAAAATTTAAGATGTCACCTTGATGAAATGAACTTTGCTTCAGGTTTTGTTGCTTTTGGATTAGTTAACCTTGGGCTATTGAAACACAAGTGTTAAACATGCTCATAAGACGTTTTTGGGGTCTCTGGTTCCAAATATTATATCAGATTTTCAAAATTCAAAATGGTGAAATCAAAATGGCGACAAATAATAAAATAAATAAATATTATAATAAATATAAAATAAAATAATAAAATATAAACGATCTGCATGAAACTTATTTCCTGCGATATTGCTAAACTCCTCATTCCTAATCTGATAAATTTTTGAAATTCAAGATGGTTATATCCTGCAGAGACCGACAAAATCTGACATCAGTTGTTCAAAACTCAGAATGGCGGAACCAACATGGCGACCGAAAATGTAAAAATATATCCGATTTGCATAAAACTTATTTCCTGAAATATTACAAGTCTCCTGATTCTCAATCTTATATCAGAATTTTCAAATTCAATCTGGCGGAATCAATATGGCGACCGAGAATGTTCGATTTGCATAAAACTTATTTTCTACAATATTACAAGACTTTGCTGTTGGGGCTTTTAAAAACATGTGAAAGGGCTTAAAATTACATATGTAATTATTGTTAAAAAAAATATAAATGTAAAAAAATCACCCCGTATATTGTTGCATTTTATGAATCGTTTCTTTACTATTATACGATTGTGCGTTTTTCCAACGTTGAAATTCAATTAAATTCAATTCGATTTATCACCCTGTGAATTCTGTTGAAGATTTGACATCAGATTTCTAATCGACAGGCTTAAATATCACAGGAGATAAGTTTCTAGACTTTGGTTTGCAATATTAAATCAACCATTTTGAATTTTGAATTTTGAAAAACTGACAACAGATTTAGAATTAGATATGTTCAAACGCTATTCTCAATTTACAAAATCTGACATGAGATTTGGAATCAGGAAGCTTAAAATATGATAAGAAATAAGTTTCATACGAGTCCATAGCTTTCACGTTTTTGGTCGTCATATTTAATCCGCTATTTTGAATTATTTAAATCTGACATATTTGGAATCACGGAGCTTCAGGTATCACAGGAGGCAAGTTTTACACAAATTCGAGAGTTTTTGGTCGCCATATTGGCTCCCCATTTTGATTTTAAAAAAATGGTACAGATTTAGAATCAGTGACAACAAAAAAAAACCCTGTCAACATATTTGATGCATATTTTACAATAGCCCAAGAAGGTGAATTTTGCCACATTATTCAGTCTCCGGGTTGATACTGCGATGTATTAGTTTGCAACTCAATGAAATATATAGCATTTCATATAAAATCGGATGAAGTCGGATGAAATTTTCATACTATTTTAAAGCTAAAAGTGCTACTTATCTGGTAGTATGCACCATTCGGTAAGATTGAGTGGAATATGTAACTTGTCCACTACTTAAAGTCAAATAAACGCAGAATACTAAAAATACGAACCAGCTATATTCCAATTTAAATTATAACGAAATGTTTTATGTTTTTCATCATTATTAAAGTACATTAAGTACAAACCTCCAGGAAGAATATTCTTTGTAAAAAAATTATCTACATGACCATGAATACAAAGAAAATTGTACTTGAAGGCAGTATTGAATTATTGTACTTACAGTAAAGAATGATTCTCCCGCGCAACGTCCAGTTTGGGGCTAATTCTACGAACTAGTTTCTACTAGAAATCAAGTTTTTTGTGTTCCACATATGAATTGGTTATTTGGTTTGACCAGTTTCCTTGCGATATGTAACCATTCCTGCGACTGTTCGTAAGCGATTATAAAATTTTTTAAAGTATTTACGATTCGTTCACCGGGAAAATCAAAACATGGTGATCATGTTGGAACATGTGCGCCTGTTTGCAACGAAAAACCGAATTCAATTAAAAAAACTCGTTGGCAGAATTGTACGTTACCTGTGAAGTATTTATTAGGGTATTCCGGTCATGTCAAAATTTAAGCAGATATTCGGTTTAACCTATTGTACAATTTATGAGGATTCATAAAGTTAAGCTATGAGCTTTTTGATTTAGTTTTTCTATGAGATAATTGCAATTAAAAGTGCATTTCGTTTGAATTCACCGACCACCCTCGGAAATACACGATGATTACCGATCCCTAGTAGCGGTGGCAACAGCGGACAGCTCTCGAACAGCTGATCGGCCAAGTTGACGCTTGGCGGCCCTGTTGTTTAACAACGAATAAAGGTAACTTTTTTGAGAGATGATTTGATCATTGAAACTTGAAGCCAAACATCTCTCATCTCGCTAGTCGGCAATGTAAAGAAAATCTTATCAGGAGTTACTGTTCTACTGCTGTTACAGCCCGGCACAGAACAATGTCGGCGTTGGAGTTTATACATTTTGAACAAGTGCTTGATATAACCTCAATAACCAAAGCAGGTGTCAACAAACGAGCGATTCTAAACGTTGACACAACAAGAAAAAAATTTACTACGTGCACCATTGTCAAGTCGCTCACTTTGAGCGGTCTTTGTGACGTCACAAAGACCAATCCTAATTTAAACTTCAAACAACGATTTCTCTTAATTTAAAACAATGTTTGATATTTTCATTTTTTACAAAGTATGGGTGCTACCATACTTTGTAAAAAATGACAATTTCAAAAACACCGGAATACCCTATTGCAGGTCTCTAAAATTCATTACTCATGAAATAAGGAAGCGCCGCAAGACAGGTACTTGTATTGTGTATTTATGTTAAATTTGTTGTCAATTAATTCCTGTTGAGATTCAATTGATTTCCAATAACAATCAGATGTATTCAACAAAAAGAAATTGTTTTGCAATTAGCTTTCTTTCGTTTGTTTTATTGTTTTCTTGTTTTTATTATTATATTAATTTTATTAACAATTTGGTTGGTTGGAATAACCATAACTTTTTCTTCAACTTGTTCTTTAAAGGAAATATAATATATTCTTGCGCATGAAATATCAAATATCATACCTAAAGAATCATATAGGATATTTGTATGTCCTATATATTCTTCTACTGTCAAACTTAACTAATATCCGATTACAAAAAATTCAGGTCTCTATAATTCTTTAGTCCTGAAATAAGATCTGAAAACCGTTTCACAGATTTAGCACGTAACGTATGTTTGCATTTTTTGACACAATAAATAAAAAACAATGACCCATACGAAGTATCTTCTGAATAAAAAACGTTAAAGCAGTGTTTTTAAAACAAAATTATTTTTTATTAGTTGTTTCTCCTATCCAACGAAAGCCAGAGTAAAATTCGCAAGATTCTTTCCCAAAAAAAAATGAACGATAAAAACTCGCGCAGTAAAGAGTTAATTGCAGTTTTTAATATAAGAAAATAAAGCTTTATTTGCTTAACAGCTGAAAAATATGAATACACGAGGCTACTCTCTGAGCGCGGCTCGCAGGCCGGCACATAAAAATGGATTGGGGCGCATGCAACACAGGAAAAAGAACCAAAAAACGGGGTGAAAATGTTAGTTAAAATAACTGGCGAGAGCGCCGTTGCGAAGGATATTAGCGAGCGAGGAAAAGCTACTTCCGGTAATGGTCGGCCGGAGCACATAGCGAGGAAAAAAAGCCCAAATAATTCGGTTTTACAGCCCCCACATTTTTCTCGTTATTTGCCTAGCATTATTTACGGCGACGCGGGCCGTAAACGCGCTAATATTTCGCCGCCTCGGAACGTAGTAAAAATCGGATAACTAATGCGTGGCGCCCTCTGTGCTAACGTTTCACTGACAGGTTTATCACCAAATGTGTAAAAATGCTTACCTACCTTTACTGGACGAAAGAACCGTTTATTTATATTGTATAATGAAACGTTAAACACGTTAAACTTGAGTGTACGTCAAAGCGGACGTTTCAGTTTCGTCATTTGTCAATGGTTCGTATTGTTGTCTCAGGGGTAAAAGCTTGAAAATTTGACTAAAAACAATATTTCTTAATCAAAATAATGATTAAAAGTCTCCACCACACTTCACTTAATTTTTTAGTTAAATGATAAAATGAGCTTGCAAAAGGCTTTACTTCTATCAAAAAAATTATAAAGATAGTTCATAGTAGAACCTGTAGAGAGAAGTAGTATCACTTTGGTTTTGGGCGCTGAACATCGCTAACTTAAAGATTCCAATCAGAAAAAAAATACATTTTTTTAGTTGTGTCGATCAAGTTATAATATGAGGAAAAATCTTTAGTCACAGACGTATTGTTTTCGCATTGTGTAATTTTTCTGGTAAAAACAAGTATGTCAACACAATGACGCAGTATTTAGAATATTTGCCACGCAAATCGAAAATTTTTGTTATTGATTGGTCTAAACTCTACACGATGCCATGAGTGATTTATTGTTCCTTTCGTTCACCGAATATTTTTCCTCCATCCTTGATTACCGGCTGATTTTTATAAAACTCAAAAAATACCAACAAATTTGTACAATATTCGTTTGTGAATAGTTGCACTGCAATAGTAAGTGCATCGGACATTGATGCATCACCACATAGCATTTTCTTATACGTGAAATTCTTCTTTGAGGACTTGCTACATGTGCGTACCGAATAGGCACTAGCTATTTTTACGTACTAACAAGGGCATCCTTGTGGAAATTTACAAAACAAATCTTGACGAAACTGCTTGTTTCATTTTAATGATTTTTTGTTTAATTCATCAGCTTTCTGCATTATTAATTCGCAGCATCTAATTTTAACAGACTGTAAAACAATACAATTGGTCATTTGATGTGAACTACAATTAAAAATATTTTAATAGTAGAGCCAATTTTGTGTAGCTTTCCTATTTAACAAAAAGGTTATATTTTGAAAGCTCATAAATGAGTATCATCTATATTGTTCATAGAAAAGATATCAACTTAGGATACACACTGTATATGGTGTACGTTTTTCTTGGAAAGAAATAACATTGCGTTTATGTGGACAGGTAAAAGTAACAATTATTTTTTAATTTCTGTCTGACGGTTTCCGGAAAATTGTCTGACTGTTTCACAAAATTACAATTTTATGCGGTTTTCATCCTTTAGAAAAATCAAAAATCTTACTACTGATTACAAATCTATTTTTAATCTTCGTATAGGACCTACTACACACAAAACGAAATTAAAAAAAAGAAAAATTAAACAGCGTAGTAAAATGTTCGTTCATCGAGTACAAATAAATGCACCAATATTTGTTGCCTTTGCATTTGCTATACCCACTTCAACTGCGTATTGCAAACACAAAGTATATGGCGTAAAAAACTCGTCCGCACAGCCGAACGTCAAATATATAAATTTATTTTAGGGTGGACTCGCTACGAATTGAATAAAGCAGGTTTTTTTTTCATGACAAATATTCATATACTTGGCAAATATTTGATATTTGGCAAGTATACGAATGTGTAGTCCCGACTTTAGTTGTTAATATCATAATTTTTAATAAAAGATTCTTCCTTCCTAAACGGACTAAATTATTGCTGAGATTACCGAGACAAATAATCGATAATAAAGAAATATAACAATAATCGTCACTATGGATGGAGCGAATGGATTGCAATAAATCATGAAAACAACGTGTTAAACCACGGGAATAGAAATCTTAGCAAACATGCAACTATTTGTACTTTTTAAGTTTATTAAGTTTATTCTCTTAGAAAAAGAAATCTAAAGACCTGTTCCGCAATATTACTATAATTAATTAAACATGTTTTAACAATAATATAGTTTCTGGCTATTAAGATAGATTAAGTTTTTTCCGTTCTCAGCAAAATGACGAATTTTAGGATGTATCACTTTTTTTGTTCACCAACGACAAATTTGTCAGAAAATGCAAATCATTTGAAGAGTTGCAGTAAATAACTAACTAACGCCGTCTGCACATGGGGCAACCGAAAAGAAACTGTAGTAGCGTGGATACCAGGAGACTGGGCGACTGGGGTACTCAAGTTGCGCTTGTCCGCACACGGTCTATAGCCACACAGTTGCGATCCTAATCAGTTTACTCGTCTCTGCCCTTAAATCAGTACATTCTTGGATGTAATCATGGAACCAGGGCCTTCACATCAATCATTGTCCAACGTAGTGGATAATAATGATTTCAGTGATGAGGATTTGTTACTATACTAATATTATCGTCGGAGAAGAACTTGAATAAAAAGAAGATTCTGGGTCCTCCCATATATCAAAAGAAATTCACACCGCCGATTATTCATTGCAGCAAAAAAACTCAATATTTCAGATAGTTATTTTTTAAGCTTCTATCGTATGTCGAATCAGAGTTTATTTATTTAGAATTGGTGCGATTTTTTCCCCTGGCCTACATAAAGAAAGTACCAACATGACGGAATGCGTGAGTGCTGAGGAACGGATATTAAGCACATTGACTTCTTTTCCCACATCACTCCAAGCTTTGTCCGTTACATATTTTGTTGTGTAGCCCTTTTTCTTTACAATTGTACAGCACAATTATACTTTTCTGCCAAACACACAGATTTTAAGTTCAACTGCTGCTCCATGTTCAGTGCTGCCAGCTGTCAATATAAGCGCGTCACGAAGAGACTGGGCAACGCGCGACCCAACATGTCAGGTCACTGATACTCGAATCGCGTCGGTCTCCCAGTTGCCGGTACTCGGGTTGCGCCGTGTGCGTTGAGTCATTGAAATATACATGCCGGTAGTCGCGCAGTCTCCTGGTATCCTCGCTACTACAGTTTATTTTGTGTCGTGTCAAAATATTTGTTCAATCGTATCACTGAAATAGTCAGTTTCTAACTCGGATACGAGAGAAGAAAGTAGTTCTTTACCTCATTCAAGCTGGTTGTCATAGAAACATGTGGGTGAATCTTTTTTTCACTCACGTCTTTCCATAGCGATCTAAATCTAATCTCTAAAATATCGTCTATAAGCTCCATATTTACTGATATAAAACTTTTCACAAACGATGAACGTCAATAATAAACAATTTGACACATGTAGTTTGTTTATAATAATCAGATGACAAAGTCATAAACTGTCACCTACGTCAACAGATATCAACAAAATCCTGAAGGTTTTTTTTTCACGTTGTTTCACGTATTCTTGAATCTCAAAGGTTTCTTTAAGTAAAATAAATCGTCAAATAACAAGAAAATTTAGTCAAATTTAAATCCAAAGTTATTTAATATTTTGAAATCCTCTCTCTTATTTCGGAATAATAGCTTTTATAATACTCATGTACAGTTACAATTCGTCATATTTTCCATGCAATTCTATTTTTTTCAAGAAAATAGCCTAAATATTTTCTAGATTTCTGAAAAACGCTTCATTTTTTTTTAAATGTCAAGCGTTTTATGAAAACAAAAACATTTAAAAAAAGAAAATTCGTTTTGCAACGGTCTCGTGACTTCGCGTCTTCCTGCCGGTTTCAGTGATAAAACAACCGACTTATAAAAATGTAATAAAAAAAGTTGTAAGAGGTTACAGAGACAAAGCAACATTATATTTTCTTCAATATTTTCATAGACGACAGGACAAATTACAAACGCCCAAAAAATTATTCAGTTCATCCTACTGGATAAATTCCAAAATTTCCCAGAATGCCGATGGCGGAGGCTCCGGAATACGTCCGCATAATTTTGTCAAAGTAGGTTAACCAATAACCGACTCATACATACGCGTTGAAACCTCATTTACCTCAAACTAATCTGTTTCGAATCAACCCAAAGCACATAACCATTACAGTTTATTACGGCACCAAACGCTAAACGGAGTAAACGCCGTAACGCCGTAACAGTAATGTCGTGCAAACTCTAATTTTCGAACGAAACCCCGCGTCCTTTGTCAAACTAACGCTCCACTTAATCGCCAGATGGCGCGTGCGTGCTCCATCTAATCTTACACACACTACTCGAAAATTACACGCAGCAACAATTCCGACTGCGAACTTTGCAAATTAGCAAATCTGTACCTAGGATCTAATTTGCTAAATTAGACGCGCCTAATTTGATAACTGGACCGACGCCATGTTGGTTTAGGACACGATCCGAACTTATAATCGGTGCGTTCCGGTTCTGGTTTGTAGTACGGGTAGTCGCCGCCGCCGGCGCGGTGGCGCTAGTGCGGTTCTACGCTGTGAAGGGAAGAAGTTAGATTTTAGCTAACCCGACTAATGCACTGTAATCCTTTAAGTAACTAAGCCATTGCTTGAGTTGAAGGGGGAGGCTAACGTAAAAATGTAATTAGACGATGATGCACTCTGGTTTTATGTGATGGTCAATCGGAGTGAGCGAAGACAAGATGTGGCCTGGAGATGCTTACTGAGCACTTAGAGAGAGTGAAAAAGGAATGGAGGCGTGACGGGAATTGCACTTTTTGGTTGTCGCCAGATATTAAGTTAATGCGTAAATTGAATTAAGGGTAATGAAGGAACTATTTGTAAGAAGGTGAAGGTATGCGAATGTTAAAAGTTGTGGATTGGTTACGAAAGCTAAAACTACTTCTCCATGGTCATGAGAGAAACAACTTTCTCTGGGACTAAATTGAAATCTTTCAACTCAATAACTACCAAAATATTTACCTTAAATAACAGTAAAAGTAAAATATATCAGCACTAACAATGGCCACAAAATGTTAATTATTGAAGAGGTTTTCATCAACAAAGAACACCAATTAAGAATTAACGGTTTGGAAAATCTATATTCCTGAATGATTGCTGAAGCCTCTCCATGAGTTTGGTGTAAGTAGAGGACCAGTAAATTAAAAAAAAATCATAAATAGTGATTCTGGTCCACATTTTTCAAATTAATTTTTTTTCTCTGTCTCGAGCAGAAGGAATGACAGCAGAAGGTATCTTTTGAAAAAAGAAAATGGAAAGCTTGAATCTTGAGCTTGCAAACTATAATGATCAGGTAACAACTGGTGTAGAATAAACAGGGGACATGATGGGCAAAAATGTATACACGGTGTTCATAAATATCATGTAAATACGAAAAGGGGTAATTCTTTGGCTTATTTAATGACTAAAATTTCATGTAAACATAGGTCCGCAAACGCTTCATTGCCGATCTACAGGGTGTTGAAATTTCAAGATTTTTTTAGTTTTTTCTTTATAGCTCTTGTATAGTTTTTGAGATATTTAGCTCTAATTTGGAATATGGCTTACGCTGTAGGACTTACATCATTGGGCATAGCAAAGGGTTTTAAGAATCTGCAGGGAGATATTTTTTCAGGGGTCATGCCCCCTTTTCTCCTCATGAACTTTTTTTCGGTGAGCCGCTGGTGGATTCTAAAATACAAAATACATTTTTTGTTTTGTTCTAAAGCAATCTTTTGTAGTTTTTTCGTATTTACCACCGTTATCGAGGAAAAAAATAAAAAAGCTTTTCTGTAAATAAATAATTAAATAATTGGTCTAGTATGCCTTGGCTTGATTTAGATAACCTTTTGTTTGTATTTATTTTGACATATTATTCGCCACTAACTTAAAAATTAAAACTAGGATACAAGAGCTATAAAGAAAAAACTAAAAAAATCTTGAAATTTCAACACCTGTAGATCGGAAACGAAGCGTTTGCGGACCTATATTTATATGAATTTTTAGTCATTAAATAAGCCAAAGAATTACCCCTTTTCGTATTTACATGATATTTAGGAACACCCTGTATTTAGAACGACAAATAAAAATCATCATGTTTAAAGTTGTAGTAATATCGTCATGTTTTATATGTGATTAGTTGTTAACAATATTATAAACAGAATCTGCATAATGTATCATTAATTATCTATTGCCTTGTGATATATTTAAAAGAGAATACAATTTTAAGAAATGTTACTTCAACTAACAAATAGCGTTTTAATGACAGTGCAAGTTTTCAATAACCGATCGAAACCTATGCGGTATAGTAGTGTGCAGACCAAATTTAGCCAGCAAAAATTAATGAATTATACAGAGTGAGTCTGCGTAATGGCACCTTATTAACTCGTTAAGTAAGAAAGATGGAGAGATCTTAAATCTATCAATGATTAGAATAAAGTGTCACGAGACATTATTGTCAACATTTTTTATTAGCACGTGACGTCTCAGCTAATTCTTTGAAAGTTCCTATATTGTTGCTAAAGCTGTTATTTTTACAAAATACTTATTCTCCGAAATCAAGTGCAGGCTGATAGAAAAAAATAACTCAAAACGCATCAACATGACTTATGAAAGCACAGATACTTAATAATTTTTATTGTGTTGTCTGTGCCTACTTTCGGAGATAAGTTAAGAAAAATATATATTTAAGATACACTTTTTATACACAATTTAAGTGGTAAAAATGTGTGGCTAAACTTGCCGTAAGTGTGGGTTAGTAATGACATTAATTACATAAACACATCAATTTCGGCGTATCAGTATAATAATACATTTCAAATGATAAAAGAATATAACGTAATACTTTTCAAATTCAAATTAATTTGACAGAAAAATCCCGACACCGACACAAATGACACATAAATGTCGCCAAGTGCAGGCAACATCAAATTCTAGTAAGTTACTAGAAAACTACCATAATATAAACGTTGCCAAGGTGAGTTGGTTTGTAAATATAATTTTCTTCAGTGGTAGATCTGTAATACCACAGCAAATGGCATAAATATAAGCTCAACTTAACTTTAAGCGTCACCTAAAATTTTATGGCAATCGGGCATAAGACAAGAAAAAATCGAAAGTTTTGATAGGAATGGTAGCGTACGTATTCTACAAATTATTTAGAAGCTTCTCTCATGATTACAAGTCCTTTGAATGGTATGTGATTGTTTCCTATTTCTTCTATATATCATTCACAAAGTTTCAAAATATTCAAGCGAACTTTGTTTTTCAACCCCTTCAAGAATAGCAAGCCAAACTATTAGTAAGACACTACTCTTATACTCTTTTTCTAGTTCCCAGTTTCAGTTCACATCTAACGGCTATTTTAAGTTCTTTTTCGAAATGACCACAAATGCCATTTCATATAGCTGTTACTGGTTTTTAATCTTCAGAGCCTTAAATTCTAAAGTCAAGCTTTTATTATAGACTACTTTGAAAAGCCTACTCACTTCACCAACTTTCACATGGTCTTGCCTGGCCTACATGGCAGGAATTAATATTAAATGTTCTCCAATTAACTATAAAAAAAAATCTGGTTTAAAACGAAGATATGTTTTTAGAGGGGTGTATCTTTTAATATTTTTTATCGTTTTGAGGCAATCAGCACTAACCACGAGCTTCGACGAAACAACTTCATCAATAGAAAAAAATAAAACATATAATTTTTTACTTTTCTCTTATTTTCTAGATCCGCCGAAAATTTTGAGTGTCGGCCCAGACCGCCTGACAACAGCTCCTTTATTCACGTCAGCTACGTTCGAATGCGTAGCTGAAGGGAATCCACAGCCAACGTATCAATGGCTGCAGCGACTGCCAACGCCATCTGATCAGATCGTCGAACGCGGACATGAAGCGCGACTTCACATATCTAACGTCACGTACGACTACCAGGGGGAGTATGTGTGCAAAGTCACTAACATCATTGCAGGCAGCGAGAGAACTGTCCAAAGTGAGGCTGTTGCATTACAAGTTGTCGGTAAGTGAAATTTCTACAGTATTATCTTTAATTATAGATTGAAAATATTGAGTAAAATAATTAAAATCCATCACGGTTTTCAAATAATGTAACACCCATATGCAAAGAAAGCGTTTGTGAAGCATTGACAACGGATAAGTCATTTAAACAAAAAAGAAATTTAAAAATAAACATAATAAGCCAAATAAATTGGTAGCCGTTGAGCACACATCATAGATCACCTGTGTGTAGAATTTGATGCCAAAGTTTGGCACTTATTTGTTTGCCTCGAGTTATGCATCATCCTGCATTTTGTGTGAACTATGTTGACCAAAATATTCGATATTATAATGAATTGATGGCTATTTCAATATATTATTATTAATAATAGTAATAACTGTGCACACAGTATAGATTATGTGCATTATGAAATCAAGTAGCTCTGAAATTATTGGTAATATATGAGAGTAGGTAACATTATTTTATAATACTAAAATTGAAAACTAATTACCTAATTAATTTACGTTGTCCTGTTATGTTGAAAATGAGCAATTTATGAAAATCTAATTAATGTAATGTGTCAATTAAATCAGCAATTTATGTAGTGATATGGGCAATTTATGTAATATTTACTGGTGAACTCTAAATAATTAAAATTCATAACGAGTTATTAGTAAACGTTGGAGTCTCCTATATTTTAATTTTATTCCATATATGCTCCATTTTTAGGGCACCCGTTATGAAACATTAACATTATATTAAATTAATTATTAATCATGTAAACTAGGCTGACCAACTCTACCGAATTGGGAGGGCCAGTCTCGAATTTTGACAAATTGTCCCGTCTCGTGAATCGTACCGAATTTTTTCCCGCTTTTTGATAATTTTATTGTAGTGCCCAGAATTTTGTACCAGTCTAGTATATCCACGTTTTGATAAAGTTAAAGGGTAGTTTTTAAATTAGAAAAACTGCTTAATTTTTATGTGAAAATTGAGTTTTAAGAAATGTTTGATTAAAAAATTTTTGAAACATTTTTTTCCTTTATTAATAAAATAGGGTAAAATAAAATCTTGTTGATAACATACGTTTGCCATAGTCATACTAATGCAGGAAGTACTCCACAAAATAATGATTGATCAAGTACGGATTTTTAACTGCTTGTGGATTGGGTTTTTTAATTTATTTAAAGAGATTTTTATACAGGTGTACTATTTTTTCACTAAGCACGGTTTCATATGGACTTATTTGTCTGCTTTATTTAAAAAAAAATGACTGCGGTTTGAAATAACTTTCTTTAGAACGGCTCTAGTCTTTTTTGTACTTTTTTGTTGAAATTTACTTCTAGAGCAACAATGTCTCAAAAGTTGCATATTGTGTTTCTTCCTTTATTTTTTATTTAATTTATTTTTATTACCTATTTTGAATGTTTTATTTAATTCAATTCAACTTTTATTGTTGTTGGATATTGGTTGTGTTCTTGGGTCGTTTTCGCATTGTTTGGTATATATTTTATTCGTTATTCTTACTTATTTTGTTAATATTTCAAGTGGCTGTAACGTCTTAAGTATTTGAAAAACAATTAGGTCCATATGAAAACTTTTACTGAGAATGCCATTTACTTTCTAAAAATAATTTTTGTGGGAACACCCTGTGTATTTGATATTTTAATGGATAATTGCTTTTTCAAATAAAAAATTCAATCTTCGTATCGGACCACAGAAAACAAAACAGAAATGTTTGGTACCGCTGTGTGTATATTTGAGTGCCACTGCTTTGCGAGCTGTCACTCGCCCCCCACCATGCATAAGAAACTCACTATGTATGAAAAACAGAGTGTGTAGAGCCGTCATCCACTACGCACGTACAACTTTGTATAGGTACCGTAGATTGCTACGACATTTCGAAAAAACAGTTTACAGTCCACTGTGTGTTTTAATAAAGTAACGACGAAACAAGAAAATTGTTATTATCCAACTTCAAATAAAAACAATCATAAACTTTATTGTTCCAGTAAACTCTGGTTTAGAATTAAGCAAAAAAGCAAATTTTACAGCCTTTTTTAATCTAAAGAAAATCACAAAACATGGAGAAATGTTTTTAAAACACATAAGTGTACAGAGTGGGCCAAATTCGATGTTACTATAGGAGATCTCGGCAACTATAAGAGATATCGAAAAATGAGTGTCGTCTTTTTTTGAGAGAAACTCAATGGTGAAAACCAAAATTAGCTATCGTCTTTTGTTTTCGAGTTATAACACAAAACTCGATTTTTAGCTATTTTGATACTTGTCAATATCTTTGTTGTTTGTTAAATCAGACGAATGATATTTGCATGTTCTTCAGGCACTTTTTCGATTAGAATTCAGTGGAATTCACAGATTTTAAATATCTCTAATAGTTTTGTAGATATAACATAAAGTTGTGTTTTTTTAAATGGAAACCATAGCTGGCTATGACTGAAATAAATATAGCCTTTTTTCCTCTTTTCAACGATATATAACATGCTGGTCCATAATATTCAAAAAGTAACGTTTTATTGAATAACATGAAATTAGTATATATCAGAGGCATTATGATTATTGTCTTCGAGATTTCTTTGAGTAGGCGTATGTCACTAGTAGTTTGACACTACTAATTAGTGATTTAAGTATTGAATTTGCATTCTTCTGAATATTTCTTTCAATTAAAAGTTTCGAAATGCCGTATGAAGCATATGAAAAATACGCAATGATCGAATGCTTTATTAAAAGTAATAACAATGCTGAAATTGCACCCAAAACATACTTCAATCGTTATCCAGTAAGAACACAAACTCACAAACCTATTTTTGAACGAAAATCTCATCAATCACGGGTCATTTAGTATGCCAAGACCCAAACATTACCATATTGAAAATGCTAAAGAAGCTGCCACCAACACAGTTGCCGCCGCAGTTGCAAATCCCTCAACTTCAAATCGTGAAATAGAAACTGAATCTTCAGCATACCAATCCATACCACAATGTTCGGCTTTTGGCATATTAATCAACCCGTAATTGATGAGATGGTCTTTTAATCCCAAAAACAAGTTTGTGCGGTCGTGCACTACCTGGATAACGATTGAATTATGTTTCGGATGTTATATCACAATAATTGTTATTACTTTGAATAAAGCATTCGATTATTGCTCATTTTTCATACTATTCAAACGGCATTCCGTAATGTTCAATTAAAATAAAAGAATGAAAATTTACTAATTTCACTGATCAGTAGTGTCAAACTACTAGTAACATACGCCTACTCGGAGAAATCTCGAAGACAATAATTATAATTTCTCTGATATATACTAATTTCATGTTATTCAATAAAACATTACTTTTGGAATATTTTGGACCGGCATGTTATATATCGTTGAAAAGGGAAAAAACAGCTCTATTTATTTCAGTCATAGCCAGCTATGGTTTCCATTTAAAAAACACAACTTTATGTTATATCTACAAAACTATTAGAGATATTTAAAATCTATGAATTCCACTGAATTCTAATCGAAAAAGTGCCTGAAGAACGTGCAAATATCATTCGTGTGATTTAATAAACAACAAAGATATCGACAAGTATCAAAATAACGAAAAATCCAGTTTTCTGTTATAACTCGAAAACAAAAGACGATAGCTAATTTTGGTTTTCACCATTGAGTTTCTCTCAAAAAACGACGACACAACAACCTTACTCATTTTTCGATATCTCTTATAGTTACAGAGATCTCCTATAGTAACATCGAATTTGGCCCACCCTGTACATTCGACTGCATTTTAAGAAACACATTTCTAGTCAATTTACGAACAATTTTAAAAACTACATTTCTAGACGGATTTAAAGTTTTTTGGACAGGGTTCCACCTGTGAAATAAGAAAAAATGCATCCAATATCTAGTAAGCTTTGGAATTCTTTGTTAATTAAGCAGTAAAAAGAATAACAACCAAGGGAAGAAAAGACTTTGCAGTGTAAAGAGTTTGCATGTTTTTATTTTAGTTTTAGATAAATGGCATGCACGGCCAAACTGTTTAAAAAATCACTGAGGAAAACAATGACCGCAGTAATTGTATCAAATGTTTGTCATTGGATTGGGAAACTTTGAAAATAGTATTTTACAAAATTTTGACAACTTCGCTATGTTGAAGATGAAAAATATGATTTTCCGTCGATTGTTTATTTATGAGTCAGTTTAGTGAATAGGAAAGCGTTTATGAAACAACTCTATTAATGCACGATTTCTATTAATGCATGAACATATGTGAAATGAAACCTTGCAATCAAAACATACCGCCCTGTAGAACTGTCAGTGTCAAATTACATAAATTGTCATATAACCTAAAAAGACATCGGCGAAGAAAAATCTATGTAGACGACACTAGAAGAATACGATCGACGAAAAAATGTTGTAACCAACTCAAATATTAAACGGCGATAATGATCTTGACAATTAACGCGCTCGCTGATCGCTCGCGCGTTAATCAGTCTCGATCATTAATCGCTCTTTTTAATATACTTGTTGGGGTAATAACTATTAATTAATGAAAATATTTATTTATGTACCCCCCCCTCGGATCTCAGCGTCTTGCCTTGGAGTATTAAAAAGTTGGTCACCCCAAAATGTAAACCCATATTTCCTTCCATAAAAAAAGACACTTTCAACACCAAAAAACCCACAACCACTCAAATTTCCGCCTAAAAACACCCCACTCTAGCTAATTCGCTAGTTTCCGCCGGGTTATCCCAATTTATACCCTTACGCAGCACATCCCTTCACCCTGAACCATCCAAACACCTTCGTAACGGTCCCTTATTATCCTACAGCCCGGCCGCACGCTAGACCCAAAACGGCACGCCGTTTGGGCACGAGGGGCGCCCAATCTTTAAATGTTTATCTCGTATTCGCTTAGGATTACCGAGGGGTACTTCATCCCCCCCGAACGCTTGAGTGTGTGCGGTCGCAGTCCTGCCCGATTGAATTAACTCGTTCGTCCTCTGTTTTTGGGTAGACAGGTCCTTCCAGGTCCTTCCATGTCCATCCAGGTCCTGCGCGCAGGACCTGGCCGGCTCTACTTCTAACGACGGCCGTACGGATTACTTTCCAAGGGGAATTTGGTGAATAGGGTTGGCGCGTCGGTAGTAAAAGTGCTATTGAAAGGACACCGGGGTTGGTTGCTATAATAACAAAAAAAAGTAGGACGAGTGACCGGGGTTTGGTTTTAAACTTGTTGATTAGTTTTATTCTTTAATGAATTGGGTAATCCGAAATGACCGCTTTTGTTTAATCTGGGGATTCGGTTTTTTATGGTTTTCCTGGGGTAGTAGTAAAGGTTCTTTTATCGCTTCCGGGTTGGTTCGGTTCGTTTAATTAGTAGATGGAATGGTGAGTAAAGAGGAAAAATATCGAGGTTGGAAAACCTGTTAAAAGCAAGAATAGAAAACTTAATTCTACAATTTAAACCATCTGATCTATACAGGATGTTTCAGAAAATTTCTTACCCTATATCATTTTTTATGGGATTACATGTTGAGGAAACGCAAACACATTCTTTTAACCGGTAGTAAATGGCTTTAAAAAGTCAATATGATTCGTGTCTTGTTTGAGTTCAATACCAATGACAGATATTATTTAGTAGATTGCAAATCACATTATCAATTATATGTCAAAATGTCAAACTAAATTTTTTACTCTGGAAGAAATAATCCTACGCGTAAAAATACTGCGAGTAGGCTAAAATGAAAGCCTCAACCATGAGCCTTAAGGCTATGAACGAAAAGTTTCATAGTTTTGAAGATCATCGTGTATTTTGACATTTTGTGACTTTATTTAGTGTGACTTGATAGATTTCTTCAGATTTTTTTTCTCAGTCTCTTAAGGCCAGAAGTTATAAAGTAATAAATGTAGTAGTAATAATAACATATCGATTAATATGACTAAGATTTAATAAAAGCCATATTATAACGCTCTTAACTGCAAAGCAAATGTGCCACACATTCTTAAACTCAACATTTTCCAACTTATAACAAACGTAGATAATACACTGTATACAGGGTGTTCCTAAATATCATGTAAATACGAAAAGGGGTAATTCTTTGGCTTATTTAATGACTGAAAATGCATATAAACGTAGGTCCGCAAACGCTTCGTTGCCGATCTACAGGGTGTTGAAATTTCAAGATTTTTTAGTTTCCTCTTTATAGCTCTTGTATCCTAGTTTTAATTTTTAACAGTTGGTGGCGAATAAAATGTCAAAATAAATACAAACAAAAGGTTATCTAAATCAAGCCAAGGCATACTAGACCAATTATTTAAAAAAAATTAATTTCATCTAGCGAAACACATGAAAAGCTTTTATTTT
Source organism: Aphodius sticticus (assembly GCA_963966075.1). Taxonomy (NCBI): domain Eukaryota; kingdom Metazoa; phylum Arthropoda; class Insecta; order Coleoptera; family Scarabaeidae; genus Aphodius; species Aphodius sticticus. The sequence goes on from OZ014506.1 coordinate 105,621,775, forward strand.
TTTTTCTCGATAACGGTGGTAAATACGAAAAAACTGCAAAGTAATTAAAATGCATTTTGTATTTTAGAATCCACCAGCGGCGCACCCGTTCATGGGGAGAAAAGAGGGCATAACCCCTAAAAAAATATCTCCCTGTAGATTCTTAAAACCATTTGGTATGCCCAACAATGTAAAATTTTTGTTAGTGTTTAAAGAGAAACTATTTGCAATGGAAACTAACCACAGGTGATATAGGACGTAAAAAGCATATGAAACAAACGATAAAGTCAAGGGTGTCTTAGAAAAACCATTTTTTTTTCTAAATCGCGGGTTCGAAATCACGTAAAAACGATAAATAATTCAAACTAAGTACATAAGGTTAAACCTTACTATTTTTATGCTCTATTTTGGAAAGACATTTTCATAAAATAATAATGTATAGAAACAAAAAATAATGGCGTTATTTAATATTTTACCTACGACCGTATGTGTAAATGTCGCTTACGTCACGGACTACTTAGCTCGTATATCGCTTATAACATACGTGTGCCTTTGGCTGTGCGTGGCTGTGCGTTTGTGTTTTTAACGCACGACCTAATGTCATAATGACAGATGTCGCGCGAATATTTTGATTATTTATTTGTCATTTTTGATACAATTTATATTTATTGAAATTTTCGGTCGTAAGTAAGTGCAATACTCGAGCTGTAACGTATTCTTACTAGGACGTGATAATTTATGTTGAATTTGTACTGGAATTTTCGATCGACACTTCAGACAAAGTTCTCCGTAGTTGCAATAGATGTCGCGCGAATACATTGATTGGTCAACCGTCAAATATTCTTACCTGTATTTGTTTGTCATTTTTGATACAATTTATTGAAATTGTCGGTCGTAGGTAAAATTATGTACAATACTCGAGCTTTAACGCATATTACATACTCGTGGAAAATAACAAAACTCGCCGCTTCGCGGCTCGTATGTTAAATTTCCACTCGTACGTAATATGCTAGTTACAGCTCTTGTAATGTAATATACTATTACTACTTTTATGTACTTTCCAATATGCAATACTACATCAGAATAGGCGTTGCTAGGATTTCGAGCCTACGGTACACTTCCGGTAGACTACATCGTTAATTACCATTTAGCATGAATTTCTGTCTGTCCGTTTAAAAAAAGTCCTGGGCATGCACCCTAAACAGACAAACTTGTAATTTTTGCCAAATTTCAGTGTTTGTATACCTCTTCAAAATGTTGTGTGATCTGAGAAACAATTAAAGTATTTTTTTCATAGTTGTCAAAAGAACAAGAAAAATGAAGAAAAATTAATTAAATTAAACTTAAAATTACAGGTTTATCGAGTATAACTTGATAGTATAACTTGAACAATTTGAACATATTTCCAGATAGAGTTTATTTCACGACAAGTGGCAGTAAGCCGCTGACATAATGCGCAAACGTTCCAACGCATTGACATGTGTTAGAATGAAATAAAGAAGATTGCTATTTCATTCTAACACACGTCAATGCGTATAGGAACGTTTGCGCGTTATGTCAGCGGCTTACTACCACTTGTCGTGAAAGAAACTATACAACCTCTATCCTTAACATGGCAGAATTATCATCGAACTAAAAAAAATCGATATACTTTCAAGTTTAGATACCACAGCACTTCACAATTAAAAAATTACAATTCAAAACTTGAAACTGAGTGTGGACATCTTGAAATGAGCAACATATGCGTATTTTTGATATTTGCGATTACAATTCACAATTACTGATTTCAGACCATGACACAACACACCTGTATCAGTTGTAACTTGTTCGTTTTTTTTTTGACAAATTAAGTAAGTAATTGAAAATCTGTGAAATTGTAAGATATCTATAGTCTAAAGTTTATGGATAAATTTTATTTGTTGTTTTATTGTGGTAAGCAAATGTATGGTAATAAACAAGTGTTAGTAAAACCTATATATCTTTTAAAATTATAACAAAAATACTATATTTATATTTCTGGACATATATCATTTTGAAGAAGTGGCTCTTGATTTTATAAGAAAATAAGCAGCACTCCAACGCATACAAATAAAGAAACAGTTTATAACGACTATAGGAAATTTCAGGAGTGCTGCAAATGACTAATCGTTTTCTGCTGTTTTTCCGCATACGTTACAGATCATTCCTATAAATTAACGTGTTAGAACGCAATATCATTATTTCTATACCTCTGCTGTACTAATTAAATGCGCCCAGCGAAAAAGTACGTCTTTTTCTAGAATGACCATTTCTAACCTCCAATACTGAATGTAAATATTGAACCTGACAGTATTTCAACAAAAATGTTTTCGTTGAGAGGAAAACCCGCTTAATAAAAAAGATCGATGATGGTGATAAACGTTTAAAATTATTTTCGTCGAACTATTGACAATGGGAGAGACCATTCTTGTCGATGTTTTTTTATCAAATTTGATTTTCTAAAGTATATTTCTGTTGCCCCAAAGGTTATTTACTTAGTAAAGACAATATAATAGCAATATTAATTTAATTGCGATATGTAAATTCGTCTTGGTAGGCAACGCATTTACTGCGATCTATGTTCGGTTGCCTATCTACTGAAAAAACTACGCGTTACGTCCAAATTTTGGTTCGTACACTTTTCAGCGATGTATAGTTGTTTGCAACACTCCAGAAATTTATTACACCATAGTCGCATTGGAAACGTAAGTTAGAGTATACTCAGTATACTCCTTTTTCCATACTGAGAATAAATCGCAGAAACCTATAACAATTAAACCTAACAAACTACGTCCTTAAGTATGCACCAGGAGTCAGGACCGCCTATTATTCCTCACATACTCCACCCCAAACATCCTCCCCTAAATTATTCACCCAAAAAACCCTCCATAAAAACCCCAATTACCAAATTGAAACTTCCAATTACACCCCTAACCCCATATCATCCCAACCCCTTACCCCAATAGCTTTCCCACCCAACATACATCTTTAATACCCCACTAATTTCTCTCAAAAAACATTTCAGGGGCACCGCAGGTCCTCAGACACGCCGCAATGCCGGAGATCGTAGTCGAAAAAGGTCAAAATGCAGAACTAAGCCTGGTGGTGTGCGCAGACCCCCGACCCCGCGTCGTGGCCTGGGAATGGGGTTCGCTGAGGTTGGAGGCGGGAGCAGAGATGGGTAAGTAATAAATAACAACGGCAAATCCAGTTTGGTACAGCGAGAGGCTTTATACACGTTTAGGAACGAAAACAGAGAGAAAAAAATCAAGAGGGAGAGTTATTAAATCCGGTGATATTAAGTGGGATGTAATGAAGGTAGGCGGGTACTGAGGTTGAGTGAGGAGCGCCATCTAGTGGTAGACTAGGAAATGCTTATTACGAGGGTCAGAAGTGGGATGGTGGATGGCTTAATCACGGTGACTTTTATGGGAGTATTTAGGTCGGTTGTTGAGTTGATCTTGTATCGAACTTTTGGAGTTTTCGTGGGGATATTTGTAATAAAATGGAATGGGGGTTGGATTAACCTGTTTAATGAAAATGGGGGATTTGGGAGTTTTGGTATTAGGGTGTTACAGGGATGTTTTAAGGACTGTGCTGGTCAAATTGCGCTAGAACGATCAAACAAATAAACATATAAAACCTCTTTTCATACTTAAAACTGTAAAATGGTTTGTACAATCTTCTGGTTAAAATAGAAAAACTTCATGTTAAAAAAATTATTTAAAAAATATATTTGAAGAAGTCAATTTAATGTAACAAGTAAAAAATTGCATCGGTACTAAGCTAAATGTATTTAAATTACGATAGTTAACATTTATAACTAATTGTAAGTATGATGAAGCAGACGTCCAGATGAGTTGTGAATAGTGCGGTGTATCTTCATCTGCGAAACAGGACCGGATATCTCAAAAATATATTAAGTTAGACTTCACATTATTTGATTACAAAATGTTTCTTTCATTATGGTACATATTATCCTTCATCAATTTTTTTATACCTTAGTCAAAAATGCTCAGGGTGCCAAAAGGACATATTTCCGCTAAAATCTCAAAACTTTTTTCGACACGATTACAATAGTAAAAATAAAGAAATTGTTTTTGCACTGGCAGAACATGCCTCAGAACATGAGTCATTAAAAAAGTGAACTTTTTCTAAAATAGTCAGACTACCAACTTAATTTCTTCTGAACCACTTCACATGGTCATATGGATTGACACTATTATACAAAAGTAGGTATGAAGCAACTTGTATATGTATATTGTTTAGAATAATTTCATTTATTTTAGTATTCACTGCTCAATAAGATTAGATGAACACTTTTTCGAAACCTGTAACTTCTTAAATAATAGTTCGAGGCAAATCAAATTTAGTATACCTCAAAGGCATATATTTAACTAAAGAAAATTACATAAACAATGTTACAACTCAGTTATTGCTAAGTTACACTTAAAAATGTAAATTAATAATAAATTAATAATCATGGAAGTGACTGTCGTAGTATCGATGACAGTCGGGTTTTCTGGATTGGTGACGTTTTTACTACAGTGTATGCCCTCCACGAGCGTGGCATGCTTTGCACTAGTCTGCAGAGAGATTCTTGGGGTATGCTTTCCCATTGCTCAATCAGAGCTTGTGTCAGTTCCTGTATGGTTACTGGTGAATTAGGTCGCTTGGGATCACGTCGGTTAAGCTGATCCTACACGTGTTCAATAGGATGAAATTTTGACCGAGGCCATACGCAGCAGGCACCACATGGTCGTCCAAGATGTTTTCGATGTAATTCATGGCATTAAGGCCGTATGCACATGGGGCAACCGAAAAGAAACTGTAGTAGCGTGGATACCAGGAGACTGCGCGACTAGGCTACGTGCATGTATATTTCAATGACTCAACACACACGGGGCAACCCGAGTACCGGCGACTGGGAGACGACGCGATTCGAGTATCAGAGACCTGACATGTTGGGTCGCGCGTTGCCCAGTCTCTTCGTGATGCGCTTATATTGACAGCTAACAGCACTGAACATGGAGCAGCAGTTGAACTTAAAATTTGTGAGTTTGGTATAAAAGTATCCTGTGCTGTACAATTATAAAGAAAAGGGCTACACAATAAAATATGTAACGGACAAAGCTTGGAGGGATGTGGGGAAAGAAGTCAATGTGCTTTTAATATCCGCTCCTCAGCACTCACGCATTCCCTCATGTTGGTACTTTCTTTATGTAGGCCTGGGGAAAAATTGCACCAATTCTAAAGAACTCTGGTTCGACATACGATAGAAGCTTAAAAAATTACTATCTGAAATATTGAGTTCTTTTGCTGCAACGAATAATCGGTAGTGGAATTTCTTTTTATATATGGGGGGACCTAGAATCTTCTTTTTATTCCATTTCTTCTGCGACGATAATAGTAGTATAGTAACAAATCCTCATCACTGGAATTATCACTGAAATCATTATTATCCACTACGTAGGATTACTGTGAGGGCCCTGCTTCCATGATTACATCCAAGACTGTACTGATTTAAGGGCAGAGACGAGTAAACTGATTTGGATCGCAACTGTGTGACGATAGACCGTGTACGGACAAGGCGCAACTTGAGTACCCCAGTCGCCCAGTCTCCTGGTATCCACGCTCCTACAGTTTCGTTTCGGTTGCCTTATGTGCAGACGGCCCACGTCTACCAGGAACCACAACAACATCAGTTCTGTTGTCTATACTGATTCAAGCCCAAACCATCACAGATCCACGACCAAATCCATCCATTCGATTAATGAAGATTTCCACCTAGGTGGTAATTTTCATTAATCGAATATAAGAGGCAAATCAACAGTTTGCAATCCGCCAGCTACGTAAACTACTGGGCAAACGACACAAAAATGAACAACATCTCCATTTACTTTACACAGCGAAACAACATCACCTTACACCGGCTTTTTGCAACATACATATCCCCAAATATCTACAACATCGCTCAAGAGATATAACGACAACGATACTTAGAAAGAAATTACGGACACACTACAGGAAACAGGCCGAAATCGATACAAAACTCTTAGACAAATACCTACACCAGTAAACCTCCATACAGACAACAAACGCAATATTAAACTGAGCAAACTCATGCAACGAGAAGAACAAAACAGTAATAGACTGATAACTGATGTGATATTGGAACACACTTTTCCAGATAGGTTCATAAACCTGTCGGACACACAATTTGAAAAACACACATTTTTTTCCAACAAAACAACATTAAAGAATCCAACATCAAAAACATACAGAACAACTACACATCAAGATTTAAGAAGACAATCGAGAAATCACGTGACGCCCTGCTACAAGTTGGAATACAACCAGACAAATGCAAAGAGATGAACCCCAACATTCCCAGGCTATATAGCCTAATCAAGTTACATAAGGTTGATCACCCTATACGCCCGATTGTCACTGCAATAGGGTGCACTGCCACCAAGATGTCCAGGATGCTTAACCATTTGATGTCAGCCGCGAGCCGTGAGAAATGAAATATTTCTCACGACTCGCGAGGTATGAGGAGCCAGTAATGAAATATTTGCCATGTGTGTGGGGAATGGTTAGTATTACTCATCATAAATTGCCATGATAATGAATGCATTCATCAATAGGAGTAGAAAAAATATATTTCAAATCAGCGTTTTTGCCTGTTCTTGCTGCAGGTCGCTACCAGTCCCCAGTTAGATGCTGGTAAATATTCATTTTCTGTTAAAATGAAAGAGATAATTTTTTTAATTTCGTTTTTTTTTCAGTTTTGTCTGAACATAAAATGTCTAATTTACAGAATAATTATATTATAAAAAAGTAAATAGAATGGAATGAAAACAGTAATTAAAAACAAAGGAAATTGCCACAATTGATACAACTTGTTGAAATCAACGAATTAGACGATTGGACGCGCCTTGAAATTCTTGTATTTTCACACCTTGAACAACATTAAAAATTCTTTCTGTTAGCCGTTCTATGGTATGGCCACAGCATCCAACATCTCCTATAAATAGCCCTTTAGAGTAGTCATATCAAGTTGGTTTTGCTATATTATTAATAAACTGACAGGTCTAAAAGTCAAATTCAGATAACGCAAATAACTAAACTATAAAAAAACTACAAATATTTTGGTAAAGCTCAAGGTATTTACAAAAATCGGCGGTAAAAAGCTGTAGAATTCATATTTGAAAATTATCTGTGAGTTAGGCATTAGTGATCATCAGCCCCATTCTATAAAAAAAAAGTTGCTAACTAACCACTTAGAAACGTGATTAGTTAGCAATATTTTTTTACAAAATCGGTCTGATTAATTAATAAAACATCAAAACACCCACAAAAACATAGCTAAATAACAATTTCTTTTAATAATCAAGAAGTTTTGAGACCTAAAACAATTTGAGTAGTAAATATGTACAGAAAATGCGACATCTGCTGATCATAATCTTTAAAGAAAAACATCCACCCAAACTCAAATTTTTCCTCGTTTAAAAAACAAAATAAAACGACCATAAGTTATTCATCACGTTGGGCTTTTATGGCGTTACTTATCCGTCAAATGAAAAATACACGCGACGCTGATATATCGCCTGGAAACTGCGCGATATTTCCACCACCGAGCAACGACGCTGCCGGTGTCTATTAAACCGCCAAAGTTTTAAACGGGCAGCAGCAGAAGATCTTGGTCGGGGCCGCCGCGACCTGTTCAGATATAAATGGAGTTCGCAAAAGTTGGCTGTGTGGTCACTTAGGAATGCCGTCTGGATTATGTAACTTTAATGGTCTTTTGAAATTTTCCTCCGGTCTTCCGCCATGGTCTTATCGTGAGTGGGGGAATATTATGAATGTGGAGAGGGCGCCCTGTCGAAATAATGTGTACAAGTTTTCACATAAATTTTATTGAGGAAACGTTTGAACTAAACCGGGAAACTACGAGGACTTTACTACTCCGATGTCGGATAACAAATTAGAGATCGAATCGGAGATTTTTCTCTATGAGTGGGATGGATAAAAAGAAAACTGGAAGAAGTTGATAAGACCTGGAAAATATTGAAAATGTTGGGTTAGGGTGAAGGAGCATAACAAGGATAATGCACTCCTGTAAGAAATACGGCTGTTATCTTTATATGACAATGGCGCTGAACTAAACTTTTTAAAGTTACCGATTATTTCGTAGAAATATCCGAGAGTTTTTAGTTCATTACATTTATTTAAGGAACATGAAAAGAGAACATTGCTACTCATTATGCAATTATTTGCAACTGTTTACACTAACTTTTCTTATGTAAAAGTTCCCAAAATCATTATGGGAAATATTTGTTGACGAAGTGAACCCAATTCAAGTTCTCTACAGATATTATTCCTTCTGGAAAACGTCCGTTAGAGTTTTTACTAATTGGCAGAGGTGCCGGATTATTTTCAGTTTTGCTTTATTAGCCAGGTTGATAAGATAAAACAAAAATATTATTGAGAGAACGTAGCTCAAAGGTAAAACAGATTAGTAACCCTGAAAACTACATCCGTCTACCGATTTTTCGGTAACACTTTCTTGGTGCTATTTCGAAATTAATAGGGTATTCCGGTCATGTCAAAATTTAAGCAGATATTCGGTTTAACCTATTGTACAATTTATGAGGATTCATATAGTTAAGCTATGAGCTTTTTGATTTAGTTTTTTTATAAGATAATTGCAATTAAAAGTGCATTTCGTTTGAATTCACCGACCACTCTCGGAAATACACGATGATTACCGATCCCTAGTAGCGGTGGCAACAGCGGACAGCTCTCGAACAGCTGATCGGCCAAGTTGACGGTTGGCGACCCTGTTGTTTGACAACGAATAAAGGTACCTTTTTTGAGAGATGATTTGATCATTGAAACTTGAAGCCAAACATCTCTCATCTCGCTAGTCGGCAATGTAAAGAAAACTTATCAGAAGTTACTGTTCTACTGCTGTTATAGCCCGGCACAGAACAATGTCGGCGTTGGAGTTTATACATTTTGAACAAGTGTTTGATATAACCTCAATAAACAAAGCAGGTGTCAACAAACGAGCGATTCTAAACGTTGACACAACAGAAGACCAAAATTTACTACGTGCACCCTAGATATAGCAACGTTGTCAAGTCGCTCACTTTGAGCGGTCTTTGTGACGTCACAAAGACCAATCCTAATTCAAACGATTTCACTTAATTTAAAACAATGTTTGATATTTTATTTGTGAAGTAGCAAACAGTAGCACCCATACTTTGTAAAAAATGACAATTTCAAAAACACCGGAATACCCCATTCAGTAGTTAATTTAGTAGCAAGATGTTTACATACGAGGCGCCAGGCGAGTGTACAATCGTGCGAGTGACCATTATGGACGGATTATGTTGAGAGACAACGAGAAATAATGTGAAATGAAATTTTACGTAACTTTTCTACTTTTGAAGACTGATCTACAAAAGACTGGCAAAAACTGCTTTGGAATTGAAATTAGTGGTTTTTGTTTGAATAAAAATTCTGGGAGTTTTGAAGAGCACTTAAAAATAATAAAAAAATGAGACGTTAGAAATATGGAAATATGATTAGAAAAACAATCAGGGTACTATTTTATAAAAAAATATGTATTTAGACGTCGCAACCGGATGTAAATGTTAAGAAAACGAATAACGAACGTTGACGCAATCGGAAACACGTTATTTTCTAAAAATTAATAAAAAAATTCTAACAAAATAAAAAACCTTTAGGTTCACGACATTTTATAGATATCCAGTAATTGTTTAGTCTACAATTTTATAATAATCCATTCTAAATGACGACCGCAGCAAACAGCAAACAAAAATCGACCAAGTGACAACCGATTCTGGTATGCTTCTTCCCTTAAATCCGAATCTGAATGCAGTCTAGTTTTAATTTATGGTGTTTCTTTTCTGGTACTCAAATTATAGATTCAACTCATAATTTATGTCTTCTGATCCAGATTCTACAATAGTATATTATAATACAAGTTTTATAAGACAAAAATTGGCGCACCCAAATGGAACGAGTGCGCCAATACCTCTTATAAAATGAGTGTTATATACTACTTTTTCTACTTTACCACATTAAATTTACATACATTTCGAAAATTGCGGTTGTCATCTTACAATCTAGAGTAGTTTCATATTCAACAGTTGGTAGTTGTGGTAAAATTCACAGATACGATTGACGCGAGCCAATAGCGATTGAGATGTCAGCCTTATTTGACACTTGACGTCAATATTATCAATCTTGGAAAACTAAAAGTTACTAAAAGTTTGTGATCTAGTATTTTCATAACGACACCGAAAGCGGTTTCATTATGAGTTTATAACGAACGCAAAGTAGAAAAACAAAGAAAAGAGCACCAGTAGGGTTTATACAAAAACCGGCTCCTTCGGTTTAAAAAAAAACTGTTTTTAAATTTTTGCAGACAAAATTCATATAATTAAGCAGTATTAAATAGTTATACATATTTTAATACTGTAATAATTACTGAACCACTAAAATATAACCAAATATAATTACACCTTACTCCATACGAAACAAAATACTTAAATAAACAACTAAACCTGAGAAATATAATAAAACAAAACAAAATATCCTGAAAACGATTACTTAATATGGTGCTTATTTTACATAGTAAATTAAATTGTTCTCTTCTGTGTTATTTCATGATTATTTTGATGGCCTTCACATTAATAAGTTTTTGAAACAAATTAAAAATATGTAATCATAGCCCAATATCTAGAACAACTCTGGACTAGCATAATATACAGGCTGTCCCGCTATTTTCCCGAAAAACAGTTGTTTCAGAGGTTAAATGTCATGAGTAAAAATTTCCGTATGGACTTATGTTTTATTTATTCCTTACGTAAATTTATTTACTTTTATTTTTGTTATGAGTACTAATTGTGTTCTTTCTTCGTTTTTGCGCTTGTTTGATATGTATTTGTTACATTTTCTTTATTTTGTTAATATTTCAAAACGGCTTAACTCTTTAAGAATTTGAAAAACAATTAGGTCCATATAGAATTTTAGTCAGAATAATATTAACTTTCTTAAATAATTAAGATAATCAGATTTTGTGAAATGTTCCGATACCTTTTCTCAGATGTTTATTTATTATTTCTTGATTATGTTAAAAATTTAGGTAGATATACAAATTTGTGGTAATAAATAAAATGATGTTTTAATACAAAATATACATTTTTACAGGAAAAACAGAAAATTCAAACAGAATGTCAAGATTTCTATTTATTTCTGGACATAAAGCTGGGTTAGATTTATTTTTCAATAATTATTTCTTCAAATAAACTAAATCCCCATGCATTATTACGAAATATAGACATGCAATTTATATGAGATTACCAAGAAAGTTTGTGAAATAAAAATTAATACCTATATACAGTAGACTCTCCTACAACGCGGTTTAGTATTACGCGTTTTATTAAAACGCGTTATAGGAATTTGAGGATCGCAAATTTTGACGCATGCACGTTGTACGAGAATCGTGTTATATGAAGATGTAGTCGTAAAATTTTAAGCACGTTTGTAGTATTTCGCGTTGTAGGAACTGCGTTATAGGAGAGTCTACTGTAATATATCTAGCCCAAAACTAAATTACTTAATTCACCACATGACCAAGTATCACAACACAGCAACACACCAAACATCCCCCGCGAATACTACCCCCACCACAAAATTAATATTGACACAACTCCACACACGTTCATACACCGCCCGTCTCCCAATTAGCAGCACTTGTTAGCTTATAATTCCACGTATTAGCCTCAACATCCTCCGGCTTGACATCCTTTGAGTCCTTCGTACACTCATTAACTTTCCTTCAACCTACATAAAAACAGTCAAAGGCGCCACTACAGCAAACTAACAATTTGTTTTAATTTGCCAGGTCGATACAGAGTTGATGACGTCATTCAGGAAGCTCGCGAGGACTGCTATCTGGCAACGCTCAGGATTAAGGATGCGGACGCTACAGACTCCAGGGCCTACTATCTGGCCGTTGAAAACGACAAGGGAACAGACAGGCACGCGGTCCAGCTTTATGTCAATGGTGAGTAATATCTAGATGATTTTTTGTTGGTTTTTCTTGGAGGAAATGAGCCATGTATCAATAAGTTGATGAATGAGGGGGGGGGAATCTAGAGGATTTCTTTGAAATTGGGGATTATTTGTTACAGAAAATAGAGCGATGTGGGCTTTGAAATGGTTGTAATTACGTTGGGATTGAGTTCTTTGGAACGGAAAAGTCAGTTTTTTTAGTCTTTTTACTGATTAATTATTGACAGAAAAGTTCTTGACTGTTCGTTTTTTACGTAAAGCAATCTATGCGGATTAAGGATGGTCCAAAAAATTGACTTTTCGCTAGAGGGCAACGACCACCCCCCAATCTGTTCCTTTTGCAGAAAAAAAAATTTCCCTCAAATTTTAGAAAAATCTGTTAACGTTAACACGTGCCACCGAACACCTCAAATTTCCGATTTAAAATACCTTGCAAATATGCATCTTTCTTCTTTTTTTTCATGATTCGGTTTTAAAAAAAAAAGTTGCGGGAGATAATCAGATATTGTTCAGAACTCCCCAAGGAACATATCCACCGCCCACCCTCTCCGTAGTACCCTAAATATGAGGCAAAAGTTTCCCCAAATTTACAATTTTAGAATGATACGTGGTTTATTATTTCTTTGGCAGAAGCGATTGTTATTGGATTATTGACATATTTTTTTGTCATTTATTAACGTATTTGATTTATTAGCTAAATTGTTTAAACAAAGATAGAATAGACGATGTAATGAACATATTTTTCCATTTTTTGAAGAAGTTATTATTATTGGCAATATTAAATTATTGGCTGTTTTGTCATTTATTAACTAATTAGCAATTTTTTAAACAAATACCATTTGTTTAAACAAATACCATTTGTTTATACAAATATATACAATGTTGAGGACATATTTTCTATTTTTAAAGGAAATTATTATTAGGATATTGGCATTTTTTGGCAATTTACTAACTAATTGCCAGTTGTTTGAACAAAATACCATTTGTTTACTGAAATATACAATGTTACGGACATATTTTTCTTTTTTTTTGAGAAATTATAATTAGCATTGTTTGTAATTAATTAACTAGTTTGCAATTGTTTAACCAAACACCATTTGTTGGTTGCAACCACATTACTGACCGATATCGTAAAATTACAAAAAAGACCAGAAATTCTATAATAATTCTTGCCAAGAAATACGTACTGACATTGATTATTACTATTTAAACAAATTTATTTGTTCAAACAATTGCACATTAAGTAACAAATTACAAACAACAGGCCAACAATGTAACAACAATGTTCCTCACATCTGCGTGGCATGCTTCGTACTAGTCTACGAAGAGATTCTTGGGGTATGCTTTCCCATTCCTCAATCAGGGCTTGTGTCAGTTCCTGTATGGTTAGTGGCGGATTAGGGCGCTTGCGTACACGGCGGTCAAGCTGACCCCACACGTGTTCAACAGGATTCAGGTCAAGACCTAAAGCCGGCCATTCCATGACCTGCATTACACGTTCTTGTAAAAAGTTTCTGGTGGTGCCGACGGTATGTGGCTTTGCATTCTCCTGCATTAGGATGAAATTTTGACCGACGCCATCTACAACAGGCACCACATGGTCCTCCAAGATGTTTTCGATTCAATTCATGGCATTTAGTCTACTAGGAACCACAACAAGATCAGTTCTGTTGTCTATACTGATTCCAGCCCAAACCATCACAGATCCACGACCAAATCTATCCACTTCCTGTATAGGAGCGGCTGCATAGCGTTCACCAGGACGTCTATATACACGTACTCGATCGTCCCAACGAGTTAAACGTAATCTGGACTCGTCTGCAAACAGTACAGGCATCCAGTGACGGAAGTTGCCAATCGCGGAAGGCGTGGTGCGCGGACAGGTCTTCTTGATTTAAAATTCGCTTCTTTTAATCTGTTTCTAACAGTTTGATCAGAAATTTCGTTTAGGAGGTCTCGTGCTATGGCAGTACGCTGACGTAGAGAGTAAATGATTCATCGGTCTTGATTTTGAGTAGTTTTTCAATTTCGACCTTGTCCAGCTCTTCTAACATATTGGTCATTCTCCCGAAACCGATTCCATAAACGCTGAATAACAGGAGAGGAACTCGAAAGTCCCTGCTAACGTGTCGAATAGAGTGGCCATGCTGAATAAGGGCGACAGCACGAGCAACTTGCACTTCACTAAGATGCCTCATTTTACTTCGAATGACGTTTCTAATCAACGAAAATTGCCAACTGAATTCATTTGTCATCAAATTTGATTTGCCTAAAAATATGCGATACCTAGTTTTTCATCATGTTTTAAGTAAAATTCAACGTTGGAACTGAAGACGGGGAAACCCGAAACCGGTGTGCAAGATTAGGAAATAAACCTCATCAACCACATTACGACCTTTAACTTATTGAAATTCGGCTAATTTCAATAACTGGTTTAAACATCAGACCCCGCCTGTTTATCACAATTGCCATTTTCGTAGAACGAATCCGTAGAATGACAAATAGTTCCGCATGTTTATATTGGACCCTTCAATAGCACCGTAATACCCTAGAACCTTTTCCTTTCTCCCCACAAAATTATATTTAAAATGTCTAGTCTTCTCTCGAACAGAATACCGAAGAAAGTACCTACAAAGAACCGGTATAAACAAAGGACCAACAAAAACCCTCAATGCTCACCACCGACACCGCAAATAAGGCCCTCTCGTCCGCTTTGGCACCGCCGCCGTCATCACCGAAAATAATTCCATCGTCTGCCGAATGAAGTGGTGGCAGAATTCCCACCCACAGAATAATTTATGCCGAAAGTATAAAGGGGTACTTAAATTGATTTCCAGGACGTCTCCTTAGCTTCCCCATAAATAATTCATGCTCGCGCCGGCGTTCGCGGTCTCCCGTAATGTATTCCCCGCGAAATTCTTCTTCTCATCTCATTGCAGCGGGAGCGCGGAGCGCAGCGATTAGCAAGTAAGGTGGAGGGTTAGGAGAGGGAGGGTGGATTTTAAACTTGGGACACATTCGGAGCTGTATTTGCATGTTAGATGGTTCGAAAAATCCCATCAGCCAAACTAGATAACTACTCGAGAGACGAGGAGGAGCCGTGTCCTCTCGAGTCCTTTGATCCTGATACTGCCTAGGGAATACATTACACCCGGAAGCTCGTCCTGGAGGATCGATGAATTAGATAGAATTATCTCGGCTCGTACTACACGTTTTTCGGTTGTTTTGGTTCGATTTTTTGATGGAAATGGATGCATTATAGACACACTCAACGGGTAAAGCTTTGATGATAAGGATAATGCTGGGCATACTGTTGCTTAATGATCGGAACTTTGTCAAGTGCCCAGTAATTAAACCATTATCGACAAAATTTGATTATGGAGTGGGGTATTGGTTTAACATTGAGTATAGAGTTGCAATGACAAAATAATAATAATAAAATATATTGGCACTTCTATTCATACCTTTTATTTTACATGCAAAACTGGCAATATTAAATGAGAAGCGTTTCCAAATTTATACTTTTGCGTTATTAATTTACATTTTTAAGTGCGTTTTTGTAATTTTCGTTAGTTATATGCCGTTGAAGTATACCTATGATTTGCCTAGAACTATTATTTAAAAAGTTACAGGTTTCGAAAAAAGTGTTCCCCTAATTTCTTTGAGCAGTGTATTTATTCTAACTACGTATTATAATGTTATTAGTTGAGTTATTAAAATTGTCATAATTTTATATTCTATTAAAACTAACATATTTACATTCAAACCAAACGTCGTGCAAAACCCCAGTCAATTCTGGCGACTGTAGGGACAGACCTTTTGTAATTACTCAATTTTTTGTAAATAGATTATCAACAACATACACTTTTATTACATCGTGCCTGAGAAAAATCATTTCTGGCTATCTGCTGATTATTCAAATACAGATTTTACATTTTTATTTGTATATAATTTTATATTTTTATTTGCACGGGAATGCGACTTCAAGGAATACTTCGTTCCTATTTTCGCAAATCCGACGACAAAATTAAATAAGAACCTAAAAAGGAAATGCACCCTTACGTACAATTCCCCCGCTCCACTCGCAATTAAATTTAAATCTGAAAAGGCTCATCCCTCGTCTCCGCGAATTATCCCGCAGACTTGCAGAATTGAGTAAGGCCGCGCTCGCGTAAAAATTGAAAAATTTCGTCATCCCCCTCCGAATACGAGAGAAGAAAATGGTGAATATTTAAATCGAGGACGACCGACCCGAATTATGAGAATTCGTTAACCCCTTTCACGTGACTCATCAATCATTCATAAGCCTCCCTCATAATTGAAGATACATTAGCCGAATCGAAATAAATTTACAAATCAATGCCACTCAAGACGGCAGGTACGAGAAAATTTCACGACAGAGCCTCGTTCCTTCGTCCACTAATGAATCCTTCAAGTGGCCTTGGCCTCGAGGTCCTTCTTAGGTACTTTTCGCCCTCTAGTGAGACCGTCAAGGCCTATTTATACTAGAATCTGTAACGTAAATCTGTTAAGAAGGTAACACCGTAAAAAGGACTAAAAACGACGAAAAAGACGAAAAGGACAAAATAGGACAAATAGCACGAAAATTGCAAAAAAGGACGAAAAGGACAAAAAAAGGACGAAACCGACAAAAAAAGGACGAAAAGGATAAAAAAGGACGGAAAGGAGCAAAATGGACGAAAAGTACCATCTAGGACGAGAAGCTCCAAAAAGGACGAACAGGACCAAAAAGGACGAAAAGGACCAAAAAGGACGAAAAGGACCAAAAAGGACCATCAATGACGAGAAGCTCCAAAACGGACGAAAAGGACCAAAAAGGACGAAAATAACCAAAAAGGACGAAAAGGACCAAAAAAGGACAAAAAGGACGTAACGGACAAAAAAGGACGAAAAGGTCGAAAATGACAAAAAGGACAAAAAGGACCGAAAAGGACGAAAAGGACCAAAAAGGACAAAGAGGACGAAAAGGACAAAAAAGGACGAAAAGGACCAAAAAGGACGAAGAGGACCAAAATGGACCAAAAGGACAAAAAAGACAAAAAGGACGAAAAGGACGAAATTTACATATCAATGCCACTCAAGACGGCAGGTACGAGAAAATTTCACGACAGAGCCTCATTCCTTCGTCCACTAATGAATCCTTCAAGTGGCCTTGGCCTGGAGGTCCTTCTTAGGTACTTTTCGCCCTCTAGTGAAACCTTCAAGGCCTATTTATACTAGAATCCGTAACGTAAATCTGTTAAGAAGGTAACACCGTAAAAAGGACTAAAAACGACGAAAAAGACGAAAAGGAGAAAACAGGACAAATAGGACGAAAATTGCAAAAAAGGACGAAAAGTACAAAAAAGGACGAAACCGACAAAAAAGGACGAAAAGGATAAAAAAGGACGAAAAGGACCAAAAGGACGAAAAGTACCATCTAGGACGAGAAGCTTCAAAAAGGACGAAAATGACCAAAATGGACTTTAAGGACCAAAAAGGACGAAAAGGACCAAAAAGGACCATCAATGACGAGAAACTCCAAAACGGGCGAAAAGGACCAAAATCGACGAAAACGACCAAAAAGGACGAAAAGGACCAAAAAAGGACAAAAAGGACGAAACGGACAAAAAAGGACGAAAAAGACAAAAAGGACGAAAATGACCAAAAAGGACGAAAAGGACCAAAAAGGACGAAAAGGACCAAAATGGACGAAAAGGACAAAAAAGACAAAAAGGACGAAAAGGGCCAAAAGGTACGAGAAAATTTCACGACAGAGCCTCGTTCCTTCGTCCACTAATGAATCCTTCAAGTGGCCTTGGCCTGGAGGTCCTTCTTAGGTACTTTTCGCCCTCTAGTGGGACTGTCAAGGCCTATTTATACTAGAATCCGTAACGTAAATCTGTTAACAAAGTAACACCGCAAAAAGGACTAAAAACGACGAAAAAGACGAAAAGGACAAAATAGGACAAAAAGTACAAAAAAGGACGAAACCGACAAACAAGGACGAAAAGGATAAAAAAGGACGAAAAGGACCATCTAGGACGAGAAGCTCCAAAAAGGACGAAAATGACCAAAATGGACGATAAGGACCAAAAAGGACAAAAAAGGACCATCAATGACGAGAAGCTCCAAAACGGACGAAAAGGAGCAAAAAGGACGAAAATGACCAAAAAACGACAAAAAGGACGAAACGGACAAAAAAGGACGAAAAGGACAAAAAGGACGAAAAGGACCAAAAAGGACGAAAAGGACCAAAAAGGACAAAAAGGACGAAAAGGACCAAAAAGGACGAAAAGGACTAAAAAGGACGAAAAGGACCAAAATGGACGAAAAAGACAAAAAAGACAAAAAGGACGAAATGGATCAAAAAGGACGAAAATGACCAAAAAAAGACGAAAAGAACCATCAAGGACGAGAAGCTCCAAAAAGGACGAAAAGGACCAAAAAGGAGGAAAAAGACCAAAAAGGACAAAAAGGACAAAAAAGGACGAAAACGGCCATCAAGGACGAAAAGCACCAAAAAGGACGAAAAGCAACTGGACAAGAAGTTTTGCATCTTTGAGATTGAATTGTGAAGTGGCCTTTAAAAACGGCGGACCACTTGGTAATATTACGGTGCAGACGTTTTATTACTTTCCGGACGTAGAGTTGTGATTACTTCGGAGCAATATTAAGTCAGCTAGTAATTAAAGAAGTTCTTAAAAGTTCGGCTGGCGGTAATTAGCCCGGCCGCTTGACACGCTTATCGCGAAGGACGTATGTGCGCTGTGAAAAAGTTCAAGTTTGGTAATCGTAAAGTGGAAAAACACGACGTCGGAAATGTTTTAAAGTCCCCGCCCAGCCAGATTTTAAAGCGAACTCGGCGTAGCGTGAAAGGTAAATGTGAACGGTAATATGGAAACAACGCATATTTTTTTCAAACAGTTACGATTTTCTTTTTGTGGAAGTTATATTTTTATAATACAAGGTAGGCGGGCCATTTCAATCTTTTCATTATCTTCTCTGGTAATATGATTTCATCCGAAAAAAATAAAGATGAACGAATCTTTTCTTGTAGAAAGAGCCATAAGGATGTTTTATTGTAGATGGCACTAGTATCGTGAAAACGAGGACAAATTGTGTTTTAATGGAATAGTTTATTATTTATTATATTCCATACTTTGAATGTATTGTTGTACTTTTCCACAAACGGCATTTTAATAGAAAATACGATATCTGAACCATAGGAAATATGTATAAAGTGTGATGATATTTCAATAAAAGGTATTCATATTGAACAACTACCTATATCTCTTTACCATGAACATCAATTTTATAAAGGACATGTACCCTTATTTGGTAAACTTTTTTTAATATACGCATTTTTCAACACCGAAATCTTGTTTATGTTTTATTTCAGTACAATAAAAAAACAAATAAAGTTAATGTTAAAGTACTAGCCACCGACTATGGACACTTACTTATGATAAAGGAATTAGTTATAAAAAAAAAGTTAAAGTCGTTTGAAATAACAGCAGAACTGTATTTTAAGCGGCTCTGGCTTCTTTAGGAATTGAAAAACCCAATAAGTCGACATGAAACTTTTTACTCAGAGTGATATTTACTTGTAGCGAAACAAGCATCTAAAAAGTTTCATATGTAATTTGTTTCTTCTTTCATTTGCTTATTTAGTTTACTTTTAATATTTTTAATAGAATTTGGAATTGAGTTTTTACTTAAATGTGTTTACTTTTATTATTTTAATGGATATTGATTGTGTTCTTACTTCAATCTTGCATTGTTTGATTTATTTATTTTTCTTTATTTTGTTAATATTTCATGTCGCTTTAACTTCTTAAGGAGCAAGTGTACCCCACTAATGAAAATTTTTGTTAGTGTTTTTAGAAAAACTATTTGCAATGGAAACTAACCACAGGTGATATAAGACGTAGAAAAACGCATGAAACAAACGCTAACGTCAAAGGTGTCTTAGAAAAACCAATTTTTTTCTAAATCGCGGGTTCGAAATCACGTAAAAACGATAAATAATTCAAACTAAGTTCATAGGTAAAACCTTTCTATTTTTTATGTTCTATTTTGGAAAGTCATTTTCATAAAATAATAATGTATACCAAAAAAAATGAATGTCGTTATTTAATATTTTATTACTTTTATATACTTTCCAATATGCAATACTACATCAGGAAACCACTGTTCATATCTCTACAATGCGTATTAACGCTAGGATTTCGAACCTACGGTACACTTCCGGTAGACTACATCGTTAAGGATTTGAAAAAAAAAAAGATTCGGTCTATATATTTTACTCATTTACTTCCTAAAAATAATTTTTGCGAGGAAAAAAGTGGGACACCCTGTGGAATGATAAAAATAAATGCAATTTCAAAGAAAAGAAAGAAACTGACCGGATATTATACAATAACGTAGATACAATTATTCCAAAAACAGTTCATTTTGACACATCATGTAAAAAATAATTGATATATGTAGTTCAATATTATGACCACGATCTAAAAACTAGTTGTCTTGAAAATGATAAAACCTTGGATTCTAAAAAGATGTAAAAGAGCGTAAAAAAGAAAGTAAAAAAGATGGTAGAGAGATAATGTGTTTATGCTTGCAGACAATAAAGCAATAACTAAAAAATATGGGAATTAACAGTTACTAACATGTTGCAAATAATTAAAAATCCGTCCTAAGGGTCAACCCCTTCATACAAAATTAGTTTGGAATATTTTCGTTCACACAAGAGGCGAACTTTTCATGATAACGTTAAGTATTAATAACGTTTTCATGATAATTAAAATGGGCCAGCATGTATAATAAAAATGTAAAAAGCTCGTGCGTGAATTCAGTTTTTCCGATCAGCCTTTGTTTCCGAAATATCGCAGTTTTTATGACTTTTGGCTAAATTCTTTCTGTATATTTACAGGATAGTAAAAATGTTAGTCTACTATTCACGTATTATGCGTTGTTAAGTTTGCATTAGAGCTTGTGGCGGATATTTTAGCGTACTATTGTAATGTAAATAATCAATTTTTATTGTCCATAAATTTTTTGTCCACGTTCTACTTTTGTTTAGTAATTTAACGAGGTCGCAAAACTTTAAAATCACCAAAACAAAGGTAGATCAGAAAAGAACATTTCGCCTTTATACTTCTGACACTTAATTTTTGCGTCCAACTCTTTATAAAGATTCAAAGATATCCTCAAAAATTAGAAACTAGAATCTAGAACCTCAAAAATATGCCAGAAAATCACCTCCCCTACAAATTTCATTTATCTATCCTTTATATGTTGTTATGAGTCTCCCGATATATTACAGAATCTGTTTCTCCAGCATCATTTCCACCTAAAATCCCCCACCCCAAAAACCCGCGAATCACCATCCATAAACCCCCATAATATTTCATACCCGCACATAAATTGAAAACGCGAACTCTTCCACACGGCTGAAAAGAAAAAAATTGAACTTGAACCATAAGACCCGGTATTAAACCGCGCCTCGTCTGCCAGCATTTTTATTCATTTGCGTGATACATCTCTCCCGCACCGCACCGTTCAAACCGGCCAAACACGTCCTTCCAACCGCTGATCCTTACAAATGTTCCCGCTAAATGAACGGCAATTTATTACTGACATGTATTTTTTCTTTCTTTCTCTCGCACTCTCTCTCACTCTCTATCTCTCTCTCTAGCCTTTTTGCTATGCCGCCCCCTTTACAGCTTACTCTTCTTCTGTTTGCAGAACCGTTACAGATGAGCACGCTGGTGAGCCTAGTCGCCATTGGATTAGCAGCGCTGGTTCTGATAGTCTCTGCGTGCGTTTATGCTATCCGCACGGAAAAATGTTGCTTCTCACGTAAGTAGATTTTATACGCTTTCAGCTGTCGATGTGATAGAGTTGTAAGGTTTATGTTTAATCTGTGTTGATGCTTTTAAGTCTTTAAATATGAAAAAAAAACTTTAAAGATATTATTCTGATATACAGTGAGCGCGTAAAGTATGGAAACATGACAACATCTCAAGAACGGTTTGCTATTTTAAAAAATCCTCGAACACGCCGATTTATAATTATCAATATACCTTATGATATCAAATTTATTTTTTTACCTTCAATTGTTTTTAACAGACTACGTTATCAACTTTTTTTTAAATGACAATCCTATATTTTTTTAATGAATTTGACAGATCTTTTAATTGTCTTAATAGTAGCTTCAAATTTGTATGGCCTAATGGCTAATTGTCCTCGAGAAAAGGACAATTGAAGGTTATGAAATGAAAGTGACAAAATCTCCGCAACGGCTCGACCGACATTTTGGAATTAAGTATTTTGCGACCATGTGAAGTCACTGGCGTTATTATCGCCTACAGTTTCTGAGATATGACCTTAAACTTTTGAGTTTGAAATAGAACACCCTGAATATTTTGACATTTTCTGTTACAGTCTTCCATTGCCAATTCAATGTTACGACGCTTGTTACAGTATTATATCAAAAACATCTAGAAATTAACAAAAATCTTTATTACTAGGTCTAAACATTATCAAAGAAAAAGTTGATAGCAAAAAATAACAACAAAAAAATAAACGGATCAAATTTAAAACAATGTGTGTTCTTGTCCATGGTTGAGAATCCTCATAAACCAACTAGAGTACTTGCAGTAGAAAATGTAATAATGTTTTGTTATCAATTTTTTCTTTGTTAATTTTCAGACTTAAGTAATAAAGGTTTTTCTTAATTTCTAGATGTTTTTGATATTATAATGAAGACTGTAACAGAAAATGTCAAAATATACAGGGTGTTCTATTTCACATTCAAACGTTGCATCAACGATAATAACGCCAGTGACATCACATGTTTGCAAAATACTTAATTCCAAAATTTCGTTAAATTCGGTCGAGCCGTTCCGGAGATTGTCACTTTTATTTTATAACCTTCAATTGTCTTTTTCTCGAAAATTTTCTTATATAAGGCCATACAAATATTATCCTGCCATTAAGACAATTAAAAGATCTGCCAAATTCATTAAAAAAATGTAGGGTTGTCATTTAAAAAAAATGTCGATAACGTCATCTGTTAAAAACAATTGAAGGTAAAAGAATTAATTTGATATAAGGTATATTTTGATAAATTATAAATACGTTCGAGGATTTTTTAAAATAGCAAACAGTTCTTGAGATTTTGTTTCCATGCTTGGCGCGCTCACTGTATAAAGACATCTGTAATTCAGTAAAAAAATATAGTTCTTGATGATTTAGGTACATCGAGGTTATGTTTGAGACACGATCTTAACTTACGTGATTGCGTTATACAATGAAGAATGCGAATAAAAATACAATGTCAGAATTGTATAATTTTAAAATACCATAAGTGGAAATCAATACAAGAATTTTACAGCATGAACAATAAAAAACTATTAAAAAAATAAAAAACTACATTGTATTTGCAAACCACAATTATCTTAATGCCATCATGAAACGTCACTACGAAATTTTTATATGTGATGCAAATAATTTATGACATATTCGACCCTTTTTTGAAATGGCAACCCCATATTATTTGTACTAATATTGATAGATCTGTTAATTGTCGTAAAGGTAATTCACAACATTTATCGCCTTACATTAAAAAATCTTCGAGAAGAAGATAGTTGAAAATTAGTGTAATATTTATGTTAAAATGATGCATATCACATAGGGTTATTGCGTTTTTTGACTTTTCTTTTATGGAGCCGTTCGCACCCCATTTGAAGAATCGCTTAGACCAGACAATAGAAATTTTTGCGTGACAAAAATAGTATCAGGAAGTCGACGGTCCCAGGTCACGTGGAACAGTCCGTAGATGTATTGTGATGTGTTTTCGACTCGAAAATATCAATACTTAGTTTGTTATAAACAAAAATCTCAAAAAATCGTGCTTATTTTCCGTTTTTCGTAAAGAATGAAAAAACGAAAAAAATCAAGCCCTGTGCAAAAACTAATCATCGGACAACGCCTGGGTTGTGCACACTCAAAGTACCTATTGGTACCTATCAATCGCTACTATCTCGCGAAAATCCTGCGCTACAACTATAAAACTGGCGGTTATGAATTTTTAAAAAATCGCAGACTTTACCGTTATTTCTAAATTTTCTTCGTTAATATTAATCCAATCGAGTTCGTGTAAGGCTCATTTTTTGGAAAGCATCAAGGTTGCTCCATCGGTTCAGCTTTTAGAAGCAAAAAGCGAAAAAAAAAACGATTTTTGCGACAATACCAAGCCACTACCTATTCAAATGCTTGAATATTCTGACGTTTCCGGCACTCTACATATTTCATTGCCTACTATATGTTAAACAAAATCCGTCACAGTCAGCAACAGTATCAATTATTTTGCCATAACATTTTTTAATAATCTACCCCATTCGGTGGGTTTGTATCCTGCAGTTAAATTTTAAGTATTTATCCGCAAATTTCTTATTTCTCTAGCGTCATTTAGTTTTAATGAATATTTAAATTCCAATCTAGAAATTAGTTAATTTTTTTCTGTATTTCTTTCTTGTGTTGACTAGTGTAAGCATATTGCAATGTATGTTTTTCCACAATAAATATTATTGTTATTATTTTCAGGGCAATTAATTCTACCCAAAAAGCAAATTTCATATTCAATTCGTAAAAGGTTTTTCCCTAAAGTTACCAATATTTTCAATCCAAAAATTTAATTAAATTACTAGCATTCCAGGTAGTAATAAATAATGTTCTCAACAATAAAATAAAATAATCCAAAATTTACAGAATCTCTATCATAACTGCTTAATTTTGTTGCAGAATCTCCATCTATACTAAAGAACTTTTAGATAGGGAAACACTTTGGTCCAAAAGTGCCTTCTTACCCTTTGTATCCATAAACTAATATCCGAAGTAAAAATCACGATATCGCCTCCCCGTTACTTTCGCTCGGAGTAAATAAAAATCGCATGGCTGTCGTGAAACGTTTGACGTCGGAAGGGATTGGCCACGATAAGGAACAAAAACATAAACCGGATAGTGTATTCCCTTAATTTTACAGTGTCGCGTAAATATTTTATGAGCACCCGGAGATAGTGGGAAAACTCACCGGGCCCCGCCCATGGGGACATTCTAGATAAAGCGGACGACGTAAAATGCGACTTTCCGTTTTCTAGCTTCGGGCCATTATGTTTCACTCGCGACGCAGTCTTATCTATCGAAATATTATTTTTCTCGGTTATCTCTTGGTGTGTCTTGGGAAGTTATGATCACTAGAACGATTTTGCCTTAATATTATTGGAGAAGATAGACGCTGAAATAGTACAGATTTTTGGAAAGCATTTGAGGTTTATCAAATTAAGTAATAATTACTCAAAAATTAAAAATAATGAGTTTCTCAGGACCGGACTCAATGTTTCATAGCTCATTTTGTCGAGAATGCCCTTAAGAAATCGACAAAATTAGTTTTTTTTTGACATGAGGGAAACAACGTCCGACATTTTTGTTCTGTATTTTATTATGGTTTCGTCTGTAGTTTTGAATTAATAATTTAGAGAAATGTATTATAAGCTAAACGGCCCAAATTCAGACACTGTCCTAAATTCCGACACATTTCTGTTTAGTTGGATAAAATAAAAAATCTACAACATTGAACGTTATTTTAGGTCATCCGGTTTGTTGATTTGACATTACACTTATCAACCCACAATAGTTTCCTATTCTACCAATGTTCTAACGGTCAGAATATAAACTAGAAGTTTGACTGATCTTGATAATTGAGTGTTATGCTAAAAGTTGATTTTTTCCTTATAAGGTAACTGCAATTCGACTTCTTTTTAAATCGCTACAAGATAAAAGTAATTAAGAAAATTCTAAGAAAATCTATTCAGGCTGATTAAAAATGCTTTATATTTTCAAAATAATACGGCGTACTACTCTTTTAACCACTATTATTTACAAATTTAGGGGTGTCGGAATTAGTTATATGTCAATAAAGCACGTCCGTAAATAAGACATGTGTGACGGAATTGTGTACATGCTTAGAAGCAGAGCTGTGGAGTCGGAGTCGTGGAGTCGGAAAAAATGTACCGACTCCGACTCCGAGTCCAAGTTTAATTATTGTAGAAAAAGAAAAACATGCGAGATGGTTGCTTCAGTAGACAGTCAACAAATAAAACTTAACATTCTATTAGGTTTTTGACAAAGTACCTACCTACATACATATGTAAATAATAAAATTACAAAACACACTATTCAAACGAAAGTAAAGACGATTAACAAAAGTAATCCGGCATAAATTTGAAAAAGTAATTTGAACCATAATTATGGTGCTTTGACGTCAGCTTTGAAAATAATTAAAACTTGTCAGGGCATCCTTGCAAGATGGTTGGAGCTACTCTGTTTCTCACAACAATTTTATAAACGTATTTTGCATTTGATTCTATTTTTATTAAAGTGAATTTTATTTTGTATTATACACTATGTTTTATGGGTGATTTTGTTATTATTAGAGATAGAAAGTTGGTTAAATGGACAAAGTAGTGCCACAACAAAGTTGTATGTTCTATGGAGAAAACAGTTAAATACTTAATGATGTCAGAGATATTTTAAATAAACAAATTACAGAAAGAAATTACATTTTATAATTATGTGGTTATAGCTTTTTTATTTGTGGTCCGATCAGTAGGCCTTTTTGCAACTTATAGACCGTTTTTTATTTGCAATTAAATTGTCAGTTTAAATATGTTTGCCAACAAATTCGCTGGACACAAATAAAACTTCTGTTTTGCTTATTGTTTCAGCAGTAAGTAGTAATTTGATACGCACAAGCTATATGTTTAATACAATCAGATACAATACTAGAAAATAAATTTAATTTCCTAAATTTGTTTCCTTTTTCCTGGTAGTTAGTTTTCATAGCTAATTTAATGTTGCTCGGTTGTATTGCTCTGCGTCAAATTTATGATTATTTACATATGTAAGAGTTTTATTACACATAGTTATTTGAACATTTTTGTATACAATTTTTCTGGAGTCGGAGTCGGAGTCGGTCCACGAAAAATATCTGGAGTCGGAATCGGAGTCGAGAATTTTTTTACCGATTCCGCAGCTCTGGTTAGACGTAATACATATGGCTCTATTGCTGTCTTTACACAAGAAAATAACATACTTTACATCGTTCGCTATATTACAATTAATTCTACGCATTTTATCCAAATTCCGACACGACCGTCGGAATTACGAACATCAATAATCCCTAATTATTACAGGGTGTCGGAATTACAATCATCAATAGTCCCTAATTCCGTCATAAATATCGACAGGCATCATAGGAGATGATGAAATAAGACAGAATGATGCAACACTAGCAGCAGAGAGTGGCGATTTTGGCATTGATACACCTTTGGAGACAACAGTTGAACTGATGCCATCTCCATTAAACAATCATTATTCTGACCCGAAACTCCCAAATAAAGTAAAAAGAAACTTTTCTTCTGTAACAGTAGCTCTAATTGCTTGGAGAGAATATTTGTTAATACAAAAAGGAAGCACAAAAGAAAATAATTCTAGAGAAATAAGAAAGCAAGCGAAAAAGGAACAGAATAAAAAGCTGCGCCAAGAAAAAGAGAACACTAAAGATTCCAGATACAAGAAACATTAAAATACAGAGGAGGTAAAGAGGGCAGACTGAAGAAGATTAAGGACTTATTTATACTGTGTTTCATTAAAAATGGGAAAACATAAATGCTTAATATTTCTTAATAATAAATCTTATTTAACACTATTTAAAACACTTAATATTTATAGTTTCTTTCACGACAAGTGGCAGTAAGCCGCGACATAACGCGCTAACGTTCCTATACGCATTGACGTGTTAGAATGAAATAGCAATCTTCTTTATTTCATTCTAACACATGTCAATGCGTAGGAACGTTTGCGCATTATGACAGCGGCTTACTGCCACTTGTCGTGAAATAAACTCTACTTGAATGTTTATGTTTGTTGGAATAATGTACCACAAGTGTCTGATTTAGGATCACTGTCTGAATTAGGTTCACTGAGGTATCGGATTTCGGATCAAAATATACGCTTTGTGTCGGAATTAGGGTCAATTGTTAAATTTATGAAATATAATATATAAATTACATAACTATTATCAATTTTCTTTAAAAATGAATGTCTGAATTTGGGGCGTTTACCATCTTTCTGTCATTTAGTAGATCATAAATTTCTTTACTACTAAATTTGTCCAAACTAATGTTCAACATGCTGCCCAATATATGATTACTTACAGACATATTGACATATTGTCAAAGAAGAAATCATACGCTATAACAGACATTTTTAGCAAGATAAACTACCTAGTCTGATACTAACAATATTTTAGAAAAATCATAAATTTAATATATCTTTTCGAGTATTTTGGTCACCCTCGTCACGAGATAATAGAGATACACCCAAGAGATAATATTGTGCTGGTCACACCCGTCACAGCTATTTCACAGTCAAAGAAAATCAAGATAATTTTTGCAACAAAATAAGAATCAAAAGCCACCAAAGTTCCATACACTATTTACCTCAGAGCAACCCATATTCATAACTTTACATCTACACAATACTCTTATTTGTCTTTAATATGTTTTGCAAACTGTTCTAGGTAAAGGAGACTTCAAGCCGAGCGACTTAAACGGGTAAGTACTAAGTAGTGCACCAGGTCACCACGCCATAGAGCTATGCAAATCGATACATAATTGCCACTAATTAGACCCAGATATATGGCAATGATTTAGTAATCGTTTCCTGTGCTCGAGAATATTTATGGTTTCCGTTTCGAATGGGGCTCCACGGTTGTCCTCAAAGGCCCATTCCCCCTCTAACTAACCACTACCTATTTGAAAGTCAAATTGCTACCGATGCTACGGCCTACTGTAAACAAACTCCTCGCTTGTTACTTCAAACGGTGATCAATTGTTTTACATGCGAGAAGGGGCTGTTTTTTCTGTATTCGAGGGTAGCACCACGTTTGGAAAGGTTTGGGAAATAAATTTCAACGAAGGTATAAAGGGCGTGTGGTATTAGGGAAGAGCTTAAGCAAGCAGAATGGTTAATTTCATTGACAAAAGTCCGGCGCCTTCGCCATTATTTGTATCAACTTTAGAAATGAGTTTTAGGACTGTAAAAAGGTTATTATGATGACCGTTAAGTGTTTTATGATGAGTTAATGACAATAATTGTTCATAGAATAATATTATTTTATATTATTCTGTATTACAATGATAAAATCAATTCTTTTTTTTTATTACGCTGTACATCTTCACCAAATTTTGTCCGGTTGATCTTGGATAAATTGCTTGTTAAAATTTAGAACCGGAGCTACATATTCGTAATAACATATATTATCAAATATCGAATATTTGAAAAATAAATTCAGCTCTATTCAATTCGTAGCGAGTCCACCTCAAAAATAGATTGATATATGTATTCGACATTGTTTTTTCTCGTAAGAGGTTTAGAGATGCAAATGAATGAATTCTATTTTTAATGTAAAAACCATACGTTAATCAAAAAAAAATCCAGAGACCAGATTTGGTAAGAAAGGAATGAGGATTTCAAAAGTAATTTTTACTTTAAGCAAAAGCAGTGGCGTATCACTTTTCTCTTTGAAATGATTCAGTACAAACACCGCACGAACGCCACTGGCAAGAATAAATAAATATGTTGTACAGCAGAAAATGCCTTTTGATGCATAGAAGATGCGTACTATGTTTCACAAAAATATCTAGAGTCGTAACAAAGTTATCATAAAACTAGTAAGCAAATTATCTTCAGCCGTGCTGAAGTTAAAATACCCGCACCGTAAAATATTGAAAAAAAAAGAAAAAAAAACAAATGAACCGCTTTTGCGCATTCACGAACTTGTCCTTACTTTTTAAGAGAAAAGCTTGTATACCTACCAAATTTCAGATCAATTACTTCAGTTATTACGGCAGTTATCGTGTACACAGACGGACAGACGGACAGACATAGCTAAATCGATTCAGTTTTCAATTCTGATCAAGTCTATATCTGCCACGCTTCCTTAAGGGTGTTACAAATGTTGAATCAAACTCAATATACCCTCACCACATTAAATATGTGGGGGGGTATAAAAAGAATTTTTTTCTTAAAACTTGAGCACCCTGTATTTGCAAAGTTAAAAACTCTGTATAATTGTCGATTTTTATGTTATTTATCATTTGAAGAGAAAAGAAAACGGTTAAAACATATTTTAGTAGAAAAGAAAATTTTGCCTAGCATTTTTATTTACCTAACAAAAAAGTTTTTTTCTTTTTTTGAATGCTCATTTTTAATTTTGTTCTCAAAAGCTAATTAATCTGTATTTCAGACAATATTAAGACATTTACTCAACCTAGTACAATTGGATTTAATAGAACTTTAATAATGGCGAAGACACAATGCCCGACATTTTCTTTAAGGGCAATATATCTTCCTAATTTAAATAAAAATAATAATTCTTCTAATAGTTCTTTTAAATCAGTGTTCACCAAATGACCAAATGTTAAAATAAAACAACCTGATTCGTCAAGATTTGTCTAATAAATGTCCACAATAACACCCTTGTTGGTACGCAATAATGACTTCTCCACTTATGTAATTAAAAATGTTATAACATAAAAACTTGATTGTTCGTAATCAAATTATCAGTTTGATATGAAAAAGCGATATATTAATGTTCAAAATAAGACAAACTAATCGAGAAAAATAGCTAGTGCCCATTCGGTACGCACCTGTTGCAAGTCGCCAAAGAAGAAGATTTTCACGTGTTGGAAAATGCTTTGTAGGATGCATCAATGTCCGATGCATTCGCTGTTACAGTGCAACTCTGGAGGTCCGAAATTACAGACGAATATTGAACAAATTTGTTGGTATGTCACAGCTTTTTTCAAGTTTTATGAAAATCAGTCGACAATCAAGTTAGCGTGGGTGAAAAATATTCGGTGAACGAACTTAAAAGGAAAAAGGAATCGGTCAAGGCATCGTTTTGAGCCATCAATAACCAAAATTTTCAACTTGTTTGCCAAATAGAAAATAATAAATAATTGCCAAATATTCGACATTTGGCATATATTTCATATTTGGCAAGTATACGGTTATGTAGTCCTGGCTTAAGATTCCAGTATTCCGAATCTGCCAAAACCCCAAAATCAATAATTTAGCCGGTAATTTAGACCCCTTTCTTCGGAGTCGGCCACATATGGGTCGTTCTTTTACAAATCGTACACCTTTTATGACGTCACATTTTAGATTTGGCTTAAATTTTTTTTGATAAGTGGTATGCACTAAATAAGGTTATACATGTATTAGGATTTGGTCGAAAAAAATTTATTTTCGGAGTTTTAAGTTTGGATTATTTACGATAATTTGCCAAACCTTGCCATATTCACAATTCAATATCTTTGGTTCTAGTAATCGTATCGGACCCATTTTTGTTTTATTTTAAAGGTTGAAATATTATATAGCAATATAACTCGCTCAGTACACAGCATACACACAATTGTGCATTTTGGTAACTATGACCGATTGCTCTTTAATAAGCTATACGTTACGTGCTATAACTTTTACCTCAGTCTACCGACGAATTTCATTACCGAATTGACGACTTTTAAATTGGTTCTTGTTTACGGCCCTAGATGGCGTCGTTGCCTATCTATAGGCTCGCGCCTCTCGCTCACTTTCATTCCGCGAAATAAATGAAGCGAGGTTTTCTGTTGTCAGTTGGTAGGCTATAGACATTCGCCTTATCTCAGCAGTTCATTTCTATTTTGACTGGAACAGGGCGTGCGGAGGAGGGAGGGGCGGGGGGTGTGGGGGGGGGAGAAACGAAGCGGCAATCTGCTAAAACGCTGCCTTCATTTACGGTTTACGAGGACAGCCTGCGACCCGAAAATTTACACTTGGAACGAAATCGGCATCTTTTTATGCCGTCGCCGGCACCCCTTTGCACGAACGCCTATGGAATTTAGGTGAAACGCGTGGGGCGTCGTTAAGGCACCGTAAACAGGAATCAGGGTTCAATTAAGGACCTCCATGAACCTCCAGGATCACCGTCTGTTTGGGCAGGGAGATAAAATTTAATATTGCGAGTTTTATAGTTGAAAATAACTTTTTCGAGATGTCGTTTTTATTTGGTATTTAAGAGATGTTTCGGAATGGGATTGTTAAAAATTTGAATTATTATGATAATATCTATGGCATTTCTGGTTTAGTTGTATGTATATACAGTTAAAAAGAGCCTTTGAGATTATTTGTTGTCGAAAATTGTTACAAGAAAAAATGGAAACTTACGGAATCAGAGAAAAAGAATAGAAATAGTTCGAAAACTATTTAACAAACACGAGACAAAAGGTTAGGATTGGACCAAATGAGTCAAGTGAATAATATTAACAAACAGCTTGTGGGTACCACAAGGTTCTGTTTTGGGACCACTTTTGGGACACTAATATCAATTCGAAGATATCACTTCATCAGAACCTATGTAATCGCGATATTCAGTCCAATTACTGAATTTGTAATGTTCCATACCTACAAATAATTTTAAATTAATGAAGTGAACAAGGAAACCTCTTTTATTTGCAAAATAAATATTTTATTTATATAGAAGACATGTTTCGGCAGTTATGATATAACACAGCATTGCCGTGTTCTATTGCGTTCAGGTGTACACGTCCACTTTGTTCTCTGTACATAAATTCTTGCATCAAAGAATGTGAATCTCCCCCACGACAATTTAGGATTGATAATGGCATAACTACCGAAACATGTCTCCTATATAAATAAAATATGTGACACCGCACGAGAGAATCGCCCTAACTGCCATCTCTCGTTTCGACAATATTGTTCTCCTGTGTTTGAAGGCGCATAACTCTAAAACTACTGAACAGAAAAAATTTAAATAAAGTGTCTTATACTCCTGACTGGAGAAAAAGAATTGCATAATAATTTTTTTCTACTTTGCATTCACAATGCACACATTATAACACTGTTTTCGGTGTTACAATTAACACATTGTAATACCGAAAACAGTAACATTTTTGTCTGATTGGTACACAGTGATATCAAATGCCATATGTCAAATGTACAATACATAACCCAACATAACCACACACTGCATCTTCTTAATCGCTTGCAATCACATAAACTGCGAAATATCAATATTCTATACATATTTAAACATGGGTGTAGCCTGCTATAATATGGCCAAAGGATTGGGGCTTTCTTAGTTTTGCTGTGTTCATCAAAATACGCCAGCATGACGTTTACGGTGATGTTTTACGACTCTAGTAAGTGATCGTTATCATTCTTTTCAACTAAACATCAAATCCCCTTTTCAGATATAATTCAAGGACCAGAGTTACTTTAATAAGGTATTATGCAAAAATCAAACCTACATCGTAGATACGAACGATTTTAATTACTGCTGCGAGATTGTATATGCGCAATAAATGGTTTATCAGCATACACGTACGAAGCTATAGTACATTTAAAGTGTAGAGGATTTCTTAGTTTATGTAACGTATAAGTTTTCAGTAATATTTTGGACGCTTGGATGCTCGGTTCAATTCATATTCGTTTTTGTCCGTCGCTTTCGACTCCGTCTTAGTTCTGGTTGTGTGCAACGTATTTGTATTACCTCCATCACATGTAATTTTACTAAGTATAATTTATTCTAATAAACTACTTTGCCGAAATTAGAATTGGGTTTCAATTATAAGTGCTTGTAAATATATAAGCCGCAACGGCTACGTAGCGGAATTAGGTAGACACCGATATTAAACGTTAAGCGTTATAACAATTCTTTAGTAAGTTCTTGTTCTTCGAAGTAACTAATCAGTCACCGCCAAACACTTCTATTCTGATTATTATACTTATGAAACCACTATTTTAACTTTTTAGGTTGTTTCATGTATTTATCACAGTAGGGTTAAAAGTGTTGCCCCAAGCTCCATTATGATCATCGTTGCGACCTCGCTGAATATTTATTCAAACTTGTAGGCTAAAGTAGAGTAAAATTATTCACAATTAGATTTTGTCATGATTTTATCTCATCGATATCATCCTTAACGAAGTTGACAGTTACTACAGTGCTACCACGTGGTACCCGCAAAATACCCTAGATTCTAATTTAGCGCGATATAGTAACCACAATTTCTAAACTTATATAAAATTAATGACGCAAAGTAGAAAAAATAGTATATTACACTCGTTTTATAAGACAACTCAAAACAACTCGTGCGCCAATTTGACAAAAACCGAAGAAGACAAAAACGCCAATCTATAGAAGAGACTCTAAATGCAACCTGACCAGAAACTGAAATTTTTTTAGTAAGTGGTTTAAGAGAAAATAAATCGGAAAGACGAGATTTTTCAACAGTTGCTAAATTTCTACTTTTACGCGAGTTGTTAACAAAGTGATATAATACCGAACTACGGCTATCTTCATTAATTACTATCAATTACTACACAAACCCTAAACAACCACTTAATAAAACCACCCCATCAGCGATTTTTCCACCAGCTTTCACCAAAATAGCAATATGCTAATTGCCCCTTAAAATTTACAATTCCAACAAAATTCCCCCCTCATCAAGGCAAGAACTCAATATTTTTAAGTGCTCCCCTGCCAAAATTTACACGATATTAATTCCTACCCCATTCAACAACCCCATAAATTCGGACCAATAATCGCCGAAACGTCATTTCCCCTCAAATAAGGAGAGCCAGACTTGCACACTGAGACGATTTCCGAAGCTTGTTTGGACTGACGGCGACGTGGGTGTTTTTCACCCCCTTTCACTTCAACCAACCCCCTCCTCCCTCGACGGTCCAATACTGCTAAACGGCTCTACGTGTCTTGAATACTCGGTGGAAATACAAGATCTAGGGCGGCTGTGCTAACGAGTGCCGGGATAAAAACTTAACGCGCTGCCTTTGTTTTCCTTATTGTTTACCGGGAGAGAAGAGTTTGCATGAAAAGGGCTTCGAGGGTAAAAAGGCGTGCGCGTTGCGACGAAAAAATTAATATTAGCATAATGGCTTGATATCGCGTGACGACGGAGGAAATTAGAGTTAACTGGTTTGGGGTTTAATCCCTTAAGGATTAAGGATTCGCTGCTAAAAGTCACAAAAAATAATAAGGGTTTTATGTTAATGATTTTTTGGTGTACGTTTTAAAATTTATGTTTTCTTGGGGACTGAATGGCGGTGTGGATGGCAGTTCCGCAATTAATAGATGTTTGACACAAGGGATATATTCATGGAGATAGTATAACCATTTCAAACCGTTCATACCGGATTAGCGGTGTATTTTCTCTATTTAAGTATTCTGTTGATTATTTTTTGACGTTTCTTAAAACCAATGAAATGCTTCTTTATTTGTCACAAGGGTAAGTTTCAACCAATTATGTCATTATTATAGTGGGAATAAATCTCTTGTGATTATTCTCGGGAATAATCACTGTAGCTTTTATTTGCCTAGCAACTGTCAGATACTTGTCAAAATAATTACTTAATTGTGTCAACGCGAAATGGGTGAAAGTCATCGGTTTAGTACCTTTTCTAATGCAGAAATTACAAAAAAGATTTTAGAAACTACTTCGAAAAATACTCTAATAAGTAATCAGTCTATATGGAGACAATTTAAGACCTTCACCAAAGAAAGAAATTATATTCTGGATCAATCTACTACAACAGCTACTCTGGCATTGATTTTAAAAGATTGGGCTTATAACATGAAAAGAAAAGACGGAAATGATTATAAAGAAGCAGTAATAAAGACAATGTGGAATAAAACGGCAAGTATAACAGGTCCTTTGATCCTTTCCATGATATAGAATTCAGAAATGCTCGGAATGCAAGCGATGCAAAAAGAAAAATTTTACAAAAACATCCTGAAAAGCACAAACAAAGTTCTGTGGCACTTTCTAATACAGAATTGTTGCAAATTTTTAACTATTGGGACGAAGATACACCTTGTGCATTGCAAAGAAAGTTTTTTCACGTTGCATCGTATGAACTAGCTTGGAGGGGAGGAGAAGCTACGAAATGTTTAGTTCATTATTTTAAAAAAGAAACCGACATAAAAAGATTAAATACTGGCCGCATTGAATACAATCCCATCTTTACAAAAACTGCACAGGGTGGAGCACAAAGGTGCGCTAATAGTAAATGGTTGACTCCAAACATCAATAACCCAGATATTTGCCGTGTTCGTCTTTTTGAAAAACTAATGAGTAAACGTGAAGAAAATATTAAAACCGAACGCTTGTTTCTTACTCCAAATCCGGCTTGGCAAACTCATGGTTTTTGGTATAAAAACGTTCCTGTGGGAATAAATTCCATTTCAAAATGGATGAAAGAATCCGCAGAAAAAGTAGGTCTAGACACAGTTACTAAAAAAATAACTAACCATTCTGCCAGATCAAGCGCAGTAAGTAACCTTTCAAAAGCTGGTGTAGGAGAACAAGAACTAATCAAGGTCACTGGTCATAATTCTGCAAGTTCGATTAAACCATACTTACAATTGAACCAAGAACATCATTCAAATATAATAAATAATCTTAGAGAAAATAAGCAGGAGGAAACACTTAATATAACAAGCAATTCCAAATCCTGAATAAATAATGAGTCTCGAAATATTTTTAATAATTGCGTATTCATTGTACTAATTTAAATTGTTAATTCTCTTAATATATTCACAATGTGTCAATGATATTTTCATATATTGTAAGTAATAATTAATTAAATTAAATTTTTCAATAATTTTATGATAGTTTTATTGATCTTTTTTATTGTAAAAGTTTGTGAATCAAAAAATAATCTAGTCAAATATAACTCGAGAGTTCCATAAATTAGAAAATAATTTGACAGATTTTGTTCAAACTTGTTGCCATTTGGCAATAGCCACTCGAGTATTGCCTGGCAACAAGTTTTCAAACAATCTGTCAAATTATTTTCAATTTATTCTCACTCTCTTGTTATATTATTACTGAAAATTTATTTTCATTTCCTTTTCGTGCCCAAAACGACGTAATTTTTCTGTCTTTATGACATGAAAATACCAATAGCAACGGATTATTGAATATCACTTTACTACACTTTACTTCATCATTTAGTTATGGGGAGGTATATGGTCGTCAAATTAAGTATTCGTAACGACAAATTAGGGTTTTACAACAATACACGTTTTGTATAGTATTTGATAGCAATAATGAAAGTAAATAAATTTAAGTAATAAATTCAAAATATTAAAAATAAATTAAATAAACAAATGAACGTGGAAACAAAATGCTTAAACTTTTTTTAAACTGGTGAAACTTTTTAGACATTTGATTTTCTACAAGTAAATATCCTTGTGTTAAACAGTTTCATGTCAACTTGTCGGGTTTTTGAACTCCTAAAGCTGTTAGAGAGGTTTAAAATACAGATTTGTTATTATTTCAACCGGCTGTAACTATTCAAGGAATAAAGTAAATAAATAAGCCCTTATAAAACTTTTTACTCAGTGTGACATTTACTATCTGGAAAAAAGTTTTGCGGGAAAAAAAGTGGGACACCTTTCAATTCCATTATTTTTATAGGAATATTATAGACATTTTTGTCATTTTTCAAGTTTCAATAACAATTTCTGTAGTATTTGGGTTGCATATGTAACTTGCACGAAAGAATCGCCCTACCAGCCATCGCTCGTTTCGAAAGCATTGGTCTCTGTGTTTGAAGGAGTGTTTGAACACTTCTGAACAAAAGAAAATTTAAATAGACTGAATCATTTCTGCTGCTCGTCAGAAAAGTTTAAATTTTTGTTCAGGTTGCATTTAGAGTCTCTTCTATAGATTGGCGTTTTGGTTAACTTCAGTTTTTATGTAATAAAGATTGAGAACAAAACTTTGATGGAAGCGGATATCTCGATAACGCAGTTAGCATGCAAATAAATAATCCTTATCTACTGCAATACAGATACCTTGAATTTAATTAATAGCATTCCGGCTATTTGTTAGAAACAATACATTGAAATGTGGAGCAGATGCTCCTTTTAGCAATGATACTGTCATTATAATGAGCATACGGTATAGTATACACATTATTATTCATATCACTCATTACTCATTATTATACTAACAAGTACTTGCTTATTTTTTAGAGAATATTTGGTATATTATTGTGATATTATAGCAATGAAAAACAACTACAACAATGATGAAAAAACCTCTAAACGTAAGTCCCCAACGTAAGACATGGAAATAAAAATAATGCTCTCTTGGAAAATAATTTCTTGCGAATAGGGTATTCCGGTCATGTCAAAATTTAAGCAGATATTCTGTTTAACCTATTGTACAATTTATGAGGATTCATAAAGTTAAGCTATGAGCTTTTTGATTTAGTTTTTCTATGAGATAATTGCAATTAAAAGTGCATTTCGTTTGAATTCACCGACCACCCTCGGAAATACACGATGATTACCGATCCCTAGTAGCGGTGGCAACAGCGGACAGCTCTCGAACAGCTGATCGGCCAAGTTGACGGTTGGCGACCCTGTTGTTTGACAACGAATACAGGTAACTTCTTTGAGAGATGATTTGATCATTGAAACTTGAAGCCAAACATCTCTCATCTCACTAGTCGGCAATGTAAAGAAAATCTTATCAGGAGTTACTGTTCTACTGCTGTTACAGCCCGGCACAGAACAATGTCGGCGTTGGAGTTTATACATTTTGAACAAGTGTTTGATATAACGTCAATAACCAAAGCAGGTGTCAACAAACGAGCGATTCTAAACGTTGACACAACAGAAGACAAAAATTTACTACGTGCACCCTAGATATAGCAACGTTGTCAAGTCGCTCACTTTGAGCGGTCTTTGTGACGTCACAAAGACCAATCCTAATTCAAACTTCAAACAACGATTTCTCTTAATTTAAAACAATGTTTGATATTTTACTTGTGAAGTAGCAAACAGTAGCACCCATACTTTGTAAAAAATGACAATTTCAAAAACACCGGAATACCCTATTGAACGGACAGAATTTACAAATTAATTTGATGAGAAAATAATACAATTGATTTTTAGCATTAAATGCCTTGTCTTCGAGTGTGCTTTTATTTAAAAAAAATTGTTTAGATGTTGAATACTCCCAAAAAAAGCCACACATTTTCAATGTTTAAATTTAGGCGTAGTTTCTTTGTTTAACGGTGGCTTAGCGGTTAAGTAAAACTGCTGCATTCGATCATTAACTAACTTTTGATAAAAACATCTTTTCAGCAAAAATATAGCACATACACCAGCTAATCCACCCAAACGTACTAATGTAGAAAATTCTCGTTAGCGCTGCTGCAATTTCCCGATAAAGTTGTTAGCGTGACGCATGAACAAGCACGGAGTATTCATCCCGCCCGGACGGAATCAACTAAGTTTCACGGCCGATTGAGCGGCTCTGTAGGGCGATATATCAAGTGCGCTCGACAGGAATAAGCCCTTTTTTCATCCCTCTACCCCTGTACCCGCCCGGTGGACGCGTCACGGACCGTGACGTTCTCCTTAAGAGATTAAAATCGGACACGGTGTTCAGCAAACCCGCCCCCAGCCGAACGTTTACTCTAATTTTACAACGTTGCGCGATATCAAGCTATTATGCTAATATTAATTTTTTCGTAGTTAGGCGAAAAGCGTAAATTTTATCGTCCTCTCGGTAAATAATAGGGAGATGTCAAAGGGATATACACTGCTAAAAAAAATTAGGGGAAATTTTTTTTTGAAACCTGTAGCTTTTTAAATAATAGTGGATTAGAAACGTCATTACAAATAAAATGAGGCTCTTAGTGAAGTGCAAGTTGCTCGTGCTGTCGCCCTTATTCAGCATGGCCACTCTATTCAACATGTTAGCAGGGACCTTCGAGGTCCCTCTCCTGTTATTCGGCGTTTATGGAATCGGTTTTGGGAGACTGGCCAATATGTTAGAAGTGCTGGACAAGGTCGAAATCGAAAAACTACTCAAAATCAAGACCGATTTTTTGTTCTTTCCTCTCTACGTCAGCGTACTCCCACAGCACGAGACCTAAAGAACCTAAGACGAGCACATGGAATAAAAATTTCTGATCAAACTGTTAGAAACAGATTAAAAGAAGCGAATTTGAAACCAAGAAGACCGGTCTGCGCACCACACCTTACGCAGCATCACAAAGCAGCGCGAATGAGGTTTGCTCTGGATCACAGAGATTGGCAACTTCGTCACTGGACGCCTGTACTGTTTACAGACGAGCCCAGATTTCGCTTAACTCGTTGCAACGGTCGAGTACTTGTATATAGACGTCCTGGTGAACGCTACGCAGCCGATACTATACAGGAAGTGGATAAATTTGGTCGTGGATCTGCGATGGTTTGGGCTGGAATCAGTATAGAAAACAGAAGTGATCTTGTTGTGGTTCCTGGTACGCTAAATGCCATGAATTCCCTCGAAAACATCTTGGAGGACCATGTGGTGCCCGCTGCATGTGGCGTCGGTCAAAATTTCATCCGAATGCAGGACAATGCAAAGCGACATACATCCGGAATCACCAGAAACTATTTACAAGAACATGGAATTCAGATCATGGAATGGCCGGCGTTAAGTCCTGACCTCAATCCTATTGAACACGTGTGGGATCAGCTTGACTGACGTGTTCGCAAGCGCCCTAATCCACCACTAACCATACAGGAACTGACACAAGCCCTGATTGAGGAATGGGAGAGCATACCCCAAGAATCTCTTCGCAGAGTAGTGCGAAGCATGCCACGCGGGTGTGAGGAAGTGATTCGTGCTCGTGGAGGGCATCCACTGCAATAAACCTCACCAATCCACAGAAAACCCGACTATCATCGATACAATGACAGTCATTTCCATTTTCTTTTGTGTTATTAATTTACATTTTTTGAGCATTGTATGTTAGCTACACGGTTTTGTTACTATAACTACCAACTTTTTTTTCAAATATAATGGTTAATATTTTCTTCCCTGAACTTTAGTGGAAAAGTAATAGGTTTTGGATAGATTTTCTTATGCTGAATACGACTCCGGACTGTAAAACTAAAAATATATTGATGTTTGGAAACCTTTGGTCTAAAACCATAAAATTAGAAAGCACAATCAATGCAATATCCTATTTAAAAATAAATTTAAATCAATTTTAAAATTTAAGGCGTGATAACTCATATTTCTAAAGACAGTTTTAATACAGTATTACTGATCTACCCACTATTTACAAGGATGTACACACTATTTACATGGACACGAGTACCAAAGCAAACATTATTTAGACTTAAACACAAAACAACATCATTTCAGAAGAAGGCATCATTCATTATATATCTTTTAAACTCGAAAAACTCTAAATCCCACTTCATTCTCGCGATACAACTCTATCAATACTTCATGTCTTTTGCACTCTATTGCATTCTATAACAAATTGTTCCACCGACTCCACCAAGAAGATCCAATATTCCCAAGAACTCGGTTGTTATTTACACCTAGACCGACTACGCTTGTTAGAAAACCCGAACGCCATCTAGCGGCACAGTAGCAAACCTCGAGATTCGCCCGCAATTTCGAACCGAACTCAAATAAAATTTTCTTCGGCCTGGCGAACGCGATGAAACCGTTCCCGGGAAAATGAATAGGAAACGCTCGAAGGACCACGCGAAATGCGTTTTCCCGCAATTACCGCAAACGGCAGTGTGTCTTTGTTGAGTGGAGGTGGAACGATTTATCTTAATTTTTGACATTTCCAAATTACAGGTGCTTTCGGGTTACCACGAGAAAGATGCGAACGGGTTCATCTATTATGTAGACGTGGGACTCGTTCAGTGTAAGGGAGGTTATTTATTTTTCGGAATGCGGTCCATTGTGGGAGTGCTGTTAATGGGGTAATAGATCAATTTATCTAGGAATTGAATTTTTGATGATTTTTTATTAAGAGTTTTACGATAAAGTTAAGTAGTTAGAGTACTAACGAAGGGATCAACTACACACAAAAAAGTGATTATTTGGAACGAGAAAACATAATTACTTGAATTTATTTACTAGATTCAAATGCATATTTACTTGGATGTAGAAAGTTAGGTATATACAAGAAATGCCACAAACTCAATATAAGTAAAATAATTTCTCAGATTATAAGAGAGAAATAAATTCTTTCTTTATAAGAACCAATATTGTATTGAAAGAAGTAATTGAATTTTTCGTCCCAAAAATGTTAATTTCTCCAACGAAGTAATAGTAAATCCATCCAAGTGCGTAGTTACTTGGTCCAAGGAAATATAAGACATTTAATATAAGTAAGTATTGTTTACTAAATAAAAACCCACCAATTATTTAACTGAAGTGGTTCTCCCTTCTTTCAAGTAATCCCTTTCTCTGGAATAAATATGCGCACCGTGATTTTGTCAAGGCTTGCGCGCCCGCGCGTGG
Organism: Aphodius sticticus; assembly: GCA_963966075.1. Classification (NCBI taxonomy): domain Eukaryota; kingdom Metazoa; phylum Arthropoda; class Insecta; order Coleoptera; family Scarabaeidae; genus Aphodius; species Aphodius sticticus. Next base: position 105,664,371 of record OZ014506.1, read on the forward strand.
TCCTGGCGCCGTAAAGGAGCCTAACCTAGTACGAAAACGTTTCAATATGGAATAGTTTGATGTAACGCACGCAACAGTTTAGAACGAGTCAGTAAATATAACATACCTATGTTGTTAATTAGCAATGGAAAACATATTTGTGCCCAATCTTTAAAATTCTTATATTTAGGGCCGATATATTCACCTATCGTCAAAGTTGTCGATTACGAACAGATTACGCTAACGTTCGCGTTAAAAATGATTCTGTCTTTTCACCGATCTGTAAGTTATCGTCAGGCAACGAGGACGTAAACATCGCTAACGAATGTTTTTCGGCAGTATAGTATCAAATGTCGGTAAAAAAGGTGTACTAAAGCAACACTTGGATCATAACTTGGACTAATTGCCGCTAGATGTAGCGCCGTAAATGACATTGACAAAACGTAACTAAAATTCATTCGCACCCATTTCTAACCGCATCAATTAAAAAAGACGACCAAAAGTAAAAGAAAAATGGTATGAAAGACGAATTCAGCAAATTCGGCCATATTAACTAAATAATGACTTTAATTAATACAGTACCACGTACGGACGTAAAAATTTGTCAGTTTGACTTTTTGTTTGACATTCAGCACATGCTCTGTGACCAATCAAAGTATTCGTCATTAGTTTACGGCAGGTTCATTCGATCGCTAAATAAATTTGATCGTTAAGCGTATTTATCCGGTCGGTAACGTTAACGACAGGTGAATAGACACATTTTTACCATTTATCTTGTCGTTTAGAAGACGAACAGTTTCACGATAGGTGAATATATCGGCCCTAAGTAGCTAAAAATATTTACCGGGAATAAAAATATAGACTTCATTGAAGACTGTTTACTTACTTCACCAGAGTGAGTAACCACTTTCTTAAACCTAGTTATTATTCCAAGAAATAAAGTTTCTTGGTTGTAGTCAATAATCTCTGGCGTATATACGAACCTACCAACTACTTCAGCCAACGAATTCTCTCTTCGTTCAAGAGATCACTTTTCTGTGTGTAAAATTCAATAGTATATTATAATACAAGTTTTATAAGACAAAAATTGGCGCACGAATTGTTTCGGAATGGAACGGCGCACTGTAAACGAGTGGTATATACTATTGGTTATATACTATTGCGACATTAATTTTACATAAATTTCCAAAACTGCGGTTGTCATCTTACAACCTAAAGTAGTTTTATCTTCAACAGTTGGTAGTTGTGGTAAAATTCACAAATACGATTGAGGCGAGCCAATAGCGATTGAGATGTAAGCGTTCTTTGACACCTGACATCAATATCATCATCTTAGAAAACTAAAAGTTACTAAAAGTTTGTAATGTAGGGTTTTCATAACGACACCGAAAACAGTTTCGTTATGAGTTTATAACGAACGCAAAGTAGAAAAAATTGATTTATATAAATGTAAACCGATCTATGTTGTGAGGATTTAAAAAAAGAGAGCTTGTTTGTTACAAATGGAGTCAGATATGAAAGTTTCTTTTTTCTAAATAATAAGTTTATTTATAATTAAAAAACTACCCGTGAAAAAAGATTGCAAAAAAACTGGAATTGGAGGGTGGTAGAAAAATAAATGTAAGATAATTGATCTACAAATATAAAAGGGAATTGGTGTAATTATAGTTATTGGCAATTTCGACTATTTTAACCAATTTTTAGTCCCGTAAACTAATGAACAACAAACTGACATTTTGTCGCGTCGGGGATCAAAATTGATGATTTTTGTGTTTAGAATAGTAGAGCAAAAATATTGATGATGAAACGTGAACTATTTAAAATTTCGCAAATGACTTGAGAAAAAAAGAAAATGAGAAAATAAACAGTCTCACGTATGTCCAAGCCTTTTTAAGCGCTCATGGAATCATTTAAAACTTTCATTCAAAATTTATCAATTCAATTTTTATCATCATATGTTAGCATCATATGTATTTTAGATGAATTGCGTAAACTATAATAATACGCTGTATAATGTTGTATACATTTTTAATGATTTTGTGGACGACTTGTTTCTGAATATTTATCTGTTACTCATCTGTTGATGGTATGTTGATAAATTCAAACATTTTTAATTACTTATAGTTCGAGTTAGTTCGAGTAATACAAAATACTGTAGGGTCCCGAAAACATATTTTCCGGAGGCCCTGCAAAGGCGCCCGCCCCGCAAAAGAACCTAATCAAAAATCTCATTGTAAAACCAAAACGAAAGTTGTACTCACCGTTGTCCAGCCGGTTCCAAAATCGCCTCCGAATCTGTCTACGTAGTTTCGTTGACAACACAAACGATCTCGACATGTGCCAAACTCCAAAACTCCAAGAAAAATCTAAAAATCGATAAAATTATGTAAATGAATTATTTTTGTCGATTTTATTGTTATCTTACAATATTTGAAATCAGAAATAAAATCATTTGCTTAGCCGGAATAAAGAAATGCTTCGATTTTATTTAATCATAACTAAACTGCCTTGATAATTGAAAACAGAAAACATAATTTGAAACGAGGAAGGATGCATACAAGGTTATAAATAGAAAATATTAAATGAAAAAATTAAGTATCGGAAAAAATCTTTACAACGGATCCTAGAGACTATCGTAAGCAAATTAGAAACAAGCTGAAATATTTTATATAGCAATAAAGATAACCACATCCAACTTGTTAAAACTTAAAGATAAGCTAAACTTTTGTTACTATATAATTAAACTTTATTTTGAATTTTTAGACAGTTAGTAAGTCGCATTCAACAGCTTCTATGAAACTTGGAATGCGTGTTTTGTGTTTTTTTCTGCCGTAATTTTGAAGTAATTGATCTGAATTTTGGTATACAAGCTTATCTCTTAAAAAGTACGGACAAGTTTATGAATGGGCAAAATCGGTTGACTCCTTTTTTCTCAATATTTTACGGTGGGGGTATTTTAACTTTGGCCCGGCTGAAGATAATTTTCTGACTAATTTTAATTGAAAGGAATCGTTTAATAAAACTATGTACCTATAGTGTATATTTTGGTATACATTTTTATTTTTTTTCTGAATAGTTATTGCAATCTCTTATAAAAAGAAACATAACGATACTCGATCTTACTATAGTCTGAATATAAGGCAACAGTGAGAGAATCAATAATAAATAATTGACAGAGATTCAAAGTGTTGAGTTCAAGATGAGCAGATCTTAACAAATGAAGACTTGAAGTAAATAATGAACTAAGTGCCAAAAAATCAAAAATTGGTTTTATTACATTAAAGTGGGCTGGATATCACTGGCTTTAATGTAAATAACGGGCTACGTAAAAATATGTCCTGAAATGCCTAACAAACTTGACCGCTCGATCTCGCATGAGTTAACTTTCGGCGTATTTTCATAAATAGCGCGCTGTGCCAGTCAGTGCCAGTAGATGCTTATAATTAAAAAAATTATGCATTTTATAAAAAAAATGATTCCTACAAAAAAAGAGTTTTTTTGTTGAGAATTAAAAAATAAATAAGTATGCAGGATGTTCTATTCGAACAAGAAAAGATTTGCAAATTTCCATAATAAAATGAATAATATATTAAACATGAGCTTGTTTAAACAGCTTGTTTAAACCCAAAAAACTTTTATTTGAGCATTTTTTGAAACTATTTACGGTTGGGGAATTATTTAGGTGTTCCGGTAATTTTGACAAATTTTGATATATAAATTCTGTATACTTTTAACTCAAAAATGATGCATTTTATAACAAAATGATTACAGGGTCTACTTGAAAAAAAGGAAAAGTTACCAAATTTCCATAATACAATATATTTAAACGATAGCTTGTTTAAAGCCAAAAATGGTTGAGTTTGAAATTTTTTTTGGAATTTTTTACGGCTGGCGATGCGTGTTCTGGAAATTTTATTATTACAAAAAAGTTCAAGTTATTTCTGTTTTTTATTTTAGAATTACATTTTATTTTGATTTTTAATAAAATGAAAATATACGATATTGTTGGTATCAATACTGTGTGATGCCTTGAGTGGTTTGTGAAAAAAATATCAAAGCTTGTTTTTGTTAATTTTTTTTAATTAATAATTCAAAATAAAAGGAAAACGTTGAGTGGATTTTGATTTCTGGTCCTTACTTTTTCTGAAAGAAGTCATTTTCAATGTAAACTTTATATGTATAAACTTCTTTAGATTAGCTAGATTGCACAAAAAAAACAATAGCTTTTTACATTTGAATAATAACAATTAAACTCATTTTTTTAAGAAAATTAATGGCTATAAAATTGAGCAGAACTAGGTATCAAATTTTGTATGGCTTTCAGTAAACGACGTCCCCATGTATTTTTTCGAACAACGGACACTCTGTATGGAGTACCTATACTTGGTCAAGCAACTTATTTTTATTAAGTTTTACTTTCTAGTATAAAAAAATATCAACTTAGCTTAAAATATGTATAAATAAATATTATAGCACCTTCTACGAATTTTTGAATTTATTTGAGATTTGTTTTTGCGATACAAGACCTCGGCAAAAACCTACACCACCATTACAATCTGTTTAAATAAGCACAAAAAATTAGGGATGGCTTTCTATAAAACATTTATTTTGCTGCACACTATTTTCTAACTATCTCGGAATAATGCTTTTGGCACTTAGTTCGTTATTTACTTAAACTCTTCAAATGCAGAAATGTATTATACAGGGTGTTAGGCAAACATGCGGCAAAAATTCACTGAGTTATTCCTTGGCCTATTCTAAGAATATTTTGTCCTATAAGGATTTTTGAAAAACTCTTTTGTTTCGAAGATACCGGGTGAACAAAATTTGCGGCGGTAACAACATTTTATTATCAAAAAGTACGTGTAAAGTTGCTCAATCTACAATAAATGTTCGAAATGACTTTTTTATTGTAGATAACTTTGTTTTATTATGTTCACTGATTATTTTTTTGTACCCTGAGTTTATTTTTGTCATGTTGAACTTTTGTATTTTTTTAAACCAATAAAGCCTTTTTATTTATTTATTATTTATCATGGTATTCCTCTGTGGGAATATTCCATTTTGCTGGTTCTTTTAAGAATGTCTTCGAAATTAGTCACCTCAATTTTCGATTACTACAAATCAACATCATTCACTTTGTTGTCCCTGTTTTTTTTTTGCTAACGATAGTACATACCTATACATAAAATGGCAACAACGTTCAAATTTCAATTAAAAAAACTACTTACCGCTATCCATCCAGTCCGAAGCCTGTCTTCACATCGTTCCAGGTATCCAAAAAATCTAAAAATAGAAAAACGCAGTCTAAACATTCAATAAAACAAAGGAAAACATACTCATATTTAGCAATCATTACTCAAAACAGAGTATATATTTTATTTTGTAACATATAAGTAAACTATTTTGTTGTATTTGTGCATTATTTCCATTAATACAAGCAAATTAATAAATGAAACTGAATAATCAATTTTTCTTTTACAATTGTCGCTTTTACTATAACACAACACGTAAAAAAATAATGAATTACCTTAACTTCATCTTCGTAACTTCTTGCTTCCAATATCTCCACGGCGTTAACACATAGCATGTCAAAATATTTCCATAGTCAGGCTGTCAAATTGGAAGAAATGATTTATGAATCGCCTTGAATGGAAGGCATCGCGGGGTCATAGGCAACTCTTCGATAACCGTAATAGGTAACACTTTCCCCTGTTCTGCCAACAAAACGAAGGCAAGACGGCTAGTACTCCTTCGTAGTATCCTTTCGTAGTACACAATCGCCGAGGTTGTAAGTCGGTCTTAGGTATGCCAGAACCGAAGCACATATCCGTGTAGGAAAGAGTCGGCGCCCTTTTTATACTAGCCGGCGGCCGGGACCAATACGCAAAAATGCAACAATTTGACAGCGCAAACAGTGAAAATACCATGATCAAGCCAGTGAATGACGACATATCCACGACGAAATTTGGACACGAATGCCGGCGCTAAAACAAAAGAATTGCTATAGAAATTTATTTTCGGAATATTATCAAATAGTCCAGGCAATGGGCAATCTTAGTTATTTATTTATTTATTTATTAATTTATTTATTTACAAATGCCGAAGTGCAATGTAATCTGATACTGGAAATTTGAAGCCGAAAGAAGTCCAGATAAGTCAGTTTTCTTAAAGAGAATTTTTAAGGGTCAACCCATCTGAAATGGCCCAGAAAAAGATAAGTTGGTCGCTTGACCATTTTAGAAAAAATTCATTTTTTTTATTGAATTTGCCTATCTTCTGGGAGTGGAAAACCATTTTTTTTTATTATTATTTTATTTGTTCAGAAATGGCGACCAGTTTTGTGTCAGCGAATCTGACATTCTTCACATTGGTATGTGTTTGCGTTAAACGAAATAACTTTGTTTGAAATTGTCATAGAGAGTTGAAGCAAAAACCACTCGATTAAGCACATTCCAAGCTATCTGTTATAATGCATAGATATATATATATATATATATATATATATATATATATATATATATATATAATGCATAGAGTTACGCCTATTTTCTTAAAGTTTACTTACGATAATCCGTTAAGAGGCTTTTCCATGATTTTTTTTTAAACATGAAGGGGTACTTAATTTGTCCATTCAATATTTTTTAGTTATAACCTTGTATGCAAAGGGCTTATAATAAAAAATAGCTTTCTTACTCCTTCTCCCTATTGATGACAAGCTATTGAAATTTCAAAATTTCTTATTTTTACTATGTTTAATGTCAAATATCTCTGATGGGACCAGGACAAAAAATCTGAAACTTTCAAAATTAAGTCATCTTTTCATAAGGTTTAATAATAAATAAAAACATTCTTGTGTATTGCACTGTGTTTGGAATAGCAGCCCTTTAAAATGAGAGAAAAATCACATGACGGTAAAACAAATTTAATTAAAAATTCTCATTTTAAAAGGCTGTTATTCCAAACACAGTGCAATACACAAGAATGCTTTTATTTATGAAATTTTCAAATTTCAATAGCTTGTTATCAATAGGGGAAAGGAGTAAGAAAGCCAATTTTTTTATTACAAGCCCTTTGCATACAAGGTTATAACTAAAAAATATGGAATGGACAAATGAAGTACCCCTTCATGCCAAGAAAAAATCATGAAAACGGTTCCTAATAAGCTATTGTAAGTAAACTTTGGGATATTTTTTAAAATAGAAAGTAAACGTAAACTACACATATTATATACTTAGCAGGTAGCTTGAAATCTGGTTAATAGAGTGGTTTTTATTACAACTCTGTAGGATCATCCCAAAAAAATATATTTCGTTTAACGCAAACACATACCAATGTCAAAGATGTCGGATTCGCGCTGACACAAAACTGGGCGCCATTTCTGAACGGAGTAAAATAATTTAAAAAAAAATGGTTTTGTACTCCCAGAACATAGGCAAATTCATTAAAAAAATAATTTTTTCTGAAATGGTCAAGCGACCACCACTGGAGCACTTCAGATGGATTGACCATTAAACCGAAAATGCAGATACGAAAATGTACATATGTTCAAATGCCAATAAATAAATTGACTCACCGGTATCCCTCGGGTCCCCAGCCTGTCTTCAAATCGTTCCACGTAGTTCCTTTCGCAACACAAACGGAGTCAACACTTCAGAAGACGCCAAAATCCCGAGAAAATCTAAAAATTGAGGAAAGCAGTCTAAAAATTCAATAAAACCAAAGAAAATATTTTTAGCGATCGTTAGAGTCAAGAGTATTTATTTTATTTTGTAATATACAGTGTCCGACACTAACTTGGACACAAATAGGAAACATTTTTATTATCAATTTTCAGGAAAATATAATTTCAGTAAAACATTTTTGTATTGTCTTAAACATAAAATGCAAATATTATAATGTTATTATCTGGTTGTATGTACCGGGTGTTACCAAAACTATGAAAAACTCTTAAGAGTAAAGTACTTTTATTTTAAAAGCTATGCAAAAATTTTATTTGAAAAACTATTAGAAGTCTTAGAGGTCATCAAAGAAGGAATTATCCTGACCTTCTCCAATGCATATACCGGGTGTTTTTATTAACCATTATCATTTTTATTATCAATTTCTAAAAAAATTTTATTCTTCATAAGTGTCTGGGAGTGTCTAAAACATAAAATGCAAATATTATAATGTAAGTATTTGCTTGCAAGTACCGGGTGTTACAAAAACTATGAAAACACTAAAGTACCTTTATGTTCCAAGCTATGCAAAAATGTTATTTGAAAAAAGTATTTGTAAATATTAGAGGCTTTAAATACGAATTTATGATCACCTTCTCCGTTACATACACCGCGTGTTGCTAAAGAAATGATATAGACAAGAGTAAAGTACCTTCATCTTTAAAGCTGTACCATATTATTTGAAATAGTATTTCAAAATATTAGACAGGCATTAAATATGAAATTATTGTCACCTTCGACGTTCCATATACCGGGTGTTTATGCAACGACGAAGGAGATTATAATTTCGTATTTAATACACCTAATATTTCTAAATACTTTTTTTGAATAACATTTTTGCATAGCTTTTAAAAAAGGTACTTTATTCTTAAGAGTTTTTCATAGTTTTGGTAACACCCTGTACATGCAAGTAGATAATTACATTCTAACATTTGCATTTTAGGTTTAAGACAATCCAGAAGGTTTATTGAAGAAGAAAATTTTCTAAAATTTGATAATAAAATGTTTTTCCATTTTTGTCCAAGTTGGTACCGGGCACGGTATTAGTAATCTATTTTGTATTTTGCATTATGTAATTTACATTAATAGAAGCAATTAATAAATGACGTAAATAATCAATTTTTTTGCAATTTGTCTTTTCGTATATGTCAGTTTTCTCAAAGAGAACGTTTAAACCGAAAATGCAGAAAGAAAATTACAAATTTACAATTACAGAACAAAAATAAGTAGCAATAATAACTGCGCTAAAATCTCAAAAAGAAAACGTATAATAAAACGGAATCAATATTGTGAGTCAATCAGACTCAGTTAGATAATTTAATTTAGATGGTAACCCCATTTTTTATATTGGCAGAATTCGTCACCTACACTTGACAGAATTGGGCCAGGTATTTTTTTATTATTAGCAAAGGTACAAAGTTCACTCTAACGTATATTTTTAATGCACAAACGTAAACATGCATATGTAATAGCCGATTGAATATTATTACCGCATTTCCGATTTAAACGATTGAATTTGAATCACTGAACTGCCTTTTATATAATTTAAAACAGAAAATATAATTTGAGTAGAAAAGTAAGACAAAATCCATCGAAAATCTTAATTTTCCACCATTAATTTAAAAAACACTTAACAAACGAGCGTTGACATTTGGACGCAAAAAAAATAGTAAGTAAGTGGATTTTTTACATCTTAGTTACATTCGTTACAACGTTCTAGTACCAGGCTTAAAACTCAAAATTCTATAAAAGTGTTCATCAAGCGTCCAAAAATAATTGTTAATAAACAATCGAAGGTCGCCTATTGCAATAAAAATTCATGCCATTATCGGAAGAGTATGTTTTTAGCCCAAAAATTAGGAAAAGAATGACAAATTGACAATTACAGAACAGAAATAAACAGCAATCATAATGCTAAAATCATAAAAACACGCAAAAATTTCAACGTAAAATTAAAACGAGATTTTTACTCACCGGTATGCAGCAAGTCCCAAAAATGACTCCAAATCGTACTTCTGTTGACAACTTAAACGCTCTCGACACTTCTCAAACTCCAAAACCAAGAAAAAAATCTGAAAATCGAGAACAACAGTCTAAAAATTCAAGAAAGCCAGGCATTTTTAGCAATTGTCTGTTAAAACATAGAAATCGTTTGCGGAAATCGCAATCGTTGTTGAACAATGAGCGAAGATTGTCAAAATTTCAATTTTAACCTAACAAAAATACGACTCACCGGCTCTAAAATAGCGTCAGAATCGTCTACGTATTTTAGTTCACAATATAAACGCACCTTCATAGAGCTAATCGATAATCTTTCGCGAAGAGTCTATGAGAAACGATTGAAGATTTCTAAGCGATGTGCACCGTATTGCAATGCTCAGGGAACTTTGGAACTCTGTAAGCATACCCCCCCTCCCACCCGCGGCTGTTTTCCTGAGAATTCCTGCTTGGTATCATAGCAATGCGTTGTCTGTTGTTGGGGGTAATAAAATGTGTATTGTAAGATAAATATGATGGTTGATTTTGTATAAATCGGAAAGCAGTGATGTAAACCATTTATGATAATAGTAACAATATTTATTTGTCAAATAGGAGACGATTTTCTCGTTAACCGCTGATCACCTATAGACGAATCTTTTATTATTCAATAGCTTTGCAAAAACTAATAGTTTATTTGTACATATGCAGGGTGCAATGCAATGAAAATATCATGATTGGACTTGTTAGTAAACACTTACGGGCTCATGTCGAAATGTGCTGGAAAATTATGAACCGTTGCACAACACTAAAGTTCAAACACTTCACGAATGCCGACACTTATTAGAACAAAAGTAATTGCAATAGCTATGTGCAAATTATGTGCCAAAACTCTACAATCCCGATCTAAAGTATACCGACAACTGATGCACGTCTGCATTCAAATGTAACTGAGCGTTTGGTTGTGTTCGCTAAAACCTGAAACTGGACTAGCCTGGCCGGCTTGCAAGTTTTTGTTCCACTCTCGGGTACACAGAAAAAAATTGTATTGGATGTTGGAAAATATGTGACCTTATTCAGAAATTCAGCCGTGTTGTGTATGCAGATACTGACAGCATAATATCATTTAATTATTATCAACTTATCACAGCGAATTATCACATATTTCATCAGAATAATATACAAGTATAACCGTGTCAAACTTAATAAACAATAGCAATATTGTCGTTATTGTTCAAACTTATTTAATTGTCTAGAAAATGTTTAAAAAATACAAACAATTATTAGTAACTAACTACCTAATAAAGAATAGAAAAGCTACATTATTCCCGCGCGGGCATTAAGGAGTTTATACCTATGTCAGATACATCAAATATTTGAATATGCAAATCATAAATTTGAAATCGTCAGTGTCAATTATTAACATTCTTATTATTGACATAAAATATTAACAACAAAAATAATGCAGTACATACCATTTCCTTATTGTGGACTAACCAATTAATAAATTTCATATATCCCATATATCCCATATATCCCAACTCGTACAGTGTTTTTTTGGAGGATTTCCTCAGAAATATTTTCAGCTCAGTACATCTTTCGTCCACGAAATACGATTGATAAGTATTCTGTTTGACAGTTAATTGTTTGTATTGTCACTCAACCCTGGTTTGTTTGTATTGTTACTCAACTCCTTAGACACGCAAGTCACTTGATTAAATCAAAATATTTATTAATATTATTCAAGCTGGATGAATAAAACCATTGTAGGACACAAACTTTTGTATGTATCACGGCCATTATTTGATGTTTTACTTTTAATGACATTTTATTGTTAACATTGTCTTAATAACTTGGTGATAGATCCTTTAATTGTCTTAATGGCGATATGAAAATTTCATAGCTAACCACGGTTTTTGCACTAAAATTCAATGTTTTTCTTCTGGACTGGAGATATCATAATCAGATTTTTAAAAAAACAGTCATCCATACAAACAAAAAAAAAGGAATGTATCAGCACTGATATTTCGAATTTCGGACGACTTCAAGATTGAGTATTGTTGCATACAAGTGTTGGTATTTCTACGAGTGTCTTGACTAACTGCACCCAACCGTAACGACAGAACAAAGAATAGAGAATAGAAGAATAGAGACGTCGTTTTATGTTCTATTAGTAAGATATAAACGCAAAAAATTTACATAACCTGTATATAATATACCTATATACATTAAAAACACATTCCGTCTGTCTGGTAGCAGAACAATGATCTCTATTAGTTCTATTTGATGTTGTTGGATGCATATTTCGAAAAAAAAATACCTACGTTTTATTGTCAATTTTATTAATTAAAAAAAATATAAGTAAAAATTTGTAATATGCATTCAACATTTTCTCTGTTATCACTAATTTCTCCTCAGTTGGAACACCACCAAAGCACAGTTGTACATAATAGCACAAATAGCACAATAACACCTTGCTTGAGAACTAGACTAGACGAATTTTAAATGTGCTTTTGTTGAACTTGAAAAACGTTTTTTTATACTTGCGATTTCGGGCTTATTATATCACAACTTTCTGACAATAAAACGACTATTAGTGTTTGTGTGTGTGTACCTCTACAAAGCATATTTGAATTCGTAATTTAACAGCACTAACCGACACTGAGCGATTGTGTGTTTTCTTAGCTGATGATTTTGTAACAGTTACAAACTTCATGTGCGGCAGTGGTGATTTTTTATAGTGTTATTTTTGTATGAACACGATTATAATTTTTGTTATTAAAGGTTTTACTACATCCGAATTTGCATATCGGGTATCATTTGTGTGTATATGCGTCTGGAGGTTTGGTTGTATTGTAATGTTTTTTATATAAAGTTAGGTCTGAAATAAGGTAAATTTAGTATCGATTTCTCGACAATTTAAATTGTCCAGTGTCGCACTGGGTCTTGTGGTAAACCATACATGATTTTATGTCCTACATGTTGAAAAATAATGCTGTACATACCATTTCGTATCCCAGCAGAACAATGTCATTAATTATTTGTGTATTGTTGCGGGCTAACCAATTTATAAATTTTCATGTATTCAAGCTCTTACAGTGTTCTAGACTTTTCGGGCACTAAATTTTCTACCGCCCGCTCTGCTTTTTTAGGATTTCATCAAAAATATGTTCAGATCCGTTCATTTTCGCTCACGAAATACGTTTGATAAATTAAGTATTCTGTTTGACAATTAATTGTTTGTATTGTCACTCAACTCCGTATTGTTTGTATTGTCACTTAACTACGTAGATACGCAAGTCACTTGATTAAATCAAAATACACGCACCAAAGCACAGTTGTACATAATAGCACAAATAGCACAAGAACACCTTGTTTGAGAACTAGACTAGACGAATTTTAAATGTGCTTTTGTTGAATTTAAAAAGCGCATTTTTATACTTGCGATTTCGGGCTTATTATATCGCAACTCTGACAATAAAACGACTATTAGAGTTTGTGTGTGTGTGTGTACCTCTACAAAGCATATTTGAATTCGTAATTTAACAGCACTAACCGACACTGAGCGATTGTGTCTTTTCTTAGGTGATGATTTTGTAACAGTTACAAACTTCATGTGCGGCAGTGGTGATTTTTTATAGTGTTATTTTTTTAACACGATTATAATTTTTGTTACTGGCTGAATTAGGTTCACTAAGGTGTCTGATTTCGGATCAAAATATACGCTTAGTCGCGGAATTGGGGGCAATTGGTAAATTTATAAAATATAATATAAATTACATAACCATTATCATTTTTTTTAAATGTATAACCAGATATCTAGAGAAGGAAATATTTGTTTTAAAAAAGTGGACAGTCATTAGCACCACATAAATATAAATTCTACAGGTTAATAAATTGGTGACATATGGCATATCAAAAAGCTTTGTTTACAGAATATTTACAAAACGGAACAACGCCAAATCAAGGCGCCGCTACTCAAATCAATTACAAACCAAAAATAACGAACCGACCCACCAATTTACATATAAGTATGTCAAAAAGACAAAACACTTATATCCTTCAATTATTCCTTCAATTGTATTTACATTTCATTACATTTTCGTAAACTAAACCCAATTTTTGCAAAAAATTCGCAAATTCCCAAATTAATCCAACCTCCAAATACAAACTCGCATAGCTCCAGAATTTACACAATTCGTAGCTTCCTTAAAAATGGTGGAGGCTGCAAAATATTTATCTCGTCTTTTATTTTTTTCTTTTTCGATTACTTCCAGGGAGAAAATGGATATAGAGAAGAGCGCCACCGGGCCCGGGGGCATTCCAGCCGACGCAATATACACGACGAACCCCAGGGGCGGCCGAGGACACAACAGCCCCGAGGCAATGAAGGTACGTCTGGCCGCGATGGTGCTGCAACCCCCCACTAGAGTGTAGCACTGCACGACGGGACCGAGGTCCGGCAGACCAGTAACGGTCATAGAATACAGATGCTAACTATTTCAAAATTTAATTTGAAAAATATTCAAAAAAATTATTCATTTGTCTCTAAAATGAGATAAAGAATCATGCGGACAATAAAGAAAATATGATTGTAGGTCAATGTTACGTATTTCCGGTAATGTAAGAATTAATTTAAAAGATTTTCAAAACCATCTGGTAACGTAATTTGTTGTAAGATAAAAAAAAATACTTCATACTTTATTATTTTATGATATAATATGTCGATAGTTACCCCCGTGAACTTTGGCGAGTTTGTTTATTTTCGAATTTTGGCATTATTTCCATTAAGTCACGAGTTCGCCTATAAATTTTCACTGGCCTTCAAATTTTCTCACTGGTAGCGCTATTGGATAGAGCTCCCGACCGGAAATTGGGAAGTCCCTGGTTCAAATCCAGGCCGAGATTATTTTTTAATTAGCTAAAATTCTGTAATTGGGTTTTTGTCTATCTCTGATCGTATCCCAAATATTTTTCGAAATTTGCTTGTTTGTTCTCATTTTATTGTTTGTTCTTACGTGAAAATACATTTATTTTATTTCTTTACATTTCATTATACAGTACAGCATCGATAATCCGAACCCAAGTAATTCATTTGCTAACGAACGCACAAAAAGGCAAATAATAAAAAATAAATCTCTGATTAATCGAGTAAAAAGCCATTTTTGTCGATTCCTGTTTACAGAACTATATTGCTTTTGTTTTATATCTTGTATCCAATACTCGTTTTCTACTATTTGCTGCAATATTTGATAATCCGATCTACCTTCGGTCGCAACTGGTTCGGATTATCGACGCTCTACTGTATATTATTGCTATTGTTAACCGAGTCACAACAATAACTTGCGTTTTCCAGTTCAGTTCAACTCAGTTCAATTCGAAAATGTCAAAATCGGCAGTCTTTTGTCCGACACGTGTACTAAATTTTATAAAACCTCAAAAAAGTCCAGTCTTTACTTTTAATTTGAAGCACGAAACATTTCATAATATATTTTAATTATATTTATTAGATATTTATTTTATTATTGTTGACTGACTCACATAAATAACAATTACCTGCGTTTTCCAGTTCAGTTCAATTCGAAAATGTTAAAATCAGCAAAGTCTTTTGTCAGATTCGTTTACTAATATTTTAAAAAACCTAAAAGAATGCCATTGTAAATTGGGTCACAGTAATAAAAATAACCTGAGTTTTCCAGTTCAGTTCAGTTCAGTTGGGTTCCAAAATGTTAAAATCAGCAAAGTTGTCTGATTTTAATGCTTTATTTTTTTAAAAATCACAAAAATTTCACATTCCTTACTTTAAAATTTGAAGTATTGCTTTTAAGATTCTGGAAATTTGTACTGATACTGATATTAGATTTTCCGATTTAGTACTTTTCCTGCAAGAAAGGCTGCTTTAGGGTTATCTTTTACCAAATAATTGCTGTTCACTATTCTAGATGTTATTTACAAAGATTTTCAGTTTTTTTATGTCCAAATTCGGTTTTGAAAAACAAAACCTTGTGTCAACACATGAAAAATGTGAATTAAAAAAGCTATTTTTAGGACATAATCCTGTAGTAGTTTGAATTGAATTCATGATACCAAAATTTCAGATCTCTAATAGTACAACTATCCCCAAAACCAGTTTTAATTTAAATATAAAATTGATTTCTTTCTTGTATGATATGATTTAATGGAAATTCAAATTTACGACTGATAAAAATATTATTACAAAAATAGTATTTGAGTATTTTTCAATTATTTTGTGTTAAATTACACAAATACGATAATAAATGACAATATTGACAGTAGAAAGAGAAAAAGAGAAATATTATATTTAAATTCTTACTTTACGGAGTTACGTTTACGTTACATTACCTACGTAACTCTTACGTTACTTCTTACGTTACCGACTTGCGTTTCTCATCGCTGCAACGTAACATCACAAAACTGCACAAACGATTGAAATAGTTATCATCGAAAACAATGCCGCAAAACGTTTTCATAGCTAACCACGATTTTTGCACTAAAATTCAATGTTTTTCTTTTGGACTGGATTTAGTATAATTAGATTTACAAAAAAAACAGTCGTCCATACGAACAAAAAAAGGGAATGTATAAGCACTGATATTTCGAATTTCGGACGACTTCAAGATTGAGTATTATTGCATAAAAGTGTTGATATTTCTACGAGTGTCTTGACTAACTGCACCCAACCGTAACGACAGAACAAAGAATAGAGAATAGAAGAATAGAGATGTCGTTTTATGTTCTATTAGGAAGATATAAACGCGAAGAATGTACATAACCTGTATATAATATACCTATCATTACATTAAAATCACATTCCGTCTGTCTGGTAGCAGAACACTGATCTCTATTAGTTCTATTTGATGTTGTTGTATGCATATTTCGAAAACAAAAAAAAATCCTACGTTTTATTGTCAATTTTATTAAATAAAAAAGAATTATAAGTAAACATTTGTAATATGCATTCAACATTTTCTCTGTTATCACTAATTTCCTCTCAGTTGGACCACGCACCAAAGCACAGTTGTACATAATAGCACAAATAGCACAATAACACCTTGCTTGAGAACTAGACTAGACGAATTTTAAATGTGCTTTTGTTGAACTTGTAAAACGCTTTTTTATACTTGCGATTTCGGGCTTATTATATCGCAAATTTCTGACAATAAAACGACTATTAGAGTTTGTGTGTGTGTGTGTACCTCTACAAAGCATATTTGAATTCGTAATTTAACAGCACTAACCGACACTGAGCGATTGTGTGTTTTCTTAGGTGATGATTTTGTAACAGTTACAAACTTCATGTGCGGCAGTGGTGATTTTTTATAGTGTTATTTTTGTATGAACACGATTATAATTTTTGTTATCAAAGGGTTTATTTAGTACATCCGAATTTGTGTATCAGGTATCATTTGTGTGTATATGCGTCTGAAGGTTTGGTTCTATTGTAATATTTTTGATGGAAAGTATGGTCTTAAATAAAGTAAATTTAGTATCGATTTTTCGAGAATTTATATTGCCCAGTGTCGCACTGGGCCTTGTGGTAAACCATATATGATTTTATGTCCTACATGTTGAAAAATAATGCTGTACATACCATTTCCTGATAGTATCCCAGCAGAACAATTTCATTAATTATTTCTGTATTGTTGAGGGCTAATCAATTTATAAATTTTCATATATTTCACCTCGTACAGTGTTCTAGACTATTCGGGCACTAAGTTTTCTACCGCCCGCTCTGCTTTCTTAGGATTTCCTCAGAAATATGTTCAGATCCGTTCATTTTCGCTCACGAAATACGTTTGATAAATTAAGTATTCTGTTTGACAGTTAATTGTTTGTATTGTCACTCAACTCCGTATTGTTTGTATTGTCACGTAACTCCCTGGATACGCAAGTCACTTGATTAAATTATTACCATTATTGGATGTTTATGCCTGAGGGTGATCGTTTCACTCCCTTGGTACATAAATAACTATTTCTGGCATTCCAATACAGACATCATTCACATATTTGGTAAAAAAAAAACTGAGAATTAGAAATTTGAATTTTCACACACGCTATTTTTATTGTGCGTGAATGAACTAAGCAATTCTAGTAGAGGGAATCAAAAAGATGGTGTAATAGATTTCGCTAAGTAAATTGAAATTAAACCTTAAACTTTGCATCACAAAAAAGACATTTTCAGAGCGCAACGTGTTTTTTTGACCATATTTCAAGAATGTATCGTAATAGAAGTGTGGTAAAGTAAAAACTAAATCCTCTAACTTCAAACAAATTCAACAAAAACCTCAAAAAGTTGATGTATTTTAATAAAATATTATTAAAATCCGGTAGACCGGAAGTGGCAGTATCTTGACAGTATATTAATTTACAGGTTTGGATCCAGTATCTCCTGATTCAAAACTTTCAAATATATAGAAATAGTGAAAATTCAAAAACTTCTAATGGAACAGTTCCATGAGACACCCGGTATACTCAAAACTGAAATTTGAGTAAAACCTTCTATCACAGTATTGCTAATAGAATAAGCGGTATTTTGACTGCCAGTGTTTCTTTACTAAAGGTACGGACACATAATTCACTAGTGACGAGTTTACACGTGTTAACACGGTTTAGGCGAGTTTTGTCATTGCTGGTTCGTCAGATGCAGGTTTTAAAATTTGTTAAAACGTGTTAAATCTTATCATGTGGATTATGTGTCCGCTTTACTATAGTTGTAGCTATTCGGTTATAATATATGACATTAGAAGAGCGCTAACTAGCATATTACGTACAAGTGGAAAGTTAACATACGATGTGTTTGTTTTCACGAGCACGTAATATGCGGTACAGTTCGAGTATTGTATATAATTTACGCTACGATTTTTATTTAACCTACGCTACGACCGATAATAATTACAGATCCAATCACTTACTTTAAATAAGGGAGAAATATTGCGACAGATGTAGATGTATTAGGTTAGGTTAGTATATTTGACAGTTCAACAAAAATGTATATATTTTATCTATTGCTGGTTATATAAAGACTATAGATCTTCAAGTTTAATTAAAAGTATTTTCACAAATCATAGAACTGCATATAATATTAAACGGCATTATGAGACAAAACATGAGACAAATAATAAAAGCATCCAAGGCCAAATGTGGAAGGATCAATTGAATCAGTTGGAGAAATATTTAAAACAACAAGAAAATATGTCCATCAGAATTGGCAGTCAAAAGCTAGTTACACTGCGTCAAATTTTAGCAAAAAATATGAAATTATTTGCTGATGGTGAGATGATTAAGGAATGTTTAACTGCTGTTGCAGAAATAGCTATCCTGATAAAAAGCACATTATTTCCAAAATCCGTTTATCAAGATTTACAATATTTACAATGTCTAAAAACACAATTGTAACTTTACGTGAATGCATTACAAAATTAGAATGGTGTTCCTTGGCACTTGATGAAAGCTGTGACATCAGCGACACATCACATCTAACGATATTTGGAAGAGGAATCGATGCAAATTTTAATATAACTGAAGAACTGGGTTCATTGATTCCAATGAAAGGATCTGCTAAGTAACAATAAACTAAAATCGATGTTGGAGAACTTATCAATTCCGTTGGATAAAATTCTCGGCATATCAACCGATGGGGCACCATCAATGGCAAGCATGCATGTAGGTTAGGGTGGTTCAAAAATGCATTGCAAAAATTGTTGTGATGGTAGAAAGCAACGATCCCCCCAAATCGTTTCCAAATCCAAAAAAAGTGGACACGAATTTTTCTTTTTTTCGCAATTTTGATTCTTAATGGTGCCTGTCGAGGCGTCAAATTTACATAAGAAAATGCATGGGAAAAAGACATTTTTTGGTATTTTTCGAATAATTGGTCGGGGTTTGGGAAAACTTTAGATTAAAGTTATAGGAGTGTAGAGAACTTTCTAATGAAGAATTTGAGGTATTATACATATGGCTTTGACGCCCCCAACCCACCCCCACAGTGCCCGCCCTGAAAACTACCATTAAATGAAAAATGTACATTCTTCAGAAAATTTACCCTTCTAATCACTTCATTCTCTTTTTTCTCATACAAATCATTACTATAAGTCTATTTGAATGTTTATAAACATTTGTCAGGTAATTTCCATTTGTTTAAATAATTTGCTTTTCTCGAAACTCCGTCGGACATCTGTTTTCTGAGTTCGAAATGGCAGTTTATTATCTTAGAGTGACGTTATTCATTAAACAAATTCTTCCTATTGTTTAAACAATCAATTATTATTAATTTTCAACTGTTGTTCTAATTATGGTAGAAGTCAGCATTTTTGTGAAATTAACTTATAAATTTCATGTTCGAGGTATCTTGCCTATGTTATTAGCTAATAAACCCATATTTGTTTAAACAAATTCCATTTGTTTAAACAATTTTTTTGCAATTCTCCTAATATTCATTTATTTAGATCGGTCTGGTCAACTGTTATTGTCAAGTGCCATCATTTATATTTTGGCATAATTTCCATTGTTTAAATAATAAAATATTATTCAAATGCATAATGGTGATATTAATATCAAAAACATTAATGGTGAAATTTATAAGTTAATTTCTCAAAAAAGCTGAATTTTCTACCACAATTGAAAACAATTGAAAATGAATAATAATTTATTGTTTAAACAATAGGAGGATTTTTTTAATGAATAATGTCGCTCTAAGATAATAAACTGCCATTTCGAACTCAGAAAACAGAATTCAGACGGATTTTCGAGAAAAACGGATTTTTTAAACAAATAAAATTTGTTTAAACAAATGGAAATTAACTGACAAATGTTTATAAACATCCCACTAGACTTATAATAATGATTTCTATGAGAAAAAGAGAGAATGAAATAATTAGAAGCGTAAATTTTCTGAAGAATCTACATTCTTTCATTTAAGGGTAGTTTTCAGGGCACTGTGGGGGCGGGTTGGGGGCATCAAATCCATATGTATGATAGGCTAAATTCTTCCTTGGAAAGTCCTCTACAAGTCCTATAACTTTAGTCTTAAAGTTTCCCAAACACCGAATAATTATTCGAAAAATACCACAAAATGTCTTCCCATCCATTTTCTTATGTAAATTTGAGGCCTCGACAGGCACCATTAAGAATCAAAATTTCGAAAAAAAGAATACGTGTCCACTCTTTTTGGATTTGGAAACGATTTGGGGGGGGGGGTCGTTGCTTTCTAAATAAAAATAGCCAATTTGAACCACCCTATTGTGCACTATTGCGATTTCATTTCTTTCGGCGAGCTTGGATGCGTTGGAGGTGGTCCGATTTTAATTTTTTTAACGGATTTCGAAAGTAGAAGTATTGTGATACAAAACGTCAATTCTGTTTTTGCGTTAAAATGTTGCAAAATACGTGAAAAATGCTTGCAAACATGACCGAAAACGGCCGCGTGCTCGAAAGCGATCGAGTAGTGGGGGTAGGCGGCCGACGAGACGCGGGGAAGCGCGTATATATAGTAATACAAGCGCGCAAAACCTCAATTGCCTGGTCTATATAGCAGTAGCTATTTGGTTATCAATACATTATCTATGCTGTAGTTGTAGGAGCAAACACTAAGGAGCAATATGCTATTGCCAATTCTATTAATTTTTATAGTAAGGGAACCGTATTTTGTTAAATTTCAGGAGATATATTTTAACCACTTTTTTAAAGAAAGTAATAAAAATTTACAGAATTTTTTGTTCCAATCATCTGAACACAAGATGCTATCGTCTATGGTTGCATTTAAACACATTAATTCGTTTCATTTACTAATTTTGCACTTTAAAAAACGAATTAAGAAGAAAATACGCATAGTGCAAAATCACAATTTCATGCACGTCCTAGAGAAATCAACGTTTTCCAATTGCATCTCCAAGCCTGTCACAGAATAACATAAAGAATAACATAAACACGTCACTTCCGTTACGAATGCAGGCGAGAATCATCGTCCAATATCCAAGCGGAGCGAAAGAAAACTCGCAACGTATGTACGAAATCTTACGTTACACATCGGTGCGATGATATGTCTTTCGCGTTACTATCGTCTGGGAAAAAAAGCAACAACAGTCGCGACCGCCGCGACGGCGTCTCCGGGAAATCCGGTTACTACAAATTGGAAAATAAGTCAAACGGAAGACGCCTGACACGCGCTCGGCGTACATTTTATGACAGGCAACGACCGACGCGACGCTACGACACGATACGGGCAATATGAACGTTGTTCGGTGCAAAAATTAAAGAATACCGATGGGACGGCGCGGCGCGGCGCTTAGGTGAGCTCGTGCAGAAATAAATGCCATTGTCTGGTCGGATTTTGTAGTACGGTTTCGGTTCGATATTCAATTTTTTTGGGTTTAATAATTCCAGTGACGCAAAACGTGATTTACGTGGTGTCAGTGACAAACAATGTTTTTAAATTTTAAATTTGATTAGACGTGTATTTTCTTGTTTAATTTTTTTTTTAAATAACACTTACTGAGTGCAAAACGTATATATTATGTTTTTCAAGATTTTTCTCCGTACCTGGCCTGGTTATGATAACAGGGCCTCCAATTAGGCCCAGTAAATTAATGAAAAAATAAAATAATTAGTGTTCTATAACGTCCTCTAAAATCAAATGATTCTCTGGAAAGTGTCATTATATTTGTTAAATTAAAAAAGCAAAATTTCCGGTTAATGATTGTTTATTTTAGATACACAATTGAGTCGATAAATAAGAAAACAATCACCAACTGGTTACTCCACTTGATGTTATTGCCCCCATAGCATTTAACAATTTACCTATGTAGGCAGTTTGGTCTTTCTTAATGGTGTTAATATTTATTAGCGTTTTTTATCTATGACCGCTTTAACTGTGGCAAATGCAGTTTCTGGCACGAATTTGCTGGAAGTATAAATAAAGTACCGTTTCATATGATAAACCTATTAGTCCAGTCAAATGCTGTTTTGGCCAGGAAAAAAATATGGTCTTTTCTTTCATTCTATATGTTTTTTGGGGTGCTGAATCCGAATTTTAACTGTGCTACTGCCGATGGCTATGGCTTCACAACGAAAAACGCAAAAACCCTCAAAATTTTCGATTTTTCTTCAGTTTTTTCCCAAAAAAGTCAAAAACCATACACCAAAATTTACCAAATTTCCTATAAAAAGCACCCCCAAAAGGATTTTTTGGTTGAATGGTTTGGCAGCGCTGAAAGAAGGCCAAATTTTCCTACTTTATGCAATGTGCAATTTATTTATTAAAAACTATATATTTGCTCTTTTTAATTAATACTTAAGGTCCTGGCTTCTCTTCTGAAATATGAAAGGGATACACAACATTATTAGCAATGACTGCAGTGACTTGACTGATTAAGGGCCGATATATTCACCTATCGTCAAAGTTGTCGTTAGCCAACGAACAGATTACGCTAACGTTCGCGTTAAAAATGATTCTGTCTTTTCACCGATCTGTAAGTTATCGTCAGGCAACGAGGACGTAAACATCGCTAACGAATGTTTTTCGGCAGTATAGTATCAAATGTCGGTAAAAAAGGTGTACTAAATCAACACTTGGATCATAACTTGGACTAATTGCCGCTAGATGTAGCGCCGTAAATGACATTGATAGACATTGACAAAACGTAACCAAAATTCATTCGCACCCATTTCTAACCGCATCAATTAAAAACGACGACCAAAAGTAAAAAAAAAAATGGTATGAAAGACGAATTCAGCAAATTCGGCCACATGAACTAAATAATGACTTCAATTAATACAGTACCACGTACGTACGTAAATATTTGTCAGTTTGACTTTTTGTTTGACATTCAGCACATGCTCTGTGACCAATCAAAGTGTTCGTCATTACTCAGACAGTGCAGTCAAGGTTATTTTGTGTACCTACAAAAACAAGCGGTACTGTCATAAACCCACGTAGGTGGCGCTCCGGTAGCATTTGCGCGCCAAATTCAAATTATCGATTTCAAATTAGTTCAGTTTACTAAAGCTGTTGTAAGATGCGGTTGAAAGAATTATCATTGATTTTACAATATTATATTGTTATAGTGTAGACAAATTTCAATAAATGATACTTGTTTACTACATATTATGTTTATAATATTACTAAATAATTATAACACTGTCGCGCGAATCTTAAGATTATTAGGAAATATATCAGGGGCCGTGATAATAATAATAATCATAATTACACAAAATAAAAACTAAAATTTATTGTAATAGATTAACAACATTTTGCCATGTGACATTTGTAGTGTTCACCGGGGTAAAACACATACCTTTCAGCATTTCTCGGAAAGCAAAACAGCTTTTCGACTTCATCTTCCGAACGACCACATAAAATACCAAACATCTTTATACACTTTGTACACAAACAATAAAAGAAAATGCAAACCGCCTTTGCCTGTAGATTTAGATGATATTTGACAATTTGTGACAAGCACTGACATTTAGGGCTTGTTTTCATAAAATCCTTCTGATGGCCGCATCTGTAACTTAGGATACAGTGCACTGTACAGTGGATACAGGCACACAGGTTTCTACAGTCGTAAACAGCGCCTCTACATAGATTTATGACAGCAGGGCATACATTTAAACCTCACTGCACTGTCTCTAGTAGTCAATGTCAATTATTGGCGATTAAGGTTATAAGCTTGACAATTAATTGTCTGTATTGTCACTCATCAATGTCAATTCTTGGTGATTAAGGTTATAAGTTTGACAATTAATTGTCTGTATTGTCACTCACTTCCGAATTGTTTGTATTGTTATTCAACTTCGTAGATACGCTTGATAACGTCAAAATATTTATTAATATTATTCAAACGGAGGAACAAAACTATTGTAGGACATAAAATGTTGTATGTACCTCTGGCATTACTTGATGTTTATACCCTCGGGCGAAACTGTCACCCTCGGGGCATAAACATCCGTCTAATGCCCTTGGTACATAAATAACTATTTTGTGTTTTATAGCCCCCCCACATTTAATATGGTGAGGGTATATTGAGTTTGATTCAACATTTGTAACACCCTTAAGGAGGCGTGGCGGATATAGACATATATATCCATATATCCATATATGGATTTGATCAGAATTGAAAACTAAACCGATTTAGCTATGTCCGTCTGTCTGTCCGTCTGTCCGTCTGTTTTTGCTTTTTTTTCTTTGTCTAATATTTTACGGTGGGGGGTATTTTAACTTCAGCACGGCTGAAGATAATTTTCTTCAGACTATTTTTTTCAAGAATTTATTTATTTTTTATCTTAATAATATTTAATTTTACCTCTTCCAAATTTTCTCATCTAAAAAAATCAAATGTATATCCTTGAAGCACTCACATCGTTTATTTGTAGTGCTTCTATCGAAAAGGCCTAATGTTATAGACACTACCCTTATTATCAACTGTCTTCATACTCAACGGTGACCTTGAAACAATATTTACTATTTTAGCCAGTTTATTGTAATTGTATTTTTAAGTCCTCCGTAATCACGTGATGATCAAAGAAAAAGAAAAAAAGATGAAAACTGATAGAACGTATCTAAATTTAGCTACAAGATGACGGCATATGTCCACAAGCGCGATTACAAGACAATATTTCAGCGATTAATGTACAATTCAGATATTTAGTTAATTATCTCTAAACGGGCACCGGATATCGGGATATATTTTTAATTTGCAAGATTTCCAAATCTTAAAAAAGCCATAAAGCGGAAAGGCTATGAGATAAGTAGAAAAACATAATTTTTATGAAATGTTTCTAACATAAATCAACTTGCATAGTGTTTCTTCAGCACTATCATTAAAATGAAAAAAAAGTGATGGTTCCTGATACACAAATTTGTATTATTATATCATATAAGATTTGATTTTTGACGCATTTTTCAGCCACTGCCGCAACAAGCTAAATTATTTGCACACTTGTACATAAAAACACTTAACACTGGTTTTCTACACAGACCCCGGTACTGAGCACATTCTCAAACCACCTCACTTGATTCTAACTCTGAACTCTGCCAGGTGTGGCTCAACCAGTCTTCGAAGATCGTCGTACACCCTTAATATTAGTCGCATTATAATATTAGGTAATCCCCAAAAAATTGATGCAAGAATATCGGCCACATAAAACAAACAAACTTTCAACAAAAGTTTCACAATCGTCAAATCTCCAAAGTCTGAAATTCTTGCACCAAATCCACTAACACAATCTAACATATGCTGTAAATATAGCAAACGACACTCACATTCAGTGGTAGCAGTAGATTAGAGGACGAACAAAGAACAAACGAGAACAGAGACTTCGACAATGGACTTGAGCAGAAAAGTCGTCATTTAAAGTCTCGAACGTACTCATCAAATATCTACGAACCGAACAACTTTGAGACTGAACAGCAACAGTACCGTAGCTACAATAGGTACCATACCGTTGGTAAGCCTGTAGAGGGCGTGACGTATTTCGGTGGTTCCCTAGACGAGAAACCCGATCAGAGGCGATCTTTGCCGAACAATCGAAGGTACAAGAGCCGGGAACGACCGAAACCGCTACAGCCCGAGAACGAACGCTACTACGACCACATTTTCCCAAAAGATACCAAAGCAGCCAACCAAACATACTACCAACCTAATAGTTTAGATCACGCGGAACTGTAAATATTAAAACTACTAAATATGTGTAAATTTATTAAAGTAATTCATGTATATAGTACTAAATGTATATCAAACTTTGTCGTACGCGATGTTTCCTGCAAATTTTATAGAGAGTTTTCGAAATATACAATTAGATTTGCTGGAATAATCGCGTATTATATAAGACATGTATGTGAAATCAAATTTCTATCTATTACATACTTCCAATTATTAAGTTTTTAAACAAATTTCTGTATGGGACAATCTTGATTTAATTTATTAATCGATTATTTATTACTTACTCGTAACGATAACTTTTTCTATTGATTCTAATATATATATTATATGACTGTTAACCGTCGAACATATAGAGATCTTTTACTAAATATAAATATATTATTATATTAAGCGACATAAATAAATGTGATGTTACAATAAAAAATAATATATTATTATGGTAATTAAGTTACGAAGATTCCGGCTTTTATTGTACTATATAAATTTCGTTTTTGTATAAATCTAGAATATATGTATTATACTGTGCGTATATATATAGTGATATGTGTTAGCGTTTCCTATATATTTGCTTGTGGCCCGTTGTTTATTTGTTAAGATGACACGAAAATGCGCCGAATACTCGATACGAGTATTCAGTATTCGACGTATTCCTGAATTTATTATTCTTCGTTACTATTGTACTGAATGATCTATACGTTGGTAAGAAATAAACAGTTAACAAGGAATTTTATAGTTTTGTTTCTCTGAAGTAGTCTTGTAGATTTTAAAGGGAAGAAAAGAATGTTAGAAGTATTTAATTACAATACCAAAGGAGAGAAACTAAATAAAAGGTAAGTAAAAGCCACCATACAAGCTCAACTAAATATTTTCTTAAGAAAAATAAAAAGAAATGTTTAAAGAATATTATTTAAGGTGGTCGTTAAAAATATATGTAACCAAATGTACACATTTTGCTTTATCGTTTGTTCTTGTTTTATTTTTTTTATCTAAGGTCATTATTAACAACAATTTATTAAAACTGAATTCTACTAATATAGTATTGCTAGTGCTAACTAAAGTCATAATAAAAACAATAACCTGCAATAACAATTTTAAATTCTTTTGTCAGAAACCTTTACTAATGTTTCAAAATGCAACATAAATGTCAAAAATTCACCATAAGACGGAAAATTGAGGTATATTTGATTAAGGGTCTAAGATTTTGTGAATAAATAGCTGAGAATAAACCCTGAGAACTTTTACGAGTTTTAAGCACAGTTGTTATAAAAACAACACAAAACAATTACAAAATGATATTTTTTTACGAAAACATGAAATAGTAATAAATTTAATTCACTCACAAAAAAGATGTTTTAACAAGGAATAAAACTTGTTTTAAACGTCATTTTTTTTAGTAAAATTTAATTTATTTAAGTTATTTCAACATACAGCTCTGGATAAATAAATATTCGGATCCAAATATCGGCAGTTTAAAACACGTTTAAAACATAATATTTAAAACAAACTGTTTAATAGTATATTATTTGACGACCACATAACCAAGGATATAAATCGCGAGCATGAAGTTTATACGCGAGCCGTAGGCGAGCGTATCAACATGTGAGCGATTTATATCAGTTATGTACGAGTCGAATACGACGTTTTATCTACGACTCATAAATTCCATTTTATATCAAATCTTTTAAATGTATTTGTCAATGGCGGCGAGGCGAAATGTCAAATAACTGTCATCCACGTAGGTTTAGACTGACTTTGACAGTACATTCATATAATGATGACAGCTCCTTGAAATAATGAACTCATTATTTGAATGAACTGTCATTATTATACAACGCTAATGTCATTATAATCATTGGCGCGTATCATGATGGGGATTATATAGTCATAGATACGTATTATATACGGATTATATAGGCAATGAACTTATTATATGTGAGTCGTAGATAAAGAATATTATTTAAGGTGGTAGTTAAAAATAATTTGGTTACATATATTACACATTTTGCTTTATCGGTTGTTTTTATTTTATTCTTTTTATCTAAAGATATTATTAACAACAATTTATTAAAACTGAATTTGATAATATACTGCTGTTAGTGCTAACTAACAAAATTAAAACTAGGATACAAGAGCTATAAAGAAAAACTAAAAAAATCTTGAAATTTTAACCCCCTGTAGATCGGCAACGAAGCGTTTGCGGACCTATGTTTATATGAATTTTTAGTCATTAAATAAGCCAAAGAATTACCCCTTTTCGTATTTACATGATATTTAGGAACAGCCTGTATAAGTGATGTATTTGTAAGAAACAGAAAAAAAAATTCGAAAAAAATAGTATAGCGCCCGGTATATTTTTCCTGTTTTAGATAGCCTTTTAAATTGCAAATTGTACTGTGAAAACCGAATGTCCCTTAGGCACTCGTTTAAATCTCTTCTACCATGTCAATAGCTTGTCATCTCAGAGGTTTACAAGAAAAAATCAAATAAATGTTTTTCAAAATTACTTAAGTTATAAACATAAAATACTTTTGAATGTGCAGTGTGATTCATTTCTAAGTATTTCAAATCTTGTGGCTTAAGCAATTTCCTAAAACTTTTATTGGAAATTTTTCTTGTCAACTTGCAAGAAAGGAAAATATTCACTGATTACGTTTTTTTATTTATACACACTGTGTAATAAGGGATTTTGATTTCAGAGTCTTTTTTTGGATCATTTTGGATCTTTGCAGAATATAATTCCATAACAAAAAAATAGTGTCCACTTAAAATCTTTGAAGAATTCCTACAGTATTTTTTCTTCTTCAACTGCTAAAACCCGCTCTTTTTGGGGGCCCACATGCAGTTATTTTTACCACGGTAAATTATTAATTAATTAATTTATAGTAAATACATAAAAGATTGGTTTTGGTCTCCAACCGGCAGGAGCGCAAACATAAAATACAATATTCTTGCTACGATAATGAAGTTGTTAAAGATTGATTGGGCCTCGCTGAGAGGAGCCTAAATTTTGAATTTGGGGGCCAAAATTTGCCAATTTTGAATTTGGGGGCCCCCATATACAATGTTGAATTAAGAAGAATTACTTTTTTTATACAAAAATAATACAATATAATTACTAATAATACTGATATAACATTTCGGAACAATTAACAAAAATCATAAATAATAACACGATTATTCTTAAGAATTACAAAATAACTAATACATAGCTTAGCAATTTAAAAATCAAAATTCGTACCAAGTAAAATATATTATCTTAATAAATAAAGGGTATTCTTAACAAATAAATATGTTTTTATTAAATATTTCAAAAACTGCGATAGTTCATTCTTAAATACGCGATCATCAATATATACATATGCCCTCTGAATATGTACTTATTAAATTTGTGGTGCAGTTTCATAGTTTTTTTGAGGTGTTACTTTTAATAAAATGTAATTTCCAATTTCATTTTTTAACATTACCTAATATTCCGAATGCCTTCTGCTACATCAGTTTTAAGAAGAAGAAACGTGATGTGTCAATATCTGGTCCTCAAAGTTTTGAAGAAAGTAACCAAATAAAAGGTATAGGAAAAGACTTAAGCTAGAAACTTAAATGACTTTTGAATGTACCGGGTTAAAGTATTTGTAAGAAGCAGACCAAATTCCATTTTTTTAAATATAGCATCCTGTATATTTTTCGTGTTT
Organism: Aphodius sticticus; assembly: GCA_963966075.1. NCBI lineage: Eukaryota > Metazoa > Arthropoda > Insecta > Coleoptera > Scarabaeidae > Aphodius > Aphodius sticticus. Next base: position 105,694,416 of record OZ014506.1, read on the forward strand.
TTTTTTTACACTTTTGAATTACAAATAGAACAGTGAAAACAGCATGTCCCTGAGGTCAGTGGTGTAAATGTCAACAAGACCATTAAATGTCAGAAGAAAGCCATTAAACAATGTTTTATGGATTTCTACCATGTCAACAGCTCGTCGTTTTTGAAAATGACAAGTTATTATTATTACGAAATACTTTTAAATATAAAGTGTGTTTAATTTCTTAGCATTTCAAATTTGTAGCTTAAGCAATTTCCTAAACCTTTTATTGGAATCTTTTTCTTGTCAACTTTTTAGAAAGAAATATATTGAGTGGTTACGTTTCTTTTTATACACACTTTGTAATAATAAGGACTTATTTACAGCATTTTGCAGATAGGAATTTTTATTTTACAGACTTTTAGTGAGTTCATCTTTACAGAATTGAATTCAAAAATAGGAAATGTGTTGACTGAAAATCTTCGAATAATTCATACATATTTTCTGTTCTAACTTATTCAAGGGTTTCTCATTAGTCTCGTACAGTATTAGAAATAAATTCTTTTATTGCAAAAAAGAAACATGAGTTTAACTGCTAACTATTAACTATTAACTCTTTGGGGCCCCATAGGCAATTTCATATTCTGACTACGGTAATTTATTAATTACCTAATTAATTTATAGTTTATAAAAGATTTATTTTGGTTCCCAAGCGACAGGAGCACAAATATAAAATGCACTATTCTTGAGACGGTAATAAGTTACTTAAAGATTAGTATTTGTAGGGGGCCTCGCTGAGAGGAGTCTGAATCTGCTTGAAGCGTTAATCAGAACTGGCATGGTGCGGTAGTCTATACGGAAATGAGTTTCCAAAATACTGCTTTGGGGGCCCCCTGTTATTGGGGGCCCTGGGCAAATGCCCATTTTTCCCATGGGATAACGCGCCTCTGGGTAGTCTATTACGGATATGAGTTTCCAAAATACTGGTTTGGGGCCCCTTTGTTGTTGGGGGCCCTGGGCAAATGCCCATTTTGCCCGTAGGGCAACGCGCCACTGCCTGTACCCCATTGTATTTCATCGGAAAAACTAGAAAAAAATAATTACACCTACCTTATACGAAATTTGCAGGAAATTTCACGTTCATCTCATCTGTATGCACGCAGCAGAAATGTCAGTCGAGCAATATATATTTTGAAATCACAAAATAGTCACAACACCTGACAGACGCTAAATATGTCTGTAAATATTTTATAACAAAGAAATTTACGGCAAGCACATTGTCAGCCATTATCATCTTTGTTCTATCACGTCTGCAATAAGCTCACTACGATTTGTTTTACTTTAGCCTATAGCACGGGCCTATAGGGGTACCTACTATTTCCACTATTCAAATGAGAGACCAATAGTTCCACAACAAATGCATGATTGACTTAGAATAATAATTTCTTTATTAATTCTGCCCAAATCTTGGGCACCAAAGCCGAAATATACAATAAATAAGAATATTTATAAATAAATCAAGATTTAAATAATAATATGTATTGGGTTGTTCCCGCGATACTGGCGCCACCTCTTGGTGATACTATATACGCCATCTATCGCTGCAAAGCTACAATGCACGCTCCGCAAATAGTTTTTTATTGCTAAAATTACAATAATTACAATAACACCCACAATTATTCCTGATAAATTAAAAGTTCGAAACAATCTATCGAGAGATCCAACTCAAATTATCATAATCCCCACGATGTACATTACAGGTTTCTGTTTTGACAACCGCGCTGGCCAATTTGCATCTCATCTGACAGTTGACGGTCCGCCGTATTACATGTTATTGCAAATGTCTTATTTGATTGTTAAATAAATGTGACGACATTCATTTCTAATATGTGCTGAGTAACTTTGCGCCAACACTAAGGTATGTCCAACGAAATCGGTTATTTTACGAAATACGCCGCGTCCCCATATTAGTGCCAGATGAATCATTTACAAGGTTAATTTATTATTAATGTCAACACCAGTCGGATTGTGTTTTTCCTGTTATCCCTTCGGCGTGCTCGAAGAGTTTGTTTACGCTACACACTGATGGCTATCAACAACTTGCGGGGAGATATTTCTCCACTTCCTTTTCAACAGTACAGAACAGCTGATAGTGTATGACAGTGAATACCAAATATCCAATACCAAACCTAATTTGGATACAGCGTCCTGTCTAGAAGACAAGTGCCGTTATTTAGTGTTTTAAAATTAAAATTCAGTGCTCGTTTCTTTGGTTTAAGGTGCAAGTATGGGTTCAGTTTGGAAACGACTGCAGCGCGTTAACAAGAAAGCCGCAAAGTTTCAATTTACAGTTTCCTATCACCAATTATCGTTAGAATTTACTCCGAAATGGTAAGTTTATTGGTTTTGGTATTTTATCGATCTATTATCGAAACTTATAGGGAGCCGCACAAATTATCAATTGTCTGGGCTCGAAGATCACGACGTGTTGTTTCGCAGCCGATGACTTGGGAGCCCACTTTAGAAACACCCTATAAGGCGCTAGTCGTTTGGTCCCTACCGGAAAATAAGCAAGTCGACGTTACTTTATTTAGGGATCCCCGTACAAAAACGTTAGAAGATAAGGAATGGAGTTTTATAATAGAAGACGTAAGTTTTAGTATTTTGTTTTTTTTTGTAGTTATTGATCAAATAAAGATGTAGTTGTTGGGGAGTTTCTAAACAATATTTGTTTGGTCGTAAAAAGTTTCGTTGAGACTTATTTCTGCTATAATAATTGAAATTTGAGACTAAGAATGCAATATTTTCTTTCATTTGTATCAAAGCAAGAAAACAATAGAAACTGTTTAAATGGAAATGCCAGCTTGTTTGTTTAAATAGAACATTAAAATAACTAGGACTATATAAAGTATAAAAATATGTTAAACATAGTAGTATCTTTTGAAGAAAATATATTCAACCTTGATGAATAAAATGCATAGGAATGCAAAAGCAAAATAAATATTACATTAGACTATCATTAACATAAGTAAACATTAAACTATATTTAAAAAAAAAAACTACACATTTAGTAAGATTCACAATAAAACTTTGTATTTTTTGTTATTTTTGTAAACTGCAAAAAAAAACAAAATCAACCAAAAAATGTTTAACGAATTGTTTGCTATTGTTTTTAGTATAATTGCTTGACAATTTATCTAATACCAATGAAAATATTGAAATAATAGAAAATGGCTAATCTAAGTTTCATAAAGTCAACAAAAAAACTGACTAGTAATAAAGTTTTATATTGCAATTTGACACAATGCTTGCACATCACATATTTTTGCTATAACAAAAGTAATTTGACTAAAAACATAAACACTAATGGCAGATTTATAATAGTATTGTTGGTTTTCAAAATATGGGACACAAAATTACCTTTTTTTGCAAAAAACAGGCTGCAATTGAGCGTTGACCATATTCCTTAGTACTTTATTTTGTAAACCTGAATTTTTTTCTTCCCAAAAAACAGTACATTACCCTGTATTTTAGGATTACCCAAATACTTTGTAGGGTTTGGAACTATGGCATTGTTAATCTTGACATCAGCTATGGCCTCGATTCTTTTATTTGTAAAATTTCAGTTTGTTAAACTTGGTCTTCCATTTTTTGGTCCATTGTTGTATTTGACTACTAGCTTGTTGAAGATTCCTAGTAGATTTTCCAACAGATGATTCCACTGCCATTAGAGCTATGTCATCTGCGATATCAAATTTTCCAGCTGTGGTAGGTCACTCGTATATAGTAGATAGAGAATTGGTCCCAAGAAACTACCCTGGGGTACTGCTGCTTTTACTTCTGTTACGTCCAGAGTATTCATCTATCTGTTCTATTTTGAATAGGCTATTCTATCTGATATATAATATGTAAGCAGTTTTCAATATAATTGCTTGTGAAACACACAGTATAAACATAACAATTGATATATTATTAGTTTTATCAACAAAATAAGTATTAAAATGTAGTTGTTTCAAGTTCAAGTTATTTGGTGAACTTACTTGTAAAAAACTGTCAATTAAAAACAAGTTATTTTTTTGTTATTGTTATTACAACGCTTACGTAAGTTTATCAAATATTATCATCACTTGAACATAAATCCAGATATTTTCTTACTTCATATTTCATATCAATTAAGACACAGACCTGAAATCTGTATTTAAAAAAATAATATAAAATAAAGCAAGAAAATATAAACATTTTATTCAAACAATTCACATTTGCAATATAAAAAAATTAAGATACAAAGAATTATCTGGTTATAATCAAAATAATTTATAACTTTGTCGAGTTTATTTGAAATATTAATACGTATTATAATAACATCTTCATTGAATTTGCTATGCTATCCAAGATAACAGAGTTTAATAGGTCTTGTTTACTTGATAATTCTATGTGTGTTATATGCAAAATCGTGCTGCTTGTGCCATTTCAATTCTGCGTCAGTTGTTTGTTTGGTCTGGAATGATTTGATTTGTCCTGTTATCTCTTCAGCTTTTATGATAGGCCTGGAAAATTATATGATTCAACTTATTTGACATTTCGTTGTTTGCATATTATCACAACTTTTTTTGTTATATCTTTGTCTAACAATTGAATACCTACATACATTTTGGAGGCTGTGTTATCACTTATCTGATGTCACACTTCCTGTGTTAAGAAGAAGAACTAACAGTAGTCAATTGTTTTGGTAAATAAACGTTTGAAGTTATGTTTGGATTTGATATTTTCTCTTTAATATATGCAGATTATTTTGTAGTAGAAAGTAAACTGAATGATTGATTTTTAATTTAGTATAATGAAGGGAGTTCGATATTAAGAATTAATAATACTAATTTTTTTAAGAATAGTAGCCTGAAATGCCTACATTTGGTGGAAATTATGGAATAGATTCATTTATATCATCAGACTTAACTGACATTGACATATTAAATTCTTTGGACTATATGCACATATATCTATTTTCTTATCAATTTAAATAAACATACTTATCAATTGCAATTCAATTGTATTTAAATTTGATATTGTGGATAATTTTTACAACCAGTTTACGGTCCCGGAATTATTGAACCTAAAATAAGGCTCAAAGTAAGATACATAGGAAAAGAATATCTCTATTTGAGGCTTGTAAATTCAATTGTTAGAACTGAATTTTGTTCTAAATGAGTAACACTGAAAAAAAGGAAAATTTTGCTGCTCACTGTATATCAGATATAAACATCTAATTGTCATCTGATTTTTCAAAGAAATAGATTGGGTTTAAATTGTTTTTGATATCTACTTTATATACGTGTTGCAGATAGTTTTCAACATATGGGAAACTTTTATTATTGAAGATTATTATCAATTACACTGCAACAAATCTTAATTTTAATATATTTCCTTGTTTATGATGGGAGATTTCTAGGATTATTTGGATTATACAAGAATTCTAAGGAGAATGTACAGTGGCTTGCAAAACCAGTTTTATTGTGAGGAGTTTTGGGGAAAAAAGAGGTGGTGCCTTATCAAATTGATAAAATAAGACTGTTTTAAAGTTTTTGTAGTTTAAAGATTATGATACCGGAATTTGAAGTGACTAGTCCGTGTTACTAGCTCAGTTAAAACTTTTCCGTGAGACTTTTGAAGAATTTTTTGAAATCCGTTAATTCGTAATCCATTTTAAACATTCTTAAAAAACAGTAGTGTTAAAATATTGTCCAAAAACTTGTGACGTATGTTAGGAGCATCTGCTCAATGTATTAAGAGCATCTGCTCCATGTATTAGGAGAATGCCCTTAGCTAAGCTAATTTGCTTTTACTCATACAACTGGTGCATAAACTCGAACTTTATGCTCATGCTTATGAGTACATACTCAGAGCATAAACTCAGTTTTATTCATATCACCCATTAACGTGTTTGATGATTTTATAATTTATTAAACAGTTTAATGAATTTATTCCATATTTTTGTGATGTTTTAATAACGTTTTTACAACTACTATGAACACTAGTAGTTCAAGTTGGCTATTTTTATTTAGAATCCAAATCCAAAAAAAGTGGACACGTATTTTTTTTTTCGAAATTTTGATTCTTAATGGTGCCTGTCGTGGCCTCAAATTTACATAAGAAAAAGCATGGGAAAAAGACATTTTTTGATATTTTTCGAATAATTGTTTGGGGTTTGGGAAAACTTAAGACTAAAGTTATAGGAGTTGTAGAGGACTTTCCAAGGCAGAATTCTACCTATCATACATATGGATTTGATGCCCCCAACCCACCCCACAGTGCCCTGAAAACTACCCTCTAATGAAAAAATAGATTCTTCAGAAAATTGACCCTTAATATTTCATACTCTTTTTTTCTCATAGAAATCTAGTCTAGTGGGATGTTTATAAACATTTGTCAGTTAATTTCCATTTGTTTAAACAAATTTTATTTGTTTAAATAATACGTTTTTCTCGAAAATCCGTCTGAATTCTGTTTTCTGAGTTCGATATGGCAGTTTATTACCTTAGAGTGACGTTATTCATTAAAAATATTCCTCTTATTGTTTAAACAATAATTCATTTTCAACTTTTTTCTAATAATGGTAGAAAATTCAGCATTTTTGAGAAATTAACTTATAAATTTCATGTTCGAGATATCTTGCCTATATTATCTAACAAAACCACATTTGTTTAAACATTTTCAGACAGCAACAAATCAACATTATCTTGCGACACACAGTGGTAGGAAATAAGAATAAGAAATGGAGAAAGAAATATGATTAATAAAATTGGTTGACTTAGTTAATTTAATATTTTTTAAAGAAATGGAACTCCCCAATTTCCTGAAAAAAAGATTTTAAATCAATCCAATTGTTTCGAATAAATGATACTGAAAACGAATAATATTTTACTTAATAATGATTTGAACCAGGTCCCAGTGCCCTGGTTCAAATCCAGGTTGTGGCTGTAATTTTTAATTTATTTTACCACCTGTATATTACCATTATGCATTTGAATAATATTTTATTAGTTAAACAATTATCCCAAAATATAAATGATGTCACTTGACAATAGCAGTTGACCAGACCGATCTTAAAAGAGGAATGTTAGGAGAATTGCAAAAAAATATGGATTTATTAGCTAATAACATAGGCAAGATAATTCAAACATGACATTTATAAATTAATTTCACAAAAAAGCTGACTTCTACCATAATTAGAACAACAGTTGAAAATTAATAATCATTGATTGTTTAAACAATAGGAAGAATTTGTTTAATGAATAATGTCACTCTAAGATTATAAACTGTCATTTCGAACTCAGAAAACAGATGTTCGACGGAGTTACCTGACAAATGTTTATAAACATTCAACTAGAGTTATAGTAATGATTTCTATGAGAAAAAAGAGAATGAAGTGATTAGAAGGGTAAATTTTCTGAAGAATGTACATTTTTCATTTAACGGTAGTTTTCAGGGCACTGAGGAGGTGGGTTGGGGGCGTCAAAGCCATATGTATAATAGCTCAAATTCTTCATTGGAAAGTCCTCTACAAGTCCTATAACTTTAATCTTAAGTTTTCCCAAACCCCGAACAATTATTCGAAAAATACCAAAAAATATCTGTTTTTGGATTTGGAAACGATTTGGGGGATCGTTGCTTTCTATCACCACAAAATTTTTTGCAATGCATTTTTGAATCACCCTAATGAACACTAACTAAGACATACCATTATCATACTGATTTTTGTTATTATTTTATATGTATAAGTGTGTTGTGTTATATCATTATAATTATTTCAGAAGATTGAAAGCAAAAATTGTACATTTTAGTAACTGATTTTCTTAAACTCTGAACATCTTTCAGAAAATCAGTTCCGTGTTTTTTTGTAAACGTGTTTTTCCCTAAATCTTTTGTTAATTCATAATTTCTATCTTAGTTTCTACCGAAAAGAAACTTTTTAGTATCATTTTTATCTTCGATTTTTGTCTTTTTGCCTATATTCAAAACAGATTAACGATTAATACAACTCAAAGAATTTTGTATAATTTTGTAACTTGGAGGAAATAAACAAAAAAAAAAAAACCTATCAATAAATATCTTTATAAAATTCTAGGTGGCCTCAACAGGCAAGAGACGACCTATAGCCGTAGCGCATCTCAACATGGGCAAATACGCCAGTGGAGACGCAAAACAAGAAAAATTACAGCTGCACTTTAAGACGACAACAAAGAAAGTTTTATCCGCTAAATTGGACTGCACGTTATCCTGTGTTCTACTCAAAGAGGGCAAAGCAACGTACGTCTTTTCTTAAATATTAAAAAAAAAACAAATAAATAGTAAATTTGGGTTAATTTTTTATTTAAATTGTAATTTTATTAGGGATGAAGATATGCAGTCCATTGCATCTCTAATGTCGGAAGATTACGGCAACGACATAGCCACTCTTGACGATGTTGACGATGATTACTCACAAAGCGACAACTCCATAAAAAATACGCTCAGCGAGGTCACACAGCAGGTGCAGCAGATGACCAATAGCCTGTCGGGGTCTGATATGGCAAGCACACCGATTAGTAGTGAGTATAGGTTATGTAACTTACCTATGAGCCATGAACTTTACTCGTAATTCCATATCAAGTCATGTATTACTGAAACAAAGCAGCTAAAATAGGATTCTAATAGTATATTATTATACAAGTTTTATAAGACGTCAAATTGGCGCACGAGTTGTTTTCGGCACGACGAGCGTAGCGAGGAGTGCCCAAATGGAACGAGTGCGCCAATACGTCTTATAAAACTAGTGTAATATACTATTTTTTCTACTTTGCGTCATTAATTTTATATAAATTTAGAAATTGTGGTTACTATATCGCGCTAAATTAGAATCTAGGGTATTTTGCGGGTACCACGTGGCAGCACTGTAGTAACTGTCAACTTCGTTAAGGATCTCGATGAGATAAAATCATGACAAAATCTAATTGTGAATAATTTTACTCTACTTTAGCCTACATGTTTGAATAAATATTCAGCGAGGTCGCAACGATGATCATAATGGAGCTTGGGGCAACACTTTTAACCCTACTGTGATAAATACATGAAACTTAACCTAAAAAGTTAACAAGTTTAAAATAGTGGTTTCATAAGTATAATAATCAGAATAGAAGTGTTTGGCGGTGACTGATTAGTTACTTCGAAGAACAAGAACTTACTAAAGAATTGTTATAACGCTTAACGTTTAATAGCGGTGTCTACCTAATTCCGCTACGTAGCCGTTGCGGCTTATATATTTACAAGCACTTATAATTGAAACCCAATTCTAATTTCGGCAAAGTAGTTTATTAGAATAAATTATACTTAGTAAAATTACATGTGATGGAGTAATACAAATACGTTGCACACAACCAGAACTAAGATGAAGTCGAAAGCGACGGACAAAAACGAATACGAATTGAACCGAGCATCCAAGCGTCCAAAATATTACCGAAAACTTATACGTTACATAAACTAAGAAATCCTCTACACTTTAAATGTACTATAGCTTCGTACGTGTATGCTGATAAACCATTTATTGCGCATATACAATCTCGCAGCAGTAATTAAAATCGTTCATATCTAGGATGTAGGTTTCATCTTCGCATAATACCTTATTAAAGTAAATGTGGTCCTTGAAGTATATCTGAAAAGGGGATTTGATGTTTAGTTGAAAAGTTTGATAACGATCACTTACCAGAGTCGTAAAACATCACCGAAAAACGTCATGCTGGCGTAAACTACTAGCCGTATTGCAAAGTTGTGTTTAATGTTGAATTAATACGAAACCTCTTCTTCTTTGCTATGTTTTTCAATTTTAATCTTAAAATATATTGTACCATTTATAGCATTATAAACATTAACTTCCATACAAAAAAGAGAAAAAGAAAATTGTATCTTAAAACGTACAGCAGAACTTACAGTCAGTTTTTGTTGAGTGTATCACCATTCATTTTGTGTACCTTCTCGTTTATAGCTTGTATAAGACTTTTTAATTATTAATTTCCATAAATAACAAGTAACTTAAGTTAAAACTTTAATGAAGGTTTATATTTACCTTTTTACGAAATTCTTTCAGTAACCAGCATTCAATCGTTTCCGAAAGACGAAAAAACTCCGACGGCAGAACTTGTATCTCCCATAGGGGAGCGTCAAACATTTCCAGTGGTACCACCACCGAAAAAAAGTGATTTCCAAGAACCTGAGACAGATATATATTCGGAACTATGCTCGGAACAGTTGGATAATCTCGACAGGCTCGAGGAATTGGATTCTTCGGTTACAACTACGACAACGGTGGCGCCATCTAGACCGAAAAGTATGAACCTGCAGTTGGATCTGAAGAGTAACGATGTTAAAGCGCAGAAACAGACAACTCCTGGTAAGATTTATTTGTACTGTTGGCGGATATTTATTTTTTTATTAATTTTGATGTTTAATGTTTGATTTTGTGCTTTTTTGTTTTAATTGTTTCTTGGATTTTAGGACAAGATCTTCTGGAGTGGTGCAAGGATATGACAAAGGACTATCCGGGTGTGAAGGTTACAAATTTGACAACGAGCTGGAGGAATGGCATGGCTTTCTGCGCGTTAATTCACCATTTCAAGCCAGAATTGATGTGAGTAGTAAAACTTTTTTCAGAAATTATTTTCTATTGAAGAATATAATATAAATAAAATCCCTTTGAGAAGATCTCTTGAACTAGAATAAAACTTAGCAGTAAAAGCAAGTAATGTATGTTTTTATAACATTTTGATTTTGTATTTTAGTGACTTTGACTCTCTTTCACCACACGATGTGAAAGGCAATTGTCGAACGGCTTTTGACGCTGGCGTAAAGCTAGGAGTCCCTAGGGTTATCCAACCGTCGGATATGGACATGCTGGCAGGTAAGACGAAATTATTTTAAATTATGAAAAATGTAATCCTTGTTTTTTTATGTTTTTTGATTTGTTTACTGCAATGACCTATGCTTTTTTTCCGATGTATTGTCGTGTTAAGCAGCGTTGAATATTTTTTTTTCTTCACAGATTGAAGCACCTCCGATTTTGCTGTTTTTTCATGATATTTCTTTTTTATTTTAGTATAAGTATACAGATGGGCAATTTTAGTCTTAAGGGGAATCCATACCCCCTAAAGCTTTTTCTCAGCAATTAGTTCACATAATCGTAAAAGAAATACACCAAATTAAAGATAGATGATATATAATTTTGTGTCTAGTGGTAGATTTTTGATAGTTCTGTTCGTTTTTGACAAATCTATTTCTAAATATGACATAGAATTGGCTGATTTTGCAATTTTTTTACGAGGAACTCAGGAGAACTAAGAGTAGAACTCCAATTATCCGGATTAATTGGGACCAGACCCGATCCGGATAATCAAAAATCCGGATAACTGGATTTTTCATTGTGAGACAATCTTTGCTCTTATACCCAGGTGAAGTAAGTTTTTTTTTAACCAGTGGTCTTCTAGGCAGGGCTTTCCAGTACAAACCAGTTTCATCCGCATTGTAGATAAAATCTTTATCTAATTGTCCTGAAGACTTTGTTGTAAATACTGAAATTAACGTATCTGCGGAATGCTTGCCGGAAGACATTTGTTCGCCGTGAATTCCGAGTGCACAAATACCATGCCTTTCTTTAAATTTTGTAAGCCAACCTTATCTTGCCTGAAATTACATATCATCTCCTATTTTTTTTATTAAACAATAATGCCTTTTCTGAAACACAGCTGGCATCGAGAACGGTTTTGTACAAACCAAGTGTAAACCGCATGCTCAACTTTTCATTTACAGGCCATTTTATAAATTTTCTACATTAATTTCCATCTTCATTTTCAACTTTGAAATACATTTTTTAACGAATCAGCCTTTTCTTTTATGTTTAAAATCGTTAAAACTCCGACACCATACTCTTCGGCAAACTTTTTCGCGCATTCACCTTTTGCGGTTAAAACAAGACGTTTTCTTTTTGGTGCCATCAGTCTACAATTTAATGAGTAAATAATTTCAAATCGGCACTACAGATCAAAAAGCTTAAGAGTAAATGTTAGTCACCGGCCTCAAAAGTTCGACGAAACTGAGGCGCGAGAGGAGGGAACAAGCCGCGCCCACTGTACACTCCGCAGAAAATGCAAGCAACGCACTGATTAGATGAGGGGAATAGCGGTATCGTTCTTTGGCGGCGAAGATCAAAGGGGCCGTGCGGTGTCGACTGGCGCCGAACCGTTTCCTAATAATTTTGTGTATGTGACTATCGCATGTTCTGAAATGCTTTTCTTGTATATTTTAAATACAAATACAATTCCACAAAACAATAGTGATACAAATTAATTAATTGCTTTATTATAACATTCCTATTTGACTACTAACTATGGTTGAACATTTTACCTTTGGTATGTTGAAAAAAATTGTAGTTTTGGTAAAACAGACAGCTTTTCTTACATAAATCATTTATTGCTTTACATTTATTATTAGAATTAGTAACTAATTATCAGTTAGCTCCGAAGAAGCGAACAGCATGGTTTGCAAAGACAATAATTATGAATTTTTACTCACGGCATAAACCGGTAACTATTTATCATCTAAATTTAAATGACTCTGGCCGTGAAAGCATTCGTACTCAGATACTTTTGTTTTTCTACGTTTTCTTTGTGCATCAATTATCTCGAATGTCTCGTTCGTACTTTGCAGAGATCGATACTTTCAGGTAAAACACACCTCATATAAAAATTCAAATTTTTATCGGGTGACGCAAGTAGGTGTTAGTAAATATAATATTCCTATTTTAATTCTAGATACAGTTGGATACTGCAGTTTGAAATTTTACTCAAAATTATTATTGCTATGTATAGACTTGGTAGTATACGTACTTCAATTTCAATTGTAGGTATGAGAAAAAATAGCGATTTCGATAAAACAGGCAGCTTTATGTATATGTATAAGTCATTTATTATATATTATATAGATACATGTTCAAATATTTTACACTTTTATAAAAGCTTATTGCCATATATGGTAATCCGGCACGCTTACACCTATAAGAGAGTATTGCCCAAATTAACTAGCGAAGTTAATTAGCGAAGAATTACACTACACGTATAATATGTACATATACACTTACCGCAGGTACTCTCGCAAGTTATTAGTTTTCTTAGAACGCGGGCCACATAAAGGCAGCTGATTTTTTAATTTGCCCATATTTCTAGCGTCTGTTCTACGTCTGTTGTACAACAAGTCAAACCAAAGCCAACCATCCTGCATAGATTGCGATTGCCCTGAATGCATTGCCAAGCGACAAGTGTCTGGTATTAATATTATTTTCTAAATCTAAATACCAATATATTTCAAATTCTCTGACGAAAAATAAATGACTGATTAAAAATTAAATTACTTGTATATCCTTAGTAATAATTTATTTAACTCCTATTAATTATTTAGCGGTTGTTGATTATTCTTCGTTCCGTGTGTCGTACGGGGACTGCACTATAAACCCTCGCGGGAACATGCGCTCCTAATTTATAACTCGCTCTTTGCTGTCTGCTTAGCACCAGGACGGCAAAAAATTATTTCTCGTATTCGGTTTCTAGCCTATTTTGGTCGAAATTCAACAATTCATGTTGATCACATACACTTCCGCAAGAACATGCTGTCCTAATTTATAAGCGAGTCGTTGCTATCTACGTAGCACCAGCACGGTAAAATTTATTTTTCGTATGGCTTTCGTTTGCCGGGCTCGGCGCCGCTACACCTCCCGTGTCAACATGCGATCAATATTTTTGTTAGGCCGAAAATGCTCAATATTTGTGATTCCCCTGGCTACATATTCATGCTGCTGCTTCAGACTGTACCATTTGAATTTGATTGGTCGAAGAAAATGATGTGGTGTTTATCCAACAGATGGCTGCACCGTACGACTATAAAATATGTTATTCTCGTCTCATTCACATGTTCAAAAAACCAACGGTTAAATCATTACAACATTCATATTTTGTTGTCATTTTTTTTACACAAGTTCATGAAGGCTCAATACAAAATGTTGTAATATTGCTTTTTTGATGTTTGGTTCGGATTTGGACAAAAAAAAATAACAAAAATTACCAATTATTGGCTTCTTTAGCAAGGGTAAAAAGCAAAACAACAACGCAAATGAAAAAAAGTGGCATTCGTACCCGGTGTAATACACCTTTATCTATAATTTAATGTATTACACGTGATTATTAACACACAATTAAGCTCAGGATGTTTGGTTTTATGTAGTGGTGTTTTGTAGTACGCTACTACCTCTAGTGATTCCTCTTAAGTAGACTACGGAAATCTGATTATAGCTTTGTTTGCTGAGCGAATCCCAAACTAGTTCAGGTACTCTTTTATATTGGACCAATCCGATGTCTTGCTGTGATTTCCCTACCTTTATCACACAACACATCTGGTCCAATGTAAATTACGTCCCGAACACGATCCGAACGCGCTCAGTGAACCAAGCTAATGTGTGCGCTTATACCGGGTGGTCGTTTTAACTTGAGACTCATAAATATCTCGAGATATATGCATGGTACGACAAAAGTGTCTCCAATAAACTTGTAGGACGCAAAAGGAGAATTGAGATGGCGATATCAGTTTCATTGCAGATGGCGTCGCAATCGGTGAAAATGAGGTTAACTTCCTTTTTTTAAATGTGAATACCCACATTTTTTATCAAATTATGATTTTACGCTAAATAAGAAGAATCTTTAGTCTTAACATTTTTTTCGTACGATGCATCTATCAAAAGTTATTGACGGTTGTGGCGTCTGCGGTAGTTACAACCGCTGCCACTGCATGGGATGCGCTCTATAATGCGCTCGCCGTCTGGCAGTCAAAGCGACGACTGTCATGTCTACTCATGGTACAACGTAGAGATATTTAGGAGTCTCAAGTTAAAACCACCACCCGGTATATACAAGTGACGTTGTATGGGTTATACTTATAACTGTATAATTGCGCACGGATACATCGCGGGGTTTCAGGAATCCATCGTTACAAATCAGCTATAGTCGCTTTTATACTGTACAAAGAACTTTGTGTTGTTAATATTTTTTGGTATTCTAACCTAAAAACTATTAAACAAAATAATGTTTTAGTTAAAAGAATTTTAAAATTTTTCTAGTCCGGATATTCAGATATCCGGATAATCGAGGTCCGGATAATTGGAGTTCTACTGTACCACATAATATGTCTAAGTTACACCTTCCTCTCTAAGTGTACAAAATTTCACGTAAAAATATCAATATCTTACATGCTTTGTTCACTCAAAACTTTACTTCTTCGAGTACATGAATAAGTTATATTTTATCACGTAGCGTGGATACAACAACAAGTAATACACCTTTATCTATAATTTGATGTATAACATGAGATAATTGATACAACATTAAGCTGACTATGGATGCTTTTTTGTTACATGGAAAGATATATTTGCTATTGATTGTTATGATTCTCCATAAAAATAATGACAAATATCTGCATTTCAAAAATTTAACCATGTACAGAATGTTTCTTAGAAACATCTTGTATATGACGAAACTTGGTATTCTTGGAACGCAAATTATTTGGTTGATGTAGTCCCAAATTGCAAAAAGGTCCAAGAGAAAAAGCGAAGCGTTATTTTCCAATATCCGCTCAAAAGTCCCTGGTTCAAATCCAGGTTATAATTTTAGCTATAATTTTTAATTTATTTAAAAATGTCGTCCCGCCTGTCACTATTTTTCCATATATTTGACAAAATTATGAACATGCAAACTAGTTGTCCTGTGTCTTGAAATTGATAAAACTTTCCATTCGACAAAGAATTTTGTCGTAAACCAATTAAAAACAAAATTCTAATAGTTGAGATATATCTCAACTGCATTTTAACTGCAACTGCAATTTAATCAAAATTTGTTGAGAATTGTCTCATTTACTTCTGGCCAGAACTGTACCAAATTTAGAACAATCAAACAAATCTTTTAAAACCATATAATTATTATCTAAAACTTTATTCAATTTTTCTGAGGAAAATTAAAGAGCATAATAGGTAGAGTTTGTACAAAAATTATAAAACCCAATTGGTTATCAACTCTATTCAAAGACTTTAAATAAAAGAGTTACAGATGCTCATTTTAGTCTTTATTTGTGTTATCTTGCTTACCATTTCAGAAATGATTGGTCTGTTGAAAACGCATGCATCTAATGCACAAATGTGGATTTTTTTTTGACGTACTTCAAAATGCCTTCTCTGTTTTGACTTTTATGTATAATAGAAAGTGTTAGTCTGAGATATGTTCAAAAATTTATGACGCATATGCCACCTTTTGGCAAATCTACCATACATAATATATTGACTATTTATTATTTCAAAGTAGGAAAATTCTCAAGAGTAAATGGTTTAAGAAAAGTTGTTGTGGAATATGTTTACATCAATTTGCAGACATTTGAAGCTATTCGGCTCTTGTATGGTGAGGGTTAATATTTAAAATGTCATATTGTATTTATTTTTTCCCTACTTGTGTTCTTATGTAGAAATTTCTATTATTTTAGTTTTATTTTTTCTTATTTGTTTTTTTTTTTAAACATTTCTTTAAAATTTCAAAAAGGTTTTACAATTTACTTAAAATTCATCTCACGATATTTACAGTTCCCGATAAACTAGCAGTCGTCACATACCTATACCAGCTACGAGCCCACTTCACGGGCCACCAACTCGAAATAAAACAAATCGGGAAAACGGCAGACGAGAGCAACTACGTCATCGGAAGGTTCAACACCGACATGGACTCAGACCGGATGCACCTCTTCGAAAAAGAAATACTAAACCTCCGGAAAGCCAAACAGGTAAAAACAATTACAAGACAATCACCCCAACAAAATAAAAACAAAAGATTTCTCGACAGCAAAACAAAACAGAACCAGAAAAAGACATCAACCAAGATCTAAACCCACAGAGGTTACGACTTCCGTTAACCATAACCAATAACAACGAAACAAACGTCGAAATCGTCAAAGAATCTAAAGAAAAAGACGCAAAATCTCCGACCTCCGTGAAAGACGTCAAAGATATAATATTGACGAGTTCTAAAAATATTATCGGGAAAGTTTTGTCTCCAAAAGCGCCGCAAAACGAGAAGAGACCCGAACCGAAGGTCGAGGAACCTCCATTAATGACGAGAGGGGAATGGTACGATCCTTTCGACTCTCTGGCGGAAGACGTAACCTCAACTGATAACGCAGTTGATAATAAAATTGTTAATAATAAGGTTCCCGAGGTTAATGGTGAAGATGAGAAGAGGAATGACGTTAATAAGAATGATCTTCCGAAACCTAATTTGGTACGTTTTTTTTTTTTTTTTATTTTTTTTTTATTTTGTTGTGTGGGTTTGCTGGAGCTAATGTTTTTTGTTTTGTGGGTTTTGTGTGCAGCAAATACTAAATAGGCATACGGAGCAAAGGGAAAGGGCGAGGCAACTGCTGGAGCAGGTGACGAAACGTGAAGGGTCTACGCCTACTTCCCCCACCAGGGTAAGTTTTTTGTTTGTATTGAGAGCTTTTGTTTTATTTCTAAGTTAGGGTTTATGCCATCATGTTCTTTAAATAGTTCTTAAAGTTACCTTTTAAGCAGGGTTGTTATGTTTTAAAACATTTGTTTTAAAACATTTGTTTTAAAACATTGTTTTAAACATGTTTTAAAACGAATATTTTGTTTTAAACAAGTTTAAAACAGTTTGTTCTAATGTTTAAAATACTTTGTTTTAACACATTATTTTAAACATGGTTTAAAACAAATATTTTGTTTTAAAGTATTTTATTTTCAACTTGTTTAAAGCAGTTTGTTTTAAATGTTTAAAATATGTGTTTTAAACTACCGAAATTTGGACAACATATTTAATTATTTAATCAGAGTTGTATGCTGGTCTTCAAGATTTGTATGCATGGATCTATTAAAAAATCAAAAAAATATTTAAATATTGTATTTATTAATAAAAAAAATTTCTTTATAAAATATAATAATACATTCAGTGATAACGTGTAAGTACAATAAACAAAAACTTTTAGAATAACTTAATAACATACCGGGTGACGCACGCCATAGGTACTCCCGTTTATTTTTTTGTTTATAAAGCTGGACGAATGAAATTTGGGAAAGTCTTAATATCACGAACACAACGCCAAAATAACTTTTTTGTGTATTAACTTGGTGACTATGAATTGGTGAAAATAGTCGAAAATTGTCAAATAAACACTAACTAAATCGATTTTGGCCGACATTGCATTACTGGCGCCCTCTAGCGTAACAACAAAAAGTCATTCACACAACAGATTTAGCTCTACTGTGAACTGACGTATGGAAAAACGCAGATGAAAATGTTTAGAAATGTAGAATTGCGTGATTTAAAACATGTTTAAAACAATTTTTATTCCTTATTTAAAACATGTTTTTTTTTGTGATTTAAAACATGTTTTTTTTTCATGTTTTAAAACATGTTTTTTTGGCGAAGTATTTAAAAACATTGTTGCGTGTTTAAAACCATCATTTTATAAGAAAGCATGTTTGTTTTGTTCAAAATAAAAAAAAAACGTTTTAATAATAAGGCCCACCAAAGGAATGATTGATGAACAACTTCTTTTTGAACCTTACCTCAAAATAAAATTAATTTTATATTTTCATCATATTATCTTGTTTCTATCTTTGAAAAGTTCTCCTGAATAAAATAGAGCGGGTAACAATTTTCAGGACAATTTATCCAATTCATACAGTAAATCCGCAAAAAAAAAACTCGCACTCGTTCTTCCACCCTGTAATGCTCACACCTACAATTTGATCATTACTTTTCTTTCCTATTATTATTAGCTTTTTTTTATTCGAAAAGAGATAAAAATTATAACATAAGTCTAGTTATCAATTTTATTACATATTGGAGTCACTGCTATAAATAAGCAATGTGGTGCTTTTTATTCTTATTCTGATACAAAAATAAAACAAAATGTGGTTTTATTCTATTTTTGTTTAATGTGACCGGCTTGCCAGTTTGTACAAAATATTAATCGAATAAAGTGGAATAATATCAATCATACATAAGTTAAATTTCTTATAAATTATACTCTATATAATTAATGTCCACGTGTAGAAGTAAATAATAGTATATTATTATACAAGTTTTATAAGACGTCAAATTGGCGCACGAGTTGTTTTAGGCACGACGAGCGTAGCGAGGAGTGCCCAAATGGAACGAGTGCGCCAATACGTCTTATAAAACGAGTGTAATATACTATTTTTTCTACTTTGCGTCATTAATTTTATATAAGTTTAGAAATTGTGGTTACTATATCGCGCTAAATTAGAATCTAGGGTATTTTGCGGGTACCACGTGGTAGCACTGTAGTAACTGTCAACTTCGTTAAGGATGATATCGACGAGATAAAATCATGACAAAATCTAATTGTGAATAATTTTACTCTACTTTAGCCTACAAGTTTGAATAAATATTCAGCGAGGTCGCAACGATGATCATAATGGAGCTTGGGGCAACACTTTTAACCCTACTGTGATAAATACATGAAACTTAACCTAAAAAGTTAACAATTTCAAAATAGTGGTTTCATAAGTATAATAATCAGAATAGAAGTGTTTGGCGGTGACTGATTATTTACTTCGAAGAACAAGAACTTACTAAAGAATTGTTATAACGCTTAACGTTTAATAGCGGTGTCTACCTAATTCCTACGTAGCCGTTGCGGCTTATATATTTACAAGCACTTATAATTGAAACCCAATTCTAATTTCGGCAAAGTAGTTTATTAGAATAAATTATACTTAGTAAAATTACATGTGATGGAGGTAATACAAATACATTGCACACAACCAGAACTAAGACGAAATCGAAAGCGACGGGCAAAAACGAATATGAATTGAACCGAGCATCCAAGCGTCCAAAATATTACCGAAAACTTATATGTTACATAAACTAAGAAATCCTCTACACTTTAAATGTACTATAGCTTCGTATGTGTATGCTGATAAACCATTTATTGCGCATATACAATCTCGCAGCAGTAATTAAAATCGTTCGTATCTACGATGTCGGTTTATCTTCGCATAATATCTTATTATAGTAAATGTGGTCCTTGAATAATATCTGAAAAGGGGATTTGATGTTTAGTTGAAAAGAATGATGACGATCACTTACTAGAGTCGTAAAACATCACCGTAAACATCATGCTGGAGTATTTTGATGAACACAGCAAAACTAAGAAAGCCCCAATCCTTTGGCCATACTATAGCAGGCTACACCCATGTTTAAATATGTATAGAATATTGATATTTCGCAGTTTATGTGATTGCAAGCGATTAAGAAGATGCAGTGTGTGGTTATGTTGGGTTATGTATTGTACGTTTGACATATGGCATTTGATATCACTGTGTACCAATCAGACAAAAATGTTACTGTTTTCGGTATTACAATGTGTTAATTGTAACACCGAAAACAGTGTTACAATGTGTGCATTGTGAATGCAAAGTAGAAAAAGATAATATTAGATACACTATACAGGGTGTTCATAGAACTAAATTTTAAAATTTTTTTAGTCAGTGCTAACTTTAATATTGCTTTGTAAAAAAAGTATTTGGTAGTTTGATCGAAAGTCTTTGATGGGTGATATAAGAGGTAATTTAGAATCTATTTAACCATTTTTATCCTTTTACAAAGTATTACCATTATCGACATATTTTACATGAAATTTTGTAAGTATATTTTGCCATTTTTGCAATCGTATGGCAAACGAACATGGGACCTAAAAACTTCAAATTACTACTAAAGTAAACCCTAAACCCTGTACTTTTAGGTTAACTATCATGAAAATTTGTTGCCTTCTGAAAGTGTTAAACAGATGGCATTTCTTTGATGTGATTTTGCGTTCACACAAAACGAAATATGCAAAAAAAGACAAGCTGATAGGCATGTTTAGATTCGCATTTTTATTCAGAGCACAAAAAGATCAGATACACCTCCAAATAACCCACTTTTCGATTCACATTATCAGTATAACTCAGAGTTGCAAGAGTGATGTTATTACTTTGAAAAAATGCTATTGTTTTATTGATATTTTGTCCCTCGTAACCCTTTTCCATCCTTCGTCAACCTTTCCTTCAGAAAAGGAATAACATCTCCAAATTGAAATTCACCGCAGAGATAGAATCAGACAGTGCCATAAGTTTCCGGTGACTAAAAGTAGCCACGGACTCAACTACAAGATTTACCGCAAACCAACTAGCACTGATAGTAATACCTGCAACCTCACAATATTCATATAATGTAGAAATGTACGCTTTTAGATACTATTTCCATCGCCTTTATACTTACCCACTCAACGAAAACATTTCAGTGTTTTAATGAAAGATCATGTCTGACTGGCACACTAAACCACCAAACTGTTATCATAGGGAACATGTTTCCATAGATGTGTCCATAATCAATGAATCGTTTTGTGAGATAAATTGATTTAAGAAATAAACAGACAATAAGAATTTAATTATTTAATTATAGTGGAGATAAGATATGCGATACTCATTGCAAGTCTCACATTTGCATGCTGTAATATGTATCATTTGGTGTGCCCAATAGTAACTAAGAGCAGGCAGGTGTAGTACAGTCCAGATCCTTTCCTTATTATAAGTGGGATTTAGACCATAAAATATATTTCTCGTGATCTCCTTTTGGCTGCCACCCTTTAACGTGGCACTAGTGACATTATTTACCACATAAAATTGTTCTTCCAATGTTATGTCAGTGCGAGAGTGGTCGATGGCAGTAAATACCTAAATAATGACGCAGATTAATATCCGATTATATTTATATTGGCCACTATTTATACTTGCCTTTTGGGATGGGCAGGGTTCATCTGCGAATACCACCAAATCTATAATTATTAGAAGAAAAAAACAGCTGAACAACATTTCTCTTATGTTATTTCAAACTGCTCCAAATGCATTTCGTTTCTGCACTATATCTACAACTGTAATGTCAAAAAAATCTGATAAAGTCATCAGTTAAAAGTGATAAGACGTCTTAACATGTTTTGCTGAGAATAACTTAAGACTAGGTTATCAGTCACAGTTCTAAATATGCCCCATAGATGACCCCAGCTGTCAGAACCGACAACTGAATTACCGACAAAAATCCAGGCCACCTAAAATTTTGATAAATTTTGTTGTTCCATATCTTTCTTATCTTTTACCAATATATGATGTGTGATACATTATCGACAGCCGTACCTTCTTTATTCTATTGTAGTGCTTTTTGCTGCCGGTTAAATAGCAATTAGTGCGTCAAATAAAAAAGAAACTTGATTTTATGAATTATGTACTTGACGCCATCTCTGTAAATACAAATATAAACTACAAATATCTGTTTATTTGGTTCTTTTTCAAACTCATTGTTGAACATTTAATCCAAATAACCCGTAAACAACACGTATATTTGTATGTTATGTTCATCGTGATATTTTGTTGGCAAGCAGTTGGTAACACCTCAATGCGCAAGTAAATTACTTTTTTTTTCTGAATTACATTATCTTTATTACATTATTTATCCATTATAAGTTCATACAATCTCGACTAGTTTTGAAACTTGGACGGAACTAGCTTCAAGCTTTAGATGCCAAATTATAAAATAGTCTTATCGTAAACAATTTCTTTTCATTGTTTTATTTTTCTTGTTTAGCAACAGTCGGATGAAGAACGACAGGCAGCGCTGCTGGAGAGGGCGAGAAAACTCATCGCGGAGACCAGGAAGAGCTCAACGCCAACGATGGAGATCATCTCAGTCAGTGCGGAAACGGAAGAGAAGATTCGCAAACTAACCGACGATCTTTACCACGAGAAGGAGGCTTTGACACTGGAGAGCAGGCGGAATGGCGATTCTTTGCCAAAATCGTCACTCAGTCCGCAGAATTCTGACGCTTCCGATAATTCTAGTCTACACGGCAAGGTCCAAAGGTCCGATAATTTGCCCAACGATTTAGGCTTTGCCGAGGTATGTGTTTTTTGTGGAATTATTAGTATTATGTATATTTTTTTTTTATTTTTTTTTTATTTTTTTTTATTTATTTTTTTTTTTTAGATGGGTATAGATGTGCATAATTATATTGAGCAAGAGCTTGAGGATTTGGAGAGGGAACAAGGTGCCATTGATGATCAGGCTGCAAAATTGGAAAAGGAGCTTCGATCTGTGATGGAGTCTCCGGACAGTAACGTCGAAGAGGACCTCATGGCGCAATGGTTTACCCTCGTCAATAAGAAGAACGCTCTACTCCGACGACAGATGCAGTTGAATATTCTGTAAGTTTATCCCTGTTTTCTCAGTATACGCTGAAATACGTCGATTTTTTTTGTGGTAATTGCACTAAAATATAAAAAATTGCTTTTAAAATAAATTTATATGAAGAGTTTTGCGAATTTTCACAATAAGTAAGACCTAGGTCTGATTAAGGGATACCATACCCCTCGAGGTAACAATGACTGTTTTTAGGAAGAATTTTTATAGAATTAATTGTTAAAAATAAGTCAAAACATCAATTACATGTTATTTGTTGGCTCTTAAGGAGAAAGTATAACCCACTAATGAAAATTTTTGTTAGTGTTTAGAGAAAAACTATTTGCAATGGAAACTAACCACAGGTGATATAGGACGTAAAAAAACACATGAAGCAAAAGGCAAAGTCAAGGGTGTCTTAGAAAAACCAATTTTTTTTCTAAATCGCGGGTTCGAAATCACGTAAAAGCGATAAATAATTCAATCTAAGTTCATAGGTAAAACCTTTCTATTTTTTTATGTTCTATTTTGGAAAGTCATAATCATAAAATAATAATGTTTACCAAAAAAAATAATATCATTATTTAATATTTTATTACTTTTATATACTTTCCAATATGCAATACTACATCAGAAAACCACTGTAAAAATTTCATATCTCTACAACACGTATTAACGCTAGGATTCCAAACCTACGGTACACTTCCGGTAGACTACATCGTTAAAGAACAAAAAAAAATATTTCACTTTGTGCATAAATTAATTATAGTTAGAATGAAGGTTATTCGAGGACACGTCAAAACATTGGCTCTTGGTTGGCATGCTTTTGGTCATCCTGTTCAGTCCAGTCCTGATTTTTAATTTTGGCAACAACTACCAAGCATTTTCGCGACCCATGTAGTTTATGACCAATTTTGTTCTTTCATAGTTTATAACCAATTCATTACGTAAAATATAAAAAAATGTTTTGACAGCCTATAAAGAATGTATTTCTATAGATGTAAAAAAGTTCATCTAAAAATATTGACAATTTTTCAAGTTATCTTGTTACATGTATGAACTTTTCAATGGAAAATCATCAGAAGCTTCATTAAATGGATTTTTTAATAATTCTGTTTTTCAAATATTTATTAAAGTATAGACAATAGTGATTCCTTAATAAAGATTAAAGACAATAATCGTCAACAAATTCATAAGACGTAAGACAAAATATCTATTAAATAGGTATTATTTATATTGTTTTTTAATAACTGTAAAAAAGAAGTGTTTAAAATTTTTTTATAATTAATAACGGGCTGTCTTGAGGTCATTACTTTTTAGTCATATCATCATTTGTTTGAATTATGAATTAAAAAATTCAAAAATGCTAGAGCCAAATTTTAAATTTTTAAAAATAAACAAGTAGTACGTTTAAATAATGTTTAAAAAAAATGTATGTGAACATATTGTGATACCGTTTTCGGTTTAATGAAAATCATAGACAACTTACAATATAGATCAGCCATTTATGTGTGTACAAATTATATATAGGAATTATAGATTATTTATATTAATTTTTTCTACTTTGCGTTCGTTATAAACTCATAACGAAACCGCTGTCGATGTCGTTATGAAAACACTAAATCACAAACTTTTAGTAACTTTTGGTTTTTCAAAATTGATGACATTGACGTCGTGTCACATAACGCTGACATCTCAATCTCTATTGGCTTGCGTCAATCGTGTTTGTGAATTTTACCACAACTACCAATGGTTGAATATAAAACTACTCTAGATTGTAAGATGACAACTAAAATTAAATGTCGTAAAATTAATGTCGCAAAGTAGAAAAAATAGTATACAACACTCGTTTTATAAGACATATTGGCGCAGTCGTTCCTTTTGGGCACTCCTCGCTACGCTCGTCGTGCCAACTCGTGCGCCAGTTTTTGTCTTATAAAACTTGTATTATAATATACTATATTGATATAATTCATAGATGAATAGCTCATTTAAATACATATCCATTTCAGTAAACAGTTTAGCAAAGCAGTATTATGTAACCAGATATTTGTTTGAAAGTTGTCTTTTTATTTCACGTATATAATTAATTTTTTTTAAATCAATTTATTTCCGTAGTGTAAGAAATAAGAAGCAATCATTGATAATAATATTTATTAACTAAATTATATTTATCGAAATACATAATATACAAATAAACGTATAAAATGTATGTTATTGAAGTGATTTATTGATTGTGGTAAGCCATAATTAACTGAATTATCTCTTTACGATTTATAATAAAACATTTATTGTTATAATTTTGTAATTCAATAGCCTTATTATTTATACCCCTATCAAATTAATCCAATTATCTACAAACTTCTAAAATATCTTAACAGAAAGCTTAATTTTTATACTTTACATGTCCTCTATATCACTATCCATTTGTTATATGTTGTATTTGTTATTACCTTTGAGGTAGTGTCACAGGTTTCTTTGTAGTGTTTAATAAAAAGACAAAAAAAGGAGAATAGGTTCATATCCATGAATGATATATTACTACACAGTTGATAATTCTTTGGTCCACTAGAAAGAAACGCTAGCAGTGCCTGAAGAGCAAATGTGAAAAAGTTATCAATAGTTTACTTTAAGGCCTTTTTGACCTCATACTTTTTCGAATCAAAAAACCCAATTTTTAACTACATTTGTCCAAAACTTCAAGGAATTTAATTAAAAAAACCACTTGATGACCAAAACTCCTTGAAACTTTCACAATAACAATTGAAAGCCGAATGAAATTACTGGAAATAATAAAATTTTCCAAAATATTTATTGTTATATATTTTCAGGGAACAAGAAGGAGATTTAGAACGCCAGTACAAAACTTTAAACGGCGAGTTACAACAATTGCTGTCTATCGAAGACTGGCGTAAAACAGACGAGCAGAGAGCTCGTGAACAACAACTCCTCGAAGAGTTAGTGCAAATCGTAAATAAACGCGATGAGCTCGTGCAACACTTAGACAATCAAGAGAAAGCGTGAGTAACAGAAATTCTCTATAAAATCTTTTTCCAAAATTTTCCTTCAGTAAAAAAATATTCCGTATGAATTTTATTATTATCTTTATTATTTATTATAGGATTGAGGAAGATGACAGGATAGAGGATGACCTGTCACACATACATCTCCAACCAAAAGAGAAATGCGTCATTCAATGAACACCATTTCTATTCTACTCTGTTATATTAATTATATTATATCTATAGATACATATATTTTGCCTCTCCCCAACAGACTCATCTAATCGCAAAAGACATAGCTTTAATTTATCTTTAAAACAAAAAATAACTCATCAACCTTAGGCATTAAGTCATATAGCGCGTATTTATTTGTATATGGTACATATAATAGTAGCGGCGTCATTTTGTGTTCATCATTATTATTTAATTTTTTTTATTTTGCGAGAATGGATAAGATCGATTGATATTTTTTACGTTATCCTTACACGTAGTGCTAACTAAAAATATTTACTCGAATATCTCGTATATGAAGACGGTTGTACTTATTGTTTTAGTAGACCCGAACGTCCCGCGTGTTGCCTATGTTGCTGTTGTCAATCATGATCCCCTCCTTCCAAAAAAAAAACTCCTCCACCTTGTATCTTTTCGGTACGTATACAGGGTTAGCCAAAATTACCGGAACACCTAAATAATTCCCCAACGGTAAGAAATTTCAAAAAAAATTCAAACAAAAGTTGTTTTACTTTAAACAATCCATCGTTCAAATATATTTTTAATATACAGTGTGTGCATTTTATTATAGAAACTTCGTAAATTTTTTTTTTCAAATGGGATATCTGTATATTTTTACATTTTGTAAATTAACGACTAATTCTAAATATTTTGTATTAAAATTTTCTTTTTTTAAAATGCATGATTTTTGAGTTTGAAGCAATTAATTAATATTATTCAAAATTACCAGAATACCTACATAACTCTCCAACCGTAAAAAATAAAAAAAAACATTCAAACAAAAGATTTTTGACTAAACAAGCTATTGTTCAAATATATTTTTAATAGACAGGGTGTTCATTTTATTATGGAAATTTCCTAAATTTTTTTTCCAAGTATACGTTGCTTTGTATAAATTGTATATTTTTACATTTTGTAATTCTAAGACTAATTTAAAACATTTTTTATTGAAATAATTTTCTTATAGAATGCACCATTTTTGAGTTATAAGCAATTAATTAAAATAGTCAAAATTACCGGTATACCTACATAATTCTCCAAGCGTAAAAAACATTTTTTAAAACAAGCTCCCGCTTAAAAAATATATTTTTAATATACAGGGTGTTTATTTTATTATGGAAGTATAGAAAACTTTTCCTTTTTCTCATCAAACGTCCTGGACATTTTTATTTTTAATTTCTACAAATTTTTTGTAAGTTGATTAATTGCTTATAACTAAAAACTGATGAAATTTATAAAAAAATATTATTATAATAAAAAATGTTTAGAATAAGTCTTAGAATTATAAAATGTAAAAATATACAGGGTATTCCATTTGAAAAACATAAGATTACCAAATTTCCATGATAAAATGAACACATAGTATATTAAAAATATATTTTAATGATAGGTTATTTAATGTCAAAAAGCGTTTGTTTGAATATTTTTTTGAAAATTTTTACGGTTAAAGAGTTATGTAGGTGTTCTGGTAATTTTGACTAATTTTAATTAATTGCTTTAAACTGAAAAATGATCAATTTTATAAAAAGATTGATTTAATAAAAAATATTTAGAATTAGTCCTAAAATTACAAAATGTAAAAATATACAGGCAGTTCCATTTGAAAAAAATAAGTTTACAAAATTTCTATAATAAAATGAACATTCTGTATATTAAAAATATATATGAACGATGGATTGTTTAAAGTAAAAAAACATTTATTTGAATTCATTTTTGAAATATCTTACCGTCAGAGAATTATTTAGGTGTTCCGGTAATTTTGGCTAACCCTGTATATCCTTAATTTAATACGTTCATTAAAAAAGTAATCCACGGTCTCAGCTAGCTATAAAAGTTAGTAATGCATTTATTTTATAAAGAAATCAACACATAACCTACAAGACAATCTGTCAAACTACAGCAAACATAACCGTAAATTATATTAACTGTCAGTTTGACAGGTAGTAGGGTTATGTTAATAAAATACGTACGCTTGCTTGGACTGTGGTTATTTTTTAAATTGAACAATTTATTTTTGATAACGAAAAACATGCGTCATAGTTTATTTACCTTCATAGGTGGAGACACCTGGTGCAATATGTTAGGAACTATACGTCGTAGGAAACTTTTTTATTATTTAATTTAGCTTCGGTAACTTCGCGCTTTCGGTGATTTTATAAAATTAACTTTGGGGTTGGTTTACTACGGAATAATAAATTGGGGTAAAAGCGCGAAGTATCCCAAAATAATTTAGTTAATTTATAATTTTGATTGCTTAACTGTGATGTAATTCCGACTAAATTGTCCCAATGTTAGTCAAGTAGTTTTTTCTTCTGTTGTTGTACATAGTTGAGTATGTGCGCTTCTTTGGTTGTTGATTACGACGACGTAATTATTGTAAGTGGTTGTACGTTTGTGTGAAGCTTTGCGCTTACACGTTTTACGTGTTTGGTGTTTTGTTTCCGACGTAACGTACGGCATTTTGGAGGTGGTTGAGCCGCTCCGAATTTAGGACCTTGTTTTGGTCGGTACGCAGAGTTGTAAATTATTGTTTGATGTACATTTTTCTTTTCTAATTTGTAATAGTGGTAGTAGATTGTAATGTATAGATGTAAATGTAAATAATCCAATATATTTAACGCTCCTAATAAAAAAATCACGTCCATTTTAAGTATTGTTTTCTTTATATCTTATTTTCTTGAAATTTTCGAGGAAACTTTTGAAAATTTTGTATGATTATTATTTTTGTAGTAATTACTATTTTTTATTTATAATTTTAAAAAATAGTGGGAATTGCTTTCTTCAACTTTGGTAACTTATAAACTTTTTTTTTTAAGTAATATACATACATATTTTGAAAAAGTAAAAGTCTAGTAGTGTAAAATTAATGACTTCTTGATTCAAAGGAACTCTCATTATACAAAGGTACTGTCAACTCCTACGTTTACAGTTCGTCTTGTCACCTTTGGTAAAAAAAATTATCGGGCTGTGTAAGTACTAGTGTAAATACGGGGTCATATAAATAATTCGTACTTAAAGTAGGCTGTGATGGTGTTATTTACTACATTTCTGCCGTTTTATCAAAGAACTATCAAACTTGCGTTAGGTTAGGCAACCAATTTAACACGTTAAGAACAATGGTACATTGTTCAGTTAATACCATGGTAATACGAACAAATTTTTACATATGATCCTACATATGCGCCTACTTTGACTACGATCATTTATAATAATAATCCTGTGCAATTCGCTGATTGAAAAGTACCCCTCTAGCGCCCAATTGCAACCGGTAACAAAATAGCTCTCAATTTGAATTGTTGACGGTGCTTCGCACTTCTTCGAGTGAAATGTCAAAATTTGCCGGTATTCTATCGTTTTCGATACAATTTTCTTCCTGAAAAATTGTCAAAACTACCGGTTGGCGACGCCGACGTAGTGCAACAGCATTTCTCTCCTGTCAGTTGTGTTTAACATTTGTGGTGTATTTTACGTTGTGTTCGAGCGAATACTGTAAGCTGGGGATTTGTGAGGTTATATGGTAAAAATCCGTGTTATTGGTTAAATTCTGTAAAGACTGCGAGGCTTCTCAAATTTTCAACTACTATACGAGCGGATCGTGTTTAATTTTAGTTTTTCCGCTGTTTTGATCGGACCATTGTTGTTCGTGTTATGCGTGTTTTTTGATACTTTTTTTCGTTTGTGTTTTGTGTGGTTTGTGTGCTCCTATGACTGGATATCCGCCTGAGTGCTCACAATCAACTGGTAAGTCCTATTT
Organism: Aphodius sticticus; assembly: GCA_963966075.1. Taxonomy (NCBI): domain Eukaryota; kingdom Metazoa; phylum Arthropoda; class Insecta; order Coleoptera; family Scarabaeidae; genus Aphodius; species Aphodius sticticus. Next base: position 105,724,730 of record OZ014506.1, read on the forward strand.
ATTTCCAATTTTTATCCATTGTCGGGTACTCGTATAAATTTAATCGAATAAATAAGGAATTATAACCTACACGGCGTACGTGTCTCAAACATTAGGAGACGATCTCAGCAGGGACAAAAAATCAAGCGACGGTCCCTAATAGATATACATTTACGTATGCTCACATTGATTCGCGGCTCGCCAAATAATATTTTGTTGTGGTTGGTCGGTTGACTTCATACAGTTGAAAACATTCAAGGCGCGTCGAGACCGACGCGACATTAAGGGTCGGTGAGAAACGAAAAAAACGCGTTTTTAAGAAGTTGGTAAGATACTACCAACTGCACTATCCACGGCGACCTTGAAACGATTATCTTCCCTTTTTATCGTTCATTGTAATTGTTTATTCCCAAATCTTTTGTATTCACGTAATGAAACAAAAACGAACAAGATCACAACAGACAGAACCTATCTAAACTGTAAATACAGAACCAATTTGTAGTGACAATTTGCACGACGAGATGGCGCCAAGTGTCAACAAGCACGATTACAGTACATTATTTATGTGATTAAAGTACAAGACGCGTTAATTACAATTTATTTTAGTATGGTTGTATATACCATTCGGTTTAGGAGAGCATGGGTGTTAAAATCTCTATTTTATGTCCATTGTGTCTATTTTATGCGGTTATTTGATACTTAGAAGTCATCAATAAATAGAGATAATTGAAATGAGATATTCAATAACAATCTTGCCAATTCAGATATTAATTTAATTGTCTCTTACGACCACCTTGTCCTTTTTTTTATTTTACATGATTTCTGTGTGGTCAGCTTAATCGGTTGCCGACCGTTAAGCCTCCTGCAGAGGTCTTACGCGGGCAGTGCGTCCAATTATGAATGTAGTCAAGTCACTAAGACGTGGCCAAAAAATCACCAGATTTTCACTAAAAATATGCAATGATGTGTCTACAATGAACGGAGTTAAGGTTCGGTTCAAAATCAAAATCCATCAGATTTTCATTAAACAAAATTTAAATAATAGTTAATTATAATTAATGAAGTTAAGTTCGGTTGGCATCAATCCGTCAATGAACAACGGGGATTTCCATCAATATACCAAATAACACAAAATATAGAACAATAAACTACATATGTGTTACATATAATAACAATAATAAGTATGTTGTGAATAAACCGTAACGTTAAATAAATTATTTAACAGAGAAGCCGAGAGGTATTATAAATAAGACAAAATTATAAGTAAGAATAATATATAAAGATCGAGATCTGAAATGTTGACTATCTGCTAACGAAAAGTTGAGGCGCAGGTCCTATAATTAGCCTTGCATTTTCTTTATGCTTTTTTCCTGCACCATGCTCCTTTAGGTGCGAATATCTGCTGCTTAAAATTTTGAAGCAGATTTGCATTTTGCTTGCAACGACATTACGAACACAGATATATTATCGTATCGTACAATGCGGTAGTATATAGTATATTATAAATACAAGTCTTATAAAACGAGTGTTATATACTATTTTTTCTACTTTGCCCCATTAATTTTACATAAATTTCGAAAATTGCGGTTGTCATCTCACAATCTAGAGTAGTTTTATATTCAACAGTTGGTGGTTGTAGTAAAATTCACAAATACGATTGACACGAGCCAATAGCGATTGAGATGTCAGCCTTATTTGACACTTGACGTCAATATCATCAATCTTGGAAAACCAAAAGTTACTAAAAGTTTGTGATCTAGTGTTTTCATAACGACACCGAAAGCGGTTTCGTTATGAGTTTATAACGAACGCAAAGTAGAAAAAATATTTGTTGTAGAAATACGATAAATGATATGTGAACATTATGATTTTTACACTGGATTTTCACTAAAATTTTTTTTATCGATTCACCTGAAAGGTCAATAGGTCGCTAGATGCAATTTTTGTCACCAAATCGGAGGGCCAATACACCAGGTCTAGTGAAAAATTCACTGATTTGGCAACACTGTACGCAGGACGCGAAAAATGTAGGGCTGAATCCAGACAAAGATTCTAACGCCACGATTTGTTGTACGTGATTATTCCATGTAAAATAAAAAACAATATAAATAATAAAAAAAATCCACTGTTTGTTCAATATCACGAGAGCTGCAAAGTCGTCGATTTCAGCTGTTATTTTGATGATACGATACAGACCATTCCCGTGCGTTGGACAGAAACAGCGTGTTTTTTATGCGCCAGTTGATTTTAACTGATGACTCATTTGCAGCTCTCCTGATATTATTAGTTGCCTACAATTATTATTACAAGTGGGGGTACCTGTTTCTATGCTATGGACAATCCTGAAACGCCTATGCAGTGTGTAGAAGAATATTATAGAAGTATAGAAGAATATTATTCTAGAAGCAATAATATTTTCACACAATTTTTCATAATGCTACAGAAGACCATTATAACGTCAACATTATGAGAGTGCCAAATTTAAATTACACATACATACAGTCTGCGCGTGAAGTATGGAAACATGAGAAAATCTCTGAGACGGTTTGTTATTTTAAAAAATCCTCGAACACGTCTATTTTTAATTATTAAAGTACACATTTCTGCGAAAAGTTTAATTTCCGACCATCAAATGTTAGTGGGTTATCACGTCATTGACACTGTTTTTAAATGACAACCCCATTTTTTTCTTACTATGTCATTTAATTGTCTAATCGGCATCGGAAATATTTTATGGCCTTACGCCGAAAAATTTTCGAAAAAGGACTATTGAAAGTTGTAATTTATTGATAATTTTAGGGAAAACAGCTTTTGAGGAGTGAATATGGAATTGACTTTATAGACAACAAATGCTGGTTTAGGTGTTCCTTACAATGTCTTTCCGTTGTCGTAATCTTTATGGGACAGGCTGTATAATAATACCTCATTACTTTAATGTTATCAGTTATCACTTTATCAGCAGCCTTTCTAATACACCGATGGCATCCATGTAGTAACTGAAGACTTTCCTCTAGATTTTCTCGAGTATAGCCGATAGCGATAGAACGTATAGATTGCCATCTAGGTAGCAAAAGCTGTACTATTAATTTTTGACACTTTGGTTACTTGGCGGTAGATGGCAGCACACTGAAACTTTCACAAAACTATAGAAGAAAAAAATATTCAATTCAAAATGGAAGAGAAGTACCTTTCTATTTCGTCATTTCACTGGTTTATTTACAAGTATAAAAATACATTAAAAATTACAAAGTCAAATATTTAAAATTTCGTTTTATGATCGAATAATTAATAATAACCATTTAGTCCTGCCGCTCCTACGTACACGTATCTTATCCTGGGATGGTATCCTGTGGAATCAGCAGTGTACTCCACGATTTGCAGACGGCCATCTGGTAGCAGAACGTGGTAACTTCCAGACGTGACGTCACCTTGCCTCGCTTCCTTATGGCCAAAGTTGACACCATATTCAGGCGCGTTAACTCCATATTCGTAATTGTAGAATGCCGGTGCCTATAATAACAATAATAATAATAATGATGATAATGATAATAATAACAATTTACAAGAACAGAAAATATCGACGATCGCATTCTTTTTCGTCGTGGTTTTGCGTAAGCTGTTTTTCGCAACTACAAACTATAAATTTACTGCGATTAATCTAATGATTCGACAATTTAGCGCATAGTGTTCCTTGTATAATTACTTTCTCTTTCGGTTTGATTCCAAAGGGCAAGAGTGCATATTTGACTCTGAATTGGTCTAATTGAGGAATTATTGGAGCATAACGAAGAAGATATTTTACTTGTACACTTACTACACTTAGAATATTTTCCATGGTGGGGAGCAAGAATGCTTTTTTGTATAATAAAGGTTTTGTTTATCTATTTATAGCAGCCAGCATGTGTTACAGGTATAGGAAAACTTTGAATATCAAAACCTAAAATGCTTGGGTTATGAAACAGTAACTTATCAAAATCGCCAAAAAGACGATTACAGGGTGGGCCATTTAAAAAATTACAGATAACTTCACGAAAAAACGAGGTTTAGTTGTTACAATGAAATGGGCGTTATTTCTGTTATATTTTTGAATTGTTTGCAAAATTTTAATGCATGAAGTACCATAGTTCTATCGTATTCCTTAAATTTGTTGTTTTGGGTTTATTTTTCTAAAAGCAACATCATTTTTTTACAAACGAGATTTTAGCTTTTTGCACATTAGATACTGCACAATAATAACTTTTGTGTGAAAAATATCTGGGAAAACTTTTCTTTTGGCAACAAACTCGTGGGATTTCGGGTAAACGTGCTAGATAAAGAGATTATTACAAAAGATTAAGGTTTACTATGAGACCATTTTGAGGTTTCTAGGACAATGGGTTAAGCTGGGATAAATTTTGTAAAAATTACCAAAATAGTGTTTTGGACACTTTCACCTAACTTTTTTTCGAAAACTTTAATTCTAATATTTTAAGCAAAATTTTACTATTTTCAATTATCTTTTTTTGTTTTTTTCCCAAAGGCCGTAAAGTATTTTCGATGCCATTTAGACAATTAAATGATCTACCAAACTCAGTAAGAAAAAAACAATGAAGCAAGAAAGAAGTAGGAAGTAAGAAAAAAAGCCATTTAAAAAAGTGTGAATGACGTCATAACTCAGTAACAATTAATCGTCGGAAATTGAATTTTTCATAGAAATGTGTATTTTAGTAATTATAAGTCGACGTGTTCTAGGATTTTGTAAAATAACAAACCGTCTCAGAAATGTTCTCATGTTTCCATACTTTACGCGCTCACTGTATATTCTTCCTTAAAATGACGTTTTTTAGATAAATAAGCAATGAACTACTTCTGTATATTTTTATATATTTTAGAATTCTTTGCTATTTTAGTGCAACAAATATTAAAATATATAAAAATATACATAAAGAAATATAGGCCATTCCGTTTAAACAAATGATGTTGACCTGGGTTTCTCGACTCTTTTTTGATATCCATCGCTCTAATGGTTGCTTAAAATATTTTAACCATAATTTAATGTTAGCAAAAGAAAGCTTATCCACCAATCTCTGTTTTTATGACATCTCGGTCATTTTTATTTTGTGCATTAGAAATAAGTATATATTTTTTATTGTTTGTCTGATTTGTGTTTGTTTTTATTATAAAATAAACATGTCAAAACTTCTGCCCATATCTTTCGTAAGGCTCAAATTACATGCGCACTGAAAAATCGACATCACTGCTATGGTCGTGACATTTTGATTGAGCCCATTTTTTCTCTGTTCTTACGATTTTTAACATTCTGTCTGGATTATTCAGTGTTTTTTTAACTAATATTACCACTCTATTGTTTATTAAGAATTTTTTACGACATGCTCGATAATGACGATTCTAAAAATTGTTTGTTTTAAACATTACCTCTCAACAATTTAGTGAAATCAAACTAATTCTATTTGAAACGTAACAATGGTTACAGATGTTTTATGGTTTCGTTACCATAAATCCATTATGAAACCGAAAACAGTGTTATAATATGATCATTATGACTCCGAAAACAGTGTCACAATATGCTCATTACGAAACCCAAGGAGGAAAAACTTATTTCCTGTAATAAATTTGAATATTTCCGATTCCAAATCTATTCCAAAAAATTTAAACACTTACATATTGGTAAATTCCATAATCATTCGTTGCACTACCACCGTATGGTGACGTTGGAACATATCTCTGGGTATTCACATAAGACCTGCTCACAGGTGCTGCAAAAGGTGTTGGACTCGGGTGGACTATTGGTGGCACATACTGCGCCCTGGCATCATCATACTGATTCTGATGTACGTTGAAAAATCTTGGCCGCGTTGATTCTGTTATCGATATATAGTTATCAGGTTCGTCGTATAGTATCGGCGGTGCTGGTGTCGATGAATAGTGAGGCAGCGGTGTGCTGCTTATGATAGGTTGCTGATGATATACTGGGGTTACTGGTCTGGGTGTTGATGACTCGTAAACTGGGTTGTAGAATGGCGTGGGGGTTGATGGTACGTACTGAAATGATGGTTGCGTTGGTTGATAGCTTGGCTGGAGGTATCTGTTGCTTGGTGGTATGTAGAAGTCGCTTCTTGTGAGACGCTTGGCGGTTGCAAGCGCACACAGCGATAGCAGCAATATAGTAAGCTAGAAGAAACAGAAAAAGTCATTAATATTAATAAATAGTCTTCTTTTGTGTCCCTTCTTTTATAGTTTTGAAGATACCAACAAAAACAGATTTAAAGATTGGAATTTTTGACTAAGAATGGAACTTTGACCTTTAGGGGTCATTCAAGGTCGTCTCAACTGCCGCCGTTCCTACTTATTTGTAATAGAACTATAGAAATTGACATTTTGAACCCGAATGATCATTGTATAGATTCTCTATTGACGGAGAAATTGAGAGTATCCCGACTAAGTACCTAGAGTTTCATGTACGAAGTGTTTATAGTATTTACTGGAAACCCACTAAAACAAAAAAAGAACGCTACCAGAAAAAGGTAGATCCCACATTTTCTTAAATAAAGTGGTGCTCAAACTGCAAGCGCCCCAATATACGGATGTATTATAATATATAATAATATATTATTTTTATTATTACAGAATTATTAAACTAATAATATGCGCCAGGAGTCGCCACTTTCAGGCTCCATCATATGGGGGTTTGCTTCAAATTTGCTTTCGTCAACAATTCTATATTTACATTTAGAGAGTCCTTTCAAATTTTACTTTAATTTTTTTAGCAATTTGTTAACCCGAACTGTATTATGTTATTAGTGACTGTATTCCGGATACTTTCAGAATTCCTGAATGGGTTGCAACGTTATTTAGGAAAAGTTTGGGCGCGTAGAATCATGGTCACATGTTGGACAATAATAAAATACCACTTCATAAAATTTCAACTGGGTTTCTTTTTATGCCTTTAAAGTTTGAACTATCATTTCAGCCTACTTGAAGAATTCTATCAGCTGCAAGCAGCATGAAGCCATTTTTTTTTAATAATGTCATTCACTTTGAGACACACAAACTTCGAAATATCTTATCCTATTTTAAGGAGAGCCAACCAAAACCAAAAGCATGGTTCCTGATTTTCGAAAGTTGGCAACTCTAGATGTTAACACGTTAAAAAGGTTTGAAAACTCAAAATCCGAACTGTAACAACGGATTTAAACCAGATGGAAACACATTCTATTTTTTACGTTTTTTCGATATCATATATTTTTCATTTTCACTAAAGATTTTCCCAAATAATTAATCACTCAACGGGGACATTTACTAGAAAATTCGATGAAATATTATATAGAAAGATTGCCTGCTAGTTAATATCTTTGAGGAGAGGTACATCACTCCAAGAAACGCTGTCAGTGCTTCAAGAACACATTTAAACTAAACCACTCTTAAATGTGTACAACTTTTAAGGTTTAAGATGGAAAGCTGGTTAATCGACGGCGAGATATTCGAGGAGAAAGGTAATTTGTCGGGCAATTCCGTCATACGAAGAAAGCAACCGTAGACACGTGTTTCGGGCTATTAGTCCTCATCAGTCAGAAATAAGGTTTAAGGTTTATTTTGAAACCATTTTGAAGACATAGATTTCTAAGACATCGAGTTCAAAGTATAAAATTGCATATAAAATTGTAAAAAATTATGTAGAAGTTAAATACAGAGTGATCTAAAATGACGAAGAACAGGTTGAATTTCCCGCCACATTGCATAATTGTGACGTTGGTAATGGTTGCAAATGACAGCTGCTATTATTGTTCAGTGGCGTAGGTATTCTTTCTTGTATAGGGATACATTCTCTGATTATAATTACTATATTAAATTGAAACAATTAAGGTGTTGGTAATTTAGTTAGTCTTGATAAAGACGTTGGACATTAATAAAACGTTAACAAGACAGCATATTTTCAAACTTAAAAATAAATTTTCAAATATAATATAAAAATAATATAGCAAATAATAAAATCCTTATCTCATCTACATCTGTCATATCTTAAATCAAATAAAATAAATATACCATTTATAACAAATGTATCCTGCATGCATACCATCTTAGTAACACTACATACGTTCAAAACTGTGGCGGGAAATTCAAACTGTCCTTTGTCATTTTAGATCACCCGTTATATGGAACTATAAATACTTCAAGCAAGTCATTGTACTTAATAAAATTCCCACGCAGAAAAAGTATAATTCAGTAAAGTGCCAGTTTATGGTCAAATCGTCAAATACAAGAATAAACTGCAACAAAATAACACTAGCACAAATTGCTCAATCACAGCTCATTACACCATAATAATTGAACGCAATGTAGGTGTTTACCTGTCTCCCACTCGGTACCAATAATTTCATAATGACAGTTATCTATTAGATCCTTAAGTATTCTCTTTTAAACTACAGAAAAAAATAAATAATGAATACCGCTTGTTGCATAATAATTACCATAACGATTCATATATCAATAATACCTACAGCACGTTTAATAAACAAATTTGTCTTCGCACTGAAACTAGAATATCTCAGTCACGATTACCAATAATTCATTTGCATGAAATACGTATTTGGCGTTATGTAGGCATGTATGGAACAGCATGCGATATTAGCCGGATCACTGTTATTAATTATGGTAATGATAAGTTAGGTTATAAGTGAGAATGGATTTATCAAGGATCATTACTATTTTAAAACACAAAAACTGAAATAACTTAAAAAGTAAGATATTTTGTATAGAGATAAATGATGGTGTATTGACTCAAAATTATCTATTTAATTAAGAACTCATAACAATAGTTGCAAAAATGAATTTTTATTGGGAGACATAAATGACCGTTGAGACAACGAACCCGTCTGAAGTGGCATTTTGTATTCAGTGGTTAGTAAAATACAATACGAATAGTTTACGCCTTATGACGGCCGATTTGAAAAGAGAGTGTGAAATTCTTTTTCTTCGGTTGACCGGATATTGGTCTTTAAACTTTAAAATATGCGGCGTTTGCACTTTAAATGGTAATCCACGTCCTCTGCAAATTATCAGCGTTACGTAATGACCACGTTTCCTTCAGTAGCAAATTAGGGATATTTGCCAAGTAACTAAATAAGTTATTATGTTACACCTTGAGAGAATTGGCTCAGTGTTTCCGTCATGCCTCACAATGTATCGGATTGCTGTTATTGACACGTAATTTAATCATGAGAGAGACTACATGCTTTTTTATTATTTTACTTTGTCTTGTTATTTTGTAATACATGGTGTAATAAAAGTAGCCCGCAGTTAATTCATACATTTTCTAAAAGAAAATGCCAAAATAATAAAAGAACAACATAAAAAATGAAGTTTGAAGAAGAGATATCAATTATAGGGTAGACGACGAACCTATTCAGAGTATCTATTTACTCTATTTAACCCAATTATTACTCATTACGTCATCGGTGGCCTATTTTTAGTAAAATACAATACTTAATATACATTATGTATTATGTAAATGAGAACAATGCTAAAGAATTTACAACTAAAGCACTTGTCGAGGCTCGTTAATTCCTTGCATAGCGTACAAAATACATTTCTATTATTCATTATTCACTCATAATTTCACTTTTCTTTGTTCTTAAAATAGCTGTCTCTAAAAGTGCTTCTATTTCAACTTTCTCGGTAAATTCAGTGCACTCAGGTGTATGTATGTACCAACATCTACATACGTCTTAAATAGAACAAGTTGCGCGTTGTTTTGATAATTACGTAAATGCGTTGGACATATGAATAATGTATTCATACCGCAAAAGGACACATTTATCTCAAGGATAGTCGTCAAAATTTTACAATTTGCATTATTAGTTGTTTCAATGTAGCTCCAGTAACGGATGTGTTAAGATTTTTGCATAATTTGAGTTATTTGTCGTGGTTTGGGCGTGAAAATTAATTGTTTGGGCGCTGAGCACGTTGTAGTTGTTAAATTAAGTTAAATGAATACATAAAAGTTTAAAAAAATATACTTTATATAGGAGATATCAATCATAGGTGAGACGACGAACCTACCGTGCTTGTGGTATTCCGTATGCCGAGGTTAGTGGATCAAAATCTATTTTATTTTTCCATTTGTCACCTGGCTGTATTGAACAACTGAGTGATATTTAATTGTCGCTACCGACTGTCAAACTTAAGAAACGTTTGTTAACTGTACTGTACCAACAATGAACAAAAATCGCCTTTATTTTTTTTAACTATAATAAATTTGATTACCAAATTATTACCTATCTTAATAACAAAATAATCCAAAAAGTTTCGAGTCGGGATATCAGAACATTTCACAGATTTCCAATTTGCCAAAAATATTTAAAACTCACTGCATAGTCTGGGTAACATTTAAGGAAAACGAAAAAGTAATTCTGTTGTTTTTTTGTAGAATCTGGATCTGAATACAGTAATTGTGGATTAAGTCTGTCTATATGAGAAATTCAGTACCAAAAAAACGCAAACAAAGCAAAAATACGCCTTTTTTTCTACAAAATTACACAAAAAATTACACTAAAAAATTTCTAAGGGAAAAGGGGTATCAAGAATCGGTTGTAACTTACATGTTACATGTTGCTACAATAAATATTTGTACTAGTAATAATAAATTTAATTTTTAATAAATTTTAGTGCACACGTACACACAGAAAAGTGATTATTTGGAACTAGAAAACATAATTTCTTGAATTTATTTACTAGATTCAAATGCATATTTACTTGGATGTAGAAAGTTAGGTATATACAAGAAATGCCACATATTCAATATAAGTAAAATAATTTCTCAGATAAATGCTGTCAACAAATAAATTATTTCTTTATAAGAACTAATATTGTATTGAAATTGAATTGAAGTGATTCTCACTTCTTTCAAGTAATCCCTTTCTCTGGAATAAATATGCGCACCGTGATTTTGTCACTGGCGCCGTATAGGAGCCTCTAGTACGAAAACAACAAAGACATACCCGTAGGGGATGTGCCTTGTGATTTATTGGGGATATGTATTGTGATTTATAGTGTACAATAAACGTTTCAACACGGAATAGTTTGATGTAACGCACTCAACAGTTTAGAACGAGTAAGTAAATATAACATACCTATCTTGTTAATTAGCAATAGAAAACGTATTTGTGCCAAATCTTTAAAATTCTGACATTAAGTAGCTAAAAATATTTACCGGGAATAAAAATATACACTTCATTTAAGACTGTTTACTTACTTCACCAGAGTAACCACTTTCTTAAATCTAGTAATTATCCCAAGAAATAAAATTTCTTGGTTGAAGGCAATAATCTCTCGCGTACTACTTCAGCCAAGTAATTCTCTCTTCGTTCGAGAGATCACCTTTCTGTGTGTATTAACATAAGAATTTATCAGAAACAATTCACATTTTTTGCCTTTAGTTTTAGATTTTGGCATATCAGAATGATTTATTAGTTGTCATTTTTTTGCTGTTGGCCAGAGTAGTTTTTTTTAGTTTAGTCGATTATTTTTTTATTCAGGTAATAATCCTGGCATGCTAATATATTATAGTCAAAACAAATACATTATTTTTCGATTTCTTTGAAAATACAAAAATAAATTTTTTTCAATGTTTTACTTCTCATTGACAAAACAAAACATTCGCTTTCTTCCAATGCAATCTCCTAAGATGTCAAAATAAATAAAAACAGGAATCAAGGAATCATGAATCATTACTACTAATAGTTTATGTACCTATTGTACCCATATTCTTTTGAATATATATAAATTGCCCAAAAACATTAAATACAAACTTCTAATAAGTTGTAATAAAACTCGCTTCTGACAGCAAGAAAATGACTGATGAGTTTGAGTGATTTTTCTGCTGTATGTACGCTAAAACAATTTTCCAATTTTGTTGAATTTAAACATTCTTATTGACTTCTAATGGGTTGGCACTGTTTTATACATGATATGAATAACTATTGAATGAATCTTCTAGAATTTAGAATATATTGTGGGGGGGGTCATAGTAGACCAACTAGTCGGAACATCATTTTCTCAAGCGCTTGGAAGCTGTAGTATTTCAAAGACATCCTGAACATGGTACCAACTTTAGAAACAGCATATGAAAACTAGGTCGTGTGATGTATCATAGGATAGCTCGTTTCCAAAAGTTTCCGCTAAAATTTGGCTGAAGTTTGGCTAAAAAAACGGCCTAATGATACATCGGAAATCCTACTGTTTTCTTTGCTATTTCTAAAATTGTTACCATTTTCTGGTTTTCTATAATACTAGGTACATTCCAAACCGAACTTTTCCGAAAATTGTGTTTCCTCAAAAGGTTGAAAAAGAAGTTGAAAAGATGGAAAGAAATTTTCCAATTATACATGGTGTACCAGGAAGCGATACGTGTGAGTATTGGGGTATTTTGAACAAAGAAGTTTATATGTATTTTTTTACGATAAAGCTATTTCAAAAACTAAAAACAATAATAAAATTACTAACAAGTGATCCCTAAATGAAACACTCAGTGTTGTAATAAGTAATAATATCGTATGTATCAAAATAAATAACTAAATTGCAAATAGAAAAGACCCTATGTTGAAATAAACTTTTTTGTTCATAATTCAATACTCACACACAATAGTAAAATTAAAATTAAGTTAAATAGTCCACACTATTCCACCCTTATGCTTATAATCCACAACAAAAACAAAAAATATGTCCCACGAAAACTCTCAAAAGAATCTCGACGCAAATCACAGTCACTCAAACAATAACAACTGCAGCAACAACAAACGTAATTTACCTTCATGGTTTTCAGCACAGATAGGTCACACCCGTATCACCTGAACACACGGTCTATTTATTTTATCCGGTCATTCGTGCGTATATATAGTTTCCTTAAAAAACGCCGCCTATAGTGGGCGTCAATTATTACGAATTTGCGTACAGACCTTAGACAACTAAAGACCTTGTTCTAACAGTACCATGTGTTTCGGCTAGCGGCGCCACTTGCCACTTGTGCAAAAGTGCAGTTTTGTAAGACCCCCACCTCTCATTGATACAAAAGAATAATCTACCTACTGTTTCTGGTTCTGCAATATTTGTTATTCTTTGCAAAATATACTTCCGAGTGGAGCCTTGTTGAGTTGTTGGTTGAGTTGAAGATGTGTGGTGAAGTTTGGCGATGCGATTGCGTGGTTTTCTTGAAGAAATGATCCTATTGTAGGAGAACATCGCTTTGGTGTGGCTTATTATGGTGTATGACCTTGCCGAATCGAATTTTGTAATTGATTGGTTTGTGAGTAATATCTTGTTAAAGTCACCCACAAGATTAGTGATTTATTGGTTTCTTATTGTTTTTTTAGATTGTTTGTAGGATAGGACAATTAAGGACACAACTCGAATCTTAAACGGTTGTTAATCCATTTTCTTGATATATTAAAATCATTATGTGCCGATTTATGTGTTGAAAAGCTAGATTAGATTCGGTATTGGAGTGATAGATATGAGTTGGTGCTTGAAAAATGCGATTATTGTTAAATTTGCCCAAGAGTAAAGTATCAGTTTTTCACAATAAAATATAAAACGTCATCGGGAAATGTTGTGACAATTTAATTAAATACTGCGTTGCTAAATTAGGATATTTTTGTATCAATTTTAATATTAATCTTTTGTTTTTATCGTTGGATTTGAAGTGAAGATTATAATTAACAAAAAATATTTCAACTGAATTTGATAATGTACTATTGCTAGTGTTCACTGAGAATACATGTGTATTCAGTAAACAAACAAAGTTAAAATCAGCATTTCTTTTTGTCCGATATATGTAACCCCGCACGAGAGAATCACCCAAACTGTCACCTCTCGTTTCGATAGTATTGACACATGTGTTTGAAGACCCATAACTTCAAAACTACTGAACAGAAAAAATTTAAAAAAGTCTGTGTCATACTCCTGAATCATTTCAACATAAGTTGTGTGACTGTCAAAATTGTTTGCCTCTCCGTGTAGACATGAGCGCGAGAGAAGTGAAAAGAAGTACCCGATTTTTGCAGTTTTAAATTAACGCTCGTCTTTCCGTTTTTTTTTCTTTTAAACCACAATAATTTCAGTTTTTATTCATGTTGCATTTAGAGTCTCTTCTATAGATTGGCGTTTTTGTTTTCTTCAGTTTTTATGTAATAAAGGTTGCGAACGTGATATTGAATGAACCCAATACCTCAGTAACGAATGTTAGCAGGACAACGCAGTTAGCATGCAAATAGATAATCCTTATTTACTGCAATACACATCCCTTGAATTTAATAGCCGAAATAAAGACTGAAATAAACATGAACAATATTTTGCGCAGTTTGGCTTCCCTCGCTTGTAGGTTTTGGTGCGAGGCAGTCGAACTATACCTTTTCAAGCTCAATTTGAGACGAATCAATTTCAATTTTAGATTTAACAAATTCAATTTGAGACATTGAAATTTCAATTGGGATTTATCAATTTCAATTTGGTACAAAACAAAATTAAATTGAGACTAAACAAATTCAATTTGAGATATTTGGTTTCAAATTGGGATCTAACAATTTCAATTTATAATTAAACAAATTTCATTTGGGATTTAACAAATTCAATTTGGCTGTAAACGAAATCAACTTAAACTTTTAGATTTTAAAGTTTATAATAAAGGACAACTTTAATACATCATAGAAGCTTTATATTTTTATAAATTACATTCATGTAATTTTTTTTGTTCCAACTTTGTAATTTTGTTTTTTTCCCATGCATTTTTTATAACAAATGCATGGGAAAGGTAAGCAAAAAAACATTAATGGCAAAATTAACAAAGTTACAAACTTGGAAACTTTGTTAATTAAAATTGCATGTCTTTTTCATTTCATTTCATTGTCTTTTTTTTGCATGTCTTCATTTAATACGGCAGGTATAAACTTTTAAGCACTGGCAATAAACCGCGTACTATTTGGCCACGGTTATTTTGGCAATGTTAGTTCTTATTATTTCTTCTAATCGCTGCAAACGAAACTCAGTTTGTGTAAGGTTATTTCTTCCCTCACCGGCTAAAATACGTGGCATTTGCTCTGCCAAATCTTGCTTTACGCTAGATTTAGAACTGACCAACTATTCTCGATAGGATTTAACATTGGGGTGTAAGGTCCTAATCTTAATAGTTCATTTTCTGCAAACTCTTGTTCACCAAACACTTCTTCAATGGATGTATGGCATGGTGCATTATCGATTACCAATGTTATATTTAATTGATACAAACAACTGCATTGCAAGTCGAAGTGTTCGACGAACCCATAGTTCCAATGCATCCAATTACATGTATGTTGGAACCTCGACTTCCATCCCAAACAAATGAACACCTACTTCCTTTCTTTGAACGCCCTTGTGTTCTTGAGCAATTTAAATTAAAATTTGTTTCGTTCATATAATATAACTGGAACATTTTGCGCTTGATAATTTAACAATTCCTGAATATATGTCCGTCTTTTGCCTTGATTTTGATTAGAATTCGTCTTTTCTGGCTCATATCTTATCTTTTTCAATGTATATAATAAACCGTCCAAATGCAAATGAATGCATTCAGTAGATACAATTACTTCGAAATTTAGCAATTTTTTTCCCTTTATTCCTTTTAATGTTATTTCTCTTATCTTCAATGCATTGCTCTATGAAACGCAAGTGAACTTCAAGTTGATTTTGTTTACAGCCAAATTGAATTTGTTAAATCCCAAATGAATTTTGTTTCATTATAAATTGAAATTGTTAGATCCCAATTTGAAACCAAATATCTCAAATTGAATTTGTTTATTCTCAATTTAATTTTGTTTTGTACCAAATTGAAATTGATAAATCCCAATTGAAATCTCAATGTCTCAAATCAAAAGTCGTCAATTAAATTGTGCTGATCGTAATAGTAAATAATCTTCCACTGTCCCAGCTACGCAGCTACGTTTCAATTTACCGTTCCGATTGACGTAGTGCGAGTTGCACAAAATTTATTACATTTACATTAAATCGCTATAAAAATTACTATTATGCATTTTTTTTTTCTACAGTCGCATTAAATAAAATATGACGATTGTTTACGTGCATATCCCGTTATCGTGCTAATATTCGTTACTGAGATATCCGCTTCCATGGAAATCTAGTTTGCAACCTTTATTACCCAAAAACTAAAGAAAACTAAAACGACAATCTATAGAAGAGGCTCTAAATGGAACCTGAAAAAAATTTAAATTTTTCTGTCAAGCGGTTTAGGAGGAAAAAAATTGGAAAGACGCGCGTTAATTTAAAAGTGCAAGAATCGGGTAACTTTTCACATTTCTCTCGCGTTCATGTTTACACCGCGAGGCAGAAAATGTTGACTTATGTAGAAATGATTCAGGAGTATGACACACTTTATTTCAATTTTTTCTGTTCAGTAGTTTTGGACTTATGCGCCTTCAAACACAGGAGTCAATCCTCTCGTGTGGGGTCACATATACAAAAAGCGCACAAATTTGTTTTTTTACTGATAAATTTTCTCATCCTCATTCACAAAATGTATTTTTTCTACTCCTATTGTTGAATGCAGTCATTATCATGGCAATTTATGATAAGTAATACTAACTATTCCCCACACACATGACAAATATTTCATTCCTGGTTCCTCATACCCCGCGAGCCGTGAGAAATGTTTCATTTCTCACGGAATTTTTCATTTCCCACGGCTGTAGAACCAATCATAGCGCGGATTTTTATTTCCATCGTGTTTAGAGAGACTGCTTAGCGACGTTGACAACGTCGCTAAACGACGAGCGCTACAAACAATTTTAATCTGTCAGATATTTTAACGAAATACACTACCACATACCGCCACATACGTACAGTGTACAGTAATTACTGTAATTCGTTAATCATAATTATCAAAAAAATGCATTCTGAATGTGTATTGTGTACTCCACCTGATGTAACACAAGCCGCGCAAATCCGCACATTAAATTTATTGCACGAAAAATCGAGGACAAAATACGAAAAAACCTACAAAGCGTTTATGGATTGGCGAGAAAAAATGTAAGCTCATTTTCCGAAAATGTTTTGATAGCCTATTTTGGTGAGCTTGCCGACAAATTTAAGTCGCCCAAAAAGTGTAATAATATGACTTATTTAATACATCAATACGCACCAACAAGGGATAATAATTATCTGACATTTTGTAGGTTAGATACCTTGTGATCTTTTCTTCGCTGTCAATATTTGACACTTTTAGAAAAAAAAATCTGTAATACCGACATAATGTCATACATCAGAATACCTATACGTACCACCGCGCCACCGCCGGCGCTGCGCCGTCCCAATACGGACTAAATTAACTTAAAAAAAATATTGTATAGTCGTAGAAAAAGTATAGTATTCCATTCGTAAGTAATGGCAATTACTCACTCGAACGTTTTGCAGCACTCGCCTACGGCTCGTGCTGCAAACTTCGTTCTCGTAAGTAATTGCTTACATTACTTGCTCATAGAATAATATACTATTTCCTATAAGAAATTCTTTGCCCGGCCAACGTTTCCGTTTTAGAGCATACTATTTCCACAACTTTTGTATTTGCTATTTTCTCCTGTAAAGAAAGTGTAAAGAAGCGAAAAAAGTTGTTGGGGGAACAACTTATGGCGACTTCCTCGGGACCTATTACACTTTCGAAAAACTGTTTTGGGTGTTCCAATAACAGCATGCCAATTTTTTTATAAAAACAATAACATATATGCACTTTTTTCATATAATTTTTTTCGTTATTGTGTTTTTACGACGTAAATACAAAAAGTTGTAGGGAAAAAACACTTAAAAAGCTATTAGGGATCCAAATTGAATATTATAAAGTATAAAACTTTGTCTGACCGTTTTTCATCTTTACTGACCAGACTATTTATTGTTTTGAAGGTAATATTTTCTTTGTTTATAATTTGTATTCTAACCATGTTGTTTTAATACGCATCCGTAACGGCTTTTATTCAATTATTAATAAGTATGTTTATGGCTTGCATTTCCGTCTATAGTTTCTATGTGCGCAGTTATTTTTTTGCTCGCGTCTTTGCACCAGTTGCAAACTTGTATTAGACTAATTCTCTGTTGTAGTAAAAACTGAGAGAACTAAAAATGAAATTTTCCTTATTTTTTTAAGTAAACTGTATTTTTGAAAATGAAAACATTTATTTAGCTTATCTAAAAAGCATAACCACTTGGTACTCAAGTAACATAATTTATTTAATTAATTTATTTATTGGAGTAGTTCTCTCATGCACAGCCTTTGAAATGCTGCTACCGATATTCTGATACCACACAATGTGACAATCTGTTAATGATATCATAGATAGAAACAAATTTAATAAACTTCCTCACCACAAATTGGTATCATTTATAAGACATGGCATAATAAATACTCTGAATAATTACTCCCCCAAAAATATTTAATATTCAAAACAGTTTAATAATAGTTTATTGTTATTACAACATTTTCACAACACTAATACACTACATACACGGTATGAATCTCTTGTGGCCAAAGATAAGCTCCACAACAAAACAGATACATGCCATAACACAACCAACAAACAACACAAAAAACGCGGTCAAATTCGAAATTAAGCCACCCGTGTCTTGAACATTCCCCAAAGGATTATTATCCTTGGCATACGAAATGACATACTTGTCAGTTAGCGAATTCTCACTGTCCTCTTTCCACTTATCAATGAATCCACCTAAAAATCACAAACTAAACCCCTTCCACATAAAACTTGTTCATACTTACTGGCGGATAATCTACTGATATAATGTTCAAAAGTGGACAGATAAGGCGCGTGTTTATTCACAGTCCATCCCAATGGTGTCCTTGAAATGGTGTTGCGCAAAATTCTTAAGGAATTTATGTCGTAATCAATTGTTTTATTAGGACCAATGGATGGACAATGGACGTAGTAATATCTAAGGCCATTATATTCGAATAAAAATGCCCCACCATTCTTAAGGAGATATTCTACAGCAGAACAGAAATCTGTTATGAAAATGGTCCGCCTAAAAAAGGTTTTTGGTTATATAAAATCAGACAGTGTATTCGAGGTCAGTGCATTCCATTCTGGGTTTAGTCTGCACTTTTCTTAGCTTTAACCTTGAAAATCCTGACTGAAGAAATACATTGTTTTGATAAATTTACTAGTGTTAAGACTAAGCTTAAGGTTTAAGTTAAGGTTTAGACTAACTCCACTATAAACAAATACCTAATTGCCAATTCTGACATTGCACCAGGGGTACCATAAGCCATGAAAACACTTCCAGAACCTAGAATACCATCTCTAACCATCAAATTGGAACCCCTAGCCAACACTTGGTCAAGAGTTTGGGGTTCCTTATGTGGTGGTTTGAAAATAATCGAAGTAAGCTTTGCTTTGTACATTGTGACAAGAGTAATGCAACCTATCCACCACATAACCACTATTATTTTAGATCTACCATGGAGGCGAATTGTCCTATTAGATGTAAGTGGTATTTGTTCATACAAAGGATTTAATGTGATCTAAAATAAAATCCTAATTGAAAATTGCGATATATTTAATAACACTAGTCAACAGTCAAAATGTACATTGGATGCGGCTATTTTTTTCTTATGTCCTTAGGATACGTTTTCGAATTATGAAATTTTTCCTTTTTTTGTTTTTTTCTCGGAGGTAGTTTACTATTTGATGCATATCTCGAGTTAGGAACGTCCAATATGGTCACTCGGCACATCAAATTAAAGCTAATCGTATCACCAACAAATGTTACTAACATAGTTTTTCAATCACTTTAGTAGTTTCAACGCAATGGGCCACAATATGAAAAAATGTGGCCAAAATGAAAATCGAACATTTACTCTATCACTGGTGAAAAGTAGAAATCGTGGAAATATTGTCAGTTTCTTATTTTTTACGTAGAGTGTACACTTTTACGAAGACAACAATGAATTTACGATAAAAATCTATGCAAAAATACCGAAGCTATGAGCAATTATGATTGATAGGTACCAAACTACCAAAAATCAACTTTTTCTCTATTTATGATTTTGATTAATTTTGTTTATTTTTATTGCATATTTGCAATATATAATGACATTAGAAGTGACTCTAGCTCCTGCTTCGCCTTCTGTTCTTGTCGGTATCTGATTTTCTTATGAGGAAACAGATATAATCCCCCATCATTCTTTCATTCCAAAATCCCTGGTAGCGCCTCTCAATGGTCTTCATCTCCTGGTGGAACCTCTCACCATGCTCGTCACTAACGTCGCCAAGATTCTCAGAAAAAAAATCCAGGTACGAATGTAAGAAATGAATTTTCAGAGACATGTTGACGCCTGTTGGAAAAACAAAGAAAATTAAAAGCATATAACAGAAAATGAATAGACAAACAGTATTGTATATCAATTTTTGCATATTTCTGGAGCAAATCTTCAACAATTGTCTGGAAGTTCGGGCTTTTATTGTTTCCAAGGAAATCAGAAACAATTAGCTTAAATGAATTCCAGGCTGCTGCCTCATCCGATGACAAACATGTTTGGAATTTTTCATCCTTCAACAGCTTCTTTATTTGTGGAGAAGCCCATCCACTAAGATTTATATGACAAGTAAGGTAGAGAATACACCTAGTCCATGGTTCGTGAAGATTTTCAGCTGCTATTCCAAAATATTGGAACAGTTGCTGACTTTTCTTGACGACATGATCACCACACACATAACAGAAATCATCTGGGTTGTTTTTGCACTCAAAGGCTTGTTGTCTTTTGCTCATTTTACAAATATCAGGTGATGTTAGATGATGTGACACTACGAAATCTACACAACTGTTAAACACTGATGTAAACAGTACAGGGAAATACAACGATTTGCAATACAAAAAGTGGTTTTGTAGATACATGCGCATCTTGGCACAAATCACGTGACGTACTCGGCATCCGAAGGTAACGGGTCTCTACCATACATTAAACTGCCCTAAATAAAGAAAAATACAAAATAGAGGAAAAGCTGAATGTTGGTAGTTTCATACCCATCAATCATAAATGATCATAACTTCGTTATTTTTGCATAGATTTTCATCATAAATACCTTGTTCTCTTCATAAAAGTGCAAGCTCTACGTAAAAAATAAGAAACTGAGCATATTTTTACGATTTATACATTTCCCCGGCGATTAAGTAACTGTTTGATTTGTGTAAAATATTTTCCAAATTGTGGCCCATTGCACTGAAACTACTGAAGCGATTGGAAAACAATATAAATAACTTTTATTGGTGATTTAATTGGCTTTCATTTGATGTGCCGAGCGACCAAATTGGATATTCCGAACTCGAGATATGCTCCAATTAGTCAAACTACCACCGAAAAAATATATATATTTTCTTCAAAAATCATATCTCGAAAAAGTATCCATTCAAATTTTTTTTAATTGGATTTTGTTTTTTTTTTTTAATTTTGTTGACTAGTGTAATAGTCCTTACGAATATAAATTGTAAATACTCTGTCCAATGTCCACCATCTTCCGACTTCTTTATCAAGAAAAGCACCAAAGCTAAAGACATAACAGATATCATCAGCAATATCCAAACTGGGCCCTGGAATGTCAGAAAAGTTGCCAACGTTCTCGTCAAATCAAAATCTTCCAATTTATACAAGATAGTGGAAGCTTCTGAACCAAAAGACGTAAAGTCGATGGATTTTGTTCTTTCTGCTGTTATCGATATGCCTCCGATGGCATAATGAAGAATTCCTTTGTACACTTTGTTGATCATTAAATTGTATTTCAAGTCGCAATTTATAAGAACAAATGTAAAATTTAACGTTTTTGATAAAGTTTGCAGTATCTCAAATTCCCATCCCACAGCGTGGTGGCAAATTTCCATGGTGGTGTTGCCTGTTACTTGGGATGCGGTGGAGTTTAGACAGCGGAAGTGCGGGAAATAGTCGAAGTAACCAACGTAGAAATTGAACTGATTCAATGAGTTGAAAATCTTATTATGGACGATATTAGAAATTGTTTTAGAATCGCTTATATCCCCAATGTGTATAAATCGGCTGTAAATGTGTACTACTGATAAGTTTAACAGTGTAGGGTGAGTTAGATTTAATAGAAGGATATGTCTAAAAGTCTTTAAAGTCTTCTTCTGAAAAAAGTTTGTTACATTTTTCTCTTCAACATTTTTGGGCAATATCAACAATAATACGTCTCTATGACAAACAAATTCATCATGAACATTTCTCTCATCCAACACAGAAACATGTAAATACTGTTTATAATTTCCACGTAAATTATCCATTTGATTCATACTTCCCTCACCATAATTAATAACTGTAACACTTTGAAACTTATTCACTAATTTAATTATAAAACTTCCATAATCTTGGCGATATTTTGTAAAATAGACCACAGTACTATAATTTTCGAATTGCACCATCAAATTTCTAATGTGTTTTAGTTGAATTTCACTCAATAGTTCATGTTTTTTTACTACGATGTCCAAGTTTGCTGCGGATATTAAAAAGTACGTTATAAGCAACGTTATTGACATACTGTATGCTACTGGTTCTATTTCTATTACAATTTATATAGACATTACATTATTGACATCTTGTCTCGTTATCTTGCCTATTGCAATTAGATATAATGTTGTGGACTATATGCCATTGAAAATTGTCATTTCCTATAAGCATGCTATCTAAAGGTATTAATATTTGTCATATTATTAAAGTGCTCAGCAAAATTGTAGCACTATCTATTATTAGTAGACATTGTGGTCATTATTATAACCACAAACACTGGTCAACCATAAATAAATGTGTAAAATTCAATATGAAGTAATGAAATTACACTGCTACCTATATCTGGAAATTAATTTAATTTTTAATTGCTTGGTGTTAAACCGTTTACAAGAATATACCTCGGCTGATGAAAAAATATTCTTTAAATTTTCCTCTATACAGAGTGTTCCATAAACTGTAATAACCTAAATTTATTTGGAAAGCCATATATATTTACCAAGTAAAAATCACCAAGATATATCTGTCACCACAAATGGTATATTATTTGACGAGCACATAACTCAAATTTATATCAGTTGTGTGCGAGTCGAATACGACGTTTTATCTACGACTCATAAGTTACATTTTATATCAAATCTTTTAAATGTATTTGTCAATGGTGGCGAGGCGAAATGTCAAACAAGTGTCATCCACGTAGGTTTAGACTGACTTTGACAGTATGTTCGTATAATGATGACAGTTCCTTCAAATAATGAAGTCATTATTTGAACGAACTGTCATTATTATACAACGCTAGTGTCATTATAATCATTGGCGAGTATCATGATGGGGATTATACAGGGTGAGTTATTAGTATCCCGGCGGTCGATAGTTAAGAAATCGTTTGAGAAAGAAAAAATATTTTATATAGAAGTTATTTGACTGATTAGTTTCTACAACGTAAAAATATTTTCATTTATACAGGGTGTTGCACTTAGGTGTGACGGAAAGTATGTACATTTTTTTAAATGGAATGCCCTGTATATTTTATTATATTATGAATACTATTAAATTTGTTTATCCAACCGTGTATGTTGCTAAGTCACAGCGTTAATAGTTCCAGAGATATTCAACTGTTTTTCCAAAATATGCCCGTTGCAGGATCTTTTTAAAAGCTATGTAAAAACGACATTTTTGCCGATCTTGCCTTTAAACTATGTGAGACAATAGTCCAAGCCAGTGGGTAGATGATAGTATCCAAAGATATTAGATACACTATACAAGGTGTTCATAGAACTTAGTAAATTTTGATTTTTTCAAATGGCTTTTTCTTGAGTTTTTTAAATGGAACATCCTGTATAATATGTTATGGCTGTAATAACCCTTCAGTTCGCTCCAATTTACATCTAGTATGTTATACAACAAATGTTAATATTTTTTGTGATATTTACAATTTAACGAAAATGTAATGCAATTGTAAATTTTAATATTGCTGTGAATAATGTATTTGGCAGTTTGATGTGAATGCTTCAAGTCGCGATAGAAGAGATAATTTAGAAACGATTTAGCCAGCTTGATCCTTGTACAAAGTATTACCGTTATCAACATATTAACAATTTTATATGAAATTTTGTAAATATATTTTGCCGTCTATCGTATGGCAAGCGAACACGCGAGTTAAAAATTTCTATTTACTTTACACAGGTACAACTTACACAGTTGGAAAGACAACTTGCTTAGTATTCATATTATGGTACGATATACACGGCGTTCCATTTAAAAAAATGTACTGACTTTCCATCACGCCGAAATCCAACACCCTGTATAAATGAAAATAATTTTACGTTATAGAAACTAATGAGTCAAACAACTCTTGTATAAAACATTTTTTTCTTTCTCAAACGATTTGATGACTATCGACTGCCGGGATACTAATAACTCACCCTGTATAGTCATAGATACATATGCAATGAACTTATTATATGTGAGTCGTAGATAAAATACTTTATGCTAATATTTTACATATTATAGGTTATTATATGTGAATTTATTGTAGTGAAAAGTTAAAATGTTAAAAAAAATCAAGGGCTATTAATACAATCCAAATCAATACTAATCCAATGCAATAAGAAATACTTTTTACGGTATGTTCCATCAATTGCTTCTGCACGAAGTTGCAACTGTTTGGTTTCGATGGTGCTAACTGATAATTGATAAAGACATATCTATCAAACCGGTCGCAATATGTTAGAGAAATGGAGCCTCTGATGTTCAAAATGGAGTGCCACAGGGGTAGGCTTTAGGCCCGATTCCCCTTCTAGTTTTCTAATTTTTTTCAAAAAGAACTTGAACTTTAAAATTTATGTGATAGATTTCGATTATTTTCAACCAAATGTGCTTATGAAAATGACGATCGATATGTTTTGACATCATACCAACCTCCAAATTTTGTTCGTCTGAGTTAATAAATAAAAAGAAAACAACGGTCGCACCAATGGCATAGGTCACCCGATATATCTATTGGAAAATAAGTTTTTGAAGTTCGCAAATGTGCCTCTAAATGTACTACCTACTTCAAATTTCCGGTAGACCGGAACTCAACATGAGAATATTTTAGATTAAAAGTTTGGATCCTGATTAAAACCTTTAAAATATATAGAAATAATGGAACCCTATTTATTTCGTTATGTTAGACAACATATGTGTACATGGTCTGAATGTGTTGGTAATAGTGATTAAATCATTTTTATTGTTATAAGTTTTGTCTGTGTTCCATTGTCGGTGTTGATAATAAAATACGTACTAATATCTTTATATACATATTCATTTTATCGATAACTATTCGTAGAATTAAGTAAATAAGTATCTAATGTATTAACTAGAGTAATCCCCTACACACCATTGGAAATGCAATCGAAAATCATTTTTATCCATCAAATTAAGTAACTGCTGAACAAAACAGTAGCACTATTCTTAAAGACTAGATATTAAAACGACATGTTACCCTCAATAATCATTGGCCTATGACATAACACAAAATTCTCAAAATAGTTAAATATGTAATGCTTTATTGTTATTATAATATTATCACATAACAATAACACACTAAAGTATACACAATATTAATATTTCTTGTGGCCAACGATAAGTTCCACAACAAAACAGATACAAGCAATAACACTGCCAACAAACAACACAAAAAACGCTGTCAAATTCGAAATTAAGGCACCAGTATCTTGTCCATTTCCCCAAGGATTATTATCATTGGCATACGTAATGACATACCTCTCACTTAACGAATTCTCGCTGTTTTCTTTCCACTTATCAATAAATCCACCTAAAAATCACAAAGTAAACTCCTTTCATATAAAAATTCTTCACACTTACCAGCGATTAATCTACCTATATAATGATTAAAAGTCGACAGATAAGGCGCGTGCTTATTCACAGTCCATCCCAAAGGTGTCCTTGAAAAGGTGCCACGCACAATTCTTAAGGAATTTATGTCGTAGTCAATTGTTCTATTAGGACCAGCGGTGGATGGACAAAGGACGTAATAATATCTAAGCGCTGTGTACTCGGATAAAAGCGCACCACCATTCTTAAGGAGGTATTCTACAGCAGCACAAAATTCGGGTATGAAAACGGTCCTTCTAAAAATGTAATTTTTGGTTACGTTAATCAAAACAAATGTTTATGAATTCCATTCTGGGCTCAGTCAGTACTTTTCTTAGCCTTAACCATGAGAATCACGACTAAAGAAATAAGTAGTTTTGATATGTTTTAATGTGTTAGGGTTAAGCATAAGGTAAGGTTTCAGATTATACCCAAAATAAACAAATACCTAGTTGCCAATTCTGACATTCCACCAGGGGTAGCATAAGCCATCCATGCACTTCCCGAAGTTCTAGTATCATTTCTAACAATGAAATTGTAACCTCTATCCAATACCTGGTCAAGGGTTTGGGGTTCCTTATGCGGTGGTTTGGAAATAATCGAAGTGAGCTTTGCTTTGTACATTGTGACAACAGCAATACACCATAACCACCACATGACCAGCACTATTTTTGATCTACCATGTGGTCGAATTGTCCTGTTAGATGTAAGTGGTATTTGTTCGTACAACGGATTTATCGTGATCTAAAATAAAATGGTAATCGAAAACTTTATATATTGAATAATGTCGTTACGAATATAAGTTGG
Organism: Aphodius sticticus; assembly: GCA_963966075.1. NCBI lineage: Eukaryota > Metazoa > Arthropoda > Insecta > Coleoptera > Scarabaeidae > Aphodius > Aphodius sticticus. The sequence goes on from OZ014506.1 coordinate 105,751,449, forward strand.
AAATACTGTGTCCAATGTCCACCATCTTCCGACTTCTTTATCAAGAAAAGCACCAAAGCTAAAGACATTACAGATATCATCAGCAATATCCAAACTGGGCCCTGGAATGTCAGAAAAATCGCCAATGTCCTCGCCAAATCAAAATCTTCCAATTTATACATCATAGTGGAAGTTTCTGAATCAAAAGCCGTAAAGTCGATGGTTTTTGATCTTTCTATAGTTATCGATACACCTCCAAAGCCGAAATTAAGAATTCCTTCTGATACTTTGTTGATCATTAAATTGTAGTTGAAGTCGCAATGTATAAGAACAAACGTAAAATTTAACGTTTCTGCTAAAGTTTTCAGTAGCTCGAATTCCCATAATATAGCCTCGTGGCAAATTTCCATGGTGGTATTACCAGCTATTTGGGATTCGGTGGAGTTTAGACAGTGGAAATACGGGAAGTAATTGAAGTAACCAACGTAGAAATTGAACTGATTTAATGATTTGAATATGTTGTGATGAAAGATATTAGAAATCGATTTAGAATCGTTTATATCCTGAATGTGTATAAATCTGCTGTAAATGTGTACTACTGATAAGTTTAAAAGCGTAGGATGAGTTAGATTTAGTAGAAGGATATGCCTAAATGTTTTAAAACTCTTCTTCTCAAGAAAATTTGTTAGTTTTTCGTCTTGAACATATTTGGGCAATATCAACAATAATACGTCTCTATGACCAACAAACTTATCATAAACATTTCTCTCCTCAAACACATAAACATGTAAATACTGGTTATAATCTTCACGAAAATTGTCCATTCGATTCAAACTTCCCTCACTATAATTAACAACTGTAACAGTTTGAAACTTATTCACTAATTTAATCATAAAACTTCCACAATCTTGGCGATACTTTGTAAAATACACCACAGTACTATAATTTTCAAATTGCACGATTAAATTTCTAATGTGTTTCAGTTGAATTTCACTCAATAGTTTCTGTTTTTCGACTACAACGTCCAGGTTTGCTGTGGATATTAGAAACAACGTGATAAGCAATGTTCTTGACATTGTGTGTGTTACTGGTACAGCTACTTCCGGAACAATTTATATAGGCATTACATTATTGACAGTATGTTTCATTATGTGTATTGATAATGCGTGACTGGTCATTATATTAATGAATAAATTCTTATAGAATTAGATATAATTATATTAAGTGGTGGACTAAATGCCAATGAAAATTCTCATTAGCTATAAGTATGCTATCGAAAAGTATTAATACTCGTCATATTATCAATGTGTTCAGGAAAATTGTCTTTATTATAACCACACCCACTCGTTAAACATAAATAAATGTGAAATATTGAATATTAGTTTATGTAAGTGTGCAGGTATGTTAGGGAATTAACTTAATTTGTAAGTGCTTATTATTTAAATAATATATCTTAGATTTCATCTCCCGAGAAAAAGTTGTTTATTCTTAAGAATTTTGGATGACTTAAAATTGCCAGAATTTTAATTTAACACACTGGGTGGGTGCAAAACAAGAAAAAATATCCGCATAAACTAAACCATTTGTATCCTTATTTTTTCAGCTTTTGCTTTTATAAGTCGATAAATATCTTTAACATCAAAATTTTCTGCCCATAGGTTTGGACAGAAGTGCGCGAAAACTGTAAAAATGTACCCGATTTTAGAACTTTGTAATAAATGCTCGTCTTTCCAAATTTTGTTCTGCTAAACCGCTTGCCCAAAAATAATCAAATTTACACAGAGTATATATAACGTAAGATCTTGTCTACAGATAGGCTTTTGTATTTTACTAATCTCTTTGTAATAAAGGCTATAAATAAGACTTTCATGGAAGCGGATATCTCGGCAACGACCATTAGCACGATAACGCGACAGGTACGAAAACAATCACAAAATTTTGTTTAATGAGACTATTGAAATAGAAACACATTTCAGATGTTCATTAATTTTATAAATCGTACGTATTTGTTGATGCAACCAGCATTGAGGTTGGATGTTAGAAAGGGTGGACTCTCTGTTTAATGAAAGAATAGATTGCTAGTGTACAACGAAGAGCTGTAAGCATGTTTTTTTTTGTTTTTAACGCCTTTTGAATCTACAGCAGCAATCAACTATTATCAGGTAGCATAAACAAATAAAATAACAAAACCAAATACTTTTTCTCAGGCCACCAATAATACGATTTTGGGTAAAATCAAGATAACATAAATACATAAATATTCAATGAATAAAATTTCTTGAGTAACTGCGTTGCGTGCGTACGTGTTTCAGTATTGAGCAAGAATGCTGAAGTTTTATTCCAAGGAAGTAAAAAGAATTACTTGTAAGAGATTTCTTTCTCAAATAACTAAAGCACAGCTGTTGTATCTGTCAAAGAATCACCATCAAGAGAAGGTACTTACTATTAGATTTTCTTGGAATTATATAAATCGGAACCAATGAAGTAAAATTATTGTGGTTACAACAATTTTTGGTTTTGAAAATCAAAACCAATACATTGATAAAGATCATATTGTTCACTGAACTGTAGAAACAATTATAATCAGCTTGCATGAAGATGATGATGATGACGAATTATTAGACTACAACGACAACAGTACAGATAATGAAGAGTGATTTTAGACAATGATAAAGAAGTTGCCGCGCTAGCTCTAATGTTGGTGGTTCTTCTGGAACAGCACAATTCGTTAAAAGTTTAGGATAATACTTGTCGCGATTGAAACATTTGTCGAAAATTCCAGACCGTTTGTTTTGGTTCCAGAACCACCAGGAACAACTACGTCAACATCATCAACTACTGATTTTTGGCAGAAATAATGTTGTGAAATAATAATAAATCACAAGACAGAATATGTATACCTACAATTCGAGAAATAAAAAAAATCACGTATGCTATTTTAAAAAATAAAACCGAACGAGAAAATGACAAATATTGAATACGGTCCTAAGAGTTGATCGTTTGAAATCGTCGCGCGAAGCCTCGCATCGTTTCCCGCGCGTAATCCCCTTTCCCCGACGGGAACCATCCTGCGCAAAGGATAGATCACATTATTTTCACTTTTAAAAATGCACATATAACTTTTATGTTATTTTACATCAATGGATGGGTATCACATTAAATAGGGATTGTTTACGTGCTAACTGCGTTATCCTGCTATCGTTCGTTTCTGAGATATCCGCGTCCAAAAAAAGCTCGTTTACAGACTTTATTACATAAGAAATCAAGAAAATAGAAACACGAATCTATAGAAGAGATTCTAACTGTAACCTGAACAAAAATTAAAATTTTGTTGGTAACTCGTTTAGGAGAAAAAAAATCGGAAAGTCGAGAAATATTTTAAAGCCGCAAAAATACGGTACCTATTTTACTTCGCTCGCGCTCGTGGCTCAACCGATAGGCAGAAAATTTTGATAGTAACTCCTGTTATGTAGAAACGATTCACGAGTATAACAATATAAAAAAAAGTATTTTTATTGTTCAGCCGTTTCAGAGTTACTACCCGTCAAACACAGGGCTCAATACTTTTGCAACAGATTGTCCATGACTTCGGTTTGTTTCTTTTTGATTCAGTGTAGCGCCGAAACCGCTTTTTCCCGGACATAACTTTATTATATATATATCATTATCAAAAAGCATACAAAATTGGTACTTAAATGACCTAATAAACTACTAAACAACAAACTTTTTTTTTTTATTTAGTGCTATACATAATCAGTACTGATATTTCTTTTATACTTATTCGATTTTGCCAATACATATTCGTAGAATTAGTTAAATAATTATCTAATCTATTTATTTGAGTAGTTCATCCCTTACATACCACGGGAAATGCAATCGAACAGCGTGTAATATCCATCAAATTAAGTAAATGTACAACAAAACAGTAGCACTATTCTTAGAGACCAGACAATATGATAACATGCTAATCAAAGCATACATAAAACAAATTTAATAAATTACTATACAAATTGATATTGCTCATAATGACGGGACATAATTAATAGTACCCTCGATAATCATTGGGCCATAACATAACGTAACTTCTTCCACAAATTTGAAAAAGAAAACCAAGCAAATTCTTGCCACAAACATGAGCCACAAATTTATTTCCCCACAAATATTTAATGTTCAAAATAGTTTAATAATATTTTATTGTTATTATAATATGATCACATAACAATAACACACTAAAGTATACACAATATTAATATTTCTTGTGGCCGAAGATAAACTCTACAACAAAACAGATACACGCAATAACACTACCGACAAACAGCACAAAAAACGCGGTCAAATTCGAAATTAAGGCACCAGTATCTTGCCCATTACCCCAAGGATTATTATCATTGGCATACGTAAGGACATACCTCTCTGTTAACGAATCCTCACTGTTTTCTTTCCACTTATCAATAAATCCACCTAAAAATCACAAAGTAAACCCCATTCATATAAAACTTGTTCCTCCTTACCTTCGGTTAATCTACGTATATAATGTTTAAAAGTTGACAGATAAGGCGCGTGCTTATTCACAGTCCATCCCAATGGTGTCCTTGAAAAGGTGCCACGCACAATTCTTAAGGAATTTATGTCATAGTCAACTGTTCTATTAGGACCAACGGTGGATGGACAAAGGACGTAATAATATCTAAGGGCAGTGTACTCGGCTAAAAGCGCACCACCATTTTTAAGGAGGTATTCTACTGCAGCACAGTGTTGTGTCATGAAAATGGTCCGACTGAAAATGTATTTTTTTTATTACGTAAATCAAGACAAAAGTTTATGAACTCCATTCTGGGCTTAGTCACTACTTTTCATAGCTTTAACCTTGAGAATCACGACTAAAGAAATAAATAGTTTTGATATGTTTTAGTGTGTTAGGAGCATAAGGTGGGGTTTTAGACTAAACCCATCATAAACAAATACCTAAGTGCTAATTCTGACATTCCACCAGGTGTAGCATAAGCAAGCCATACACTTCCAGAACTTATGGTCCCATTTTTAACAATCAAATTGTAACCTCTGTCCAATACTTGGTCAAGAGTTTGGGGTTCCTTATGGGGTGGTTTGGAAATAATCGAAGTAAGCTTTGCTTTGTACATCGTGACAACAGCAATGCACCATAACCACCACATGACCAGTACTATTTTAGATCTACCATGTGGTCGAATTGTCCTATTAGATATAAGTGGTATTTGTTCGTACAACGGATTTATTGTAATCTAAAATAAAATGTTAATCGAACATTTATATATTAAATAATGTCCTTACGAATATAAATTGGAAATATTGTGTCCAATGTCCACCATCTTCCGACTTCTTTATCAAGAAAAGCACCAAAGCTAAAGACATAACAGATATCATCAGCAATATCCAAACTGGGCCCTGGAATGTCAGAAAAGTCGCCAATGTCCTCGTCACATCAAAATCTTCCAATTTATACATCATAGTGGAAGTTTCTGCGTCAAAAGTCGTAAAGTCGATGGTTTTTGTTCTTTCTATTGTTATCGATACACCTCCCAGGCCGAAATTGAGAATTCCTTCTGTCACTTTGTTGATCAGTGAATTGTAATTTTTGTGGAAGTTTACAAGGACAAACGTAAAATTTAACGTTTTTGCTAAAGTTTTCAGTAGGTCAAACTCCCATAATATAGCGTCGTGGCAAATTTCCATGGTGGTATTGCCAGTTATTCGGGATTCGGTGGAGTTTAGGCATTGGAAGTAGGGGAAATAGTTTGAGTAACCAACGTAGAATTTAAACTGATTTAAAGATTTGAATATGTTGCGATGAAGGATATTAGATATCGAATTAGAATCGTTTATATCCTCAATGTGTATAAATCTGCTGTAAATGTGTACTACTGATAAGTTTAAAAGCGTAGGGTGAGTTAGATTTAATAGAAGGATATGCCTGAAAGTCTTTAAACTCTTCTTCTCAAGAAACTTTGTTACATTTTCGTCTTGAACATTTTTGGGCAATATCAACAATAATACATCTCTGTGACCGACAAACTTATCATGAACATTTTTCTCATCCAACACATAAACATGTAAATACTGGTTATAATCTCCACGAAAACTATCCATTAGATTCAAACTTTCCTCATTATAATTAACAACTGTAACACTTTGAAACTTATTCACTAATTTAATCATAAAACTTCCATAATCTTGGCGATACTTTGTAAAATACACCACAGTAGTATAATTTTCGAATTGCACGATCGAATTTCTAATTTGTTTTAGTTGAATTTCACTCAATAGTTCCTGTTTTTCGACTAGAACGTCCAGGTTTGCTGTGGATATCAAAAACAACGTGATAAGCAATGTTCTTGACATTGTGTGTACTACTGGTACAACTACTTCCGGAACAATTTATATAGGCATTACATTATTGACATTATGTCTCATTATGCGTATCGATAGTGCGTGACTGCTTATTGTAGTAATGAATGAATTCTGATGCAATTACATATAATAACTATATTAAGTTGTGTGACTAAATGCTATTGAAAATTCTCATTAGCTATGAGCATGCTATCGAGAGGTGTTAATACTCGTCATATTACCAGGGAATTAACCTAATTTGTTTGTGCTTATTATTAAATAATATATACTAGTTTTTATTTATCGAGAAACAGTCGTTCATTCTTAAGGGGGGGGGGGCGGTTTTTAGATGAAAAAAAATCAATTTTTTTTCTGTAAGTTATTTTATTAGTTAAGGTCTATCAAAATTGCGGCTTATGCAGCAGCAGGCATTTATAATAAAGGCTTTTCTGTCATCCTTTAAACTATGACACCAATTGGAATCGCTATTGGCACGGAAACGAAGATATTTGCAAATGTGCGCGAGAAACTGCGTTTGTTGAGGTAGTCGAGACGGGCACTCGAAGCTGCAAAATAACCTCAAACAAGGCGTAGAAATGGGCAAATGCCTCAAAATAAATTCTGCGAAGTGGAGGAAGGAATCAAGGATGGCCCTGGTATAGCATATTAGCAGAAAAATACTGTAAGTACTCGATGTCGCGTTATAAACTGTACTTGAATATTTAAACGTGTTTTTCTCGTAACAGTTTTTTCGCGAACGGTTGGCTTGATAATACGAAAATTATTTGACCGTTTGACTTCAAATTTTAACTGGGTGTTCAGTAAACATCGCTTTATCGTTTGATGAACCAGAAATGCAATAAGTTATGTAGTTTTCCTTTTATAGAGAAAACATTGTCAATTTTTTTGGAGAAAAATCGATGTTTTGAGTTTAACAGGTCACCATTTCCTCAAATATAAATATTTTTATTTTCTGGTTCTTCAACGATAACCACTTATGTATAAAGTAGGGCGGTATTCGACATTACTATTTCAGATTACCTGGATTGGCCCAATCATGCCAACCAGTGACCGCGGATCTTTGCGCAGTGTCATGTTCGCGGGTAGCTAGTGAGCGTGATTCATCATATTTCTGTATAATTTTTTTTCTGTAACTACTTGAAAAGCTAATATTTGTGCCAAATTTGGAATCGATTTATTGCATAGTCTACCAATAAAAAATTCTAAAAAAGGCGGTAATTTTGGAGGAAAAATGCCAGAATTCTAATTTAACATACTGGGCGGTTACAAAACAAGAAAGATTTTCCGCATAAACTAAATAAATTGTATCCTTATTTCTGTCTGATATTACTTCCCTAATCTTTAATATCAGAATTTCTACATTGTCATTAAATTAAGACAAAACGGTCAGTTTGACAAGGCTTTTGATTAGCTCAATTACCCAAAAATTCCAACATACCGCTATTTGTTTGACTACGAGCAAAAGTCTCCAGTTAACATAAAAAACATAGTGAGACTTGTCGGGGCACCCTCTTTAGTGCCCAGATCGATCCCCTGTATTACATCCACTTAACTTTTTCTTGTGTGGGTACGAAAAGAGTCTGGGCTACAAGTCACATTTCCCCAGTTTTTTTTCTCGCAAAACTGATGGCCGTTTGCACTCACGTGTTCATGCTATTATTCCATGGGGCCCGAACATCCCTAAATCACCATGCTAACTTATGTTTTGAATTGTTGCTGCAATATGCAAGAAAACAATTATTTCAGTTAGTTTCTTTTTGATTGAGCGTAGTGCCTAAACTGCTCTTTTCCGTAAATAACATTATTGACAAAAGCAGTTTGTTTAGGTGTCCCCTATAGTCCGTAATAGTGTGCCGAAATATTTATGGGACTTTATTGGTCTTTATTTTATTAATTTAGCGGTTTTTTAAGGTGGGTTTAGTCAGCTTATCGTAGCCGCAACGCAATTTAACGTCTTAACATAACAAGTTAAAACATAGGGAAACCGTGTATTGGTTTAGTCAGCACTGGGATTAAATTAAGATTCCCTAGAATAGGACGTAATGTTTTAACTCTCATGTCGTTCTCTAATTTGGAGCCATCTATCGGCGTATTATTAAACTACTAGCAAAATTGTATCAATGAATTATTTACAATGAAAATTAGGATGTATTTCACAGGGATAAAACAGGGTGTCGCGAAGAAACTAATAATATTACATTAATAACATCCAGAAGGAAAGAAAGAAGGCCATGTGCCACTAAACTTTTCGCCTCCTGTTCAAACAGAATTTATTTCTTATAAACTATTTATTTGACAAAAAAACATAAAAAGTACACCGTGATACAATTTGAAGGATCAAGGATGAGGATGGTTTTTGTTGCAATTCAGTATCATATACAGTTTCAAAACAAACATTTTGCGGGTTATATCTGACAGTTTCTACTGCGCACCCACCTGTGCATCGTTACGTTAAGGAATTCTTAATTTCTCTGTATAACCGGCGAAATATTTTCCTAAGGCCTGCATTGATTGTAGGGTTAAATTTCGACTATTTTGCGACTACGGAAAGTTGACTAAACCCACCATTACTACGCCTATATTAACTTTACTATGTGTTTGTTTGTTACGTTCAAATCTTGTAATCGATATTTTACCTACTTCCCAATGTCCAATCGTGTTGAAATTTTGCAGGACAGATATTCGGTGACATGTATGGACCAATAAAAGAATTTTGGAGAATTTACCAAAATTTGGACTAATTTGAACAATTTGTCCAATCGAGTTGAAATTTAGCATATGGTCAGCTTTTCCGGTGACGATGAATTAATCAATAAACAAACTAGAAAAATTTTAGAAATTTTTCAAAAATTCTCAAAAATTTGAAAAATGGTAAACATGTTAAAAAATTTGGAAAATCTTCACAAACTCATCAATAAAATTAATCAATAAAAATATTTGAAAATAAAAAAAAAGATAAAAATTTTTAAAATTAAAACAAAAATAAAACTTAGTGCATTTTTATAAAGCGCAGTTTTTAAAAAAATATTTTTTTACATAATTTTATTCAGTGTATATTATAGTAAATCATTATTATTATAGTCACTTTTATCATTATCAAAAAGCATACAATATTGATACTTAAGTGACCTAATAAACTACTAAGATTCAAAGAATTTTTTTTTATTTAGTGTTATACAGACTCAATATTGATATTTCTTTTATACTCATTCGATTGTACCAAATACTTATTCGTAAAACTATAGCGACATAATTATCTAATCTATTTACTGGAGTAGTTCATCCCCTACGCACCATTGACAAAACAATCGAAAATTATTCAATATCCATCAAATTAAGTAAGTGTTCAACAAAACAGTAGCACTATTCTTAAGGAGCTCCTACACGCAGTGCCAACGTCTCGCCAACGTTGGTGATGTGACGCGCTGCGCGTAGTGTGCGCATTCACTTCGCCAACATTGGCCAACATTGGTATTGGGCGCAAGGTATTTCTGTGTATCGTAGAAGGCTCGTAGCGTCCCGTAGAGAATTAAAAATGAACAGTGAAGACGATTTCATTGCTGTTGCCGCAGCTCCCATTATTTTAAGGAACCCTCGAAAGAGGACACTGACACTGAAAGAGGACACAAACAAAATTATTTAGTTTTTTATATTTGCCACGTGACATAAAAAAATCTCCCTTTTTATTTTCTTTATGTTTCAAGCAATAAATGCGGAATAAGATGGGATAAGATCTGATACACTGAGTGGTCTATATTTTTATGCAGGACCCTGTTAATTTGTGTCGTTTCTTTATATAAATATTTCATTTCAGTCAAATAGATGAATCCATAATTTGATTTAAAATATAATTTATATAATAAAACTGAAATTATTTATAATAAGATACAAAGAAAAATTGAGAACCCTTGCATACACGGAGTTTTAATTATAGATATTAAAACTCCGTGTATGTATATTATATAGGTATATTTATTATCAACCCAATATTTTTAGTAACAGATATACTTTTTGATATTTTTCTGATAATCAAAATAAGGAAAAGCATCCAGTATAGTTTTTAAACTTTGTTGAATACATTAAATACATCAGATTATTTAAATTTGCCGCTTAAAACTAATCTATAAATTGTTAATTAATAAATAGTTAATTGTTGTTAATTATATAAATGCAACTTTGTTTGATTGTAGTCAAGATTGTAGGGAAGAGGGTTGACCGCAGTCCTTGGACCCATATACCGTATGACTCCCCATCGTTTGTAGATACATATCCCGCTTCCCTCCAACCCCCTCCCTCACCTTTCCCACCCCACCCTAGCGAATAAGGTTGACCGCAATCCCAGAACCTAAATACCGTACGACTCCCCATTGTGTGTGAATTCATTTTTAAAATTTTAATCATGACGTCATTTCTGGAAGACCCGGAGGTCATACTAACCTCAAGACCATCCCATAAATTGGCATTTTCTGGTTATTAACACAACGTTCATTCCTTCGGCGTCAAAAACACAAAAAATAAACAAACGTACCTATGCCGTGGGTCACCCATTATAACGACTTCAATATTGTCTTCAGAATATTATTTTATTGCTTGTTAATTTATTGTAACTGTAAGGTTAATATACTGCTTATAAGAACCATAATTATTGTGAATAAATTTACAAAATATTAAAAAAGGTTTTCATGTTTTTACATTTGGGCAATCAGGCATTTGGGCAAATGATAAATCATCATTGTCCTTAAAGTACGTACAAACATAAATAATGCAGTATATATGATAAAACATAGATAGATAACTAACCTTTCATCGGTAGTACGTACAATGCTAAAACAGAATGAAATAGGCGGACAAGGTCGACATATTGGCGATGTGCATTGGCACAGTTGGGTCCCGCTACGCGAAGCACTCCGATGGCCAATGATGGCCCCTATTGGCACTGCGTGTGGGAGCACCTTTAGAGACCAAGCAATGTAATAACATGTTAATCAAAGCATACATAAAAACAAATTTAATAAATTGACACATAAAACTGTTATTCCTCCTCATGACAGGGCATAATTAATACTACCCTCGATAATCATTGGCCCTGAAGATAACATAACTTCTTCGAGCAATTTGAAAAAGAAAACCAAGCTCCCAGAAATATTTAATGTTTAAAATAGTTTAATAATACTTTATTGTTATTAAAATATTAAAACAATAACACACTAAATTATACACGGTATGAATTTCTTGTGACCAAAGATAAGCTCCACAATAAAACAGATACAAGCAATAACACTACCAACCAACAACACAAAAAACGCGGTCAAATTCGAAACTAAGCCAACAGTATCTTGCCCATTTCCCAAAGGATTGTTATCGCTGGCATACGTAATGACATAACCGTCATTTAACAATTTCTCACTGTTTTCTTTCCACTTATCAATAAATCCACCTAAAAGTTACAAACTAAACTCCATTCATAGAAAACTTTCCTTACTTACCTTCGGTTAATCTACCTATATAATGTTTTAATGACGACAGATAAGGTGCGTGCTTATTTACAATCCATCCCAATGGTCTCGAAAAGGTGCCACGCACAATCCTTAAGGAATTTATGTCGTAGTCAATTGTTTTATTAGGACCAACGGTGGATGGACAAAGGATGTAATAATATCGAATGCCAGTGTATTCGCCTAAAAGCGCACCACCATTCTTAAGGAAGTATTCTACAGCAGGACAAAATCCTGTTATGAAAATGGTCCGACTAAAAATGTATTTTTTTTGGTTACGTAAATCAAGACAAAGGTTTATGAATTCCCTTCTGGGCTTAGTCACTACTTTTCTTAGCCTTAACCTTGAGAATCACAACTAGAGAAATCAATGGTTTTCATATGTATTAATTTGTTACGATTAAGCATAAGGTGTGGTTTTAGACTAAACCCATCATAAACAAATACCTAATTGCTAATTCTGACATTCCACCAGGGGTATTATAGGCCAGCCATACACTTCCAGAACTTATAGTACCATTTTTTACAATCAAATTATAACCTCTATCCAACACTTGGTCGATAGTTTGAGGCTCCTTATGCGGTGGTTTAGAAATAATCGAAGTAAGCTTTGCTTTGTAGATTGTGACAACAGCAATGCAACATAACCACCAGAAGGCCAGTACTATTTTTGATCTACCATGGGGTCGAATTGTCCTATTAGATATAAGTGGTATTTGTTCGTACAACGGATTTATTGTGATCTAAAATAAAATGCTAATCAAAAATTTGATATATTTAATACAGTCCTTACGAATATAAATTGTAAATACTCTGTCCAATGTCCATTATTTTCCGACTTCTTTATCAAGAAAAGCACCAAAGCTAAAGACATAACAGATAGCATCAGCAATATCCAAACTGGGGCCTGGAATGTCAGAAAAGTCGCCAACGTTCTCGTCAAATCAAAATCTTCCAATTTATACATAATAGTGGAAGTATGTGAATCAAACGACGTAAAATCGATTAGTTTTGTTCTGTATGCTGTTATCGATACTCCTCCGATTCCGAAATGAAAAATTCTTTCTGATACTTTGTTGAGGAGTAAATTGTAATTCAAGTCGCAATTTATAAGAACAAACGTAAAATTTAACGTTTTCGCTAAAGTTTTCAGTAGTTCAAATTCCCATCCCATAGCGTGGTGGCAAATTTCCATGGTGGTGTTGCCAGTTATTTGGGATTCGGTGGAGTTTAGACAGCGGAAGTGCGGGAAATGGTTTAAGTAACCAATGTAAAAATTAAAATGATTCAAGGATTTGAATACATTGTTATATGCAATATTAGAAATTGTTTTAGAATCATTTATATCCTCAATGTGTATAAATCTGGTGTTAATGTGACCTACTGATAAGTTGAAAAGTGTAGGGTGAGTTAAATTTAATAGAAGGATATGCCTAAATGTCTTTAAACTCTTCTTCTCCAGAAACTTTCTTACATTTTCCTCTTGAACATTTTTGGGCAATATTAACAACAATACGTCTCTATCATTAACAAACATTCCATCAACATTTCTCTCATCCAACACATAAACATGTAAATACTGGTTGTGATCTCCACGAAAATGATCTATTCGATTCAAACTTCCCTCACTATGATTAACAACTGTAACACTTTGAAACATATTCACTAATTTAACCATGAAACTTCCATAATCTTGGCGATACTTTGTAAAATACACCACAGTACTATAATTTTCGAATTGCACGATCAAATTTCTGATGTGTTTCAGTTGAATTTCACTCAATAGTTCTTGTTTTTCGACTACAACTTCCAGGTTTGCTGTGTATAGAAAAAGCAACGTGATAAACACTGTTTTTGACATTGTGTGTGCTACTGGTACAACTACTTCTAGAACAATTTATATACGCATTGCATTATTGACATTATGTCTCATTATGTGTATCGACAGTGGTCGCTGGTTATTATATTAATGAATGAATTCTTATACAATTAGATATAATAATTATATTAAGATGTGAACTCAATGCCATCGAAAATTCTCATTAGCTATAAGTAAGCTTACCATAATTGAATGAAATTCCAAACCGGGACAGGAATGACGGTCGAAATGACATATAAAATAATTATGTAAGTATTCAATTAAACGAATACTTAGTAGAATAAAAAACAGAATAAATCGAAATGATCTGTACTTTTGTGACAAAAACGAAAAGAAAACGATATAATTACTTATTGAACCAGTTCTATTTTTGGATAGTGTACTTTTCTAAATATAAAGATTAATTAATAAGAATTAAAAAAAAATATCTGTTTTAACCATTGCTTAAAATTTGGAATTTGTGAAGCCGACATTTATTTTGTAAAACAATAAATGAAGTCAAATTAGACTGTCATATTAGAATCGCAAATCAATAATAACTGTCGCAAAGTGCGCTACTTTTACTATCCAATATTAGTTCCTGTGTTTTATCCTTGTTAGTTACCCCGGAAAGATTTTTTGAAGAATGCTTGTTTTTGATTTTAATTTCACAATATCTCGGAAACAGTTGATAAAAGTTTAATATAAGTTGACGTCAAAACAATTAGGATAAAAATCTTAATGAAAACTGCAATAATATACTTGGTGTTCCATTTAAGCATATATAAGCTTGTGTTGGTACGTTGTTGTGGGATATTGTGTAAGCATCAACATATTTTCTTGCTGTAGAGCGTATGACTGTCTGCAACTTGTATGTATGGAAAAAACGTAAATTTTATTTGTTAAGTCCATTAATATACTTTGTTTATAGCGTGGGACACCTGTACATAATATTCTAAAATCAATATCAAAGGACTATACAACCTCCACTATACAACTTTAATTCGATTAATGGTAGAAAATTATGCAGTCATTATTGGAAAAGTTATAAATATTTTGCTAAACCAGAACACCGAAATGTATATTTCATTTTCAAATAATAATAATATTAATAATATAAATAATAATAATATTCTTTATTGCAATAAATAAAAATTACAAAAGGTATATATATTGTGATTTAAAATATAACCATTACTCTGAATTGAAAAAGTTTAGAAATTTTCATAAGGAATTAGTAGAGATTCTCAGGTTGAAGGTCTCAATTAATAAGCGATTGTTTTAAGCATCTAGAAACAGTCTGCTTGCTTTTAAAACCAACATTGTTCAGCACAGTGTTTATTATATGGGAGGCAAGATAGCTGAAGGATTTTCTGAATGAAGACACCTCAGTAGTTCGCCTCGGAGCATGCATGCCGAACTAATAACCTACAATTTTGTGTATGATAGTAATTCAAACATTTTTTTTTTTAAATATAAAAATTTTTTCTACGTAGCCATCTAAAATATAAATTTCCTTCAGTCGGTGCTCTACATAATATTGTCATATGGATGTTTTTCATCTACAATTTG
Source organism: Aphodius sticticus (assembly GCA_963966075.1). Lineage (NCBI taxonomy): Eukaryota > Metazoa > Arthropoda > Insecta > Coleoptera > Scarabaeidae > Aphodius > Aphodius sticticus. The sequence continues at coordinate 105,766,740 of OZ014506.1, forward strand.
GTATAGCAGAGAAATGATAAACAATTTTTGTAAAAGTTATAAACATTTTTCTGTAACAGAGATACATTCGTTCTATAAATTCGAAATTGTGGAATTGCGTTGAAATATTATTACAATCATTAATCGATTAGTCACTATTTAACACTTTGTTGCTGATAACCTTCAAATCATGATAATGTGTATCTTTCTCATAAAAGGCAGCATCAAATGCATGAGGGCAGTTTTCTTACCAGAAAAAATTTGATTTGCGCTCTTGTACATTTCTAAAATATTTCAACTTGCTGACAACTAAGATAGAAATGTGTGATAGTATGTTAAGTATTTTAACCGGGACATAATACCAAACCGGCCGGGACACCGGGACCGTTGTCTCAAACCGGGACTGTCCCGGTCAAACCGGGACGTATGGTAAGCCTAGCTACATATAAGCATGGTATCGAAAAGTATTAACACGTGTCATATTATCAAAGTGTTCAGGCAGAGATATGGGCAAAAGGTCCAATAACAAATGCGATAGGGGTTAACAATTATAAATATAATATTGAAAAGTAGATATGATTGTAAAAGTCAAAACAAAAAACATATAAGATCAACAAACAAAACTGTGTGTCTAAATCAACAATTATATATATATATTAACAATTCTATATTATATACAACTATATATTCAATATTAGCTAATGTAATTGCTCAGCTTTGTTAGGGAATTAACCTAATTTGTAAGTCCCTATTGTTAAATAATATATCCTAGTTTCAATCATTCTTAAGAGTTGTGGATGTTTTAAAAATGCCAGAATTTCTATTTAACATACTGGGAGGTTGCAAAACAGGAGGGAATTTCCGCATAAACTAAAAAAATTGTATCCTTATTTCTGTTTGATCTTGCTTCTCTAATCTTTAATATCAGACTGTCTACATTGTCATTTCAGTTTGACAAGGCGATTGATTAGCTCAATTACCCAAAAAATGCAACCTACCGCTATTTGTTTGATCAACGAGCAAAAAGTCTCAAGTTAACATAATAAGAAACATTGGGTATGTGTGCCATATCTTAAATGAACATTTTCCTATCAGATGGATTTGTCGGGGCATCCGGTTTATTGGCCAGATCAATCCCCTGTACTAAATCCGCTTGACTCTTTCTTGTTGGGGACAACAACAGTCTGGACTACAAGACACATATCCCCGGTATCTGTTTTAATTAAATTAATAATTCGAACAAATTAGTATTCAAAATAGTTTAATAATACTTTATTGTTATTATAATACTATCACCAAACAATAACACACTAAAGTATACACGGTATGAATTTCTTGTGACCAAAGATAAGCTCCACCACAAAACAGATACAAGCAATAACACCACCAACAAACAACACAAAGAACGCGGTCAAATTCGAAACTAACCCAACAGTATCCTGCCCATTTCTCAAAGGATTATTATCGCTAGCATACGCAATGACGTGCCTGTCATTTAACAAATTCTCACTGTTTTCTTTCCACTTATCAATAAATCCACCTAAAAGGCACAAACTAAATCCCACTCACATAAAACTTGTTCATATTTACCTTCGGTTAATCTACCTATATAATGTTTAAAAGTCGACAGATAAGGCGCTTGCTTATTCATAATCCATCCCAATGGTGTCCTTGATAAGGTGCCTCGCACAATTCTTAAGGAATTTATATCGTAGTCAATTGTTTTATTAGGACCAACGGTGGATGGACAAAGGAAGTAGTAATATCTAAGGGCATTGTACTCGCCTAAAAGCGCACCACCATTCTTAAGGAGGTATTCTACAGCAAGACAAAATTCGGTTATGAAAATGGTCCGCCTAAAAAAATTTTTTTTTGTTACATAAATCGAGACAAAGGTTTATGAATTTCATTCTGGGCTTAGTCGCTACTTTTCTTAGCCTTAACCTTGAGAATAACGACTGAAGAAATAAATGGTTTTGATATGTTTTAATTTATTAGGGTTAAGCATAAGCTGAGGTTTGAGACTAAACCCATCATAAACAAATACCTAATTGCTAATTCTGACATTCCACCCGGGGTACCATAAGCGATCCATACACCTCCAGCACCTATAGTAGCATTTTTAACAATCAAATTGTAACCTCTATCCAACACTTGGTCAAGAGTTTGGGGTTCCTTACGCGGTGGTTTGGAAATAATCGAAGTTAGCTTTGCTTTGTAGATTGTGACAACAGCAATGCAACATAACCACCAGAAGGCCAGTACTATTTTTGATCTACCATGTGGTCGAATTGCCCTATTAGATATAAGTGGTATTTGTTCGTACAACGGATTTATTGTGATCTAAAATAAAATGCTAATCGAAAATTTGATATATTTAATACAGTCCTTACGAATATAAATTGTAAATACTCTGTCCAATGTCCATTATTTTCCGACTTCTTTATCAAGAAAAGCACCAAAGCAAAAGACATAACAGATAGCGTCAGCAATATCCAAACTGGGCCCTGGAATGTCAGAAAAGTCGCCAACGTTCTCGTCAAATCAAAATCTTCCAATTTATACATCATAGTGGAAGTCTGTGAATCAAACGACGTGAAATCGACGAATTTTGTTCTGTGTGCTGTTATCGATACTCCTCCGATTCCGAAATGAAAAATTCCTTCTGACACTTTGTTGACGAGTATCTTGTAATTTACATCACAATTTATAAGAACAAACGTAAAATTTAATGTTTTCGCTAAAGTTTTCAGTAGTTCAAATTCCCATCCGATAGCGTGGTGGCAAATTGCCATGATGGTTTTGTCAGTTATCTGGGATTCGGTAGAGTTTAGACAGCGGAAGTGCGGGAAATAGTTGAAGTAACCAATGTAGAACTTGAACTGATTCAATGATTTGAATACATTGTTATGTGCAATATTAGGAATTGTTTTGGAATCGTTTATATGCTCAATGTGTATAAATCTGGTGTTAATGTGCCCTACTGATAAGTTGAAAAGTCCAGGGTGAGTTAAATTTAATAGAAGGATATGCCTAAATGTCTTTAAACTCTTCTTCTCCAGAAACTTTCTTACATTTTCCTCTTGATAATTTTTGGGCAATATTAACAACAATACGTCTCTATCATTAACAAACATTCCATCAACATTTCTCTCATCCAACACATAAACATGTAAATACTGGTTGTGATCTCCACGAAAATTAGCCATTCGATTGAAACTTTCCTCACTATGATTAACAACTGTAACACTTTGAAACATATTCACTAATTTAACCATGGAACTTCTATAATCTTGGCGATACTTTGTGAAATACACCACGGTACTATAATTTTCGAATTGCGCGATCAAATTACTAATGTGTTTCACTTGTATTTCACTCAATCGTTCTTGTTTTTCGAATACAATGTCCAAGTTTGCTGTGGATATTAAAGACAACGTGACAAGCAATATTCTTGACATTGTGTGTGCTACTGGTACAACTACGTCTAGAGCAATTTATGTAGGCTTTACATTATTAACATGATGTGTATCTATCTATAATGCATTGCTGTTTATTATATTAATGAATGAATTCTTATACAAATGCTCAGCAAAATTGTAGCACTATTTATTCTTACCAGACAATGTGCTCATTATAATAACCACACCCTCTTGTCAATCATAAATAAATGTTTAACTTCAATATTAGCTAATGAAATTACGCAGGTATAGCTGGGAATTAATTTCATTGTTAAATGATTAAGTGTTAAATAATATCATTCTATTAATGCCCAGATAACAAATGTGAATGTTATTTCTGATTTCTTTTTTATTCATAAAATAATATACAAAACATTTAAAGAATAATTACGGTATCACACGATTATTCTACATGTTGTCCTCCCACTGCTACAAACTTTTCTAATCTCTTACTTCTTCGGCCAATCATCCCTTTTATTATCTCACACCTTTTAAGTTTTATTCTTTCTATAATTATCTAAACAGCATGCCAAAATTGATACATTAGTAACCAAATAACTATAACTATATAATATAACTATATAACTATAACAATAATTAAAATACAAATTTTAGTATTTATTTAGGGCCATACAGAATATTTTTTGTATATATTCAGTTTTACCAGTAATCATCCATAGCGTAAATTAAATAAGTATCTAATCTATTAAATGGAGTACATATTTTACCCCCTATACCCCATTGGAAATGCAATCAAAAAGCATTTAATATCAGTCAAATTATGTAAGTGCTCAGCGAAACAGTAGCACTATTCTTAGAGACCAAACAATATGACAACATGTTAATCAAATCATACATAAAAACAAATTTAATAAATTGCCTCACATAAGTTGTTATTACTCATAATGATAGGGCATAGTAAATATAGCCCTCAATTGGCCTATAATATAACACAGATATTCCACAAATTTGAAAAAAAAAACAACCTTGTTTTAATCTATACGAAAATTATCCATTAGATTCAAACTTTCCTCACTATAATTAACAACTGTAACACTCTGGAACTTATACACTAATTTATTCATAAAACTTCCATAATCTTGGGGATACTTTGTAAAATACACCACAGTACTATAGTGTTCGTATTGCACTATCAGATTGCTAATGTATTCTTGTTGAATTGCAGTGAATAATTCTGGTTATTCAACTACAATTTCTAAGTTTGCTGTTAATATGAAAAATAATGCAATAAACAATACTGTTGACATTATGTGTGCTAGTGGAATACAATTTACATCCGCATTGTATTATTGATCGGTAATATCAATTTTATATTACTTATTTTTTGTCGCTATTATATTAAATAATGTCCTTATACCCGATTAGATACCTATAATCTTATATAGTATTATGTTATGGATTAAATGCCACTGAAAATTGTCATTAGCCATAATCTATCAAGAAGTGTTAATATGTGTGGCAGAGCAGTAAGAAAATTGTTAAAATTATTATAAAATTAAAATCGTCAACACACTGAACATATTTATAGTGACCCTAATACTTCTGACTTTACAATGGGTATTTTTATTCAACACAGAAGTAAAACAGTAATAAAAGAAATTGAAATAATAAAGAAACAGATAAATTAATATGACTTGTTTACGTTTTTTTCTTGTTCACATTGTTCTTGAAGATAAATATTATTCTATACAGAATTTCCTTTCTGAAGATATGTTGTATATTCCAATATTCTGCTTTGCACTTTAATTCCAACTAAAGATAATTGATATTAGCTATGCATCAGAGAACGCAATAATATAATTAGAATCCCCGTGTCATGTATAAATTGCAATGCAGTAGCACACAAAATGTCACCAGCAATGTTTTTCACGTTGCTTTTCATTTCCAAAGCCAAGTTTGAAATACCTGTTAAAGATCGAGAATTATTCAGTGTACTTCAAGAGGAACACATTAGAGATATGATGGTGCAATATCAAAACTACAGTACTGTAGTGTATTTTACAACTTATCGCCAAGATTATGTGAGCTTCTTGGTTAAAACAATGACCAAGTTTCAAAGTGTTACAGTTGTTAATTACAGTGAAAAAAGTGTATATCTAATGGAGAATTTCCATGGGGATTATAAACAGTATTTACATGTGTATGTCTTAGAGCAAAGGAATGTTGACGAAATGTTTGTTTATCGCAGAGATGTGTTGTTGCTGATATTGCCTAAAGATGTTCATGATGAAAATGTTACCAAATTTCTTAATAAGAAAAGTTTAACGACTTTTAGGCAAATCATTCTCTTAAATCTAACACACCCAACACTTTTAAAATTATCAGAAGTAAACATCTACAGCAGATATACAAACATTATCCATGCAAATTTTTCTCAGACATCTGTTGACTTTCGGCAACCAAACACATTCGAAACGTTTCATCAGTTCAACTTCTACATTGGTTACATGGATTATTTCCCGTTCTTTCTCTGCCTAAACCATACGGAATCCAAACTAAGTGGAAACCAGTCTGCAAGAATTTGCCACGATGCGATGGGTTGGCAATTTGAAATACTAAAAGCATTATCCGAAAAGTTTAGTTTTACGTTTGTTCTTGTAAATTTCGGCCACAATTACAACTTAATGATCAACAACGTTGTCGAAGGAGTTGTTCATTTTGCCATCGGGGGATTATCAATAACAGCAGAAAGAGCTAGGATTGTTGACTTTACGTCTATGGATTCAGAATGTTCGTCTCTAATGTACAAATTGGAATCTTTTCGTTTTTCGGGGATTCGGGCTTCGCTTATGACATTCGAGGGTCCAGTTTGGATATTGCTGATTGTATCTGTTCTGATTTTGGCTTTGGTGCTTTTTTGGACAAAGAAATTGGAAGACGATGGGCATTGGACACAGTATTTTTACTTCATATTCGTAAGAACGTTATTCAGTGTACGATTTTTTTATTAGTCCAGGATAACAATTAATGCTACTGAAACAAAATCTAGATTTGTCCTACGTTTGTCACTTTTTAGCGCAATATTACCTGGCCTAATAGAATTTTGATATAAAGTATCATTTCTGACACTAAAATTTAATTTAACGCTAATTCAACTGAAATTTACATATTTTAGATCACAATAATTACGCTGTACGAACAACTACCATCTATATATAATAGAGTAATTCGCCTACATGTTAGATCTAAACTATTAATGTTCATGTGGTGGTTATGTTGCATTGCTGTTGTCACGATATACAAAACAAAACTCACTTCGATTATTTTCAAACCACCGCATAAGGAACCTCAATCTCTGGACCAAATCTTGGATAGCGGTTATAATTTAATTGTGCAAGATAACGTAACAAGTTCAGGGACGGCTTGGATGGCTTACGGTATGCCTGGTGTAATGTCAGAATTGGCAATTAGGTAAGCTTATGATGGATTAGTCTTTGCCTTTACTTAGTCTTAAAAATAGAATAGATTAATAGAAATAACCCTATACTTTCAGTAAACGTATTCTAGGCTTAAGCAATCTATGGAAACCTTTTTTTTTTTGTATCTAACCACAAACCTTTTTAGTCCTACCACGTTCATAACAGACCCTTGTGAAGCTATTGAACACCTTCTAAAGAATGACGGGGCGTTTTTATACGAGTACAATGCCCTTAGATATTATTACATCCGATGTCCATCCACCGTTGGTCCTAATAAAACAGTTGACTACGACATAAATTCCTTTAGAATTGTGCGCATTACATTTGCGAGTACTCCGTTGGGATGGCCTTTCCATAAGCGAGCACCTTATCTGACGACTTTTGAACGTCATATCGGTAGATTGACTGCCAGTAAGTATGACTAAATTTCATGTGAATTCTGTTGTTTGTATTTTTTAGGTGGACTCATTGATAAGTGGAAGAAAAACAGTGAGAATGCGGTGAGTGCCAAATATGTCATTCCGTATGCCAAGGATAATAATCCCTTGGGGAATGGTCAAGATCCTGGTGGCTTAATTTCGAATTTGACAGCGTTTTTCCTGTTGATTGTTGGGTGTGTTATTGGGTGTGTTTGTTTTGTTGTGGAACTTATCCTGGGCCACAAGAAGCTAAATGTAATAAATTAATACTAATTATATTGCAATATTGATACGATTTTAATTATATTACACTCTGCTTAGTGTTTCTCCTGCTGCAATAAATAATATTCTTACTATGCAACTTTTTTCTTTGATTAAATGGTAAACAAAAGTTGCCCAATACTACCATCTTTACAGCTGGATTTTTGTGCCGTTTTAGCCAAAATTGTAGCTTTGGTAAATTCGACACTGAATGGTTTATATATTCACAGTGACTTTTCATGTTGAAAAGTCATCGTAAAGTAGATTAAACTCCAGTTTAAGCCATCTTCAGAGCATGGGATGAAGTTCTAAACTTCTTTTTTTTTTCGTTGACGCTGATAATTTCTTCACTGATGTTGCTTTCTTTTGTTGCATAACGATTCTATGAACTTCTAGTTGTTTCTTATTTATTGCGTAGCGCTCGGTACTCTTTTGAGTGGTCTTGTTTTGACATCGCCATCATTATCAACTAACACTCGCTCAAACCACAAATTTTGAATATAAGTTTTTATTTCTGGATGGGGTTATACATATGTCCAATACATGGCATTCCCAAAGATTTTGTATCAAAGAAAATTTACCAGTATTAAAAGACGAATAAAATAATTAATAATAATAATTAATAATTTTTGTTATTCTTTCTCACATTGCTTTAGAAACTTATCATTCTGCTCAAAATTACCCAACTATTTTCTTTCTGAAAAAAATGCGGAGAAAAGGACACCCTGTATTCCAATATTCTGCTTTTCACTTTAATTCCAACTAAATATAATTGATTTAGAAATGTATAACAACGCAATAATCTAATTAGAATACCCGTGTTATGTATAAATTGTAATGCAGTAGCACACAAAATGTCACCAGCAATGTTTTTCACGTTGCTTTTCATTTCCAAAGCCAAGTTTGAAATAATTGTTGAAAAACTAGAATTATTCAGTGTAATTCAAATGGAACACATTAGAGATATGATGGTGCAATATAAAAACTACAGTAGTGTTGTGTATTTTACAGCTTATCGCCGAGATTATGGAAGTTTCTTAGTTAAAACAATGACTAAGTTTCAAAGTGTTACAGTTGTTAATTACAGTGAAAAACGTTTATATACAATGGATAATTTTCGTGGAGATTATAAACAGTATTTACATGTGTATGTCTTAGATCAAAGGAATGTTGACGAAATGTTTGTTTATCACAGAGATGTGTTGTTGCTGATATTGCCTAAAGATGTTCATGATGAAAATGTTTCCAAATTTCTTAAGAAGAAAAGTTTAATGACTTTTAGGCAAATCATTCTTTTAAATCTAACACACCCAACACTTTTAAAATTATCAGAAGTAAACATTTACAGCAGATATACAACCATTATCCATGCGAATCTTTCTCAGACGCCTTCCGTTTGGTTTCGGCAACCAAACATATTCAAAACGTTTCATCAGTTCAATTTCTACGTTGGTTACAATGATTATTTCCCGTATTTTCTCTGCATAAACCATACGGAATCCAAACTAAGTCGAAACCAGTCTGCAAGAATTTGCCACAATGCAATGGGTTGGCAATTTGAACTACTAAAAGCATTATCCAGAAAGTTAAATTTTACGTTTGTTCTTGTAAACTTTGGCCACAATTACAACTTAATGATCAACAAAGTTGTCGAAGGAGTTGTTCATTTTGCCATCGGGGGAATATCGATAACAGCAGATAGAGCGAAGATTGTTGACTTTTCGTCTATGGATTCAGAATCGTCGGCGCTAATGTACAAATTGGAATCTTTTCGTTTGTCAGGAATTTGGGCTTCGCTTCTGACATTCGAGGGTCCAGTTTGGATATTGCTGATTGTATCTGTTCTGGTTTTGGCATTGGTGCTTTTTTGGACAAAGAAATTGAAAGAGGATGGGCATTGGACACAGTATTTCTACTTCATATTCGTAAGAACGTAATTCAGTGTACGATTTTTTTTATTAGTCCAGGATAGGCAATTGATGTTACTGAAGCAAGATCTAGATTTGTCCTACGTTTGTCACTTTTTAGCGCAATATTACCTGGCCTCATAGAACTTTGATATAAATTTTAGAATCATTTTTGACACTAAAATTTAATTTAACTCTAATTCAACTAAAATTTACTTATTTCAGATCACAATAATTATGCTCTACGAACAACTACCATCTATATATACTAGAGTAATTCGCCCACATGTTAGATCTAAACTATTAATGTTCATGTGGTGGTTATGTTGCATTGCTGTTGTCACGATATACAAAGCAAATCTCACTTCGATTATTTTCAAACCACCGCATAAGGAACCCCAATCTCTAGACCAAGTTTTAGATAGCGGTTATAATTTGATTGTGCACGATGGCGTAAAAAGTTCAGGAACTGTTTGGTTGGCTTACGGTATGCCTGGTGTAATGTCAGAATTGGCAATTAGGTAAGCTTATGATGGATTAGTCTTTGCCTGTGCTTAGTCTTAATAAAAGAATTGATTAATAGAAATTACATTAACCAGAATAGGTTTAATGGTGAAACCTACTAGGGAAAAATTTACCTTCTTTATCTCCTTTCAAATAAACCTATTCTAAGCTTAAGCTATCCATAAAAACCTTATTTTAATTTTTTGTATCTAACTACAAACCTTTTTAGTCGTACCACGTTCATAACAGACGCTTGTGAAGCTGTTGAACAGCTTCTAAAGAATGGCGGGGCGTTTTTATACGATTACAATGCCCTTACATATTATTACATCCGATGCCCATCCACCGTTGGTCCTAATAAAACAGTTGACTACGACATAAATTCCTTTAGAATTGTGCGCATTACATTTGCGAGCACTCCGTTGGGATGGCCTTTCGGTAAGCAAGCCCCTTATCTGACGAGTTTTGAACGTCAAATCGGTAGATTGTCTGACAGTAAGTATGACTAAGTTTTACGTGAATTCGGTTAAAATTGTATTTTTTAGGTGGACTCATTGATAAGTGGAAGAAAGACAGTGAGAATTCTGTGAGTGGCAACTATGTCATTCCGTATGCCAAGGATAATAATCCTTTGGGGAATGGCCAAGATCCAGGCGGCTTAATTTCAAACTTGACAGCGTTTTTCCTGTTGATTGTTGGGAGTGTTATCGGATGTGTTTGTTTTGTTGTGGAGCTTATCGTGGGCCACAAAAAGCTAAATGTAATACATTAATACTAATTATATTGCAATATTGATTCGATTTTAATTATATTACACTCTGCTTAGCGTTTCTCCTGCTGCAATAAATAATATTCTTACTATGCAACTTTTTTGTTTGTTTAAATGGCAAACAAAAGTTGCCCAATATTACCACCTTTATAGCTGCATTTTTTGCCGTTTTAGCCAAAATTGTAGCTTTGGTAAATTCGACACTGAATCGTTTATGTATTCACAGTGACTTTTGATGTTGAAAAGTCATCGTAAAGTAAATTAAACTCCAGTTTAAGCCATCTTCGGAGCATGGGATGAAGTTCTAAACTTCTTTTTTTCTCGTTGACGCTGATAATTTCTTTACTGGTGCTGTTTTCAATTGTTCCGGGTTTATAAACCTCTAGTGGTTTCTTATTTATTGCATTGCGTTCGGTACTCTGAGTCGTCTTGTTTTGACATCGGCATCATTATCAACTAACACTCACTCAAACCACAAATCTCTGAATATTGGTTTTTATTTCTGGATGTGGTTATACATATGTCCAATATTTGGCATTCCCAAAGATTTTGTATTACAGTAAATTTTGCAGTATTAAACGACGAATAAAATAATTAATAAGTAAAATATAATAAAAATGAGTTGAAATAATAAATAAACAAAAGAATTAATATTTTTTTATGTTTTTCTTTCTCACATTGTTTTAGAAACTTATTGTCATTCTGCACAAAATTACCCAAATATTTTCTTTCTGAAGAGAAAATGCGAAGAAAAGGACACCCTGTATTCCAATATTCTGCTTTTCACTTTAATTCCAACTAAAGATAATTGATATTAGAAATGTATCAGACAACGCAATAATCTAATTAGAATCCCCGTGTTATGTATAAATTGTAATGCAGTAGCACACAAAATGTCACCAGCATTGTTTTTCACGTTGCTTTTCATTTCCAAAGCCAAGTTTGAAATTGCTGTTGAAAACCGAGAATTATTCAGTGTACTTCAAGAGGAACACATTAGAGATATGATGGTGCAATATAAAAACTACAGTACTGTTGTGTATTTTACAGCTTATCGCCGAGATTATGGAAGTTTCTTGGTTAAAACAATGGCTAAGTTTCAAAGTGTTACAGTTGTTAATTACAGTGTAAAAGGTTTATATCCAATGGATAATTTTCGTGGAGATTATAAACAGTATTTACATGTGTATGTCTTAGATCAAAGGAATGTTGACGAAATGTTTGTTTATCACAGAGATGTGTTGTTGCTGATATTGCTTAAAGATATTCATAATGAAAATATTACCAAATTTCTTAAGAAGAAAAGTTTAATGACTTTTAGGCAAATCATTCTTTTAAATCTAACACACCCAACACTTTTAAAATTATCAGAAGTAAATATTTACAGCAGATATGCAAACATTATCCATACAAATTTTTCCCCTACATCTTCTGTTGGGTTTCGGCAACCAAACATATTCAAAACGTTTCATCAGTTCAACTTCAACATTGGTTACATGGATTATTTCCCGTATTTTCGCTGCCTAAACCATACGGAATCCAAACTAAGTGCAAATCAGTCTGCAAAAATTTGCCACGATGCAATGGGTTGGCAATTTGAACTACTAAAAGTATTATCGAAAAAGTTTAATTTTACGTTTGTTCTTGTAAATTTCGGCCACAATTACAACTTAATGATCAACAAAGTTGCCGAAGGAGTTGTTCATTTTGCCATCGGGGGAATATCGATAACAGCAGAAAGAGCAAGGATTGTTGACTTTACGTCTATGGATTCAGAATCGTCGACTCTAATGTACAAATTGGAATCTTTTCGTTTGTCCGGAATTTGGGCTTCGCTTTTGACATTCAAGGGTCCAGTTTGGATATTGCTGATTGTGTCTGTTCTGATTTTGGCATTGGTGCTTTTTTGGACAACGAAATTGAAAGAGAATGGGCATTGGACACAGTATTTCTACTTCATATTCGTAAGAACGTAATTCAGTGTACGATTTTTTTATTAGTCCAGGATAGGCAATTGATGTTACTGAAACAAGATCTAGATTTGTCCTACGTTTGTCACTTTTTAGCGCGATATTACTTGGCCCAATAGAGTTTTGATATAAATTTTAGTATCATATCTGACGCTAAAATTTAATTTAACTCTAATTCAACTAAAATTTACTTATTTCAGATCACAATAATTACGCTGTACGAACAACTACCATCTATATATAATAGAGTAATTCGCCTACATGTTAGATCTAAACTATTAATGTCCATGTGGTGGTTATGTTGCATTGCTGTTGTCACGATATACAAAGCAAAACTCACTTCGATTATTTTCAAACCACCGCATAAGGAACCTCAATCTCTGGACCAACTCTTGGATAGTGGTTATAATTTGATTGTGAAGGATGGCGTACAAAGTTCAGGGAGTGCTTGGATGGCTTACGGTATGCCTGGTGTAATGTCAGATTTGGCAATTCGGTAAGTTTATGATGGACTTGTCATTGTCTTTAGTTAGTCTTAAGAATAGAATAGATTAATAGAAATAACCCTATACTTTCAATAAGCCTATTCTAGGCTTAAGCTATCTATGGAAAACTTATTTGTTTGCTTGTATTTAACCAAAATCGTTTTTAGTCGTACCACGTTTCTATCAGAGTCTTGTGAAGCTATTGAACACCTTCTAAAGAATGGCGGGGCGTTTTTATTCGAATACAATGCCCTTAAATATAATTACATCCGATGTCCATCCACCGTTGGTCCTAATAAAACAGTTGACTACGATATAAATTCTTTTAGAATTGTGCGCGTTACCTTTGCGAGCACTCCGTTGGGATGGCCTTTTAATAAGCGAGCACCTTATCTGACGACTTTTGAACGTGATATCGGTAGATTGACTGACAGTAAGTATGACAAAGTTTCATGTGAATGCGGTTTAGTTTGTAATTTTTTTAGGTGGACTCATTGATAAATTTAAGAAAGACAGTGAGGATTCGGTGAGTGTCAAGTATGTCATTCCGTATGCCAAGGATAATAATCCTTTGGGGAATGGCCATAATCCTGGAAACTTAATTTCGAACTTGACAGCGTTTTTTCTGTTGATTGTTGGGTGTGTTATTGGATGTGTATGTTTTGTTGTAGAGCTTATCTTGGGCCATAGGAAGCTAAATGTAATAACTTAATACTAATTATATAGGAATATTGATACGATTTTAGTTATATTACACTCTGCTTAGTATTTCTATTGCTGCAATAAATACTATTTTTACTATGCAAGAAGGTATATTTATTTAAAGCTAGTTACTAGTAGTACAAACAACAGTATTCTTAGAATTTTCAATATTATTTCTTGAAGAAATAAAAAGTAAATTTGATAAGTTATTTAACACCCAGTATATCGATATTAGTCTGCAGAAAATTAGAGTATGGGATTGATATTTTATAAATACAATCAACGCTTGGAAATACCTAAAGTATAAAAATGTTATATCGATTCAAAACAACTCACATGTGGATTTAAAGAACACGTAACCAGTTCTCGACCCGCTGCGGCCAGCTGGACAAAAACGTGTTGTTTTATGGCTATACGCTGTATGTTGCGAGAATATTTGAGCAAAACATACTGATTCCGTCAATACTCCACAGAAATATATATTTTCTTTATTTCAAAGAAATTGTTATCGGGTTACTACGAGATATCTTTTTATTAGTTTCAACGAGAAAATAATATCTTTGTATGTAGTGTGCCCGTGTTTCTTTTTGCTGCATTACTAACGCGTCTCGCAAAATATAAATACGGAATGATTAAGGAATTTATTGTTCGATAATAAATAGTTAGATTATTTCCTGTTGGTGTGTTATTAAATCACAAAAAAACGCGAGAACGTCAATCATTAAAATAAAATATAAATTTTTCGACTTTTTTTTAATGACAACCTCCTATATTTCTTGCTGGTCTTTTGATATTTTAATGCTGATTAGCACAGTAAAATGAGGATTTCACGCCGGAACTATTCAAAGCCAGCTGGATTCTGTACAGTTTTTGAAAACGAGAAAAACTAAATCCGTGATATGACAATAATTAACAGCGTTAGCATTAACTGTCAAGTATCTAAGGGACCACATTTAGACCAGACTAATGGGGAAAGCTGAGTAGCACAAGTTGGGGCACAGAATTAACAACAATTTGTTTTCTGAAAAAAAAAAATGAGAAAAGAACACCCTGTATTCTAATATTCTACTTAGCACTTTAATTCCAACTAAAGATAATTGATATTAGCTATGCATCAGAAAACCCAATAATAGACTGGAATCCCTGAGTCATGTATAAATTGTAATCCGGTAGCACACAAAATGTCACCAGCAATGTTTTTCACGTTGCTTTTCATTTCCAAAGCCAAGTTTGAAATAGCTGTTGAAAAACGAGAATTATTCAGTGTACTTCAAGAGGAATACATTAGAGATATGATGGTGCCATATAAAAACTACAGTACTGTTGTGTATTTTACAGGGTATCGCCAAGATTATGGAAGCTTCTTGGTTAAAATCATGACTAAGTTTCAAAGTGTTACAATTGTTAATTACGGTGAAAAAAGTTTATATCAAATGGATAATCTTCGTGGAGATTATAAGCAGTATTTACATCTGTATGTCTTAGATCAAAGGAATGTTGACGGAATGTTTGTTTATCACAGAGATGTGTTGTTGTTGATATTGCCTAAAGATGTTCATGATGAATATGTTATCAAATTTCTTAAGAAGAAAAGTTTAATGACCTTTAGGCAAATCATTCTTTTAAATCTTACACACCCAACACTTTTAAAATTATCAGAAGTAAACATTTACAGCAGATATACAAACATTATCAATGCAAATTTCTCTCAGACATCTTCTGTTGGGTTTCGGCAACCAAACATATTCAAAACGTTTCATCAGTTCAATTTCTACATTGGTTACATGAATTATTTCCCTTACTTTCTCTGCTTGAACCAAACGGAATCCGTACTAAGTGGGAACCAGTTTACATATATTTGCCATGACGCAATGGGTTGGCAATTTGAACTACTAAAAACATTATCAAAAAAGTTAAATTTTACGTTTGTTCTTCTAAATTTCGGCCACAATTACAACTTAATGGTCACCAAAGTAGCTGAAGAAGTTGTTCATTTTGCCATCGGAGGAATATCGATAACAGCAGATAGAGCAAAGATCGTTGACTTCACGCCTTTGGATTCAGAGATGGGGACAATGATGTATAAATTGGAATCTTTTGGTTTGTCGGGCATTTGGGCTTCGCTTCTGACATTCCAGGGTCCTGTTTGGATATTGTTAATGGTATATGTCCTGACTTTGGCTTTGGTGCTTTTCTGGACAAAGAAATTTGAAGAGGATGGGTATTGGACACAGTATTTCCACTTCTTATTCGTAAGAACTTTATTCAATATATGATATTTCTATTAGTCTAGGATAGGAAAGGAGATCTAGATTTATCTACCTTTGTCGCTTCTTAGTGCTATATTACCTGGCCTAATAGAACTTTGAAATAGATTTTAGTATGATTTCTGACACTAAAGTTTAATGTAACTTTAATTTAACTGAAATTTACTTCTTTTAGATCACAATAAATCCGCTGTACGAACAACTACCACCTATATATAATAGAAGAATTCGCCTCTATGGTAGATCAAAAATAATACTGTTCATGTGGTGGTTATGTTGCATTGCTGTTGTCACGATGTACAAAGCAAAGCTTACTTCGATTATTTTCAAACCACCGCACGCGGAGCCACAATCTCTTGACCAACTCTTGGACAGTGGCTATAATTTAGTTATGCAAGATGGTGCAAAAAGTTCAGGAAGTATTTTTATGGCTTACGGTATGCCTGGTGTAATGTCAGAATTGGCAATTAGGTAAGTTTATGATGGATTAATCTTTTCCTCTACTTATTACCTGACCAAAATCTTTTTAGTCGTACTACGTTTCTACCAGGATCTTGTTTAGCTGCCGAACACCTTCTAAAGAATGGCGGGGCGTTTTTATTCGAGTACAATGCCCTTAAATATTATTACATCCACTGTCCATCCACTGTTGGTCCCAATAAAACAATTGACTACGACATGAATTCCTTAAGAATAGTGCGCGATAGCTTTTCGAGTACTCCATTGGGATGGCCTGTCAATAAGCTAGCACCTTATCTGTCGACTTTTGAACATCATTTCGGAAGATTGACTGACAGTAAGTGTGAACAAGTTTTATGGTAATAGGGTTTAGTTTGTGATTTTTAGTTGGACTCATTGATAAGTGGAAGAAAAACAGTGAGAATTCGCGGCGTGTCAAGTACGTCATCGCGTATGCCAAGGATAACAATCCTTTGGGAAATGGTCAAGATCCTGGTGGCTTAATTTCAAACTTGACAGCGTTTTTCCTGTTGATTGCTGGCAATGTTATCGGATGTGTTTGTTTTGTTGTGGAGCTTATCCTGGGCCACAAGAAGCTAAATGTAATAAATTAATACTAATTATATTGCAATATTGATACGATTTTAATTGTATTACACTCTGCTTAGTGTTTCTCTTTCTGCAATAAACAATAGTCTTACTATGCAACTTTTTCTTTGATTAAATGGTAATCAAAAGCTTCCCAATACTACCACATTTACAGCTGCATTTTTTGCCGTTTTATACAAAATTGTAGCTTTGGTAAATTCGACACTGAATGGTTTATGTATTCACAGTGATTTTTGATGTTGAAAAGTCATCGTAAAGTAAATTAAACTGCAGTTTAAGCCATCTTCAGAGCATGGGATGAAGTTCTAAACTTCTTTTTTTTTCGTTGACGCTGATAATTTCTTTACTGATGCTGTTTTCTATTGTTCCATAACGGATTTATAAACCTCTAGTCGTTTCTTATTTATTGCATTGCGCTCGGTACTCTTTTGAGTGGTCTTGTTTTGACATCGCCATCATTATCAACTAACACTCACTCAAACCACAAATTTTGAATATAAGTTTTCATTTTTGGATGTGGTTATACATATGTCCAATATTTGGCATTCCCAAAGATTTTGTATTACTGTAAATTTTTCAGTATTAAAAGACGAATAAAATAATTAATAAGTAGAAGATAATAAAAATGAGTTGAAATAATAAAATAAACAAATACATTACAATTTTTTTGTTTTTCTTTTTCACATTGTTTTAGAAACTTATTGTTATTTTGCACAAAATTGCCCAAATATTTTCTTTCTGAGGAAAAAAATGCCAAGAGAAGGACACCCTGTATTCCAATATTCTGCTTTTCACTTTAATTCCAATTAAAGATAATTGACATTAGCAATGTATTAGACAATGCAATAATATAATTAGAATCCCCGTGTCACTTTGTAATACAGTAGCACACAAAATGTCACCAGCAATGTTTTTCACGTTGCTTTTCATTTCCAAAGCCAAGTTTGAAATAGCTGTTGAAAAACGAGAATTATTCAGTGTACTTCAAGAGGAATACATTAGAGATATGATGGTGCCATATAAAAACTACAGTACTGTTGTGTATTTTACAACTTATCGCCAAGATTATGGAAGTTTCTTGGTTAAAACAATGACTAACTTTCAAAGTGTTACAGTTGTTAATTACAGTGGAAAAAGTTTATATCAAATGGATAATTTTCGTGGAGATTATAAACAGTATTTCCATGTGTATGTCTTAGATCAAAGGAATGTTGACGAAATGTTTGTTTATCGCAGAGATGTGTTGTTGCTGATATTGCCTAAAGATGTTCATGATGAAGAAGTTACCAAATTTCTAAAAAAGAAAAGTTTAATGACTTTTAGGCAAATCACTCTTTTAAATCTTACACACCCAACACTTTTAAAATTATCAGAAGTAAACATTTACAGCAGATATACAAACATTATCCATGCAAATTTTTCTCCGACATCTTCTATTGGGTTTCGGCAACCAAATATATTCAAAACGTTTCATCAGTTCAACTTCTACATTGGTTACATAAATTATTATCCGTATTTTCTCTGCGTAAACCATACGGAATCCAAACTAAGTGGAAACCAGTCTGCAAGAATTTGCCACAATGCAATGGGTTGGCAATTTGAACTACTAAAAGCATTATCGAAAAAGTTTAATTTTACGTTTGTTCTTGTAAATTTCGGCCACAATTACAACTTAATGATCAACAAAGTTGTCGAAGGAGTTGTTCATTTTGCCATCGGGGGAATATCGATAACAGCAGATAGAGCGAGGATTGTTGACTTTACGTCTATGGATTCAGAATCGTCGACTCTAATGTACAAATTGGGATCTTTTCGTTTGTCTGGGATTTGGGCTTCGCTTCTGACATTCAAGGGTCCAGTTTGGATATTGCTGATTGTAACTGTTCTGATTTTGGCATTAGTGCTTTTTTGGACAAAGAATTTAGAAGAGGATGGGCATTGGACACAGTATTTCTACTTTATATTCGTAAGAACGTTATTCAGTGTACGATTTTTTTTATTAGTCCAGGATACACAAGTAATGTTACAGAAAGAAGATCTAGATTTGTTCAACGTTTGTCACTTTTTAGCGCAATATTACCTGGCCTAATAGAATTTTGATATAAAGTATCATTTCTGTCACTAAAATTTAATTTAACTCTAATTCAACTAAAATTTACTAATTTCAGATCACAGTAATTACGCTGTACGAACAACTACCATCTATATATAATAGAGTAATTCGCCTACATGTTAGATCTAAACTATTAATGTTCATGTGGTGGTTATGTTGCATTGCTGTTGTCACGATATACAAAGCAAAACTCACTTCGATTATTTTCATACCACCGCATAAGGAACCTCAATCTCTGGAACAAGTCTTGGATAGCGGTTATAATTTGATTGTGAAGGATGGCGTACAAAGTTCAGGGAGTGCTTGGATGGCTTATGGTATGCCTGGTGTAATGTCAGAATTGGCAATTAGGTGAGTTTATGATAGATTAGTCATTGCCTTTACTTAGTCTTAAGAATAGAATAGATTAATAGAAATAACCCTATACTTTCAATAAATCTATTCTAGGCTTAAGCTATCTATGGAAAACTTATTTGTTTGCTTGTACATATCTAACCAGAAACCTTTTTAGTCGTACCACGTTTCTATCAGACACTTGTGACGCTATTGAATACCTTCTAAAGAATGGCGGGGCGTTTTTATTCGAGTACAATGCCCTTAAATATAATTACATCCGATGTCCATCCACCGTTGGTCCTAATAAAACAATTGACTACGACATAAATTCCTTTAGAATTGTGCGCGTTACCTTTGCGAGTACTCCGTTAGGGTGGCCTTTCAATAAGCAAGCCCCTTATCTGACGAGTTTTGAACGTCATATCGGTAGATTGACTGACAGTAAGTATGACTAAGTTTCATGTGAATTCTGTTCAGTTTGTATTTTTTAGGTGGACTCATTGATAAATGGAAGGAAAATAGTGAGAATGCGGTGAGTGTCAAGTATGTCATTCCGTATGCCAAGGATAATAATCCTTTGGGGAATGGCCAAGATCCTGGAGGCTTAATTTCGAATTTGACAGCGTTTTTCCTGTTGATTGTTGGGTGTGTTATTGGGTGTGTTTGTTTTGTCGTAGAGCTTATCTTGGGCCACAGGAAACTAAATGTAGCAAATTAATAATATTATTAATAATGATACGATTTTAACTATATCACACTCTGCTTGGTGTTTCTCCTGCTGCAATAAATACTATTTTTACTATTCACGAAGATATATTTATTTATGCTAGTTACTAGGGTGCCTTATTCTCCAACTTGTTTCTCACTAAACGGCCAACTCTGCAAATATTGGCCATTCTTACCACCTTCTGTTCGTTCTGAGACCACAATTTTCTCTGTTTTAGTCAAAATTATGGCTTTGGTAAATTCGACACTGAACTTAATGCATTCAGGGACGTTTTCATTGAGATTTATTATTGAAATATTAAGTTTGTGTAATTCTTGGCTTTGTTAAGTAAATATCATCGTTAGATCTGGTGTGTATTGAAATAATACAGTCCTTAATTAAAAATAAAACAAACAATTTTAGCACAATTAACAGTAGTCTTAGTTTATTCAATATTATTTGTTGAAGAAACGAAAAATAAATCTGCAAAGTTGTTTTATGCCCAGTATATTATCCTGTTAGTCTGCAGCACATTAGACTGTCAGATTGATATTTTATAAATACAGTCTACGCTTGAAAATGAAACCTGAAGTATAAATCTGTTATGTCGATCAAAACAACGCACATCTGGATTTGCAAAACACATATCTAGTTCTCGAATCGCTGCGGCCGGTTGGACAAAAAGCGTGTTGTCTTATGGCTCGACGTCGAATGTTGCTGGAATATTTGAGCAAAGCAAACCAATACCGTCAATGCTCCACAGAAAAATACATTTTTCTAGGTATAAGAAATTATTATTGGATCAGTATTCATGTGTTTGTTTTTGCTGCATTACTAACGCGTCTCGCAAAATTTAATATATGCAATGATTAAGGTATTTATTGTTCAATAAAAACTAGAGATTTATAAGTGCAGGCAAGTTAACTGATTAGAAGCGAAAACCTGTATTAATTGTAGACAGAATTTTTGTTTGGAAACGGTAAAGGGGTTCATAGTGAACGTAAAAAAATAAAATTAAGTGCTGGTCATGGGGTTGTATAGTGTTTATTTGGGGGGGGGGGGGGGGGGGTTGAAAGCAGGTGCAACAGATCTTATTGTGTTTTCCGGCGAAACTAGCAGTTTTATTAAAAAATGTTCTATACTAAGTTGTAGATCAAAAAAAATCTACAACATTCATAAGGGTCACTTTTTACTATGACCTCAATATTTCCGAGAAAAATGCGAATTCCAATTCAAAAACAATTTTTCTGTTTTTTATTTTTGATTATCGCAACATTAATTCAATTTTGATGAAGTTTTGTGAAAGCCTGCCTTTTTATGCCTTTAATAATCATACATTTTTTATATGCAAAAAACAAGAAGTTTTTGAAATTTATAGGTTTTCCAACCAAAATCAGCTTTTTTTCAAAAAGAAATTCTGTGGTGAAAAATCATCGTACAGAGTTCTTCTGGTGGTCATTTTTGTTGTTTTTACATGTAATTATTGATACAATAATAAAAATAATAGTCCCTATTTAACAACATGCTCAAAAATTGAAAAAACTCAAAAATGACTGCCAACAATGAATTTTGCAGTAATTGTTCAGAATTTGTTAAAATTTTTACCACTACTTTCGGTATCATCTGGAAGTCAAAACTGTTCAGGTAGGCTTATGTTATGCCAATTATTTTCCTGAGTCTCTAAGACGTCATATAACCGAGAAAAATAGCATCTATATGTATATGCCGGTAAGATGGAATACATATACTACTATTGAATCCCACCGTTTGTTCCACTTATTATCTGTTGTGTTGACATTTGTCGTACTAAAATGTGTGTGGACAATAAAGCAATTATTATTAATTATGATTATTATATGTCTGCGAACACCAGTAAGTAATTCCACTAGCCGACTAAACAAATATTTAAAGCAAATATGATTTTGCAAAATTTGCTTCTACATAGTTATTGCAAAAAGCTGTAAGCTTAATTAAATTTCCAAATTTTCTTTATGAATATTTAATGGAAAATCAAGTCAGATCCGTAGACAGTCCGACCATATTAAAGTTTACACCAACAACATACACAAGTCTTCAATTTTTAACAGAAAAGTGATTATTTGGAACGAGAAAACAATTTCTTGAATTTATTTACTAGATTCATATGCATATTTACTTGGATGTAGAAAGTTAGGTATATACAAGAAATGCCACATACTCAATATAAAATAATTTCTCAGATAAATGCTGTCTTTCTTTATAAGAACCAATATTGTATTGAAAGAAGTAATTGAATTTTTCGTTCCAAAAATGTTAATTTCTCCAACGAAGTAATAGTAAATCCATCCAAGTGCGTAGTTACTTTATCCAAGAAAATATAAGACATCTAATATAAGTAAGTATTGTTTACTGAATAAGAACCCACCAATTATTTAACTGAAGTGATTCTCACTTCTTTCAAGTAATCCCTTTCTCTGGAATAAATATGCGCACCGTGATTTTGTCAAGGTTCGCGTGCCCGCGCGTGGTGCTGGCACCGTATAGGAGCCTCTAGTACGAAAACAACAACGACGTACCCGTAGGGGATGTGCCTTGTGATTTATTGGGGATGTGTATTGTGATTTATAGTGTACAATAAGCGTTTCAACACGGAATAGTTTGATGTAACGCACGCAACAGTTTAGAACGAGTAAGTAAATACAACATACCTATCTTGTTAATTAGCAATAAATTAGCAATAGAAAACGTATTTGTGCCAAATCTTTAAAATTCTTACATTAAGTAGCTAAAAATATTTACCGGGAATAAAAATATACACTTCATTCAAGACTGTTTACTTACTTCACCAGAGTAACCACTTTCTTAAATCTAGTAATTATTCCAAGAAATAAAATTTCTTGGTTGAAGTCAATAATCTCTAGCGTATATACGAACCTACCAACTACTTCAGCCAAGTAATTCTCTCTTCGTTCGAGAGATCATTTTTCTGTGTGTGGGCATTATCAACCACTGTGAGGCCACTAATAGTGTCTATAATGCGCAGACACTAAGCTATTTTTCGATCCGACTGCATATCAAACAATTGAAATTCCGAGTAAATCTCAACAACATCAAAACAAAATTTCCATAAAAATGTCAATACGTTTCTTCAAACAATCGCCATCTCGAGCACATGATAAATCAGTTTAGATTCTCAACTGTTACTCTTTTCCCACAGTCCAGGAATTCATTTGCATATGAATTTGTCTTAATGGGTCTATAAAGCGTACCGATATAGCGTACATACGGTCTACGCCCATGGCTTAAGTGAAACGTACGGAGAACAGCTAATGCGAGGCGATTTTCACAACCTTGAGGTCAGTCTAAGTACCCACTTTTCAATTATGACAGAAGGTGGTGTCATATAATCCGCCAAATAACGTTAAAATGCCGTCCAGGTAGACGGAGGTTAGTGTGAGTCACTTTGCGGAAACCTTGAGTGGCGAAAGAGAAAATTAGTTGAAGTGTTATGTCATGCATTGTAGACTAAACAGGACTACAATTGGGATTGTTTGAAAAATAAAAGGAAGGAGTTCGTACACACATAAAAAGTTTAACTATGGAGAAAAATTGGGCGAAGTTAATTATACACAATGAATTCCACAAGTGAATTTCTCTTAAAAAATTAGCTGACGGTATACTAAAAATTGTTCATATACATAATATCGGAGTTTCATGAAACTAAATACATTATTAACCATCGATTTTACCAACAAGAGATATATCTTTCGGTTGGTTTGCCCTTATCTGTAGGATAAATCTCAAGATAGTCCCTAGTTTTTATGTACATATATTTGTTGGGTCGCTTATTTTTACAAAAAATATTTTTTCAAAACTAATATATGTATATAATGCGTCCCCAGAAGGACCTAATAGACCAAAATTACCATTTCTCGTGACAAAATTTGTCATTCTTATAAAGAGTTTTTGATGTTTTAAAAACCCATTACTAGATGGACAGATATCACATTTGAATATTTCATATCAAGTTCATCTTTTGTTGTTATCGTTTGTAGTTATTTGATTGTTTGGTGTGAATTCAACATTTTTATTACCAACAAAATAATGTCAACTCCATCTGATAATGTACTGTTGCTAGTGTTAATTGAGTCACAATAATAACAATAACTTGAATTTTCAGTAAAAAGAAGTTAAAATCAGCTTAGATACCTTTACTAATTTGCCAAAAACCGACTAAAACATAAAAAAAATCCTGAGAAAGCCTCTTAAATTCAGTTGTACGACAAAAAAATGTTGTTTAGAGAATATATTCTAATTTTCCAGTTCATAAAATCTAGTTAATAGCTTCTGGCGTCATATAACAAAATATGAATAAAAAAATATGTTTGGGATATCTTTGTAACACTTGAACAAACCTAACAATTTCTGGTTTTTCTAGCAGCCTGTATGTTCAATGAAAACTGTGGCTATGGAGCACCTAAAACTCTTTTTCTCCAGAAGTTAAAATAAAGGTCCATTTATTTTTCTTTTACTACAATATTAATTGAAAATTTCGCCAAACAACAATGAAACTGTCTTATTTTTTCAGTCGTCTTTTTTACTGACACTGTTGTGATACAAGACTCATTTCTCATTTCTGCGTTCAGATTATACAGAAAAGGTCAAATATTTTTTAAAAATTATAAAAATGTACTTTTTTTAATTGTTTTCATATAACATTTTTAAAGGAGAAATGAATTTTTGATCAAATAAGCAGGAAGCATCCTAATATATAGGTACAGTGTATGAGAGTGCAACACCTTTACATCTTTCATATTTTTTTTATATTTATAAAAAAAATATGAAAGATGTAAAGGTGTTGAACACATAATGAACTACTTAATACCAAAAAACATGCGCTCTCTTCAAATGCAAATTCTTTTAGGTAAATTTCAAGAAATCATATTAAGTATTTTTTTTTAAATGGACCTTATACTTAGTCCTGGTGTCAATCATTAAGTGTACCTAGATTAACGATGTAGTCTACCGGAAGTGTACCGTAGGTTCGGAATCCTAGCGTTAATACGTGTTGTAGAGATATGAAATTTTTACAGTGGTTTTCTGATGTAGTATTGCATGTTAGAAAGTATATAAAAGTAATAAAATATTATATATCGAAATTATTTTTTTTGCTGTACATTATTATTTTATGAAAATGACTTTCCAAAATAGAACATAAAAAAATAGAAAGGTTTTACCTATAAACTTAGTTTGAATTATTTATCGTTTCTACGTGATTTCGAACCCGCGATTTAGAAACAAATTGGTTTTTCTAAGACACCCTTGAGTTTAATATATATGAGACAAGTATTTCATTGTCTCGAAAGTTATAGGATAATATTTAAGAGCAAAATGTTGTGATGAATAAAAAAATAAAAAAAAAGCAAAATGCCAAACTGTATTATTTCCTTTTATTAATATATGCCTCTTCTTCAACAATTTTTTTTTGTATCTGTGATGGATCATCAGTTATCAAAGTTTCCAAATCAACAGCCTCCTCACTTTGAATTTAAATAATAAAAAATACCAAAAGCAGCCAAACAATTTGCATATCCGTACACCACAATAATGGTAAATGTCACTGTAAAGATTTGAATAATTAATCAGAATCTTAGACGTACAAAAAAATCTACTTGATTCCTAAAATAAACATTTTCATATGCCACAAAAAGTGACTACGATTAATGTTACACATTTCCAGCCCAATTATTTTCAACCTTGTCGTGAATAGTTTTGATAGATTGTACCACTATTACGGTTTAAATTTGTTTACTTACTACGTGTTTATAAGTATCTCATCCGTTTCGCTATTTTTGATATTTATTGTACTTTATTACAAAAATTTCAATATAAAAAAGGAGTACCAAATTTTTAACCTTCGCAATATCAGTTACACAATTATTATAACGTCAACTGCAACTCACCTCATTTAAAGCCAATACATATGACGCAATTATAAAAAGATGTGCACTAATTTATTTATGTTCTCGTTTCAGAGGAATGCATTCAATTTTTATTCGTTGACCTCCCATCGATTTGCCTCACAAGACATCATAATTGCATTAATTTTGCAACCTCTGACTTAATCGATTGGTAATTTTCAGCTTTTCAGATGACAGCCAGCACAATTAACGCAGTATTTATTCCGTCTGATGATACTTAAATATCGGCGATGATTTGCGCTAATCGTAACATGTGAGAATTACTTCTCCTTATGGTGAAACCTTCGATCGTACGCCTATGCGTTTTACAAGTCGATATAAGGTGTAGTTTTAGAATGATCTAGTTTATTCAGGTTTAATAGATATAATTAATTAACAATTGTTCGTAACGATTATTCTCAAACGTGAGTAATTAATCATGAAAATTACTCAACACGTCTCTAAATTTTTACGTTGTTCAGGACGTCATCAAGATTTTTATAATACATATTTTGTTTACATGTAATACTTTGTGGTGCTACGAGAAAGATGCATTTGTGTAATAAAGTACAACTCTAAAAGGAGCAAACGTTTGTTTGGTTGTAATTTTACTGCACATAATGACATTGTAGATATAAGCAATGTTTCATCCTTGATATCTGTTTGAAAAATGAATAGAAAACTGAAGGTTTTTTATTCTGACATATTGGGGTATTCGGAGTAGAATTTCTACAAGAATTGTTCAAAACAAGACAATAGTTGCAAATGAACTCAAATTATAAAGCAAATATTATATGATCTGGAAAGGAGAAACCCTAATGACAAAAAAAAATATATTCAAATTTTAATGCAATCTGGTATCCCTTCTTATTTGATTGTCCGTCCAAATCACAAAATCCATGTTGTTAGTTGTTGGACTAAATTTTATTTATCTAACTTGATTTTTCTATGAACCAACATACCTACAGTGATCGCGTAAAGTATGGAAACGCAAAAAATTCTATGAGATGGTTTCATATTTTAAACAATTCTCCAACATATAGATTTTTATTTACTAAAATACACATTTCTGTGAAAAATGAATTTTCCGAGCGCTACTTATTTATGACCACATCGAAACTTTTTTTAAATGGCAACTCCATTCTTTGCTTATTGATTTTGGTAGACATTGTAATTTCTAAATGGTAGCGGAAACATTTTAACGTCTAACATAAGTGCATTATTGAGAAAAGTACAATTGAAAATTGTAAAATATTCATAACCTTAAGGAACAAGGATTTTGTCAATTGAATATGAAATTGCGATTTAGATTTTTTTACCTGAAATTTTAATCAAACATACCAGCACATTAGCCCAGAAACCTCAATAAGGTCTCATAGTAAATTCTAACCTTTGTACATTTACCTGAAACCCTGCAAGTTTGTTCACAAATGTTTTTGAAGTATTTACAGCGATTCTTAAGTGGTGTGCAGACACCTCTATAAAACAAATGACATTAAATAACCTACGTGATGTGCAAGTTCAAGCTCAGATTTGTATTCAACTCAAATAAATCATTCGAAAACGCCTCCAATTTTCAACTGTCTATTTCTCGAAGTTTCTTTTAAGTACGGCCATTAATTTTAATTTTTTTTATAAATTAGCATCGTGATAATAACAGATCTATTAACATAAAAATTAAATATATGCGGTTGCCATTAAAAAAAATCTGATGTGGCCAGGCACATGACTTTATCATACTATATATAAAATTAATAATTTATCTTCATGAGATTCTATTCGATCGAGATCGGTCGTCTGCATTAAAATAAAACTAGTTATCCAGGATTTGAAAGATCTTTTGATTCTATATACCGGGTGTCTAAACTTATCGGTTTACCATTGGTAACTTTGTTATTATTATAACTACACAGTAGGTTAAATTAGCAAACTAGTAGTATTTTTTTCGGCGATTAAGATTATGGTAACAACTAAATAATTGAAAATTTGGTTTTCGAAATATTTACGAAAAAATGTTTTTTTAATTGTAACACTCTGTATTTTGTCAAATATTTTTAAAGAAAATTTAATTTTGGACAGAAAGTTGATAATGCATGATTACCCTAAACATAAAACTAAACACGTAATGCGCAGTTTAATTTTGTGATATTTGTCGGAATAAAGTAAGTAAGTAGGCCGGACTGAATGTAGTGCCAAATAATGAAATACACAAATTTCCTTGGAAACAAAGTAAATGAACCTAAATCTGTCAAATTAAACTGTTAGAAAGATAGATTAATAATTTTCATTGTTGAAAAATAAAATGCCTTTTACACATTTGGAAAAGTGTGATATGCTGGAGGCGTATCTGGTTTGCAGAAAAAATTCTGCACAAGCTTTATTACAATACCAGCACACATTCCCGGATCGTCAAGCACCAAGCCAACAATACTTTCTGCGACTGTATCGAAGATTGCGAAACAACGAAAATTCTTTTACTAAAGTAAGAAGAAAGAAGCTCTTTATTATTGATGAAGAAACGGAGACAAATGTGCTAGCGCATTTTGTAGCTTACCCTAAAATATCGATCAGAAACTGTGCAAGAGAATTAGAAGTAAAAAGGGCCACTGTTCCCGCAATTTTGAAAAAGAATAAATTCCATCCCTACAAAATGAATAAAGTGCAAACATTATTAGCTGGTGATGAAGAAAGAAGATTAGTGTTCTCTAATTGGTTTATAAATTTTTGCAATGAACGACGAGATAATTTTAAGTTTATTTTGTGGTCAGATGAAGCTAACTTTTCAAACACAGGTATGCGCAATAAACACAATGAGCATTATTGGAGTAAAGAAAATCCTTTAGTAGTGGATCCACGTAATCTACAAAACCGATTTAGTTTAAATGTTTGGTGCGGCATAATAGGATCTAAACTTGTTGGCCCTATTTTTTATCACGGCACGTTAACCGGACAACGTTATGTTGAATTATTAACGCCAGTTATTGAAGATTTCCTGGACCATGTTCCTATTATTCAAAACGGCCGCATTTACTTTCAACAGGATGGCGCACCTGCTCATAATAGCATACAATCTGTTAATTACTTAAATACAATTTTTGACCTGCGATGGATAGGAACAAACGCGCCAGTTCGTTGGCCTCCTCGGTCACCTGATTTAACGCCGCTTGATTTTTATCTTTGGGGCTCTGTGAAAGACGTAGTTTACCAGGAAAGACATCAGAATGTGGAAGAGTTAGAAATAGCGGTAAGAAACGCATTAAACAACATCGACGGCAGAACAATCTTAAAAGCCACTCGAAGTGTAAAAAAATGAGCTCAAAAGTGCGTAGATCAAGAAGGTGGTACTTTTGAACATTTATTACATTGAAAAACATGTATTAAATTAATTTACAATTTTATACGTTGCTGTTGTTGTTAAGTATTTATGTATCTATTTGTTTCTACTTATTTTTATGTAGTGTTAAGCATAGTGCGATTAATGTTATTACTCATTAAAATTTCTTCCAACTATGTAAAAAGATGCAGTCACATTAAAAAAAAATATTCACAAGAATATTTTGAAAACCAAATTTTGAATTATTATTTTGTTTTCATATTCTTAATAACCGAATAAAATACTACTAGTTTGCTTATTTAACCAACGTTGTATCTGCTTTAATAACAAAGTTACCAATGCTGTATAGTAGATATTGACAGCGTCTGACACTACCTACTGTCATTAGAATGAAAATATCTGTCAAATCCTAGCTAGCTAGTTTTATATTAATGCAGACACGACCGATCTCAATCAAATATAATTTGCTCATGCAGCTAAACTATTAATTTTACCAAAAAAGTCATAGACAAATTAAACAAAATTTTCTGTACTTTTATTTATTATTTAACTATTTTGACATATTTCCGGTAAAATCTAAAAAATTGTTTCACCCCTTAAACCCACCCCTTAACTTGCACGATATCGGTTTTATGCATTTGACCGCAAAACGGTCACGATTTCGTAATTTTAGCTCTTGTACAAAAATAATGTTTATAGATTTCTGCACAAAAAATGATATGTACTATTTTTTGTATGCAGTAGTTCTCAAAAAGCGACCGCCCTAATATATGGGTACTTCTGAGTTGTCAAAAAGAGGTGCACCGATGTTTTTGTTACATTAAAAATTTAATACAAAAATATAATTATTTACGGAATTAAGAATAACTATAGACTCATTAACGAAAGGAAATATTACGAGTTTAGTAATACTGAAAAATAAAAATATTACAATATTATATATGGTGTGGTTCTTAAACTGCAAACTTTTATATTGGCGGTTGCCGTTTAAGAACCACCATATTTAAGAAAAAGTGGTATTTACATTTTTTTGTTCAGATTTTTATAAGGATTAATTTTGTGTAGTTGCTAAAATTGCAAAATCGTGGCCGTTTTGCGTTAAAATGTAAAAAGCCGCGAACGTGCACGATAGTGGTGGTTTCTAGGGTGCCATAGAATAATGAAACTCAACAGTTTCCGTGTCGGATCTCAAAAAGGGAACTGTATTAGTTATTTTCCCTTTTTTTGCTAATTTGAATGTATTTAGAGATAGGAATTCTTCCGCAAAACATTTTGGCTTGTTTTCCTTTGTGGATCATTGTGGTCATCTTAAAATGCAGGAAAGCAAAAACATAAATTTATACAAAGCAAAATTTTCTTTCACAAATAAATGATAAAACCAATTTTAATGAAACCGAAATATAATCTTCTTTCTGTACTCACTCTTCAATCGTGCGGGTGTATAGTACGTTTTCTACGACCTTGCCTCACATAGCGACGATCACTGTTACCATTTTCTTCACCGACCTGCTATCACTTCCGCAATTAGGTGAATCTCGACAATTATAATCTAGAGTGGTCAATTCAACATGGCTTATGTAAGATGCGTGTAATTATCGCCCAAAGCATATCGTTGCCCAGCTATTAAGGCGATTTTGATTGCTCTTACTAAACTGCACGTGTATCTGTTGTAAACTGCCTCGAATTAAAAAAAAATAACAAATATGTATGTTAGAGCGTAGATAGATAATGACTTCATAATATGTAGGAACCTAACTTTTATCTTAAATGATAAACACCACTTTAATAATATTTGTGGAAAAAGTTACAATTAATGTCTTGCCTTTAATAGTCTGGCTGCAATTTACACTCCATGAGCTGACTTTGTGAAAGTAATGGTCTTGTTCGGTACATCAAGATCACCCAGTCGTCTAATTAATAAAATCATCTGCAAATTTGAAGGTATGCCGTAACTGTATCAAGGTTCCAATAAGACACCCACACCTCTTTGGTATATAAAGATGCGTTGAGTCTTACCGAAGACAGACAGTCATCTGCCTCTGAAACAACGAGTTCCCTAAACTAATATCATCATGAAGGTAACCAAGCTAGTGCAATGATAATCTAAAGTGTTCTCCCGTTGGAACTTAGGTGTCTTATTACTAAAATGATTATAGGTTATTGTGTTGGCTTTGGCCACCATTGGTTTGGTGGTAGCTGAACCTCCAGCACCCAACAGCCGTTACCTCCCAAGCAGCAGGTCTTCCGGATTTGGAGCATCAAGCCTATCCACCAGATACGGAGCTCCTTCCCAATACCAAGCTCCATCCAGCCAATACGGTGCTCCATCTCAATACCAAGCTCCATCTTCCCAATACGGTGCTCCTTCCCAGTATTCTGCTCCATCGAACCAATACCTCCCAGCTCAACGTAGCGCTCCATCCAGCCAATACGGTGCTCCATCCCAATACGAAGCTCCATCTTCCCAATATGGTGCTCCATCCCAATACCAAGCTCCATCTTCCCAATATGGTGCTCCATCCCAATATTCCGCTCCATCAAACCAATACCTCCCAGCTCAACGCAGTGCTCCATCTAGCCAATATGGTGCTCCTTCTACTAGATACGGTGCTCCATCTAGTCAATATGGTGCTCCAGGTTACGCTCGTGGTGGATATGATGACCAATCTGTAATATTTTCGTGATTACAATTAGCTCATTCTGATTAAAATGGGAATTTTTAGGAACCAGCCAACTACAACTTCCAATATGATGTCCAGGAGGATGATAATGATTTTGGACATGCTGAAGCTCGTCAAGGTGATAACGCTCAAGGTAAATACTACGTGATGTTGCCTGATGGTAGGAAGCAAGTTGTGGAATACACTGCTGATCAAGATGGATTCAAGCCAAAGATTTCCTATGAGCAAAGCAACAATGGTTATGCTGCCCGTCGTGCTGGTGGATACTCCAATGGAGGTTACTCTAACGGTGGATACTCCCAAAATAACAATGGCGGATACCAATATTAAATAAGTTAATCATTTTATATGATTGTATACATAAACTATAAATACAATGTATTTAATACCTGAGAAAAATGTTTTTAATTTCTTTTATCCCTTCTATTTTCACTTTTATTTATTTATTGTTTTGTTATTTACTGACTATATATCATTCTGTATAGTCGAAATTTGTGATAGAATTTTACAAATTTTAATATTCCATTATTGCACATTAAAAACAAAATTATAATTTATCTTTTTTTGTTCCTGTTGAGTATTGTGTAAAATGTGACAAAAAAATTAATGAACAACAATGACTGGACTGTATCTCTACAAATCAAAATGAGAGGGGAACCATTTATCTTATACCAGGGTGACAATTTTAGCCAAAAGGGAATGCAAGACATACTGGGTAATTCAAAGCAAATCTGCAGATTTTATTTGTATTTTGTGCGATCACGAAACGATAGAAGCAAATTTGTGTTCATCATTATGCAGAGAAAGGTTCAAAGTTTTAAAAGCTCGCCACGTAGGGGCGCTGCTTATTTATTTTTTGCTTACTGGAAATAGTGACGACATAATTAGATGTTTTGAAAGTGTTACCTCTCTTCTATATTTTTTATATCCCTCGCAAATTTTGTTATAAGTACTTGATTACTGCAAACATCTGCTATTGTATAACATAATTCCCTATTAACAACATATAGCCCCCTGTGTAGTATTGAATGAAACTACAATGCTTTAAACCTTCCTATATGCAGTGATGTGTAGAATAATATCATATCCATCCATTACTTACAATTTTGTTCGCGTTTCATCATTTTGAATAGCTCTATATGACACTTGTTATAACGTAACTTAAATGCTAGCGGTTTCTACAAAATTTGTAAACGAATTCGGAACAATCGCAAGAGCCGCGTGACAAGCTTCTAAAATGATCGTTAAGACCACTGGAGACATTTGTATCAAACTACAGCGTGTGCTGGATACCATGCATGTCAGTATTCTCAGCGTAAGAACATCCTAAAGACATTTAATCTAAAATAGAAATATTTGATTGTATTGAAACGGTTTTTGACACATATTTTCATTACCTTTGCACTTATTGTTTCTGATAATTATTATTCTCTAAGCAACCTATTATCTAGAGACATTAAATGAATATTTTATTACATTAAAAATCATTTTCTTGTACAATTTCTTTATTATGGACAGAAGATATTTTGTTAAAATGAGATCTTCATCCATGTACTTAAATGAACTTCAATTGGCTCTAGAGCAATCCAAAATGTGAAAGTGATGGTTTGACGTGGCATCATTAAGATCACCTTTCTCATTAACAAAAATCTTCCGCAATTTTGAAGGTATGTAGAATCTGTATCAAGGTTACAATAACTTCTATATCGCACCAACACCTTCGCAGCACCAGTATATAAAGATGAGTTGAGTGTTATCAGACACAGACAGTCTTCTGCCTCTGGTACAACGAGTTCCCTTAACTAATACCATCATGAAGGTAACCAAGCTAGTGCAATGATAATCTAAAGTGTTCTCCCGTTGGAACTTAGGTGTCTTATTACTAAAATGATTATAGGTTATTGTGTTGGCTTTGGCCACCATTGGTTTGGTGGTAGCTGAACCTCCACCACCCAACAGCCGTTACCTCCCAAGCAGCAGGGCATCCTCCGGATTTGGAGCATCAAGCCTATCCACGAGGTACGGAGCTCCTTCCCAATACCAAGCTCCATCCAGCCAATACGGTGCTCCATCTCAATACCAAGCTCCATCTTCTCGATACGGTGCTCCTTCCCAGTATTCTGCTCCATCAAACCAATACCTCCCAGCTCAACGTAACGCTCCATCCAGCCAATACGGTGCTCCATCCCAATACGAATCTCCATCTTCCCAATATGGTACTCCATCCCAATACCAAGCTCCATCTTCTCAATATGGTGCTCCATCCCAATATTCCGCTCCTTCAAACCAATACCTCCCAGCTCAACGCAGTGCTCCATCCAGCCAATATGGTGCTCCGTCTGCTAGATACGGTGCTCCATCCAGTCAATATGGTGCTCCAGGTTACGCTCGTGGTGGATATGATGACCAATCTGTAATATTTCCGTGATTACAAGTAGTTCGTTTTGATTAAAATGGGAATTTTTAGGAACCAGCCAACTACAACTTCCAATATGATGTCCAGGAGGATGATAATGATTTTGGACATGCTGAAGCTCGTCAAGGTGACAACGCCCAAGGTAAATACTACGTGATGTTGCCTGATGGTAGGAAGCAAACTGTTGAATACACTGCTGATCAAGATGGATTCAAGCCAAAGATCTCCTATGAGCAAAGCAACAATGGTTATGCTGCCCGTCGTGCTGGTGGAGGTTATTCCAACGGTGGATACGCGCAAAATAACAATGGCGGATACCAATATTAAATTAGTTAAGCATCTGATATGATTGTAAGGGTGTAAATAATAAATACAATGTATTTTATACCTGAGAAAAATGTGTTTGTGTCTTCTGCTCTTGCTTTGACCTACGTGTCATTAAAAAAGCTATAGAATCTGTTATGGAATCTAAAACGCAGGTGATATAATATTATCTATGTTTTATTGAAAAAGTAAGAGCTCAACATTATGGACATTATAGGAACTTGGAAATATTGCTGTATATCTTTGATATTGGATGCATAGTTCAGGATCTACAATAACTTTTACGTATTTGAAAATCTCAATTCTTTTTCAAATGCTTAATGCTATGTGAGGGTTTATATATTTATTAAACAATGCGTATATGCAAAATGTATATGTTATTACGTTTTTTGTTTCCTCTTTACGTTTTTAGTTACTGCTATAATGTTAAATAAACATAACAAATATTTGCCTAATAATCATTTCAGAAGCAGAATATTGATTTAAAGTACATGTTGGTTGCATAACAAGACATTGTTAAATTTGTTGAAGAGTAAAGTATTAGAATTTGACAATTATGACAATTATGTCATTAGGAAAAGTCGTTTTAAATTTAATTTAAATGCTAATATTATATTAAATTTGAATATTTTGTAAAATTTAATTATTTTTCCTTATTTCACCATTTGTTATTAAGTCAAAATTATTATTTACAATAGGTGTTGACACCTAAATTTGGTGATGTACTGTTGCTAATGTTAACTGAGTGACAATAATAACATTATCTTGTTTTTAGAAGAAGAATATATGAGAATTCGCAGCTTTTTTGGTGAAGTTCCTTTGTTAATTTGTAAAAATATCCACAATAATATAAAAAAATCTGGCATAAGACGGAAAAATTAGTCATTTTAATCATTTTTTATCACAAAATCGTTGTATCGAAAAACTAAACAGATATATATCTTTTTAATAATTTATTTATTTGAAAATAAAACATATGTACAAAATTTATGAATTCATTGGTGTCCTGCTATCTAATACTGATATCCGCCATTGCTGTTCTGGGAGTAGTCATTGGAGTATTGCCCATTGGAAGAATAACCTCCATTGGAGTATCCACCGTTGGAGTAACCACCATTGGAGTATCCACCAGCACGACGGGCAGCATAACCATTGTTGCTCTCCTCATAGGAGATTTTTGGCTTGAATCCATCTTGATCAGCAGTGTATTCCACAACTTGCTTCCTACCATCAGGCAACATCACGTAGTATTTTCCTTGGGCGGTATCACCTTGACGAGCTTCAGCATGTCCAAAGTCGTTATCACCCTCCTGGACATCATATTGGAAGTTGTAGTTAGCTGGTTCCTGAAAATTATCTCAAATAAACAAAATGCACGTATTGTAGTCAGGAATATTACAGATTGGTCATCGTATCCACCACGAGCATAACCAGGAGCACCATATTGAGAAGATGGGGCACCATATTGAGAAGAAGGAGCTTGGTATTGGGAAGGAGCACCGTATTGGGAAGATGGAGCTTGGTATTGAGATGGAGCACCGTATTGGCTGGATGGAGCTTGGTATTGAGAAGGAGTTCCATAACTCGTGGATAGGCTCGATGCTCCAAATCCAGAGGATGACCTGCTGCTTGGGAGGTAACGGCTGTTGGGTGCTGGAGGTTCAGCTACCACCAAAGCAAAGGTGGCCAAAACCAAAACAATAACCTATAAACAATTTATATTATAAGACACGTAAGTTCCACCGGAAAAACACTTTAGAACATCGCACTATTTTGATTACATTCATGATGTTTATTATTTGAAGACGTTGTTTCAAAGGCACAAGCAGGAGTGTCTGTCTACGGTAAGATGAAGCAGATCTTTTTATACGGATTATGAGAAGGTGTGGATGCTATGAATTTGTTGGGACCTTGATACAGTTACGGCATACCTTCAAAATTGCAGACGATTTTGTTAATGAACCGGGTGGGAGGTGATCATGATGTACCGATTCGGACCATCACTTTCACATTGTCGGAGGTTGGAGTGTTAATTGAAGATCGTTTACCGACACCGAGTGGATAAAAAAGATGCTATGTTGAAATTGTAGATGGCCTGGTGTGCAATATCCTGCATAATTGGCTACTATTATTAAACTTCCTAAATCATGGTTCTAAGTATTCTGTTACTGCGCTAGCTCTAGATATAAATTTGCGAGCAGACCTCAATCAATCATTAGCTTGGTATTGTATATTTCGGAATTGGAATTGTACCAACGAATTAATGAATTCTCATTATTTTTTCTTTATGAATTCATTCATTTCTTTTTTATGACGGTTAGGTCAATTATTGACTTCGCCTTTCACTCAGTCGCAGTAGTGTTGGCGTCGGGGACATCCTATTGCATAGAAAATGCAGATAAAATTGCATTTCTTCAAGTTGTCTCTTCTTAGTCTAGAAGGGGAAAGGCTATGATGTTTCCAAAACATGCTGTAGATGGCACTTACAAATCTGAAACCATGAGCTTAATATCAGTGGGTAAAACAGCTCAATTGATGCAATAGCTTCAATTTTGAATATGTGACCGGCTTCGAAGAAAGGGGTTTTACGGCTGAATTATCGATTTAGGGGTTTTAAAAGATTCAGAATGCTGGAATCTTATTCTTTAACATGCAATTTATCCGGCATCAATCGGTCAAAATTTTGCGAAGTTAGATAGAAGATTCCACAAAACTATATTTTCGCGGGAGGAATCAATATGAAAGGGCTGTTTGCGTACATCGTTGTCACATGGTGTGATGTGTATTTTCATTTTCCTTATTTAAGGTAAAATTCGCATGCATAATTTATCAACTAAACAATATCACCAAGAAAACGACTTAATAAAATATTTTCAAACAGACACGTGCGTTCGAGATATACAGTTGAAAACATTATACGCGAGAAAAAGCGTTCAAGTTTGCGAAACGCAGAAAAAAACATTAGTTTCATAGTTGGACAATTTCTTCGGCATCGACTTTAATTTTA
The DNA here is from genome assembly GCA_963966075.1 of Aphodius sticticus. Taxonomy (NCBI): domain Eukaryota; kingdom Metazoa; phylum Arthropoda; class Insecta; order Coleoptera; family Scarabaeidae; genus Aphodius; species Aphodius sticticus. The sequence goes on from OZ014506.1 coordinate 105,804,828, forward strand.
ATTTGTTTTCTGAGACACCTAAATAACGTTGTAAATGCTGCTCAGAAAAATACATTCTTATGCCCACAAAGTATTGCTTTCGAGCACTACTACCAACGAAATATTATTGTGGTAAGTTTTAGACTACATATGTATGACTGGAATAAGCAAAAATAATTTATGTTTTTAATTCAAAATGATGTATACTAATTAATATGATCTTGAAAACCAACTAGACTTTAAACCTATTTGTAACTATAATCAGCAACCATAGTATTCAAAATATAAAATATCTTTTTAAACACTTTTTATTGATATTTATTGATCCTCCAGTAGCTCAAGAATCATACAAACTCATTTTTACAACGTTTAATTTTGAAATGGCTAAAACTAAAATCAACAAATTGCGAATTTCATAAACTTTTCAGAAATTGCTTGCCTTTTTCGGGTTTCTTCACTTTTCACTGTTTAATACCACCGATATTATTGTATGCCACTGCAGTAACGAAACATAGAAATATAAATGGCGAAATCGCCACTCAGTGTCAAGTCGTAATACTAAGATACCTTTCTCAAAAAATTAATAGATAATATACTACTAAATTATAAATTTTGAAGTTTTGAAGGTTTCAGTTTGCAGAAACCTTATAATTTTGTAGTGCATAAACAGCTGCGGAACATGTGCAGTCAGAGCACCTGACTTGATTAGCAAAGTGAACTGTGCCCTAAAACATACTCAAACACATCTCAAAGATGTTCATAACTCTGAACTAACTTAACGAAAAAAAATCAAATAAACTGCATAATACCCCTGAAACATTTCTATATAACATGTATAACTATCAAAACTGCCTGCTCTTAGGTTTAAACTTCAATATGAGACTTGTGAAAAATCGTACCCGATTTTTACAAACTTGTTTACAACCAGTATTACATACGAATATAAGAAAAGATAAATGCTAATCAATAGACAAGATTCCAAATTTTAGTCGATCATGATCTGACATTTTTGCAGTAAGAGGTTGAGAAGAAAAAAAATGGAAAGGCGAGTGTTAATTTACAACAGTTAAAACTGCAGATATCGGGTACCTCTTTACACTTCTGTCGCGCTCATCTTTAAACCGAACCGTAGAAAATTTTAATAGCGATACACAACATATAGAAACGATTAACTAATATATCATACATTTTGTTGACTTTGATAAGTAGTTTCAGAGTTATGAGTCTTCAAACACATGTCTCCATACTATTATTTAACGCCGGGCAGCGCTGTACTCTAGACGCGTATTTCTCGAAAACTTGATTTTAGCAGTTTAGAAGACCCCTACAGTTTATCTGTGTCCATCAAACGTAAGGCCACGGTCGAAGACAGTTCCAAGATTTTTGTTTTTATCACCCGTTCAATACCAGTTTCAGCTCAACTACAACAATTCTTTTTTATCTTACGGTAAAATGAAACAAATTCCGTTTTAACATACAACTTCGTTCCCTAGTTATTTATAAAGCAAAAGTTTGGTGTTTCCATATTATATTATTAGTATCGCATACATTTATATTACTATTATTTAGATTTAGCACAGCAGAATATACCTAAGTTATAATAATACTTTATAAGTTTACCCTCCTTTAAGTTTGGGTCAACATTGGTTATTTGCACCTTAGGGGTAATTTTGCACCAGCATTACAATATGTTGTAGCATCGTTCAATGTTTTAGTTCTAATTGTAAGCTAGTAATGGTATTATTTGGCTCAAACAGGTAAGGTGTTTTATTATATTATATTATTTTATAACAAAATGTTGGCTTGTTTTAAAAGTCCAACTTGGTCTGAATCACGATCAAAAGATCAGCACTATTGGTTGAAAATCGTATCAAAAAATACGATCAAAGTATCTCAATGGAATACTTGCTTAAAATTATTTAGAAAAACTGTTACCGATTTTGATGATTCTTCTGTTATATTATTGGTTGATTCTTCAATAGTTCCTCAAAAATCGGTCATAACCGACTTTCCTCTTTTTTTTATAAAATCAATATAATTTAGCAGAAAAAATATCGTCGGTGTAAAGTAGTTATAACTAACAACTGTTACATTTTATTGAAAAGAAAAAGCAAAAAAGCGATTATTATTATATTTATTACTTAAAACAACAATAAATTGTCGTATTAACGAAAAGAACAAACTCCAACTGGCTTCTCCACTTGATATTATTGTTCTCAGTGCATGTAATAATAGGTCTCTGAAATACTGAAAAAGACCTGAAATGTTCTCGTTCAATGTCTTATTATTTCTATTAAACTATTTTATCATTTCTATATAACTATTGCTTTTTGTGGTTCGTTAAAAAAGAAATGAATTGTTTTTTCCATTTTTTCAATTTCCCCTTGAGCATTGCTGCGATAAATAATTATAGTGTTTAGTAATAGTTTGCCCAGAAATTTGGTAATGTAAGAATCAAATTAAAAAATAAGGTGGGATAAAATCTTTCACTGAATGAAATGGGTTTTCAACAAATTCATTGTGTAATAGTATTATTATAATATTTATATACGACTCACATATAATAAGTTCATTATCTATGACTATATAATCCTCATCATGATTATAATGACACGAGCGTTGTATAACAATGACAATTCGTTTAAATAATGACTTCATTATTTGAACGAACTGTCATCATTATACAACGTTAGTGTCAAAGCCTGTCAAAACCTACGTAGATGACAATTATGTGACAGTTTGCCTCGCCATCATTGACAAATACATTTAAAGTATTTGATATAAAATGGAATTTATGATCCTACGGCTTGCGTATAAACTTCATGCTCGCGATTTATATCCTTAGTTATGTGCTCGTCAAATAATATACTATTAAAACATGCCTTCTTTCCGAGAGTGGTCTACAATGAATGAGTTGCACGGCTTGTATTCTCAATTTATAATTTTGTCCACAGAGTTCGCAAATTTCAAAGCGTACTCTTAAAAAACAAAATTCAATTCAACTAAGTTAAAATTAATACTTTATTTATTCGAATATAATATATACAACATTCATAAATTATTTGGTTTCCTACAATCTAATACTGGTATCCACCATTGTTATTCTGGGAGTAACCATTAGCATAACCACCATTCCCTTGTTGACCATTCTGGGAGTATTGTCCATTTGAGGAATAGCCTCCATTTGAACCTCCATTGGACGAGTAACCTCCATTGGAGGAATAACCTCCATTGGAGGAATAACCTCCATTGGAGTATCCACCATTGGAGTAACCACCATTAGAGTATCCACCAGCACGACGGGCAGCATAACCATTGTTGCTCTGTTCATAGGAGATCTTTGGCTTGTATCCATCTTGATCAGCAGTGTATTCCACAACTTGCTTCCTACCATCAGGCAACATCACGTAGTACTTTCCTTGGGTGTTATCACCTTGACGAGCTTCAGCATGCCCAAAGTCATTATCACCCTCCTGGACATCGTATTGGAAGTTGTAGTTAGCTGGTTCCTGAAAATTATCTTACATAGTCAAAATGCACTTTTTGTAGTCAGCAATATTACAGATTGGTCATCATATCCACCACGAGCGTAACCTGGAGCACCATATTGAGAAGATGGGGCGCCATATTGAGAAGATGGAGCTTGGTATTGGGAAGGAGCACCATATTGGGAAGATGGAGCTTGGTATTTAGATGGAGCACCGTATTGGCTGGATGGAGCTTGGTATTGAGAAGGAGCTCCATATCTTGCAGATAGGCTCGATGCCCCAAATCCAGAGGATGACCTGCTGCTTGGGAGGTAGCGGCTGTTGGGTGCTGGAGGTTCAGCTACCACCAAACCAATGGTGGCCAAAGCCAACACAATAACCTATAAAACATTGCCACATTTTTATAAAACACCACTTCAAACTTCCATAATTATATACCTTCATGGTGTGATTATTATTAATAACTTATTGAAGACACTGTTTAAACTGTTGAGGATGTTCTGGTTTGATGTATCTTTTACGCATCTTATATATATACTGGTAAATTTTGTGGGGAGTGGGTGATGTGATGATCGACTTTCATTATAACCTTGGTATAGTTACAAGTTACTACACACCTTCAAAATTGCTCGGGTTGTATTGAGGTATCGTTGAACTGAAAAAAAATCGCTAATAGCTGTTATGAGATGATTTCGTACCTACGTAATTTTAATCTGTTTGATCGATGGAGTAAATGGTTACTTTCTAGTGCGCTTTTTGTCGTCTGGCGCATTATTTTCGAGAAGAAATGTCGCCTATGAGGAATAATGCCCGTTATAGGATTGAGATAAGTCATTTCGTGTGTTTAGCTCTCCTTTCTTGTAATATCGATTGTTTGAACGACTTTGTTGTTCGATATACTACGTGTTTCTTTTGTGCACTGGTTTCACTAAAGAGGAATGTTATTTTCCACTGTAATATTGCATGATATTATTGTGAACCTGTTTTTTTTTTATTTTTTTTTCTTAAATTTTTCAATATTACATTTTGATAGTAACCAAGATTATAGTTTGGGAATGTTTTCTCATTGAAAGGATTTCAACTTTATTTCTAATCATTAAAATCTATTGAAAAATTTGCAAAAAAAAATCTGGCATGACCGCATATCTATTTGAAAATAACAATCAAATCTAATTTTTCCATATGAGATTTCATATTCACACTATGAATATCTTAAGCACTTCAAATACACTAAATTTCATATTAAAACTCAGTATCTTCTACATTTTAATTATGTTTATTTTTTCATCATTGTCCTAGACTAAGACTTAGTTTTCAATTTTCACTCAAAATTGTGTTTACCTCTAAACTTGATTTTTTTTTGTTGATTTGAAAAGTTGGGATTTTTTCATACAAGCATATTAACAGATTTTCTTTTCGTGAATTCATTAAAAACAAAACATTTGCTCCGGTTGATCTATACAGTGAGCACGTAAAGGAAATAAATCTTGAAAGTGTTTTTTTTATATAAAAAAAAACAACGGATTCGTCGATTTTGAACGATAAAAATTCACATATTTGTAGTATAATGTCTGTTCTTCAATGGTTTTTGACGTACGACGCCCTCGATTTTTTTAATGACAAATCCATCTTTCTTACTGATCTTGATTGTTCTCCTAACAGTAACATACAACACGTCATGTTATTGTGCTTTTGTCTGTAAAAAAATTATAAAAATTGCTACAATCATGTTTTAATGTTTTGATCTTTTTCCGAAAACTTACGTGATTCTTGAGTCCAGATTTGTCTTCAGAGTAAATAATACTAATATAAATAATACTATATAAACGCTTTTTTATATTTCATTTACATACTCGAAGTTGAACAAAATTGTCAGTAAATTGCGATCCTCAAATGTGTTTTTGTCAAAAATGTTCTTGTGATAAGCTATAAAATAATTCCGTTACCAATAAGGCAATTAACAGCTCTACCAAAATCACTAAGAAAAGTATGGAGTAGTTGTTTAAAAAAAGTTGATGACTACATAAACTAGAAACGATTGAATGCAGTAAATTAAATATTACATCAAAATAGACGTGCACGAGGATTTTTAAAATAACTAACCGTCTCAGAGATTTTTTAAATCACGATTATCAAACTATTACCATTAACTTTTCAGCTACCCTTTTTCTACTTTGAGTAATTTCATTTGATATTAATTCAGAAATTCCTGAAATTACCTTTAGGATATGTACCCGTTGGATATGTACCAATAGTTTTATTATGAAACCGAATACAGTATCACAAAGTGTTCATCTACAATATAGTTAAATTCAGTACCTTGTAAACAAATTTACGCAAAAAGATTTTTTTTATTATAAAATCTATCGTATTTTCATTATTCATTTTCCTTTTAAAATCCACGGTTTTATATCAAATTTATTTGTGATCTTCACATTGTTTTCTTCGATTTTTTCCTAAGCCTCGCAATTTTCAATCATTTTTATAAATTCTTAAATAGGTTATTTGACTATTATTGGAAAACCGTCTTAGTGTGTTTATTCCTTCACTCTACATTGTAAATGCATTATTTTTCGTAATTATTTCCTCAATATTTAATAAAAATCTTTCACTTTCTGTTGTGTGACGTCACACGATAGTAGACGTCAAATCGGCCCATATGGTCTGTCAGCATCGGCATCGTCGCCGTTTGGTAATTGTGTTGTATGATGTGTTGTTTTCACAATTTCTACATAAAAATGGGTTATAAATGGTGTATAAATCCACAATGCAGAAATATGTCAATAAAAACTCCGAGTAAACTATTTATAGCTGTTCCCAAGATTTGAAACTGCGAAGAAAGTGGTTGGCTGAGTTGGCTCGTAGAAATCAAAATGAAATAAATAGCGGCCAATACAAGTGTTTTTGTTGTGAAGATTACTTCGACATAAGTAAAACTGATTAGAATAAGTTATCTATCGTATTTTCGAACCAGGTATTATCTGATCTGAGAGCTTAAGGTTAGGGCTAAGCTAACCTACAAAGTTATGCTTACTTTAGTGCTATTAAATTCAAACGGGAGAAGCATAAGAGCGCGTTCGGATAATCGGGTAGGGTACGGTGAGAGTGACGCGCTGCATAATAGGCCAACTAACGTCATACGGCGTTTATCTGCACATAAGAGAGACCCAGGTTATCTGAGCATTGCTCTCCCCATACCCTACCCTGACAAGCCGAACGCGCTCTAAGCGTACTAACGAATGACGTCACTGGAGACTGAGCCAATTAGAGAGCGTTTTCAATCACGTGATATAACGTGAATAAAATTTTTTAAATTTCAATTTTAATTTTTGTTTTTAATAGAAATAAAGCATTTCTTTTTTAAAGTAATAACAAATAGTTTTCTTAAACTGTAATCTATTAAGATGACTATAATACAAGCCATATTTTTAATACAGTCAAATACCCTATTCTTTTAAATGATGACTTTACAATATTATGCCTGTACATAAAAAGTACATAAAAAATATACAAACCTATATTTGATAACCCTAACAGCAGTATTCGGTGAATTTCTTTTCGTTGAATGCGAATCCGGACTCGAAAGCTGCTAATGATGTCCTCTTTTTCGGTTCTGTCAACTATTTTTTTGGAGGCGCATGCGCAATACGTAAAGAAACGCGATCAAATCCTTTAGGGACATTTTTCAGAGTTTGTATTTAGCGGAAAGATGTTCATCGCACATGCCTATTTGATTTTCATTTCCAATAGCAATTTTTAGTTTTGTGGTTCTCAACAACGCTCTTATGTAAAGCCATCAAATTGTAATACCAATATTAAGACAATGAAAGGATTTATCGAACTCAATAGAATAGTATGTTATTAAAAAATGATCAACGACGTAAAATAATACACAGTTTCTATTTTAATAGATTTATTCCATACGTTTGCTGCTTATTAGAGCAACTTTTATTTGATTAAAATAAGACACAAACTTCACATCAACACATATATTCCTCTAAACAAAAATCAGGTACATCTCAACATCAAATCCTCCATCCTAATACTTATATCCTCCATTGCTAGCTTCAGAGTATTCACTACCAGCCTGGTAACCACTAGCATAACCACTATTTCCACTAGCATAACCGCTATTTCCATTTCCATAAGCATTACTGGTCTGCTCATAAGTCACCTTTGGCTTGAAACCTTCAGCATCAGCAATGTACTCCACAGTCTGCTTCCTACCATCAGGCAACACCACAACATACCTTCCTTGGGCGTTGTCTCCTTGACGAGCTTCACCATGTCCATAATCATTATCACCCTCCTGCACTTGATATTTGAAGTCATAATTTGCTGGCTCCTTTAAAAGAGAAAAGTTTAATTTTGTGTTTATGAGGAAGAGACAAGAACTTACGGATTTTTCATCGTTATATACTGATGGTTGGCCATATTTGGTCGATGGAAGAGATGGGACACCATATTGGATGGATGGTGTTGCAGAAGTTTTATGCGAAGATACCCAGGCTTGTTGGGTTGATGATGGATTGAATTCAGATGAAGGAGCTCCATATTTGCTTGATGGAACAGATTGAATGCTATATTCAATGGATGGGGTTGCAGGAGCTTTATGGGAAGATGCCCAGGTTAGTTGGTTGGCTAATGGTTTGACTTCAAAGGAAGGAGCTCCATATTTACTTGATGGAACAGATGGGGTACCATATTGGATGGATGGGGTTGCAGGAGCATTATAGGAAGATGACCAACCTTGTTGGTTTGGTTTCAATTGAGAGGAAGGAGCTCCATATTTCGTCGAAGGAGTTGATGGAACTTTGTATTGAGCTGTAGGGACACCATGTTCTTCTACTGGAAAGTACTGGCTTGCAGGGAGCTGATAGTCACTTGATAATCCATTGTATTCTAAAGTTTGTAGATATTGGCTAGATGGAGTCTCATATTGGCCAGCATACTCGATAGATGGAGCTGAATTTTGATTACTTTGACCATCCTTTTCACTGGAAACTGCATATTTGATTCCAAATTGGCTGGATTCCTTTGGCTTCCACTCCAAATTTCCTACAGAAGATTCTTGAGATGCAGCTACTGGTAGGTAGCTATTGCTAGGTACAGGTGGTTCACCAAACACCAAGGCTACACTAACCAAAATAACTCCAACGACCTGATACATAAAAATATAATTAATAAATCCAATAAAACTTGTTTTTCTCATCTATTCATACCTTCATTGTGTGCAGTAGATAAAATCTATTCAGTCTTATGGTTGATACTGCTGTGATTGTTTTTCTAACGCCTACAACTTTATATACCTCTCGAAAAATGTGAGAGTTAGTATTATTGAGGCACTTTCATTGTGACCTTGATACAGTTTGTGGTTCCTAGTGTTCATTCGGTGTGTATGTGGTAGCATCCTTTGATTAATTAGTGCTTAATTGGATTCCTTGAAAGGATTATGTGTGGTTTAACGCATCCGCATCGCACTTTTTCTGGTTCAGTTAATATATCGTTTAGTATGTTTAAAATGGTTCAATGTTTTTCAATTTGTCCAATCTTCATGTAACGGTAATAAGTATAATATAATAAATTGGATAATAATATACTTGTGTGGTAATAATTATGTAATATTCTGGACATTGCAAATAGACAATCAGTTGTATGATTCAGTTTGATATATTTGATACTGAAAATTACAAATTTTTACCACTGTTAGCCATATTGTTAGTCAATGGTGGATTTGAAGTGGATTTGAATAATTATTTATTTTCTATAATGCAAAATTATTTTTATTATAGGTACTGGATGTTATATTTCGGCATGTCAAAAAAAAAGATGTATAAAAAGCATTATTTTTAATAAAATACCCATATAGTAGTTATAAAGATGGAAAGTACGGACATTCCGTATCATACGGACATACCGTAATGATCAAATAATCAAATGTATATAAAATGGTGATATACAGGCGGGATGTAAGTTTTAAATATGTGTCATAGGCCCTAACATATGTGCTTTGTGCATATGAGCTTTGTGCTAGCGACACAAAGGTCCTTGATTCCAATACAGGTTGTGGCTGTAATTTTTTATTTATAGAACATTTATATCCCGCCTGTATTACACCATTTTCTATAAATTTGATATATTATTTGTTGGGTGCAACTCCCCTACCTTTTAATTTATAGTAAGTATGTCATTTATGTATATGTACTAGTTTTTGTGGTATTTGCAATTTAAAGAAAGTGAGTTATAAAGTGGAACATTTAAAAAAACAATTTTAGTATCTTGATATTACGTATACAGGGTGTTTCTTAATAATAGAAGATGCGTACTACGTTTCACAAAAATATCTAGTCGTACCAAAGTTATCATAAAAAAAGAACACCCGGTATATATGGTGTTTGGTAGGTGATTATTTTTAAGGGTGAAAGGAAAGATCATTTTGAACCAATTTAACCATATTTATCTCTATACAAAGAATTAACGTTACCAAAAATTGTATAACAAATTTTATTTAAAGTGTAATTTGACATTCTTGCAAGGATATAGTAAAAGAATCCAGTGACCTAGACATATTAAAATAATCCTAAATGTTGTACAATTAGGTAAAAATACTTCACAAATCATCGACTGTTTAGAAGAATTTTTTAACAAAACAAACTGAAAAAAATTTCTCTATATGAAAACATATCTACAATAAGCATATATAAGGTTTTCTGATAATAGTGCTAAGGTAGGTAAAGTAAATCGACATTCTTAGAACGGAAAGTGTTTGAGTAATGATAATATTGGACTACATCCAATATTATCAACATTATAAATAAAATAAATATAATTTTATCGTTAATTACTTTGAATTGTCTAGTAGATATATCCGTAATTTCTTTCTTAAAATAATATTTGCTTATGGCATAAACTGTCAAGATTATGGTAAGCTTTTCTTAGCATTCCAATAAACAAAACTTAATCACATTTTTAGACACTAGCGCCATCTTTAATAATAAAGCCAGTAACACTTCCTTGTGGCCGCCTTCATGCAAATATATTATGTATAGGTTTTTTAATTGTTTTTAATTGTTAAGATTTTGTAAAGCAAAAGTAATTTGATACAATTATTTGTATTTCTGGGATATTTCTTCCGTTTTTGTGTTATTTTCAAATTGTTTAAATTATTTAAGAATGATTTGTAGAAATGATTATAAAGGATGAGCCAATAAAAACGGTTTATCTGTAAATTAGAAGACTACTACTAGATAAGTAATTGCTAATAGTGAGAGGTTAGGTTTAATGAGCATTATAGTGTGATACGTTACTCTAAATTACAAAATATAAATGTTATATCACATATTTTCAACATCTTATACTATTTTTTAATTTTACTTGCTTCCGATTCTGCTTTATCAGAATCTTAATCCTTTTAACATCGAGTTTGTCAGAGCAAGACTTAATTTTGCAATATTATGACCCGTCCATAATGAGCTTGGTCCAAATAAATAAAACAGCGTGTAAATACGAATAAAATAAAATCATATTTTAGAATAAAATACAGGTACAAAGTCAATCAAAAACACTGGCACGTTTCTAGTACTGGTATCCACCATTATTCTCCTGCGAGTAACCTCCATTGGAAGAGTAACCTCCATTGGAGTATCCACCATTGGAGTATCCACCATTAGAGTATCCACCGGCACGACGAGCAGCATAACCATTGCTACTTTGCTCATAGGAGATCTTTGGCTTGAATCCATTTTCATCAGCAGTGTACTCCACAGTTTGCTTCCTGCCATCAGGCAACATCACGTAGTACTTTCCTTGAGCGTTGTCACCTTGACGAGCTTCAGCATGTCCAAAATCATTACCTTCATGTTGCTCCTGGACATCATATTCGAAGTTGTAGTTAGCTGGTTCCTGGAAAGTTACGAAATAAGGAAAATAATGGATTAAAAGATGGTCAACTTACAGATGGTCCATCTTGACTGGCACGAGCATAACCTGGAGCACCATATTGAGTGGAGGGAACACCATATTGAGCAGATGGAGCTTGACGTTGAGCTGGGAGGTATTGGTTTGATGGAGCAGAATATTGGGAAGGAGCTCCGTATTGGCTGGATGGAGCTTGGTATTGGGATGGAGCACCATATTGGGAAGATGGAGCTTGGTATTGGGATGGAGCACCATATTGGCTGGATGGAGCTTGACGTTGAGCTGGGAGGTATTGATTTGATGGAGCAGAATATTGGGAGGGAGCTCCGTATTGGCTGGTTGGAGCTTCGTATTGAGATGGAGCACCATATTGACTGGATGGAGCACTGTATTCAGAAGGAAGGTATTGGTTTGATGGAGCACTACGTTGAGCTGGAACACCGTATTGGCTAGATAGAGAACTAGATCCAAATGAAGACCTGCTTCCTGGAAGGTACCTATTGCTAGGTACTGGTGGTTCAGCAACCGCCAATGCGATGCTAGCCAAAACAAAAGCTGTGACCTGAAACCACCACAAGATTAAAGTCACTCGTATTTCACTAACTTTAGAGCACTGTATGTATTACCTTCATTGTATTTGTTTGCTTTGCAAAGAGTTGAGATGATCTACTTTTGCATTACTTTCTGCATCTTTATATAGTGGTTAAAAAATTAAGGAGTGGGCGAGATATCCAAGAACTTTCATCGCAACCTTGATACAGTTACACAACACCTTCGAAAATTCTCAATAAGGTCGTCGCATCTTTACCGTCAAATTATTGCATACTCATCTCTTTATGCATAAGTATACCACATTTAACTATAAGTAATTTGGTTAATTTTATATTCTTTTGGTATCGGGATATTTTTTTATCAGAGACAAAGCGTTTTGTTGATGATTTACCCTCTAGAAACTCTTGTTAATATAGTTTTTTTTACGTTGCATCGTGTTTGAATTGTAATAATAAATTTAGTTTGATTATTTTTTGACGTTTCTTAAAACCAATGAAATGCTTCTTTATTTGTCACAAGGGTAAGTTTCAACCAATTATGTCATTATTATAGTGGGAATAAATCTCTTGTGATTATTCTCGGGAATAATCACTGTAGCTTTTATTTGCCTAGCAACTGTCAGATACTTGTCAAAATAATTACTTAATTGTGTCAACGCGAAATGGGTGAAAGTCATCGGTTTAGTACCTTTTCTAATGCAGAAATTACAAAAAAGATTTTAGAAACTACTTCGAAAAATACTCTAATAAGTAATCAGTCTATATGGAGACAATTTAAGACCTTCACCAAAGAAAGAAATTATATTCTGGATCAATCTACTACAACAGCTACTCTGGCATTGATTTTAAAAGATTGGGCTTATAACATGTAAAGAAAAGACGGAAATGATTATAAAGAAGCAGTAATAAAGACAATGTGGAATAAAACGGCACAATTAGTTCAAGAACTTTACTTTAATAAGTATAACAGGTCCTTTGATCCTTTCCATGATATAGAATTCAGAAATGCTCGGAATGCAAGAGATGCAAAAAGAAAAATTTTACAAAAACATCCTGAAAAGCACAAACAAAGTTCTGTGGCACTTTCTAATACAGAATTGTTGCAAATTTTTAACTATTGGGACGAAGATACACCTTGTGGATTGCAAAGAAAGTTTTTTCACGTTGCATCGTATGAACTAGCTTGGAGGGGAGGAGAAGGTACGAAATGTTTAGTTCATTATTTTAAAAAAGAAACCGACATAAGAAGATTAAATACTGGCCGCATTGAATACAATCCCATCTTTACAAAAACTGCACAGGGTGGAGCACAAAGGTGCGCTAATAGTAAATGGTTGACTCCAAACATAAATAACCCAGATATTTGCCCTGTTCGTCTTTTTGAAAAACTAATGAGTAAACGTGAAGAAAATATTAAAACCGAACGCTTGTTTCTTACTCCAAATCCGGCTTGGAAAACTCATGGTTTTTGGTATAAAAACGTTCCTGTGGGAATAAATTCCATTTCAAAATGGATGAAAGAATCCGCAGAAAAAGTAGGTCTAGACACAGTTACTAAAAAAATAACTAACCATTCTGCCAGATCAAGTGCAGTAAGTAACCTTTCAAAAGCTGGTGTAGGAGAACAAGAACTAATCAAGGTCACTGGTCATAATTCTGCAAGTTCGATTAAACCATACTTACAATTGAACCAAGAACATCATTCAAATATAATAAATAATAAGAGAAAATACGCAGGAGGAAACACTTAATATAACAAGCAATTCCAAATCCTCAATAAATAATGAGTCTCGAAATATTTTTAATAATTGCGTTTTTCAGTGTACTAATTTAAATTTTTAATTCTTTTAATATATTCACAATGTGTCAACGATATTTTCATATATTGTAAGTAATAATTAATTAAATTAAATTTTTCAATAATTTTATGATAGTTTTATTGATCTTTTTTATTGTAAAAATTTGTGAATCAAGAAATAATCTAGTCAAATATAACTCGAGAGTTCCATAAATTAGAAAATAATTTGACATATTTTGTTCAAACTTGTTGCCATTTGGCAATAGCCACTCGAGCCCTGCGGGCTCTCGTGACTATTGCCTGGCAACAAGTTTTCAAACAATCTGACAGATTATTTTCAATTTATTCTCACTCTCTTGTTATATTATTACTGAGAATTTCTCTTGCGGCTTAACTGATTGTTCCGGTTGTTAAGCTTGTTATTTAACTTGTTTGTATATTTTCTTTAATTAGAATATAAACATGATTATTATACAATAAATGTTGGTAATTGACCGTAGCCTTTTTGGTGTGTGATTTTGCTTCATGTTAGAATTATTGCTCACCAAAGAATTCATTAACTATTAGATTTTTGTGTGAGAGTGAAAATGTATAACGATTAATTTAAAAATTACATTTTTCTCATTTTGAGGGTAGAAATGGATTTGCTTGTTATAGCAATGCAGTATTTCTACATAAAATAATTAAATTAATTAATAAAATAATGATGAACATATTAGCAACCCAACTGATTGTGACTGATTTTAAATTTTAATTTATACTTAAATAGGGAATAATAGGGTATTTGACTGTATTAAAAATATGGCTTGTATTATAGTCATCCCAATAGATTACAGTTTAAGATAGCTATTTGTTATTACTTTAAAAAAAAATGAGCTTTATTTCTCTGATAAACCAAAATTAAAATTGAATTTTATTCACGTCCTATCACGTGATTGAAAACGCTCTGTAATTGGCTCTGTCTCCAGTGACGTCATTCGTTAGTACGCTTAGAGCGCGTTCGGTTTGTCAGGGTAGGGTATGGGGAGAGCAATGCTCAGATAACCTGGGTCGGCTGTCTCTCTCTTATATGCAGATAAACGCCGTATGCCGTTGGTCCGCCTATTATGCAGCGCGTCACTCTCACCGTACAATACCGAGTTATCCGAACGCGCTCTTATGCTTCTCCAGTTTGAATTTAATAGCACTAAAGTGCCATGTAAGCATAACTTTGTAGGTTAGGATAGCCCTAACCTTAAGCTGTCAGATCAGATACCTGGTTCGAAAATACGATAGATAACTTATTCTAGTCAGTTTTACTTATGCCGAAGTAATCTTCACAACAAAAAACACTTGTATTGGCCGCTATTTATTTCATTTGGATTTCTACGAGCCAACCACTTTCTTCGCAGTTTCAAATCTTGCGGAACAGCTACAAATAGTTTATCCGGAGTTTTTTTTGACGTATTTCTGCATTGTGGATTTATACAACATTTATAAGCCATTTTTATGTAGAAATTGTGAAAACAACACATCATACAACACAATTACCAAACGGCGACGATGCCGATGCTGACAGACCATATGGGCCGATTTGACATCTGCTATCGGGTGACGTCACACAACAGAAAGTATCGTTTTGGCGTTTTTTTTTTTGTGATTCAATTTTTAACACTGATTTTTATGATATATTAAGGAAATGATTAGGACAAATAATGCATTTACAATGTAGAGTGAAGGAATAAACACACTAAGATGGTTTTCCAATAATAGTCAAATGGCCTATTGTAGTTAAATACCTACTTTAAGTTTTCAGAATATAACTTTTTTGCGATATTTCCATCTGTGACATTATATTCGTTTTGATTATTAATTCTCAATAATCTTTGTCCAAAGTACGTTTAAGAAAAGTTTCAGAAACTAATTGGTCTTTCACACTGTCACACTGTCACAATTGGTGAAAGACCAAAATAAATATTTAAAATATTGCTATATGTTTGAGTTGCTCGGTATTCAAATATAAACAATTATGGACCTCATTGTTTCCGTAAACAGTATTTCAAAATTAAAAAAAAAACTGTTAATAGTGGTAATTTAATTTAATTTGTTGTTAAAATTATAAATTTTACTTGTAAACTTTGTGACGTTGTTTCATAAATCTAAAAAAATATTTACAAGATATAGTAACGAGAATAGTAACGAAACAAAAATATTTATTTAACAACAATTTATGAGAATAAATTTCATTACTGGTTATCATTAAGTAAAATTCCAGTCGTAACTGACATCGGACAGTGTCCTATTGACAAAGACAGAAATATTTTTCGCCACTGTAATATTTTGCACTACAAAGTAGTTTTATTTAGAGCGCACGTCAAACTTATTTAAACGTGTTAAACAATCTCTCAGAACACCAATGAAAATTATATCAATCTTACTCCATCCCTTACCTAAGAGAAAATTAAAATTAAAGCGGAATGAGAAAAGTATATTTTGTACCTTGATTTTCTTATAATACTAATTACAAAGTATTAGTTTGCAATGTTGCAAAAATGTCGATTTCTGTTAAGAAGTTGGTTCAGTTTATGGAAACTATTTATTTATGTATGTTATTTATGTTGTAGTTTTTTTACTGCGTTTGAAACAAAAAAATGTTTATTTTTTCAATTTATCTAGGTCCAAACTGTTTTTTATCTGTCTGAATGTATGATAATAAATGTTGCAAATGCAAATTGAAATAGTATCATTTATTTTGATGAATTACCAACCTACAATTAAATATAGCAGTTAATACTGAAAACTACATAGTTCTATCGGTTGCCATTAATTGAAGTTTTTTTTTCGAATTTTCCTATTAGAATATTTTAACTTTGGTTGCACTGGCTCACAATTATATTTGATCAGAAAAAATAAAAACTGTCAACGTTAAATGTTAAAATTATAATTTAAACTGTGTTCAGTTGTTTATTCAGTGAAAGTAATTGTAAGTAAATTAATTATTTTCAATTAAGCATATTTTAGTGCGTTTGAAATCAGAAACCACTCACTTCACAAAAACGTTGTCAAAATAAAACCCAAACACTTTCTTTCTTAATGCATCATTTATTTATAAAAAAATAGAGGTACATCTCTGGTGCACATAGCATTATCGCGCTTCATATAAATATGGCATAATAAATAAATCCTAGAGGATACACAGGACGAACACCGACACCAAAATTGACACATCATTGACACAACAAATACATTATCCAGTAATGACTATATTCGTCCTGCATACCAAATCGCAATCCAAAGTCGTAACCGTACAAAAGAAAACCTAAGGATAAACTGAACATCGCTTATTAATCTCTTAAATAATTAACTAAACCTACACACGTGCAGTCCCATTAGAAAAATACGATTCGAAGGATAATCGATGGATAATCCAAGGATAATGCAAGGATAATCCAAGGATAATCCAAGGATAATCCAAGGATAATCGAAGGATAATCAAAGGATAATCAAAGGATGATCAAAGGACAATCCAAGGATAATCGAAGGATAATCAAAGGATAATCAAAGAATAATCGAAGGATCGAAGGATAATAAGGATGTCAAGGATAATAGGGACTCAACGCGGGAGATCGGAGTGCTTCGTCGTTATGAACAAAATCGTTAAATTCTAATAAATTAAGTTTAGTATTGGTAGCCGCCGTTTCCTCCTGGACGTCCTGAAGGATATCCTCCTGCGCCTCCGGCACCGCCGGCGCCTCCACCATAGCCGCCTCCTGTTTCTTCGTAGGAGATTTTCGGATGATAACCTTCAGTGTCGGCTGTATATTCAACGACTTGACGTCTGCCATCGGGCAAGAGGACATAATATTTGCCTTTCGCGTTATCACCTTGACGTTCTTCTTCATGACCGAAATCGTTGCCTGATTCAGCATCCTGGACGTCGTATTTGAATTGGTAGTTGGCTGGTTCCTTGAAAGGAATAACAAAAATTTTAATTTTTTATTATGGCCCGCGTCTGTGGCGCGTCTTAAGTTGTTTGGCTTTCAGCATTCGCCGAGGAGTAAAGGAAAACCACTGAAAAACCTTTACTCTGAAAGCAGGTCGTGAGACTCGAACTCACTACCCCCAGACTGATAGCCAAGCGCTTTACCACTGGGCCACAGTCTGGCTAAATATGTTGTGTAATTGTAGATTTTTTGTGAAGGTAGGTACGTGTTGCGCCTCCACCATTTTTGACAAATAAACTTATTTGTGATAATTAGCATAGGAAAAGCTTTTGGATTAAGGTAAATTGGGTTCAATCGATTATAGAAGACAACATTTAACTAATAGAACTGAAAATGTAACCGTTTTAGGCTAATTTGGGCAATTTTTCTTTAAATGCCGTCATTTATGAGTGAGTAATATAACAGGAAAAGTAACAGGAAAATCTTTATCTGTAAGGTTTATCATCAATTATCAAGATTAGTTTGTGAACATAAAATATCGAAAAATAACAATCGAAGCATCAGAAACGATATTTGTGTTTTTAATTATTAATCAATCTAAATTGCCTTTTGAAAGGCTTACAACACCCTGAGGTGTTGTTTGATAGAAATAAATTTGAAGCTGTTAAATTTTTAGCAATTATGCAGGACATTATGTGTAATTCTTTGATTCAAATAAAGTGTTGTTTCAAATAAATTATCAGGGAATAAAACAAAGAAGAACAGTATTAAAAACAGTTGTTGTGAAACGCCAAATACGTAGTTTTATTAAGATATTTAATTTATTATTTTTACTTTATCATACGCAGTATGTAAAGTATTGTAATCATGCCAAAAAAAAATTTTGAGATTTTAGCGGAAATATGTCTTTTTGGGTCCCCTGAACATTTTTGACCAAGGTACAAAAAATGTCTGTGTGTGTGTGTGTGTGTGTGTGTGTGTGTGTGTGTGTGTGTGTGTGTATGTGTGTGTGTATGTGTGTGTGTGTGTGTGTGTGTGTGTGTGTGTGTACCCGTTTTTGTGGCGACGATTCCGGAGAAACTACTAAAGGTATCGGGACGAAACTTCATATTTAGAAGTTTCATAACCAAACTTAGAGCTGAAAAGCTTTCTGTTGAAAGGGTCCAAAGGAACTGGTGGTTTACTCATAGAATTTTTCGAAGATTTTGCAAATGAGCCGCTATTTGTGTAATGTCGTCAAAATAGTTAAATAATAAATTAAAGGAGAGGAAACTTTCTATAATTTGTGTATATGACATTTTTTGGTAGAATTTACAGTTTAGCTGCATGAGCAAATTCTATTTCATCGAGATCGGTCGCACTGCTTTAAAACTAATAGCCAGGATATGTCAGATTTTTTTATTCTAATGACAGTAGCTAGTGTCAAACGCTAATGTTTTGAAAATACTACTGTCAGTATAGGCTGCGTTCGGATATTGAACACCGTTACACTTTCTTCACCCAATAACACGTAAGTGTCATTTGGACGGTGTACCCGGTGTCAACGGAGTACAATATCCGAACGCAGCTTTAATCGAGATATCTGTCTAGTTCTACTAGTTTTATTTTAATGCAGACATAGCCGATCTCGGTCAAATAGAATCTCATGCAGCTAAACTATTAATTTTATATATAGTATGATAAAGTCATGTGCCTGGCCACATCAGACTTTTTTTTTTTTTAAATAACCAATTATTATCGTATTTGCATGCATCTATTGTAAAATGTGTGACTTAGAATCAAAATTTGATTGCTACATTAATAAAATAGCTGTGCATCGCACTTTTTTACGAAAGGGGCATTTTTTCTTTATTATGAAGTCAGGGCTTCCCAAAATAGTAATTTTCTAGTCATTTTTAGACTAAATTATTTTTTTCCTGTTGTAACAAAACCGAATTATGGTGAAACTTCTCAAAGTTGTTTGTTTAAAATTTGCTGAAGATACTATTTTGCTGTTTATTTTTACTTTATCATACGCAGTATGTAAAGTATTGTAATCGTGCCAAAAAAAATTTTTGAGATTTTAGCGGAAATATGTCTTTTTGGGTCCCCTGAACATTTTTGACCAAGGTACAAAAAAATGTCTGTGTGTGTGTGTGTGTGTGTGTGTATGTGTGGATGTGTGTACCCGTTTTCGTGGCGACGATTCCGGAGAAACTACTAAAGGTATCGGGACGAAACTTCATATTTAGAAGTTTCATGACCAAACTTAGAGCTGAAAAGCTTTCTGTTGAAAATGGTCCAAAGGAACTGCAGGTTTAGTCTTAGCATTTTTCAAACATTTTGTAAATAAGCCGCCATTTCTGGAATTTCGTCAAAATAGTTAAATAATAAATTAAAGAAGATGAAATTCTGAATAATTTATCACTATGACATTTTTTGGTACAATCAATAGTTTAGCTGCATGAGCAAATTCTATTTCATCGAGATCGGTCGTACTCCTTTAAAACTAGTAGCCAGGATATGTAAGATTATATGTCAGATATGATTCTAATGACAGTACTTAGTGTCAAACGCAAATGTTTTGACAACCTACTGTCAATATAAGCTGCGTTCGGATATAGTATACCGTACACTTTTTACACCCAATAACACGTAAGTGTCATTTGGACAGTGTACCCTGTGTCAGCGGAGTACAATATCCGACCGCAGCTTTATTCGACATATCTGTCTAGTTCTACTAGTTTTATTTTAATGCAGACATAGCCGATCTCGATCAAATAGAATCTCATGCAGCTAAACTATTAATTTTATATATAGTATGATAAAGTCATGTGCCTGGCCACATCAAATTTTTTTTTCTAAAAATAAAATGAAGCTTATTAGGTTGAGCATTATATTTAAGGGGTTATATCTAGTCTGGATGTTTTTATTGGCTTAAATGGCGTAAAGACATGACAAGAATAATGTCTGACAATCCATTGTTGAAAAAAAGTGCTGGTAAAAGACGAATTTTCGAAGCAAGTCCGAGCGCTTCAAAATGACAAATTGAATTTCTGGGTAAGTTTCGCCCCCCTTACCCATTACCGGCGATTCGAAGGTACACTTTATAGTTTCTGAATCAGGTAAAGATGGCGTTAGTTGGTAGTTTGAAGCAAATATTGAACATACGTTGTTTTCTCGAATGTTTTCAAAAACGGCTATCAGTAGAACTCGACTAATATTTAGGTTAATAACATGGTGACATACAGGCGGGATGTAAATTTAATTTTTTTGCTAGAAACGCAAAGGTTCCTGGTTCAAATCTAAGTTGTGGCTGTAATTTTTGACTTAATTAAAATTTACATCCCGCCTGTATGTCACCATATTATAAACCTATAATATTAATTTGACAATATGTCGTTAAACTAAAAATTTTCAATTATAATTCAGTTTGGATATGACAAGCCGTTGTTGGTGTGAACCCAACTTCCAAGTATATGACACTTGATAGGTGTACGTCAAGATAGGGTAGTTTGGTAGTAACCACTACTTCGTTTCCTTGATTTATCACAAATTATATCTAACAAATGTCATAGGCCTCAGTAGCTCATATGGGTGAGCATTGTGCTAGAAACGCAAAGCTCCCTGGTTCAAATCCAGGTTGTGGCTGTAATTTTTGATTTAATTAAAATTTACATCCCGCCTGTATGTCTTATTAACCTATAATATTAATTTGACAATATGTCGTTAAACATTTTCGAGTAATTTCTATTCGACTGACTTGACATTTTGGCTGTACTTTCTTAGATAGATTATCTATAGAAGTACATTTTTGTTGTTTGATAAACAATTACGATTTTTATAGATAAATGAAGGCCAGGTTGTTCGTCGTCAAAGTCGAAAAATTTTTTTCAAAGTGCTGCCAAATTTGCAAAAGTCAAGATTTCTGAATATCCATTTGTACTTCTGTAGCTATACTCGTGCATATTATAAAAACAAATGCCTTTGTTCCAGATACGTTCGTTGGAGACTTGTGCTGCTAGCCGCGGAACGCCTAAGAAAATTGATATTCTTTCCGTGCACTGGTAAGTAGCCATTCTGTCATAAAAATTAAAATAAAATAGTTTCTTTGCACCTCAAGGCAAGTGTAAACGGCCCTTAAAATTCACATTGATCGAATCATTAGTAAAGAGGCCTTGTTAGACAGAAGTAAGTAGTATGCTTACTTCTAAAAACAGAAGAAGTTCTGAGTGAGTAGAAAAGTTAAAGAAGAGGCTGCTTTTGCACTGATTGCATTGAATTCGGTTCTCGTCAGAAAAAAAAGTATATTTACACTAAGAAAGTATATAGAGAATCTTTAAATATCGTGAGGTCCCTGAATCCAAGTTGAAACCAGATATTCAAAATTCAAAATGTCGATCCACTATGGTCAACAAACAGCGACAAAAAATGTTGAAACTCAACTTTGCATGAGTCTAATTTAATGTGTAATTTGAAGCTCTCTGATTCCATATTAAGACACTGCCAAAATTCATGATGCGTTTATAATTATGATATATTATCCATCTGTTATCCAGCAGGAAAAAGTGAACTTTAGTCTGTTTTAACTGTTCAGCAAAATTACTGTATATTTTTGAAACAATTAGTTCTAAAATTGCATTCATAGTTTCTAAAGAAATAATTATGAATTATAAATTTGATACTATAAGTATTTTGTGTTACTATTTTTCCCAAAAAGTTATTTGTTCCGAAAGAGAATTGCAAAACACTGAAATAGCTCCTGATTTTGGACTTGAAGAGTTGAAGTAAATAATGAACTAAGTGCCAAAAATTCAAAAATTGTTTTTTTTTTTACATTAAGGTGGGCTGGACATCACTGGCTTTAATGTAAATAACGGGCAACGTAAAAATATGTCGTGAAATGCCTAACAAACTTGACCGCTCGATCTCGAATGAGTTAACTTTCGGCGTATTTTCGTAAATAGCGCGCTAAGTGCCTTTAGTCAGAGCCAGTAGTTGCTTATAATTAGAAATTAAGCATTTTATAAAAAAAATTAACCTACAATAAAATCTTAGAATTAAAAAAAATAAATATGCAGGATGTTCTATTAGAAAAAGAAAAGGTTTGCAAATTTCCATAATAAAATGAATAATATACTAAACAAGAGCTTGTTTAAACCCAAAAAACTTTTATTTGAAGCATTTTTTGAAACTATTTACGGCTGGGGAATTATTTAGGTAATTTTGACAAATTATGATATATAAATTTTGTATACTTTTAACACAAAAATGATGCATTTTAGAAAAAAAAATGTTATTTCTGTCTTTTATTTTAGAATTACATTTTATTTTGTTTTTTAATAAAAGAAATGAACGATATTGTTGGTATCAATACTGTGTGATACCTTGAGTAGTTTGTGAAAAAACATATTAAAGCTTGTCTTTGTTTTTTTTTTAAATAATAATTCAAAATAAGAGAAGAACGTTGAGTGGATTTTGATTTCTTGTCCTTACTTTTTCTGAAGGAAGTTAATAAAATAAATCATTTTCAATGTAAACTTTATATAAACATCTTTAGATTAGAAAGATTGCACAAAAACAACAGTTTTTCAGTACATTTGCTAAATAACAAATAAACGCCTTTTTAAAGAAAATTAAGTATTATAAAATTGAGCAGAACTATCAAATTTGCATGGTTTTCAGTAAACGAGGTCCTCATGTATTTTTTCGAACAACGGACACTCTGTATGAAGTATAATTGGTCAAGCAACTTATTTTTATTAAGTTTTACTTTATAGTATAAAAAAAATATCAACTTAGCTTAAAATATGCATAAAAAAATATTATGGCACTTAGCACCTTCTACGAATTTTTGAATTTATTTTAGATTTGTTTTTGCGATACAAGACCTCGGCAAAAAGCAACACCAACATGTGATGTACAATCTGTTTAAATATGCACAAAAAATTAGGGATGGCTTTCTATAAAACATTTATCTTGCTGCACACTATTTTCTAAATATCTCGGAACAAGATTTTTGGCACTTAGTTCATTATTTACTTCAACTCTTCACTTGTATTCATTTCAAAGTCACCGATTCAATTATAATAGCAAACGGTATGCTTATGTACCGTACCGCCTTAAGAAAGAGATTCACTCTCATTTCTCCAGCTTGCGCAACAAAACAAAAGCAATGCGACGCATCCAGACAGAAACGTGCGTAAACTTGACAGCGCGCATCTTCGACCGTCTCAGTCGGTACACAGAGACGCCACACTGACATACCGGTTTCCTTTCGCAGTTCACTTGATACGCTTATCTCTCAGTATTTCGTATTCCCCAGATAGACATTCGCCAGACCGCGTGAAATGGAAAACGTACCTCTCTATTCATGATACCGATACGATGATACCGCCTCTTACGTAACCGTTGTTTATAACGTGGCGTATTGCGAACATCATTTGTTAATGCGCTAAATACCATAGGCGGCTTGATTTATCGGTAGGTAATTGTACCAGGTCGCTAAATCTCTAGACGCTATAAATAAACGCTAGTGAGAAGCGCAGTAAATATTTTAAATAGGTGAAAATAGTAGGGCTTGTGTGTTAGTTCATATTTACAGAGTAATGCCAAGAAAATGTACATCGCCTCTTTGCATTAGTTAATCCAGGATTTTAATTATCTAAGGTTTTTTTTAATATAATTCCAAATGAAATTAATATTTATATTTATAACGATAAATTACAATGAATCCATGGAATTATTGGTATCAACTAATAATATTTATTACAAGATTGGAAAATAAAGAAAATACAAATCAGATATTTGATTTTATCAATATACAGGAAACTTGCCTGGACACACTGTATGTACTACGTGTCATTAAATAAAATATTAAAATTCATTTTGCATGATTTTCTGTTTAGATTTTAATAAATTAACTCCTAATTAATGCTATCTGTCGTTTTGTTATTTTCTTATCTTGTACCGTCCATCTAAGTAGTTTAAATACAATCTATGTTGCGAGATTCAACTTTGTGTACTGCAGATATGTCGGCCATTCCTGATCAGAGCGATTGGATAAACAAAGGTTATAACAACACAATGCTGTTATTATTAAAAATGCATGGTGCATATTAGGACGGAAATAATGAGGAATCTCTTATTAATATTAATAATGACTTTTATTTAGCGGATATCGTGTCATTATATTTACGTAAGTTTTACTGTTGCAAAAACTGTAAGCACATAAAGGATTGTAGGGACAGTAAAGACCTGTAATACTGTATGGATTGCAACGACATAAGGACTAAAAGGGCCATCAGGTCTGTAAGAATTGTACTGTTATGACTGTACGGACTATAAGGACTTATTAATGTTTACAGTGTAAATATATTTACGTAAGTTTTCCTCTTGCAAAGACTGTAAGGACAGTAAGGATTGTAGGGACTATAAAGATTCTAAACACTCTATGGAATGCAACGACATAAGGACTGTTGGGACTGTAAGGACTAAAAGGGCTATAAGGTTTGTAAGTACTGCAATGACTTTAAAGACGTAAGTACTGTAAGGACTACAAGAACTTATTAATGTTAACAGTTACTTTTTAGTGGATATTATGTCATTATATTTACGTAAGTTTGGACTGTAAGGATAGTAGGAAGTATTAAGACTGTAAATACTGTATGGAACGCAACTGCATAAGTAACGTGAGGGCTGTACAGCCTAAAAGGACTATAAGGATTGTAAGGACCCTAAAGACTGTAACAACGGAAGTACTAACGACTAGAGTGATAGGACATATTAATGCTAACAGTTTCTTTTTTAGTGGACATTATGGCATTATATAGATTTCCTGTTGCAAAGAGTGTAAGGACAGTAAGGACTGTACGGACTGTAAATACTGTATTCTCTCACTTTCTCACACAACATTCTCGGACATACCTCCATCTTCACAAATTAAATTTGTCAATCTAAACCGATACACTACTTAATAATAAATCTCTTCAAATTCACCTATTCTTAATCACATCTGTTGTAGAGACTATAAGGACAGTAAGAATTGTAGGGACTGTAAATACTGTATGAAATGCAACGACATAAGTATTGTAAACACTTTAACCACAAAAAGCGCTATAAGGATTGTAAGGACTGTAAAGATTATATAGACGTAAGTACTGTAAGGACTATATGGATTTATTAATGTTAAAAGTTACTTTTTAGCGGATATTATGTCATTATATATATATACGTAAGTTTGGACAGTAAGGATGGTAGGGACTATAAAGACTGTAAATACTGTATGGATCGCAACGACATAAGTAACGTGAGGGCTGTGAAGACTAAAAGGACTCTAAGGATTGTAAGGACCCTAAAGACTGTAACAATGGAAGTACTGTAAGGACTAGACTGTTAGGACATATTAATGTTAACAGTTTCTTTTTTAGTGGAGATTATGCCATTATATATATTTCCTGTTGCAAAGACTGTAAGGACTGTAGGGAATGTATATACAGTATGCTCTCACTTTCTCACACAACATTCTCGGACATAGCTTCATTTTCACAAGTCTCATCAAATTCACCTATTCTTAATCAAATCTGTTGTAGAGACTATAAGGACAGTAAGAATTTTAGGGACTAAAAACTGTATGAAATGCAACGACATAAGTATTGTAAAGACTTTAACGACTAAAAGCGCTATAAGGATTGTAAGTACTGTAAAGATTATATAGACGTAAGTACTATAAGGACTATATGGATTTATTAATGTTAAAAGTTACTTTTTAGCGAATATTATGTCATTATATTTACGTAAGTTTTCCAGTTGCAGTCACTGTAAGGATAGTCAAGATTCTAGGGACTGTAAAGACTGTAAAAACTGTATCGAATGCGACGACAGAACTAGGACTAACTGTAAGGACTGTAAGGACTATAATGCCTTATTACACAGTAAGGAATGTAGGGACTATAAAGACTGTACATACTGTATGGAATGCAACGACATAAGTACTGTAAGGACTGTAAGGACTAAAAAGGCTAGAAGGATTGTAAAGACAGTAAAGACTGTAAAAGTCGTAAGTACTGTAAGGACTATAAGAACTTACTAATGTTAACAGTGACTTTTTTGCGGATATTGTGTCATTCTATTTACGTAAGTTTTCCTGTTGCAAAGACAGTAAGGATTATAGGAACTGTAAATTCTGTATGGAATGCAACGTCATAAGTACTTTACGGACTGTAAAGACAGAAGGGGTTATAACGATTGTAAGAACTGTAAAAACTGTGACGACGTAAGATCTGTAAGGATTGGAAAGACTATAAGGACTTATTAATGTTAACAGTGACTTTTTAGCGGATATCATTATATAGACGTATGATGTTCTGTTTCAAAACTTGTAAGGATAGTAGGTATGGACTGTAAGGACTGTAAAATATTGTATGGAATGCAAGACATAAGTACTATAAGGACTGTAAAGGTTAGAATGAATGTTAGGACAAAAATGGCTATTAGCACTGTTAGGCTTGTAAGGACTGTAAAGACGTAAGTACTATATGGACTGTAAGGCCTGTAAGTACTGTAGAGACTATAAGAACTGTAAAGACATAAGTGTAAATATCTTAGAACCTTGAGGACTATAAAGACTGTAAATACAGTATGGAATGCAATGACATAAGTACTGTAAATACTGTAAGGACTAAAACGGCTAGAAGGATTGTAAGGACTGTAAACACGTAAGTACTGTAAGGACTATACGGACTTATTAATGTTAACAGTGACCTTTTAGCGGATATTGTGTCATTATGTAGACGTATGATGTTCTGATTTAAAACTTGTAACGATAGTAAGGTAGGGGCTGTAAGGACTATAAAATATTGTATGGAATGCAAAGACATAAGTACTATAAGTACTGTAAAGTCTATAAGGGCTGTAAAGGTTAGAATGAATGTTAGACAAAAATGGCTATTAGCACTGTTAGGCTTGTAAGGACTGTAAAGACGTAAGTACTATAAGGACTGTTAGGACTGTAAGGCTTCTAAGGCCTGTAAGGACTATAGAGACTATAAGAACTGTAAAGACGTAAGTGTAAAGATCTTAGAACCTTGAGGACCATGAAATTTTTAAGGACTTCAGATATTCCAGGATTTTAACTTACAGATTGGTCGTCGTAACCACCACCGCCTCCGGCTCCTCCTGGGTAACCTCCAGCACCTCCGCCTCCAGCCCCTGGTGGTCCATATTGCGAGCTGGGTCTTGATGGGGCTCCATACTGTATTCCGGGTTTTGCTCCTCCACCACCGCCTCCTCCTGCTCCTGGTGCGCCGTACGTGCTAGATGGAGGTGCTCCATATTGGTTCGATGGCGGTTGGAAACCTTGATTTCCAGGGAGGTATTGGCTAGATGGGACTGGAGGCTCTGCCAGGACGAGCGTCGTTAACGCTAAGACGTATATGCAGACCTGTTTGGAAAAGGAAGAAAATGAGGATGTCAGTTAATTAAAACCGTAGTGTTGTCTCTATTTAAAAGTTTATTGAGAAGACATCTTAGGTGAGTTTGAAGGTTTGGCCTACTTGTTAAAAAGAGAGCCGAAAGATGGTACCACCTTTAGAAGTAACCTGGGAATATGGTCTTTCAAGAGTAAATAACAATCCACGTTCTGCAATTTTTTAGTATCAATTTTAATCGTTTTAAAATCTCTTTATTTCTCTTGAATGATGTTAAATACAAACTAAACTTTGAAATAAAAAAGATTATTATGTTCTAAACGAGCTATTCTACAATACCTCACACGACCTACTCCCCCATATACCCCATATACTTTCAGCTGAATTCTTAATGTAATCCTGCAGTGGATATTAAAATATTTTGCTAATTTCATTATTATTAACAGAATTTGTCATTTCTCAGAATTTATCAACTTTAGCAACAAGTAATAAAATATAAAACAATCGACTACTGATATAAATAAGAAACGCAATAATTCGACTATATAATTTGTCCCCAAAATTGTCTTTTAAAATAGTACCTTGTACTTGGTTACTTTAACCTTACTGAAACCGTAATATAATATAGTTTGTATGCTCTAGAATTTAAAGATATTCCACACTAGTTTTAATTAGATCCTTTAATTACAATGGATAAAAGAAAGCATTATTATGACACAAGCCTAGTAGGTGATAAAACAAAGTTGAATTACAAATGTTACTTTCTGATTTTGTGCATCTAACATAAATTAAATTAGAGCGTTAATTAAAAAGAAATATAAAACGCAATTAAAAAACCTAACAATAACTAGATTAGTGAACACTAACTTCATCTAGAAAACAAAACTACAAACACCATACTCAAGACAAACCAGGAAATTCACTCTTATATAAACCAAATCCAATACAGACGCACACATGGTAACGTATTAAATTCGCCGTATTATGCGA
The DNA here is from genome assembly GCA_963966075.1 of Aphodius sticticus. Taxonomy (NCBI): domain Eukaryota; kingdom Metazoa; phylum Arthropoda; class Insecta; order Coleoptera; family Scarabaeidae; genus Aphodius; species Aphodius sticticus. The sequence goes on from OZ014506.1 coordinate 105,833,880, forward strand.
TTACTCCAATCAAAAAAATCCACTTTCTCACAGAACATTCTCGGACCTACCTTCATTTTCACACGTTAAATTTGTCTATCTAAACCGAAACACTAACTAATAATAAGCCTCTTCAAATTCACCTATTTCTACCCAAAGGTTTCTATTGTATGATGCGTGGTTGTGTTCTGATGCCAGTTGACAATCCACCAGATCCTTATATACCCCCAAAAGGCCTACGTTTAGTGGGTGTATTCTTCATCTATAACAAATTGTATTACTTTCATCGTTGAACCTTGCTAGTGGTACCATCACTCCTTGATGATGAGCTAGGGAAAAAATTGCACATTTTTACCCCTCTCCTTGGCACTAGTGTATTCCTGGATGGGTACAATAGATCATAGTAAGTCTAGGAGGTCGGGAAATCCCCCACTGTAGCCTGAAATACCGACCTGCAAAGAGAGCGATCTTCTTTTATTCGTCGGTTCACTGATTTGTTGCACAATATTGAAGATGTCGATATATTGCGATGCAAATTAAATGCTTTTTTTTTTTGGTAGCTGGTTTCAATATGTGATCGTTGAGGCGTTAAGGATCCTGAAAAATGTATAAAATTAATGATTTGTTATGGCTGAAAGTGGGTTGAGTTGCTGTGAGGTTGTTTATTTAAATTATTGCAGATGTGAACTGTGAGATGTCGTAAATCTTATCGGTAAGATGTTTGTCTATAAGTAACGAAATAGAATGTTTTTATGAAATAGAACACAAATTCCTTTTCTTATCATATTATCACTCAATAGAAGTAAGAAGAAGTATAATCCAACACATACGTGGAAATATATTAGACATATTTGTAGTATAAACAGCTTGATTGAAGGACTTTGTGGAAACATTTTTCCACTGAATTTTTCTTATGGCCATCGAACACTTGGCAGCACTTAGTAGATTTTTGCTGGATTACGAACAATGTAATTGGACTTTTGTCGCGGAAAATGACGACCACAATTGCTCTTGTTTGTTGTTTTTGGATGGCTCAATTACATACATAAAGAAATTTTACAACAAACAGATAGAAACACAATTGTTTGTCCCGACTGATTCATTGTTCCTATACTGTAAGTACCGACTAAGGTTTGATTTTTGAAAATTTTGCTGTGATGAAAATAGGGTTTGAATTTTCTTAAGATAGAGTGGTAGGGATACAGATAGAAAATGGGTGGTGAAAAATATGCAAATTTGAAAGTAAGTCCTTCATTAAAAACAAAGAAACTGCTCTTTCACCATTTTCCTAAAATGTATATAACTTTGTATTAGAACTATCATAAATTTCTTTACCACAAGTATTAGCTTAATAAAAAATAATCACAGAAAACCATTCATAGATTTTCAGTTACTTAATTTGTCAAAAATAGAAAATGAGTAAAACTAAATAATTGGCCTGGCCAACAATTAAAGTCATAGAACAACGGACAACTGATTGTGGTGTGCATTTTTTTCGAAGTTTTTGAGAAAATCGGTGACAAAAGAAAAAGCGGAAAAATGCTAAAATAAACGTTCTTTTCTCAAAAAATAGACACCATTCAAACTATCTGTTGGGGTGGTTAGTCATTTAGTTTGAATTTTTTATTTTTGACAAATTAGGAAATTGGAGTTAAATGCTCTAACTCAAAAGTGTATGTATAAGTTATTACTTTATCATACGCAGTATGTAAAGTATTGTAATCGTACCAAAAAATTTTTTTGAGATTTTAGCGGAAATATGTCTTTTTGAGTCCCCTGAACATTTTTGACCAAGGTTCAAAAAAATGTCTGTGTGTGTGTGTGTGTGTTTGTGTGTGTGTGTGTGTGTGTGTGTGTGTGTGTGTGTGTGTGTGTGTGTGTGTGTGTGTGTGTGTGTGTGTGTGTGTGTGTGTGTGTGTGTGTGTGTGTGTGTGTGTGTGTGTGTGTGTGTGTGTGTGTATGTGTGTATACCCGTTTTTTGTGGCGACGATTCCGGAGAAACTACTAAAGGTATCGGAACGAAACTTCATATCTAGAAGTTTCATGACCAAACTTAGAGCTGAAAAACTTTCTGTTGAAAAGGGTCCAAAGGAACTGGAGGTTTATTCTTAACATTTTTGAAAGATTTTGCAAATAAGCCGCAATTTCTGGAATTTCGTCGAAATAGCTAAATAATAAATTAAAGATGCGGAAATTCTGAATAATTTATGACTATGACATTTTTTGGTACAATCAATAGTTTAGCTGCATGAGCAAATTCTATTTCATCGAGATCGGTCGTACTGCATTGAAACTAGTAGCCAGGATTTGTCAGATTTTTTGATTCTAATGACAATAGGTGTCAAACGCTAATGTTTTGAAAATACTACTGTCAATATAGGCTGCGTTCGGATATTGAACACCGTTACACTTTTTACACCCACTAACACGTAAGTGTCATTTGGACGGTGTACCCGGTGTCAACGGAGTACAATATCCGAACGCAGCTTTAATCGAGATATCTGTCTAGTTCTACTAGTTTTATTTTAATGCAGACATAGCCGATCTCGATCAAATAGAATCTCATGCAGCTAAACTATTAATTTTATATATAGTATGATAAAGTCATGTGCCTGGTCACATCAGATTTTTTTTTTATTAATATGATAGTAGTGACAGGCAAATAGTAGTGAAAACAGCTTGATGACAGCTTATAACGACCCATAAATATTATTTTTAAAATTATAAAAAATTTGTTTTTCTGGTCAAATGACATTTTGAAGGAGTGGCCATTGAAAAATAGCAATCTTGACAATAGCAATTGTAAATTGGTAAATATAGACAAGCTTAAAAAAAAGAAAACGGTGATTTAATTTTTTCCTAATATCCGGCAGTATTGTTTCATGAAAATCGGCGTTTATAGTCACCATTAGAGTAATAAAGAAAATCTATTTTTAGAAATGCACTTAAGGGGTGTAAACATGCGGGGTGATTTGAATTTTTATGAAAGAACCTACTTATTTTTCCAGAAATTTGGCTATCTCTAAAACACGTTAGAAATATGGTAGTTATATTCGAATTAACATAAGCCGCTACTTAATAAAACCAAGACTTAGGACCGGTTGTACCAAGACTAATTAATTTTAACGACCAGTTAACTAATTCTAAGTTAATTACATGTAATTTAACTGATTCACTTAACGACCACGATTAAACGTAAGAGTTTTTAATGATTAATCTGTTATTGCTGTTATTCGACAGTTAAGAATTAATCCGTATTTTTGCCAGACTATTATATATTTATGATATTTCCAGGTGTACAAATTGAATTTGTAAGACAATGGTAGGAAAATAAACAGGATAAATGTAAAAATCCTTTAAAAAAAACTAATTTCGATTAAAAAAATATAATCAAACTCATTTCTTGTGACAGATAATAAATAAGTTTTATATCTATACCTAATTAATGCGAAACTGTAGATCATCAACACATATTAAATAGTGCCCCAAAATCACTCAAAATCATGATTTACACCTCACTGCGCAGATCTGGAGCTACCGCTCCCATGTGCTTTTCTACCTGACCGCGTTAGGATCGATTTCCAGACCCTACTAATGTCAGTGCCGTCCTCGCGATTAATGTTGTCAGGATGTTTGTAAATTTCGATGGCTTCTCTAATAAGCCTTCAATGATAATTACCCACCCTTGCCAACATCTTCACATCATCGGAATCCATTGTGTGTCCCGACTCGTGGCAGTGTTGAGCAATAGCGTACTGTTGAATCTTTCCTAGCCGGGTGTCTCTACTGTGCTCCTTCACTCGACATTCGATGCTTCGTCCTGTCTGTCCTACATAGCATATTCCACGCTCACATGTTATCTTGTATACCCCTTCATTCTTCAGGAGTGGTGTGATATCCTTTGAGTTAGGCAAAAATCCTAACACGTAGCTGGTGCTCTGTACCTTACAGTGATACCCGATTTCTTCAGTAATCTACCGATTCTACCGATACCCCACTTACGTATGGTAAGCAAGCGATACCTTTTGACGCTTGCGGTTCCTCTGAGACTTGCGGTTTTCTTTGTGTGACACCCCGTATGTCCGACTTGGTGTATCCATTCTGACGTAGGGTCCACTTCAAGTGTTTCCGTTTGTCGTCCAAGGTGCTGGAGTCGCATACCTTCTCGGCTTTGTTGAACAGAGTGTTAATAACACTTCTTTTCTGTTGGGCATGGTGGTGTGATTTGGCGTTCAAGTACCGATCGGTAGGTGTCTTCTTACGGTAGACTGTGTCCAAGCCTACCCGTTGACGTTCTGTATATAAGCACATCCAAGAATGGCAGCTGAAATTTTGTGTTGAATTTCCGCAAAACAAAAAGCAAGGTGAGATATTACATATTACATGAGACACTTGTAAACTATCTGATGGGTAAAATATGATAATCTGTTAAATTTTTATGATATTTCGTTTAATTGAAGGCAATTTCCTCAACAATAGCGCATACTTTTCAGCATTTAAACGTATAGGAATTAAGATATGTTTTTACTTTATCATACGTTGTATGTAAAAGAGTTTTTTTTTTAAGTTTAAATCTTTCGCAAATTAAGTTCTAAATATTTTAAACATGCTCAACAAAGAATAAGTCTGGCTTTTTTCTTCCCTTGTCTTGCCGTATTCTGTGATTAGAAATTAAATAAAAATTGATTAAGAAATCTTGCGATTAAAAATTTACAGCTGCATCAAACAAGTTACACGTTTTTTCTGTTTTTTCTGTTCTATACCTTTAATATAATATGTCTTCAAGATATTGTAAATTGCTGATTTTAATTTTAATAAACAGTAGATACCTACATGAAATTTAGCAATATAAAATATTGACCAAGCATTTCACGAAAAAATAGTCATCACATAACAAAAGGACGTAATAATTCCTCTTAGGCATTGATTTGATCCTCAATTGTTTCTCCACGTACATACACATCTGACATAAGACCTAAAATTATCTAATAAACGAAATGAAGTGAAAGGACCACACGTATTTTTCGGCATAGTACCGCAAACGCACCGCCATTGTTTCCTCAAAAACTTATTATTTATGTCGACAACACGATACCAATCTGCACGCAATTGCATCAGACGATTGATACATCTTCAGCCAGATCGTTAGAGCAAGAACAGCCATTTCCAATTAGCGGCACAAAATAAACAATAAAGATTTCGACCGAGTTCGCCGATGTACCTGCATAGCGAGCGCGAACATAAACCTAACGCAATTTACATGTAATCTAAATATTAATTAGTGAGGCTACAATGGTCTGCGCACAAAACCTTTCGCTTTTCGTCTTCGGATTATCACATCTTCTCTTAGATCTGGAACGGTATTTTTTTTTGTTCGTACGGTCGTTTCGCTAAATTGCATCTTGAGATTATTTATTGCTTCGTACAGGGTTGGCGTAAGCTTCAGGGGAATGTGTGTCCTTCTTGTCTTCTCGTGGATGAATTGTTATGCTGGTAATATCACGCATGATTGATCTGCTTGGTTTATAGTGCATGCAGTAATAAATCATTGAGTTAATAAATAATAAAGTATCGTAAACAATTGATTTGCGTTTGTGTTTTTATTTGTTGTACATAGAACAAAGTTGTTATACATCATGGAATGTGTTCAGTGGAAATAACTGCAAACAACACAAAATTGTTTACAAACAGAATTAAAAAACGCTGCTCTCAAATACATATTCTACGAAAAAATGCAAACCAGAAACAGTTCTTACAAACCCAAGCATTGGGTCAGATATGTCGATGATACCTTTGTGGTTTGGCTACACGGTAGAGATAAACTTACTGAGTTCCTTAACCACCTGAACAATGTTAGTCCTTCCATCGCGATGAAAATAGAAGAGAATAATCAGCTGCCATTCTTGGATGTGCTTGTATACAGAACGTCCACGGGTAGGCTTGTACACAGTCCACCGTAAGAAAACACATACCGATCGGTACTTGAACGCCAAATCACACCACCATCCCCAACAGAAGAGAAGTGTTATTAGCAATCTGTTCAACAAAGCCAAGAAGGTATGCGACTCCAGCACCTTGGACGACAAACGGAAACACTTGGAGTGGGCCCTACGTCAGAATGGATACACCAAGTCGGATATACGGGGTGTCACACAAAGAAAACCGCAAGTCTCAAAGGAGCCGCAAGAGTCAAAAGGGTTCGCTTGCTTACCATACGTAAGTGGGGTATCAGAAAGAATCGGTAGATTACTGAAGAAATCGGGTATCACCATAAGGTACAGAGCACCAGCTAAGTGTAAGGATCGTCTGCCTAACCCAAAGGATATCACACCACTCCTGAAGAACGAAGGGGTATACAAGATAACGTTGTGAGTGTGGCACATGCTATGTAGGAAAGACAGGACAAAGCATCGAATGTCGAGTCAAGGAGCACAGTAGGGACACCCGGCTAGACACGATTCAACAGTACGCTGTTGCTCAACACTCCCACGATTCGGGATACACAATGGATTTCGATAAAGAATTAAGGAAGACAAGAATGAAAAGACAAAGGATTGTAAATGCACTGGATGAAAGGATAACGAGGATAACGTTGTACTAATTATGTGCTTGACGCAAACAAAAAAGTAAACAAAATTACTTTATTCGTAGTAGAGCATGTTTTACGTTGCTTTTTGTTTTCAAATGAAATGGTTTTTGAAATTTCTCATGTTTAGCCGGTTATAATAATCAAAATTACGTTGTTTAACAGTATTTTACTGTTTGTAATTGTTTATTTCCCGAAATATTCCACCAGCACAAGATTTTGATATCATTTGAACCAAGAAAAAAATATACAGTTGCATTAAAGTTTCGCTTGTCAAAATACAAAATTGGGGTGTTCTATGTCCAGTTTCTACTCTGAAATAAGTCATTAATAACTTATGGCTTGAGTTGTATTTCTTTGCTTCATCCTGTATAATAGATAAGAAGATAATGTTTCAATAAAAGCGCCAATACTTGAAGTAAGCCAATGCTGCTATTTTTAAATTGAAAATGGAACAGATAAGAATTTTTCACATTGTTGATGTGTTTTTTTTGCTTATGGTAAAATATCTGTTAAACCTCAAGTACTTCGATCTACATACCGTGGACTGTAAACTCAACAACACTCTCCTCAACGTGCCGAAGACAAAATTCCAAATGATTGATCAACTATTCCGTTCGAGATCTAGAAATAAATCACGATATCTAGACTAAATTAGAATACGAGTACCGAGACATTGAGAAAGCCGACAACAAAGATGGCCAGAGAGACTCTCGCGTCTCCTCTCATCGACTTCAAGCAAATACTTGACACGATTCGAGAAAAAATTATGTTAATCCCATATAGGTGCCTACGGTTGACCCCGCGTACCTCAGATAATTAGAAATTTTACCAGTTTGACCACGTGCGGAGCAAATCTACTGCGCTATACTTACTTAACTGAACTTACTTAACATAACTTACTTAACTTTAGACACACGTTCGTGTCTTCACTTAATTCGGTTGAAATTTCGATATAATTTAGCCGAGCGAATTCGTAGGTAATCTCTAAATATTGACAAATTACGTAAGATAATTGGTAGGTATTAAGTCAATGGTGCCGGCAGGAGCATCTTGGTGTGCCTTGGTAGAAGTTTGAGATGGACACGTCTTGACGTTAGTTGACGAGATAATAAGTTCTTAATTTCTCTGGTCGAGATGATGAATGGGCTAGGAGTTTGATATGTTTAGAATTGGGATTAATTTGTTTTTGTTGTTAAGTGGTTTGAAACGAGGAGATGTGTGTGTGTTTTTTTTTATAATGATGGCGATTATGGGCTTTTGTAAATATGTGTAGAAAGGAGCGGTGAAATTAAATTGTTACAACATTGCACGTAATATTTGTTTTTTGTTTTTAGCAATTTTGGCGGTGTGAATTTTATACGTAACTAAGTGAGAATTAAAGCTCGATGTGGCGTTATAAAACATTTACTTGGTTAGGTGAGTACCTACATTGTACTCACTAGAATAACAACAAATAAATAAATTAATTAATATTTAATGATATATTACAAATAATAAAAATAAATTGATCAAGAAACAATAAAAAGCAAATAAGTTGACAAAATATTTTCATGATTTTTTCGATTCTTCGTTTTTGCATTGTGTGATAACTATATTCTTTAATATCTTTATTTGTTTTGTTTCAAAAAAATAATATTCATTGCTGTAACTTTATAAGTAATTAAAAAAAAAACAAGTAAGTGTATGTGAAAATGGATATGAATTTTTCCATAACATTGGTAAAGTAGATGAAACAAAATGTAGTAAACTTCCAAGGTTTATTTTTAATTTAGTGTATGTATGTGAAACCTTCTATTCAGAATTGCAATTGCTTTGTAAAAACAATGCGAGAAAAACTGGAACGGTATATCTATTAAAATTAAATCATTCAATTTAAAATTTAAAATAACAAATTGTTGGTGTGACGAATTGGCGAATTTTTTTTTTAATTTAGTATATAAGTTTAGAACAAGTTTATTTGTATCATTAAGTTTTGAAAAGAAAAAAAATGTATATTATGTAATATTGAAATCTGAATATTCAGATGATTGATGTTTTAAAATATACCTGACACCCTCGCCCACGTCGCTCTCCGTTTTCAAGGAAAAAATAAATAAATGGCCACATTAATAATGTTAACATTCAAATTTTTTATATAGAAACCCATTCTAATTAATATTATTATAGATAATATAATAATATATTTGCTATTTTGCAGGCGCTAAACAAAACTTTTCAAAAGTTTCTCCTATTAAATGTACTTTTTATTGAGTGATGAAAAACTTTAATTATCTCATATATTATATTAGGTTGTGTTGAAGATATAATAGATCGCTGAAAATATCATTATTTGTGACAACCAATAGAACTTAGACAGATGATTACTTCTATTTAATTTTTACTTTATCATACGCAGTATGTAAAGTATTGTAACCGTGCCAAAAATTTTGAGATTTTAGCGGAAATATGTCTTTTTGGGTCCCCTGAACATTTTTGACCAAGGTATGTGTTTGTGTTCCCGTTTTTGTGGCGATGATTCCGGAGAAACTACTAAAGGTATCGGGACGAAACTTCATATTTAGATGTTTCATAACCAAACTTAGAGCTTAAAAGCTTTCTGTTGAAAAGGGTCCAAATGAACTGGAGATTTATTCTTAGCATTTTTGAAATATTTTGCAAATAAGCCGCCATTTCTGGAATTTCTTCGAAATAGTTAAATAATAAATTAAAGATGACGAAATTCTGAATAATTTATGAATATGAAATTTGTTGGTACAATCAATAGTTTAGCTGCATGAGCAAATTCTATTTCATCGAGATCGGTCGTACTACATTAAAACTAGTAGCCAGGATATGTCAGAAATTTTGATTCTAATGACAGTAATGATACTAATGACAATGCTAATGTTTTGACAATAACTTCTGTCAATATAAGCTGCGTTCGGATATTGTATTACACTTTTTACACCCAATAACACGTGTACCGGGTGTCAACGGAGTACAATATCCGGACGCAGCCTTAATCGACATATCTGTCTAGTTCTACTAGTTTTATTTTAATGCAGGCAAGGCCGATCTCGATAAAATAGAATCTCATGCAGCTAAACTATTAATTTTATATATAGTATGATAAAGTCATGTGCCTGGCCACATCAGATTTTTTTTATCTAGAATGAGAATTCATTAACTGTTTTTATCGGACAATTTCCGTTTTATTTTCAATTATAATTCTCAATGTTAGATTTGTTTATTTATTTTGTATGATGATTATGTCTTTTTTTGTTGGAAATTTGGAATTTGAACCGCGTATTTTTTTAAAATGCTTGTTCTAAGCATTTTTCCTTTGTTGTGTTATTGTTAGCAGCATCATTTATGTGAACAAAGACATAACTGTTTTTTTTTTTCAACAATGTTAGCCAATTTATTTCTGATTGCAATGATGTTTAAATTGTTTGGCCATACATAGGAACATTTTTTGAGAAAACAACAACTGAAATTTGTAAAATATTCATAATTCTGGCTATCTAACGTAGATTTAGCGAATGGAAAATATGCCCAATACAGATTCAAAAGCCGTTAGGTTTTGGAGAATCTTTGATTACATAATGTACAAAATTGTGATTTTGGTTAATTTTGTGATTTCATAGAGCATGAACCCAATCAGCCGCTTTAAATTCACAAATACTTAAATAACAATTTTTGTTCTTTTGACCTGAACTTTTCCGAAAATGTTATAGGAAACTTTTTAGTCCAGATTTATCTTCAGCGCTAAGAAACCTATCAAACTGCACTTCCCATTCATAAAATTCACCCCAGTGTTATCAATATTTTACAATTTTTAATTGCCTTCTTCTAGAAAGTTTTTATATATAAAGGCGTAAAATTGCACTACAATCTTTTATAACTTTTATAACACCTATTACATCGTTCAATCTAGAACAAGCTTTTGGAGAAAAGAAATAAACCATCCTACTTAAAAAGCATAAGATAGCATTCCACGCCTGAGGTCTACTTTGCTAGTGATTCTTGTTTGTTTATTTCAATCGGATGGTTAACAATAGCGTTATGGACATTCCATCTTTATACAGCCTGTAGATGTTTAGTTGTCACATAGAGCTTACATTAGCTTTAGTTACTATTTATTCTACATTTTGTCTCTTTTGACTTTTTGTTTTGGGTTTGAACATATTTTTATTTATTTTAAACTTTTACTTTTACTTGTAATTTTTTATTATTTTAGATTATTTTCCTATTTTTCCTTCACTAAATTAAGGAAATTATTTCCATGGTTATTTATTTTCAAGAAATTTTTAATTTCATGATCTAAGCATTTGATCACTGACCCAATTGTCTGAACATTGTGTATCAGTTCCGGTTCAACCGACACAAATCAAGAAGTAAGTCCATCATTTTGTATTCTCCGCAAATTTCTCTGTAATATACAGGAAGTTATATTGTTTGTTCGTTATTCCTAGGACATAATTCACGTGCCAATGAGTAAGTCACAGCCCGATCCATTGTCTGCTGTTCCAATTACGGTACAAAAACGTTAACGCAGTTAATCTTCAGCTGATTAACTCACACTACACTAATTTCACTTGTTTACACCGATAACCATCTTATTATATAACGCACACAACACACGTCTTGGAGGTTTTTAGATCAGACAATAGGTAAGACAATATTAGTATTATTATATAGGAAATAATCTCTAGTATAATTAATATTTATTCACCAAAGTCTAACTTAAACAGTAAATCTTAAACTGTAACTGTTATATTAATTAATATGTATGACAGATATTAAATTAGTTTTGTTCAACCATTAGACAGATAATATTTTTTCAGATGACGCCAAAAGAACAGAGAAATTATTACTACAATAAACCGATAATCATACCTTATACGGTGGTGTATTAATTTGACTAATGATGATAATTTAATTCAAATCAGTAGTAAGATGTAATTGTCGACGGTATAGAAATTCCGCCGACAAATTTCTACGTAATAATTCTGTCTCGTTAATATAAATGCAAACGAAGCCAGTAATTTTATGCGATATTAATTCATCACATCGTCACGACAGACTTACGAGAAGATATAAATATCGTTTCGTCTTGGCATGTCGTCGATTAAAGATTATTACCACGGAATTTGCAGACTTTTATTTGATGTTATGTCATACGTCGAATAGCATACGGAAGCGCCTACTTGGCGCAGATGATTTTAAGGTAAAACGACGTCAGATGGTTAATAAATTGAACTGGCTCATAATGGTAAAGTGCATTATAAAATTTTAATTGATTCTTAATCTCGACTGGCTTACGCACATAAAAGGTATACGATTTGTACGTGATGACCGCAAATAATGTTATAAACAATTCACATTCTCTGCAAAGCGCGTTTTATTTTATTGTGTAAAGGTATGGTGATATTGTATAAGATATCATCCACGTTGTTTGTACCAGAATAAGTCACTAGTCAATAAAAATATACCTTTTCCTTATGAACAATAATCAGATTTCCATTTTTTGTTGTTGGACAATTAACAATTTTGTTGCTTGTATGACCATTAGATATTTAATATTCTAGCAGATCGAATATAGTACGATGTTTTATCTACCACTTATTAATCATATTTTTTAGAATTTATGTCCATAAATTTACTCTGGTGACAGTTTGGTGTTTCGTAGTATTAGAAAATCGAAAAATTTACCAAACATTCTGTAGATATTGTATAGATAATTAAATTAAATCCCTTTGTTCTTACTTTTGGGTCTATGTGCTGCTTGATGTAATTCAAGCTCTGTTGTCTATACTGATTTCAGCCAAAACCATCACAGATCCACGACCAAATCTATCTACTTCTTGTGTAGTAGTTGCTGCGTACCGTTCACGTCTATATACACGTACTCGGCCGTCTGTAAACAGTACAGGCGTCCAGTGACGAAGTTGCCAATCTCTGTGATCTAGAGCAAACCTCATTCGTGCTACTTTGTGATGCTGCGTAAGGCGTGGTGCGCGGACAGGTCTTCTTGTTTTCAAATTCGTTTCTTTTAATCTGTTTCTAAGAGTTTGATCGGAAATTTCTATTCCATGTAATCGTCTTAGGTCGTTTAGGAAGTCTCGTGCTGTGGCAGTACGCTGACGTAGAGAGGAAATGACAAGAAATCGGTCTTGATTTTGATCAGTTTTTCGATTTCGACCTTGTCCAGCTCTTCTTACATATTGGCCAGTCCCGAAACCGATTCCATAAACGCTGAATAACAGAAGGGGAAACTCAAAGGTCCCTGCCAACATGTCGAATAGAGTAGCCATGCTGAATAAGGGCGACAGCACGAGCAACTTGCACTCACTAAGATGCTTCATTTTATTTCGTTTCTAATCAACGAAAATTGACAACTGAATTCATTTGTCATCTTTAGTAGGCTTTCATACGTGAATTTAAAGCATACTTGACAAATTTTTCCATTTTATTTTGCGTTATTACTTTACAATTTTAAATGTAGCTTAGAAGTAACTGAGAGTTGTAGCATTGTTGTTGTTTTTTTTCAAAATGTTTTGCAAAATGTTACAAGGCATTTAATATGAAGTTATATTTTATTATGTATTATGTTCATGCAACGACAAAAGAGATAATAATTTCACATTTAATGCCTTCTAATGTTTTTAAACACGTTTTTCAAACAACATTTTTGCACATCTTTTAAAATAAAGATACTTTACTCTTAACAGATTTTTTATAGTTTTGTTAACACCCGCTACATGCAAGTAGATAATTACATTCTAATATTTTTATTTTACGTTTCATATAATTCCGAAGATTTTATTAAGAATAAAGTTTTCTTAATAATAAAAATTGTTCCCATTAGTGTCTAATTTTCTGCAGAAACAGTCAGTATACATGGTGTGCAACAGCCAAACTGAATAAATGCAATATGTTGGGATGCCTGATAACGGTATGCTACCGACCATTTTTGACGGACATAATTCTTCGTTTTATAAGTTCACTTCTTTAGAGCTAACTGAATACTGAATCATCAGTAACCCAAGAAACAAATTGTTTTCTAAATTGTGTGTTGTAAAAGTGTTGTCTATGATAAATTGGTAGTCAAACGCTTCCAATACAAAAGAAAATACAAAACCGCAAAAAAGTTAAGATTCGTAATTGTCGCAATGTTTTCATCATGTTGAACTGGCTTTTATTAATTTTTTCTATTTTAGGTATAAGAAAAACAAAACTATAATTTTTTTATTATTTACTTACGAAAATTAATCAAGATCAGTAAGAAAAATAGGAGATACAAACCCTGGTTCTTAGGAATCGATCTACAAACGAACAAAGAAATAATTTTAATCTCTTTTCACAGGCTGCATTTTCTATACTAGAAATGATTGCGAAAAGTTTAAATTTTAAAATTTCAAAACACCGCTGGTTCCTTATATTACCGTTATGTGTTCGACCAAATTTACCACACATTTCTAACATACACCCGGATCTTTAAATCACAAAACATAGACGCATCTACCATACTTACAGTCTATAAGTTGAAGTGCTTTTTGTCATAATTAATTTTCAAAGCAACAAACGCCAGCAATGGGTCAATTATGGGCATCACATTCTCAGATCCAATTATATTTCACCCGGTATGGTAACAAGAGTGCTCTATGTGAGTCTAGTAGTAATATGTCGTAACCTCGCACCTCATTGTCGCATCAATTATTGATGAAATTGTTTGTTTGGCATAATAGCAGTAGTAAGTAGTAGGTATAGAGATTTGCAAGGCGCCTGCAGAAATTGGAATTTAGAACGTGTTACCTTGTGGTGTCCATCCCGAACCACTACACGGGGAAAAGATGCTCTAATTATCCTTAAGGATGTCCTTGTTACAAAAGGAGTGCATTGTGCGCGCACGGCCCGTCATTCTACGGTAATTTATCTTGACTAAATGTAAATTATTAATATTTCGCAACGATACATGTGAGCCGCTAGTCGCTGCTCATATTCACTCACCTACGCGTCCTAATCTCTGTTCTGTACTCATCTCGCGATCTATGGGTTTGGTTGGTCATTATCCTCAAAGAATGGAGCAGGATGTCGAACATATTTCGTACATGCGTCGTGACTAGGGTATTAGAATGAGAGAAATACCGTTGCAAATTGGCATGTTATCAGGGTAGATGTGGTTTTAATTTAATTGAGATTTTTCTTTGGTTGCTTAATCTTAAAGCATATTGGTTGTATTTTGTTTGCAATAAATTTGTGCTACTTGATACAATTGGTAAGTTGTTTATACACAGTATATTATCCTATCAGTCTGACTATCAGATTGATATTTTATATCGATTCAAAACAACGCCCGTGTGAAACCAGGCAGGTTTCAAGTTCGAGATCGGTCGTACTGCTTTAAAACTAGTAGCCAGGATATGTCAGATTTTTTTATTCTAATGACAGTAGCTAGTGTCAAACACTAATGTTTTGAAAATACTACTGTCAATATAGGCTGCGTTCGGATATTGAACACCGTTACACTTTGTACACCCACTAATACGTAAGTGTCATTTGGACGGTGTACCCGGTGTCAACGGAGTACAATATCCGAACACAGCTTTAATCGAGATGTCTGTCTAGTTCTACTAGTTTTATTCCGATCTCGATCAAATAGAATCTCATGCAGCTAAACTATTAATTTTATATATATATAGTATGATAAAGTCATGTGCCTGGCCTCATCAGATTTCTTTTTGTTTATAACTTATTGGGTTTTGGATTACTTTTGTTGTACCTACTATGGTAACTGTAATTTTATGGCCTTAAACTATTGACAAAAACTGAGTTGAAATCGTTTTTTCAAATAGGCAACTTTGATAGACTTCTTTGCGCTGAACACAAATCCTGACTCAAAAATCTCCTCTATTACATATGCATGATTAAGTTTGTGCATTAAAAATATAAAATATACGTTAGAGTGATCTTTGTACCTTTGCTAATAATAAAAAAAATATCTGGTTCAATTCTGTCAAGTGTAGGTGGCGAATTCTGTGAATATCGATGTTTTTTAGTTGATCGCAAGAAGACTACGGATACAGCCATGAATAATCTTAAGATCCACCAGTTAGACTCGACAGAATTGAGCCGGATATCTTTGTATTATCGACAAAGGTTCCAAGTTCACTTTAACTTATAATTTGAACGGAAATACCTAATCATTTCGGTGTAAATCTGATTACAAAATTATGAAGTATATTTGGTTACCTACTCATTTCGAGGCCAACATTAAAATATAAACGCCACTAATATAAGCGCCATCAGTGCTTGAAGGACACTTCTAAAAAAAATCTCACTTTGAAGATTCTAGGAAATTGTGTTGAGCACTAGAAATCCGTAAAAATCACATTTTTTGTCATTTTGACGTTAACTTTTTCGAATACTTTAGGTGATATTTTTGAGTTCGGATGCGTGTGCTGCTCAAATAAAGGACAATACTAATAAATACATTTACAATATCCACATTTCCCAGAATTATGAATATTTTATAATTTTTAATTGTCTTGTTTTCGAAAATTTAACAAGAATCCTCTTTATTACTGGAGAGATTTAAAACATAAATAGGTACTTTTAAAAGTAAATAGATATATCTTTTTTAGTTTAAACTTAGTAGGGCTTCATACTTATTCATTCACATTATGAATCACTCAAACTATAAAATACAATAGATAAGTATTCGTATTAAGAACAAAAAGAAACAAAGATTTTTATAATAAATCTATCGAAGACAATTATTCATTCTATTCACCTAATCCATATTCTACAGTCACTAATATTTTACGATTTACAACTGTTTTTCTTGAATTCTCTTTGCAGTAGCCCCAAAACATTTGAGAATGGTTGAATTCAGAAAAAAAATCCTCTATTAAATTTGAGAGACAAAAACATGCCGTTCTATTAAAAAACAAAGTTAGTTGCTATAGCAAGTTATGTAAATTAAAAACAAAAGAAAAATGCTATAACTTCTACCAGTATTACCAAAAAAAAATGCATTAATTTTTTCGAAACACTTTTGTTAGAACACTAACACTGAAAAAGTTATAGCAATTTTTCCTAAACTTGTTTACATATCCAATTCCTTACCACCATCGAGAAAATTATATATGTTTATATAGTGTATATTTTTCTTATTTTTCAAAAGTGGAATGTTGTATCGATAAAGGATGAAGCGATAGTCTCTTTTATATCAGAACAGTGCTCATTGCTCAAAGATTCTATTAAAAGGACATTATATTAGGAGGCAAAAGTTCTTGTCTGTTCAAATCATAGTTAACCTTTTTTAATTTTCTTATTGATGTTACTTCTTACATTTGCAACTATGTATGATACGTTTCGATCTGACAGCTCGAAGTGCAACACCCTGTATGATGTGTCAATTACATACTGCATATTGTATGCAGTAAAGTGCATATAGAGTAAAGTATTTGAAAGTTTATTTGGCACCGCGCTATTTTTCAACCCGTCTGTACCAGCTACGTTTCCATTTACCGTTGGGATTCACGTAGTGCGCGCTGCACGAAATTTATATCATTTATATTAAATCGCTTTAAAAAATATTTAAAAATTATAATGCAATTTTTCCACAGTCGAATAAAATAAAATATGACGATTGATTACGTGCATATCCCGATATCGTGCTAATATTTGTTACTGAGATATTCGCGTCCATAAAAATCTTGTACGCAACATTTATTACACAAAAACTGAAGAAAGCAAAAACTCCAATCTATAGAAGAGGCTCTAAATGCAACCTGAACAAAAATTGAAAATTTGGTGGCAACCGGTTTAGGAGGGAAAAAAATGGAAAGACGAACGTAAATTTAAAAGTGTAAAAATCGGTAACCTTTGCTCATTTCCCTTGCGCTCGTGTTTACTCCGAGAGGCAAACAAATTTGACACTCATACAACTTATGTAGAAATGATTCAGGAGTTCAGGACTTTATTTCAATTTGTTCTGTACAGTAATTTTAGTTATGCGCCTTTAAACACAGGAGTCAATATTGTCGAAACGCGAGATGGCAGTTAGGGCGATTCTCTCGTGCTTTATCACATATGTATCTTGGTATATATGCAATATGCATTTCTATTTTGTAATTAATAATAAATATGCACCTTTATAGAAATCAGTATCTACATTTGGGTTCTTTAGCAATTGTTAATAGCACACATAAACCGCATATCTGCGTAAGGTATTTAAAATATTAATGAACCATTAGAGCACAATGCAAATGAACCTAACATTACCATCATCTCTATATGGATGCATGATGTGAAGTTACTATTAATTGCCTCCACAATTACCATTCATACATTATAAAATAAACTTATTCGCGAAGACCACACCTTCAGCATTAACTTTATCTACCGTCATTATCAATCTAACAAAGTTACACACTTCTGTGAATCTGCCGCGTTCTGTTTGTTGGTGGGCAGCTTCAGTTTCACTTACGTAACGTTTTTTTTATAAATTATATTATTGCGCACGCAAGGGAATTAACTTTAAATTATTGCCTCTGTGCTGGAATATCTTCAAATTCAATTGCGTAAAACTGGTAGAGCGAAGACTGGACATGATATGCAATTATTTTTTTGTGGTGTAAAAAGCGTAGTTTTCAATTAATTTTATCGTGTTGAGTTGAGTGTGTAATTTAGAGTGTTTAGGTGAATGACGATGAGAGAAAAGATTGTATATATTATGTTTGAATAATGGATCTTTGTAATTAAGTACTTTGTTTACGCTCACCGGTGAAAAAGCATGCACCTAAAATTTTGGAAAGATTAGATGCAAGTTTTCCAATTTTGAAAAATATTCAAATATTGAATCAGTCAATTGAGGATGGTTGCTGATTACGATGAAAAGGGTACATTTTTTGTTTTATCTTTTACAAAAATATGGATATTCGGATATTTACACCGCAAAATGCAGAGTATAGTCTCAAACTTTGACCTGAAAACACTAGGTTCTTCTAGTACAATAAGATTCAAGTTTTTTTTAAGTTGTCAAGTATTAAAAAGACAATAATTTATTCGCTTAAATTTGTTTGTCGTTACTGTACCTATCGACGTACAACTTAAAATGATCATCAAATTATAAGATTTAATAAGTGCTATTGTTTGTGTCTAAAGTTTGAACCTACTTTTAATGGAATAAAATTGGTTGCCACCTTCAAACTTGTCCGAAATTACCGGCAGACAATATTTTAGTTCCATTTAGGGATGGGATCCAGGCAAATAATGACCCTTTTCGGGCTCCCTGGATTATAAATCTAAATCCCGGGATCCTGAAAAAGTTATATCTAAATTATTTTCTTATTTTTTTGAAGTCCAGGCTATAACAGCACCCTTCCTGCTTAAATTAATTATCAAGCATAAATGTGCGTTTACACCAACATGTTGCTTTAATAGGAAGAACAGATTTTGCAAGAATTAGATATTATGCAATACGAAGGCAAACATGAACCTTTTCAGCTTTGCTTTTTGGTTACCAACAAAAAATATTATTGTCATTAATATTGTATTATATTATATTTAAAACAAAGAAAAAACCTAAACGTAAAAAATAAAAAACTAGTGGCGGACTTCTTTACCAGTATCTAATGATGTACTACAGAATATACAATTAGTAAATAGGTAATAAAATACATCAAAACAAAAAAAAATATTGAGAATAAGCATAAAATAAAGATACAAATTAATCCCGATATATTTAATGTAAAATGAAACCCAAATTGTACCAAAAATGATTTGCTATTAATCGTTGTTATCAATCGTTGTCAATTGCACGAACAATATTATTTCTTGTGCCGATTCTCAACTTTCTTCCAGTTTAAAGATTTTACCTTAAACTGAAAAACAAAATATTCAGGGTACGATGTTTCTCTGTAGTGGGTGCGTCAAAACCGTAGAGGATTTTCTATAAATTTGACAACGGTAGTAGGGTCATTTTTGACATTTCTGCATCGCAGAATTATCGCTTTATTCGCTTTTTTAGTTGATAATAAAATGACATAAAAAATCTATTTTTGTAGTAAGTACGTAGGCTTTCACGGCCAGAATCATTTAGAAAATAAATTGCTTCCGGGTTATGCCGTGAATACAGTATTCAGTTAGCTCTGAAAAAGCAAGCAACATGGTTCGCGAAACATCAGCGTTTACGAATCTTGGCACACGGCATAACCCGGAAGGAAATTATTTTCTAATTTTATAATTAGGTTTGGGCTATTTGAACTATATTTGACAAAACCGAAAGACGTACAAGTAATACTATTTTTTTATGACAAGAAATTGAATATTTAATATTCTAAAAAGTTGCACTGAATATTTCATCAATTTTCAACAATAAATAACAACTTAAATAAATAAATAAAATAACTTTATTGTATGTAAAATACAAAGGGTAAGTACAACACCGAAGTGATATAAAGTACTACCAAACGAAATGACAAGGAAACAGTATAAAAAATGAATTCGAAGAAAATTAAAAAACATCGAAATAAAATTTCAAAATAAATATCTCAAAAAATATCTTCGCACACAATCACGCCCGATAAAAGCGCCTTCTTCAAAGGTTCGATGGTGGATTCTCGGCTGCGGAAGCCGATGGTGCTGAGGGTATTGTTTACAACAAAGGCAGCGAGATAGGAGAAAGACCTCCTGAAGAACGCTGCCCTGTGTTCTGGAACCGTCGCTGTCGTGGCAACCCGACGAAGCTCTCGGGCATGTGCTTCAATCCGCAACTTCTTTACTATATAGAAAACGCCTAGAACTTGTAACTTGAACTTGTAGAAAATGTAAACAGTTAGTCTACTTGCATAATAAACATCCATGATGTATGAATTCTAAAGTTATCCAATTTTATCTTAACGTAGAAAACAAAAATTCGTCAAAATATTTTATTGGCATTAATATGAAAAATTTAAAATTTGACTCCATCAAACAATTTCTTTTGCCGTGACTATTCTTAAGTTTAAATCTTCTTTATTATTGATGTGAATGCGCACACTTTGACACTTTTTACCATTTAAACCGACAATTCTTGTTTTCTACTTTTAGGGTAAAATTTGAAAACGTTGACCAAGTTTCGGGGTAAAAGATATTGGGCAACCAAGTATGTTTTAGGCGTTTCTTACTTACTATATTTCTTAACTTTTGTCATCCTAGGCGTTTTGATTTTGATTCGGCAAGAGCCCGGGATCCCGGGCTCCCGGGTTACAAAATATCTAATCCCGAAATCCCGGGATCAGTATATTGTCTGGGATTGGAAGCCCTAATGGGAGTGAATGGTACTTTCTAAAAGTACCAATTTTGTAAGGTTTTATTTGTTTTTTTCTAGTTTAGTTTCTAGAACATCGGGTTCATGCGCTATAGCTTGATAACGGTACAAGAAACTGACTTTTCTGAAACTCTGAAACTCCCTTTTTCAATTTCGCCACAATGTATCTCTTAATACCTTCATATAATTCTGCTAGCAGACTAAACAAATTAATTGTGCTATCACCGGTAAGTTGATCATTTTCAGTTTTATACTGCTTGTTATTTTTCATAAATACACCAAAATCCTTGTGTTCTTTAATTAATATCAAGAAATCCATATTGTGGTCAAGCAGAACTTATTTTTACTTCAAATAACTGTTAGTTATTTCGTACCTATTTTGTATCAGATTTTTCTGTATCTTTGAGGATTATATATCTTTAAGAAAACCTTTTTTTTTATCTAAAAGTCCATATACCGTTAGGTGTTTTAAACTGACTTATTAAAACAATCCATATACCATTTAAAGTAATAGTAATAACAATTTTACGACGCGATTTTATTATATCGTATCGATCGTATGCAACAATTATCACAGTTTCATCTGTTTTTCCTGTTACACATACACATTTAAAATGCCATTCGACTTGCGTCATCCACTGATCGACATTTCGTGCGATGTATTCCGTCTCAAACAGACAAAGATTGCCCTTGCATCTTTCGCATTACACACTATTACAATATCATGACAAAAAAGCTCACCTTTCCTCGACCAACCTTGATATTTTCGGCCTATAGATCACCAACCAATTGAGAAGTTTACCAGTACAATAATTAGAGCAAATTAAATACTTCCAAGGAATGATTTAATTACCTAAATAATGAATTAATGGCATATTACAGAATATAACTAATGGTCAAAGTTAAACTACATTGTATAACGCCAATTAATGTCTGTTTTATAAGACGTTTAAGTTTGAAAAATAATAAACTGTAATGGTTATTTGTACTTATGTAAGGTATGATCACAGGCATCATGAGTCATTAGGCGTAATTATTTAATTTTTGGTGAATGTGGCACATTCCCGTGTGAAAGGTGCATAGGGAATTTTTGTTTCAATACAATGTCTTTGATTGTTTTTACTTTTTCGTTAAACAATACGTTTTTTATTAGCAATGAAAACTCCTACGCAAGGATTCTAGTACAGGATAGTGGTTCATTATTTTGTGCTCGTAAAATGTGGCAAGGCTACGCGGAATAACTGTTGTTAATTGTAAGCTAAAATGCCACCGGATATGTTGTAATCTTTTTTTTCTCTTTCCCGTTTTTTCAATTCTGTGTACCAAAGAATTAGACGAATGAGTAATTCTAGCTTAATGTTATTATTGAAACTATTATATTCATGAAATTAGTAAGTTTTTTTTTATTATGGAACTTGTGCGTCGAGCATTGTTAAGAAGAATTATTTTTAAAGTATTTTTACGAGTCAACGTCTAGGGAATTAAGTACCATATTTCAAGAAATTTGTGATTCGCGGTTCACTGAATATGAAAAAGCTAGATGAATTAAAAATGAGTATTGTTTTCTTATGCTTATAATATCTGCTATGACGAACAGGCATTCCATCTTTTCTTGTCTTTTGAAGTAGAAGCATCAACAAATCTTAATTTAGCAGATTGTGTCAAGTTTGCGAAAGGAAAATATGGGTCTTAATAAGAAATGCATACACAATATTTCTATATACAGGGTGTTCCTAAATATCATGTAAATACGAAAACGTTTCGTTTCCGATCTACAGGGTGTTGAAATTTCAAGATTTTTTTAGTTTTTTCTCTATAGCTCTTGTAGTTTTTGAGATATTTAGCTCTAATTTGGAATATGGGTTACGCTGTGGGACTTACATCATTGGGCATACCAAATGGTTTTAAGAATCTACAAGGAGATATTTTTTCAGGGGTCATGCCACCTTTTCTCCCCATGAACTCTTTTTCGGTGCGCCGCTGGTGGATTCTAAAATACAAAATGCATTTTTTGTTTTATTCTAAAGCATTTTAATCTTTTGGAGTTTTTTCGTATTTACCACCGTTATCGAGAAAAAAAAATAAAAGCTTTTCTGTGTTTCGGTAGATGAAATTAAATTTTTTTAATTAATTGGTCTTGTATGCCTTGGCTTGATTTAGATAACCTTTTGTTTGTATTTATTTTGACATTTTATTCGTCACTAACTGTTAAAAATTAAAACTAGGATACAAGAGCTATAATGAAAAACCTGAAAAAATCTTGAAATTTCAACACCCTGTAGATCGGCAACGAAGCGTTTGCGGACCTATGTTTATATGAATTTTTTGTCATTAAATAAGCCAAAGAATTACCCCTTTTCGTATTTACATGATATTTAGGAACAGCCTGTATAGATATAGGAGACATTTTTAATGCGTAATTAGATAAATTGAAATAATACTCAATTCAAAATACGAATTTTAACTCACTTATGATGTCGTCGATGTTATTTTTAAAATCCAACCCCATATTTTTCTAACTGATTTAGATATATTGTTTAATTGTCTTATTTTTCGCAACGGCCAAATCTTATTGCAACAAAAATACTTCTTAATTCTACCGGAAGCATTTTATGACCTTAGATAAGAAAATCTTAGCGAATACGATAATTTAAAATTCTGAAATATGGCTTATTCAGAATTGAATAAGAATAATCATTTCGAATAGAAAAAAAAGTTAAATCAAAATATTAAAAAGCGCGATTTTAGAATTTGTTACAAATTTATTTATACATTGTACTTTCATCTGAACTGTCTTTTCCCGATAATTTGTTGATGCAATTTCATTAAGTTTGTGTCCTACCATGACGACGATTAACAGATCTTTATCATCATCAATAATGTCATAAAAAAAGAAGGATGAAGAATAGAAATTAAATTGTATATAAATAATAATGTGTGTTTTAATAATAAAAAATCTAGGATTTTTTTGAGATAGCAAACCGTTTCAAAGATGTCATGTTTCAATAGTTTGGGAGCTCACGTATAGTAGGATTTTGAGTTTAAAAATATATTTACACGAAAAAAAGCAACAATTCGTAATATAAATTTTTCTGAAAATAGTTGGGGCTTATTCCTGGAATTATCTGCCATATCTGTACAGTCTGTACATAGCAAAATAGCATTTATTATCTCATGGTGGATTTTTTTTAAGAAGCTCCGGAAACCAAATATAAAGATTTGGAATTTAGAAAAGGTCCATGATGCAAAGGGTAAATGTAGAATGTACAAAAAGAAAGAAAACGCCTCTTAGCTTTGCAAATTAGTTTAATTTACATTGGTACCGGTTTCGGCAATGCTGCCATCTTCAGCCAAAATATACAGAACAAAATATAAAGATACTAAAACATCTAGGCTTTGCCACATCAGAAAAATTTCTCAAAAACTTACTGATTGGGAGTTATTATACAAGCTTTTCATGACTACTCTAAAATGTTCATCAATTTATTATATAAAGTTACTAAAACATCTAGGCTTTGCCACATGAGAAAAATTTCTCAAATACTTACAAGTTCGGGACTTATTATACAAGCTTTTCATGACTACTCTAAAATGTTCATCAATTTATTATACTGACTTATATACTTTTTATATACTATAGTATTCAAAAGAAGTGTTTTTATTTTAAGGGTAATAGACCCTGATAACTGTTACAAAAAAAATAATATTTTGTGCATTGTTTATCTCGCACCAGTTTAAAGTAAGTAAATAACTAACGAAATCACCGACTAAGAAGTCCAAAGTTTTCTTTATTTATTTCTTGGTTGTTATTTTTTTTACTATAATGTTAAGCAACGTTGCCAACTAAAGAAAAAAATTGTTGAGATTACTTTTAGGTGCATAACAGAAAAAAACATATGTCAAGCAATTATTTAATCTTGTGTGTGCGATGTATCAAAAGATTTTTGTTCCTCATATCAAGTTTTATTGACATTTAAAATTAATCAAATGTATGGAAAATGATATAGTCGTTATTTTTAGATATATTTAAGTCACTTATTTCGAATACATCCTGTACATTTATCATTTTTTTTTTCGTCAAAAAGTTTTTTAAAAAAAACAAGAACTGATTACAAGATCTAATTATTATTAAAAAATCATTTGCAAAACCGCCACTTTTTTTGGAAAGGCTTTACAATCATTAAAATTAAATTTATTTCAGCATTCTAGATTCAACACTCTTAGATATAACAAAATTTCTGTCCAAATTCCTTGGCATTTATTAAATTATCTGGCCACAATAATTTTGCTAGGATGTGTTTTAATTTTAATAAATATCAGTTTTCCCAGCATTCTGATGACCATTGTTTCATAATTTCAATACACAACTGCACGATTTTTAAAAGTCATTTGTCCTACCGCAGGGTTCAAAGTGCGGACCACTGCCATTTCACCTATTGACGAATAACTCACGATACAAATCACTTGACCATCAGATAATTTCGAATCAAGGAGCTCCGTGATTAAATTGAACTCTTTCATGAGTTTATGAGCTATAATTACAGAGTAGAACCGAAAGTTTGACTAGACAGACGTATCAATTTTGGTAATAACGTTCTGGAAATCGGCAATATTGGCACAGATGCACGTGTTCGCGATTAACAAACACGCCGACGGTTGGTCCTTCGATAGACGGTAATACAGTTCCCTATTATTGCGACAAGTACATACCGCTCTGAATACTCTTTGTTACACAAATTACTAAATTATCTAGTATGGTGGGTACGGTGATTGTTACTCACCGTTTTTGCGCAAGACTTTCTTAGAATTAAGATTATATCTTCTCTTGTTAATAACACACGCAACAATATACGATATTCTTCAAAAAACTATAAGGAATTTACTGCATTGTTAGCTAAAAAAAAGTTGTTATAATGGTGCAATTCTAAAAAAAGTTCTTCATGAAAGAACTCAGTTTTTAAGTCTACCAAAATCGAATCAAAATGATGTAAACTGTTTGCAGATGTATCGCCAATTATTTTGCAATTTCTCGTGTGTTTTTTTTTGTCTATCGTGATGTATTTATGGTAGCCAGTTATAAGTACGTAAGAAGCAAGCTGTGTGCATGCAAGGTTCATTTCCGCATTTGCCTGGTCACAGCATAGGTCAAATGTTAAGCATGTTTGCCTAATGTAAATGGATTTCTTTGGTATACTCAACTATATATTGCTGTGGTAAATCTAGCAAAATTACCTTAGCAGTCTCTTTGGTCAGTTTATGCAAATTGTATGGTACGTTACAGCGTTGTTGTGAATACCAGGACAAGTGTTTGTATTTTAATTTGCTTCTGTAGCTAATAAATAATGTAAGATTAAGCGATTTTATGAAATTATTCAAAAAGATAAGATATTTTGTATAGAGATGAATGGAGCTCTATGGATTCATAATCGTTTAGTTAATTAAAAACACTTAAAAAGATAAATAAAATGTGCAATTTTAAGAGGAGAGATCAATGATAAGTAAGACGACAAAAGACATCAATGATAGGTGAGACGACCAACCTACGCGAGATAATTTATACGTTTGTTCATCACTTAAAATAATTATCTAGGTATGTACTCATATTAATTGTGAGCATTATGGATATTGCTTCGGCAATACTAGCATATTAACAACGTGTATTTACAGCTACTGGTGTAATAATTTATTATCGTTCCACGTTCTTATGGTGCTTCGTGGAAACCTAGTAGCTTTGTGTTAATGATCATTGCATGCATAGTAGAGAGCTAATGGAGTAATTTATTTTGTTTCATCAGATGTTATTTTCGTGCTTAATCTCCCTATGCTTGTTTGTTAGATACACAATATAACACATATTATACTAAAAATGCTTACTGATTAATATTTGAAATTCTTTTGAAATCTTCTAATCATTAATCTCTCTAATCTCCATGGTAAGGCCGGTTCAACCTAACTTCAGAACTGTTCTGGTGGTCCCCTATTGGTCCAATTATTGTATAGTGCTCGTGTGGGTTAATTATTGAATAATGATAGCATCTTATAAGATGACAACAATCTGAATAAGTATTCTATTGCGGCATTGCTCCATATTTATTATACCCAGGCCCAATTTTAAACAATTGCTGCTCAATATAGACGTATAATTGGAGGACCGGTAATATCGTGATTTCAGGAATAACATTTTAATTATGTATTTTTGAGAAATGCCGCTGTTTCACTGTAGTTTCACTGTACGTCAATGTAATATTTGAAAAAAATCCAATATATGAAAAGAAATAAAACCACGCCTTTCAAGTATCGACGGCGTATTTTCCCCAATTTATCCATCCATGTTCGAGGCTAGACAGTGTGGCCATCTACGATGTTCTCGAGAACTAGACGTCATTACACGAAGATAGTAATGGGTCTATCTCTATCTACCATATTCCACAAAATAACTTATGTAACTCGCTAAAATTCACATTTTTATTTACTGGACTGATTTCGAGAGTTCTAACCTACAAATCTGAAAATATGGAAAACATGGGAACACCGCATGAAGAAGTATTCCAACCGAAATTAAGAGATTACATAAAAATTGTACTATTATATCAGACATCTATCAGGTTTGTGCCTGAAGAAGTATAGTACATATTAGTTTATTAAAAACCCCATGCCAATTGTTAGGTTAGCTAGCGGAATATACATACAAACAGAGTTGTTTTATCCATTCTACAACCAGAGAATTCAAGCTCCAACTATGGTATGATGCAGAAGCTCATTACTGGTTTTGTAATTGGATTCAAATTACATTACGGAAAAACAAAATAGCTTACGTACTATTTTGTTGATCGAAGAGGATTTCTAGACAAGAGATGTGATTACTAATTTTCCTAATTTCCATGAACTGGCTATAAAATCACCGAGGTATGCTGAAGATTACAAATTATTTGGTAATCAAATTTCAATAAAAGTTCTTGGTAATATCTTGGTAATATAGAAGACGTCTCTATAATATTATTATAGGAGAAATGTTGTATAATGGGATACACTCGACTTCTCAACCACTGACTTAAGGTATTTTTGTACTCAAGTGCAAAGTGTATGGAGCATTTACGTTTAAGATGGGCTTCGAAATGTGCAGGAAACCAAATATACTTCATAATTTTATTATCATACTGACGCCGAAATGATTAGGTATTTCCGTTCAAATTATACGTTAAAGTGAACTTAGAACCTTTGCCGATAGTAGGTACAAAAAATGTCCGGCTCAATTCTGTCGAGTCTAGGTGACGGATTTTAAGATTATTGGTGGCTATGTCGTAGTCTTCTTGCGATCAACAAAAACCACCGATATTCACTTGACAGAAATGAGCCAGGCATTTTTACTTTATCATACGCAGTATGTAAAGTATTGTGATCGTGCCAAAAAAAAATTTGAGATTTTAGCGGAAATATGTCTTTTTGGGTCCCCTCAACATTTTTGACCTAAGTACAAAAAAATGTCTGTGTGTGTGTGTATGTGTGTGTGTGTGTGTGTACCCGTTTTTGTGGCCACGTTTCCGGAGAAACTACTAAAGGTATCGGGACGAAACTTCATATTTAGAAGTTTCATAACCAAACTTAGAGCTGAAAAGCTTTCTGTTGAAAAGGGTCTGTTGAACTGAGCCGCTATTTGTGTAATGTCGTCAAAATAGTTAAATAATAAATTAAAGGAGAGGAAGTTTTCTATAATTTATGTATATGAAATTTTTTGGTAGAATTTATAGTTTAGCTGCATGTGCAAATTCTATTTCATCGAGATCGGTCGTACTGCATTAAAACTAGTAGCCAGGATATGTCAGATTTTTTTATTCTAATGACAGTAGCTAGTGTTAAACGCTAATGTTTTGAAAATACTACTGTCAATATAGGCTGCGTTCGGATATTGAACACCGTTACACTTTTTACACCCAATAACACGTAAGTGTCATTTGGACGGTGTACCCGGTGTCAACGGAGTACAATATCCGAACGCAGCTTTAATCGAGATATCTGTCTAGTTCTACTAGTTTTATTTTAATGCAGACATAGCCGATCTCGATCAAATAGAATCTCATGCAGCAAAACTATTAATTTTATATATAGTATGATAAAGTCATGTGCCTGGACACATCAGATTTTTTTTTATTATTAGCAAAGGTACAATGTTCACTCTAACGTATATTCTTAATGCACAAACGTGCATATGTAATAGCCGATTGAAAATTATAACCGCATTTCCAATTTAAACGCCACATTAAGACAACAAACCGCAGATACTATTGGAATTAGCCCAGAAGAATCGAACAAGCATTACGACCCATATGTGTGTGGAATAATGATAATGAATGATGATAGTGAGGATCAACATTTTTGTGATTTTGCGATGATATAATATAATATTAAAAAGCTTATGTTCTCTAATCGTCTTTTATAAATAATATACGCATTACAAATTGGTAAATAAAGAATAATTTATTAAGTGTTATGTTTTTCTAAACCGTTATCAGATTCCTGTGCAGATGTTGATGTTGTACATATGTATGTAATATGTATACTTGTGTGTTTTCCATTTATTAGTATCGGCTGAGAAATGAGTGCATAATCTATCGTACCAAGAGAAAGTGATCTGTGACCAAATGAATTGGTACGGGTTTTGCGATAGATTACACGTATTTCTTCACAAACACAATGCTACATATTTTATGTATAAATGTATATGGGCACATAACCTCACTTCTCTTTCAAATTTTCCGAACATATTCATAGTACGTGTGCCACCGGCTTTGTTTTTGCAGATATCACTTCATAAACAGTAAGCAAATGTTGAAATTATATAAATATATGCTATACTGTGACAATTTATCACAGTAATTTTTAGAGTTACCATGTTATGTTGGTAAGCATTGGAAAGAATCACTAAACTCAACTCGGCTTGCCATTGGCCCAAATGTAAAGCTTTGTGATTGGCACAGCCAGATTACGTGTGCAAAAACAAATTGAAACAGCGTTAAAAGATGTTAGGTATAATGTTGACCGCACGTCGGCGAAGTCTGTCTTGTTCCGAAGTAGCTTTAGCGAAAACGTCGACATACCCACGCAAAAACTAATTCTGGACTGATTTTCCAAACTCATCAAAAACAATCAAGCCGTTGTCGATCGCCTGCTGGACTCCCCTCTTAAACAAAATATGTATCTATCTAGAAATTGCGTACTATTAAAAATTTTGAGCAGTGGAAATCAGTGAGACCAAATGTGCTAACACATCAATTTGTTACTGTCATACACGATAAAATGTACGCGTTGAACTCATATTTTATAGTTAACCAATACATACACCATACTTGGTAAGAGTAATTAATAAACTAACTGACGTTTGGATGTCTATGTGTTTTCAGTTGGGTTATATTAAGCAACACAATCCAAAATAAATCGACACGACATGAAGGCAACACGTATAAATACCGCTACAATTCTTCACGTTCATCTAAGAACTCTACCGGAATTTACCACCCACGTCAACGTGAATAAATAATTTATTAGCTGCTTGTAATAGAATGTGGTACACGGTGGATCTATTATGTATCTGTTGGTCACGAATTGCTCCCAAATCGATTTTAGTCGTGTTCATCTTGTATACCTCCGATTAATTCGATCTTTTCGTTTGATAATTCCGTCATGCACCAGGAAGTTATGTACATATTATTGCATTTTACCATACACAAAAAAAAACCTGAAATTAATATTCATGTTAAAACGAACTTTCGGCGTTTAACACGAAAGAGTTTATTTCATATATACAAAAAATCGGTTATAATGACATGTTTCATAACGTGGTTTATGGATACTTTCTTCACTGCAATAATATTACACTTATTTACAAAGCGGGTAAATTATGCAGTGCGAAATTGTGGAAAATTAGGTATAATTTTACGACGATCAAATCAAAATCAGAAGAAATGAGCGGCATTCTCCACGCTTCTCGCGGAAAAAGAACAAAAGTAGCACGTTCTTCGTCACGTTCGCGTATAATTTTGCAAAAGGGTTCTGACCTCTTTCTTTGCATGCGCAACGCAATGACAGATCAAGTATCTTTCCCTGTATTATTGCTAGCAGTGAGAGTATATATTTGAACGTCAGAGTTTTCGTCATAGAAAAGACCGTGATGAAATTCAGACATTTTTAGGTGCAATGTTGTAGTAGCTCTAATTAATTTTTTTAAATTAATACTGTAGTCAATGATCTTCAAAACAAAAAAGATTTTGTGTAAATACTTGGGGTGCATTTTATGGGATTTTTCCAAAACTAATAGTTTTAATTGAATGCTACTGTTTTTCTTATATAAAATCTGTGGCTCTGAGGAACAAGGGCTTAAGTGCAAATTGTTGACAAATGAGTTTTTAGGCCTATCTTACTAAACTAAATGTTCCTTTGTTTCAACAAAAAATGAGATGAATATACCCAGGGCCACCCTAACCACAGGACTAAATGGGCTATAGCCCTGGGACGCCAACTTTTTGGGGGTGGCAATTTTTATTGGTGTTATATTTTATGTTATTATTAGTTATTTTGATATTAGTTGATTTTATTATAAATCTTTTCATGACAAAATCAACCTGCTATGTCTGCTCTTAGAATTTCCCAAGTTACTTAAATATGGAGTTTTCTATGATGTGCCAGCCTAGGTTTGCCATATTTTATTTATCAAAATATATGAGACATCTAGTAAACATGTATGAGATCATGAAAAAATATATGAGATACTGATCTACTTTATCATGGTTTCATTGTTGTTCATTGTTAATAATGATAACTGCATCTTTTGCTTTAGCTATGTTTGCAATAGGAATTGAACCTTCAGCACACTACTTAGAATCGTTGTAAATGATTGAAATATATTGTGAACAAGCTTTCAGGATTTCAGGTAGACCTACAAAGTTTAAGGTTTACTATGAGATCTTTTTGAGGTTTCTAGAACATTGGGCTCAGGTTTTTGACATTTTTATCTCACTTTTTTCAACAATCTTACGGGAGAGTCCGTGTTCGTACACAGTGCAACTAATTTTATCCAAAACGCATTTTCATATTCTATTCGGAATATCCATGTTCCCAAGAGTTAAAAATCAACGTGTTCGAGAATTTTGTACAATAACTAACCCTCATTTAGTTTTTCTCATATTTTCAGACTTTACGCGCTCAATGTCTACATACCATAAATACGAAAATAACAACTGCCACTAAAATGTTGAACAGTGTCGTCCTAATATTTAAATGGCTTAAATCCAAAACAATAACATTTACAGTAGAGAAAAAGCGGTTCCGATTTGTATAGAACCAGACGGAGACCAGCTGCTTTACTTATTAGGGATGTAAAGATGTACTATATATACTATAAATTATTATGATACTTATTGCCTCCTTTAATCGAAGAAAAATTTGCTTATCGAATTATGTAACACAAAAGCTATGTTGGCAAAATTTGAGTATTTGGACTATTTTCGCACAAACTAGGCTGACAATTTATATGGAAGAACGGTTTAAAAGCCAATATATTCCCAGGAATTCACAGGAACTGCTGATTTATGTTTTTCGAAGATTATTTTATATTTGATGGCAAATCTAATCAAATGTTTCAACATAAAGCTTTTGGTAATTTTTCAAAGATAATAAATAATTGACTCAAAAATTGCGTCTACATTTCCTAGCGTGGCCACACTACGCACTGCGCATGTTTAGTAATGCTACTATAAATTATTTAGGGCAGAGCAAATTAAATTATTTGAGTAGTTTATTTCTATAGTGACCTATTTAATAACTTAAATTCGTGTGATATCAATTTGTAAAGGAAAAAGCACGGACAACAAATTATAAGTTACTTTAGTTCTTGTTTACTATAAACGTTGGTTTTTTCATTTCGTATTTTTTTTTCGAATTTTGTATAAATATTATGTTTTTGTTTAGTATAATGATAAGGAATTGGCTTTTTCTGGTTCTGACACTTTTGAATAACTTTCTCGGTCACCCCGCATCCGTTAGCTATCTCGTGTATTTTCTTATGAAGAGGGGCGCATTAATTTTAGTAGCCCACGGCCGTCGAATATCTTAGGACGGCCCTGAATATACCCCTTGTTAGTAAAAAGATGTATGTAAAAAGACCGAAGTGTGTTGGTCAGAATGGATATAATATCCTATGTTTATTTTAGGACTATTTTCAACGTTCTACCTAAAAAATTAACGTATATTGTAGTAAATGGGAAATAGAAATATAAAATGATCTTATGCCTTTTTTGTTTTTCTTGTTTTTGTTTCTGTTTCGTACAAATAGTTTCGGAAAAATGTTATACGAATTTGCTTTTTAAAACAAAGATGGATATCATTTTTAAAATTTATTTCTTGTTATTTTATATAATAATAAGTTTCCTTTACTTTTGCGTTTTTTTTCTTTCAATTTTCTTTAGACATTTAAAATGATTGGCAGTAAGTGTAAAACTACGTATAAAATTTTCCTTAAATAAAAATGTGGTTCTAGCAAGTAAACTTAATTTTTATTATGAATGCCATACAGAATCAAAATATTAATAAAGGTATGAAAAAGGGTCCAACTAATGTTTTACTTGGCAATCGATCTTTAGTAGGGCCTAAATATTTCAATGAATATGTCATACAATAGGGCCTATGTAACTTGTGTAACCCAATGTGCAGAGGCGTGTAGCTAAAATATTTGAACCGTATACAAAATATACACGTTTCTCGATCAAAATTTTATACAATTCGGACAAGAAACAACAAAAATTGTATTTTCAATTTTCTTACAAATCCTCAATTACCTTGAAACTTGTTTTTTTTGCAGATATGCCGTTGTTCATCCAAGCCACAGCTTAAAAATACGTTGTAACGTGGTTTTTCTTGTTTTTTTTTTGAAATATCCGGCACGGGTGGAGAAAGGAAATAAAATATGAATGATTGAGCATGAAATTTGATTCAAACTACTTACTTCTTAATATTTTTCTTTCTTTAAATGTCGATTTCTTTCTTCACGTGAAGATTATCCATATTAATTCCACGATCAAGAAATGCAATGTGACCAAACATATCACATATCACTGTCGAAAATATCACACACAAAAGTCGAAATATTGGTACCTTACTACTTAAAGGTCATGACGTCACAGGACACCTATGTTTTGGGTACAATGATAGTAATAATATAGCAATAATAGTACAATGATAAGTCCCGATGACATTGTAAAATATGTGATCCAACTTCCTAATTTATTGTTCCAAATATGAACAGAATCTGTTGATAAGCGCATTTGAGTAACAAAAAAATCTGATGTGGCCAGACACATGACTTTATCATACTATACCACAGAGTACCATACAGACAGCAGTGTCAAACTGTGTCAAACTCTGATGGTTGGACAATACTGTCAATAGAATCAAAATATTTGTCAAATCCTTGCTATCTCGTTTTCGTGCGATTTCGATGAAATAGAATTTGCTCATGCAACTAAACTATTAATTATACCAAAAAATGTCATAGACATAAATTATACAAAATTTTCTCTACTTTAATTTATTATTTAACTATTTTGACGAGAATTACGCCAGAAATGGAGGCTCATTTGCAAAATCGTTTAAAAATGCTAAGAGTAAGTTTTTCCGGAATCGTCACCACAAAAATGGGTACACACATATACATTCTTTTGCATTTCTGATAGGTACAAATATAACAAATTTCTATTTTTTTCTATGTCCACTACGAGTACAAATTGAGTAGGTACAAATTGTCTTGACTTTCTTGAAAAATATGTGTCGACCATAATAGACAACTAAAACACCTCTCTTGTGCATTGTTCCAGTTAGTTTAAGCCTCCATTATGACGCCACCAAGTGCATTCTAAATTCCCCATAGACACAATACCGTCTGTCTTCTGTCGCCGTTTCTATCCATCGACTCGCATCGCGTATACCCATACACCAACCCATGGTTCAAGGCCACCATTTTGTAACATTGAATAATACCCATGTAACTAACCTATACTCGAATACACGACATTTATTGTTATTACCGTACATAATTCAGCGATGGCATAGAACCGATATCGTTTAATGTAAATTTCACGCTCTGCAAAAATGAGAGCGTCCATGAACTGGAGCTAAAATAGCTTCGAAGAGATATGCGCACTTTTCGAAGAAAGTAAGAGTTGATGGTATGAAGTAATTTTAAGACGAACTGCTTAAGCTAATTGAGGATATTCTTCGGATTATTACTGATTATGAAGTGGTCTTATCTGCTGTGAAGTGGTCTGATGATTATACTTGCGAATTGTTGCAATGTTCTGGTTAAATTATGTACTTGTTAGGCGTATCTTCCTTTCTCCTTTGCGATTCTTCACGACATCTCATGTCGATCTGTACGCTCTTACGCAAGTCAAGTGGTGCATTTCGCGCTCAGAACTGGATAAATAACTGGTTTGCTAATCGTGACGCTGCGCTTAAATTCCGGATATTATCGGAGTGAATAGTTTCCTCATGAAGATGATATGGAGGAGGATTAAGTGTTTTTGAAATACCTCAAAATTGTGACTTGAAAAACACTACGATGGTTTCGAAATCGTCAAATGTGATAATATTGATACCCTCGAGTGTAGTTTAGGAAAAAACTTTAAAAACTAGATTTTAGTTTGAAATTGTTTGACGATCGGTTGGTAGTTGTTTTTCCCGTAAAAATGACAAAATTAAGAACATAGAGCCAAGCAAGATTGACGAACTGGGATTTGTGCTGTATGTTTGTTTGTTTTGGTTATTTTTAAATCGTTATCTTTGTCACTGTATTACAGTTATGATGGCCATTATATGGCAATTGTTAAAAAAGTGAATGCCAATATATCGGCAGGTTTTTACATATTTCATTTGCCAAAAAGTCGAGAATCGAAAATAAATGACATTACTGGCGAACACCAAAATATATTAAGCAAATAACAATTGATTCTAGCATGATTTTTTTGTAGAATCTGAATATGAAGTCAGGACTTCTGCATACCGTGTTTTGGTGCTTGTTTACCTCAAGAACTGGAGCCAATTTATCATTAAAATCAACATAAATTTTTGTTCATGTTTATTATGTCAAAATAAATTATATGCATCTTAGTTCATAATGGAGCTGGTCCTAATCAAAATGTGAGTTTAACTGGGTTGCCTAGTTTCTTGAATCTTGATCGGACAATAATGAGCGTGATTAAAAAATTGCCAGACCTTAATTGTCTACAATAAAATGTCTATGAGTATGACTACGTAAGAATAGGTATTTTCATGTTATACCTACGTCTGAAAATAATCATCGTCCCAACTATTGGAAAATAATGTTTTCATATTTTATACTTAATTAATTGTTACTTTATCATACGTAGTATGTAAAGTATAGTAACCGTGCCAAAAAAAGAAATTGAGATTTTAGCGGAAATATGTCTTTTTGGGTCCCCTGAACATTTTTTGCCAAAAACAAAAAAATGTCTGTGTGTGTGTGTTGTGTGTATGCATGTGTGTGTGTGTGTGTACCCGTTTTTTTGTGGCGACGATTCCGGCGAAACTACTAAAAGTATCTGGACGACACTTCATGTTTAGAAGTTTCATAACCAAACTTAGAGTTGAAAAGCTTTCTGTTGAAGAGGGTCCAAAGGAACTGGAGGTTTAGTCTTAGCATTTTTGAAAGATTTTGCAAATAAGCCGCCATTTCTGGAATTTCGTCGAAATAGTTCAATAATAAATTAAAGTAGAGGAAATTCTGAATAATTTATGACTATCACGTTTTTTGGTAAAATTAATAGTTTAGCTGCATGAGCAATCGAGATCGTTCGTACTGCATTAAAACTAGTTAGCCAGGATTTGTCAGATATTTTGATTCTAATGACAGTAGGTAGTGTCAAACGCTGATGTTTTGACAATACCTACTGTCAATATAATAAAAATATCTGTCTAGTTCTAGTAGTTTTATTTTAATGCAGACATGGCCGATTTCAATCAAATGTAATATCATGCAGCTAAACTATTTTATATATGTATGATAAAGTCATGTGCCTGGGTACATCAGATTTCTTTATGCAGAAATGCATCTAAACTAGGGTAACTAATCTAAAATAATAACTCAAGTAATCGACACTAGGTTTGAAAAAATCCCATAAAAATCAAGGTATAAATTATAAAACATTTTTCTTCCGAAGAACAAACCGTCAACTTTTGAGTATTTGTTTATTGTTTTTTTACTTTATCATACGCAGTATGAATTTATATATTGTATTAATTAAGTAATTAAGTAGTATTAATTTTATATATTGTATGATGAAGTCATGTGCCTGGCCACATCATATTTTTCTAGTTACAAGAAATAGGTTTATAAAGAAAACGAAAGTATTGTAGTGTAAAAGCCGTTACACATTTAGAGGTTATTAAAAGTTAAACTGCAGATAAAGAATAAAATAATAATAAATTTTGCCCAAAAAGGCAACATACGACTCATTACAAAACTGTATAAAATAGAAAACTTCCAAACACAACAAACTCAATTTGACAAAATTCTGAAATTAAAAAATTTTTTTCAATGAAAGATCATATGGTGATGTCTTACAAGCTACGTTCCAGCTTTTGAATTCTAAAGTTATAAGTATATTACATGTTATAAGTTATAAGTATATACAAAATTATACGTATATTTTCTTTGTTGTAAGTACATCATTACAGATTAATTTTTGTATATATTTGTTGTAGATATTAATAGAAAATAGTGACAAAGAGTTAAAATAATCCCAAATTTGTCAGTGGTAGTTTAACAAGAGACCGAATATTACGAATTCAATATACACAAGCCAATAATTAAAATGACATTAGAAGTTATATTTAGACGAAATATTTGCAGGAGAATCCATTAGTAATGCCCTACAGGGTGAAAGTAGAGTTGCAGAAAATTATAGTGGTTCGTGAATTTTTTTATTATGTACAATTTCTAGCAATGTGGAGCATCAACTTAATGTAGATAACTTGTGTAATTTATTACATAAGCTCACTACAGAATCAAATAATATGTTTTTTGTGATTCAACTCTATTAGACATGAACGAGTTGATGTATACTTCTAATTAAAAGTTCTTTTAAATTAATTAAGCTGATGTGCCTGATGTTTTTATCATTACCATTCAAGTTATCCAATACAACTTTTTAAATCATTACAAATGTAGATAGTAAAATAAGATTTTCTACCAAGTGGTACACGTTTTATAGGATCGGTACAGTGCTGCCAGAGCATCGAGAAAATATAGCTAATGATAGAAATCGAGAACATGTTTCTAAATAGGTACACACTGCTTAAGTAGATAAACGATTTCGAAGCGGCGGGTCTCCTCTTTGCTAGGTTACAGAGCCTGACAACGTCTGCCAGCATGGGCAAAATTTGCATACACATAACATTTAGATCAGTATGCAAATCTAGAAGAACTCAACTGCGGTGACTTACGTTGACTTACGAAGTCACTTGCGTAAAGTGCACCTAGTTATTTAGAATCTACTCTGATGTTTGACGGGGACAATCGATGTCGTTAAGAATTTTCTTTGTCTCGATGCATGTTAGAAATACCAAACACCTACCGCTAGTCAATTACAAGTCTTGTAATTCATTCTAATATAAGACAATAGTTTAGTTAGAAACACAATTAGAACAATTCCCTGATTCTTTACAGGAGTCAGGGTTGAAAATTTCAGAAGTATGAATACATATTTGGTAAATATTTTGACAACAAAGCGACTAAGGTCGACTAAGTGGCTAAGGTCACTTAATAGCCAAATCCTCACCGTTGAAGTTGTGTTCTGCTTTTGTTATGAACAGTTTTTAGAGTTTTCCTGTGTTTATGACTATCAATGATGGATTGATAAAGTATTAAATTTAAGAAATGAGAATGATGATGTATACATTCACTTTTGCCATCCATCTGTCCCAAGAAAATTTTTCAAGAAGTTTGATGAAGGTAAACTATGCGTTCCCAACAACTTGTTGATGAAATTTCTCAATTTTTTAGTACTTCTTAAGTACACATTACACGATAAATGTACAAAAAATTGTTAATAATAAAATGGTAAGAAAATTGCGGTAGATAATGATATACCAATATACTAATCTATATAATAATTATATACAGTAGAGCGTCGATAATCCGAACCTCACTAATCCGAACGTTCGCTAATCCGAACGTTCAAAAAAATAATAACAAAATAAATCACTGAGTAACCTAGGGAAAAGCTATTTTGTCAGTTCCTGTTTGCAGAAAAATGTTGCTTTGGTTTATATCTTCTATGCAATACTCGTATTTTCCACTTTCCCACTCAAATTTTTCAGCTGCAATATTTAATAATCCGAATTAATTTCGAACCCAATTAGTTAAATAAATAATAAATGAATAATAAATAAAACATAAATCATAATAAATCATAATAAATCATAAATAGGTCATAAATATCCTTTAGATTTCCCTTTGATATCCCTTCGATATCTCTTCGATGTCCTTCGATTTTCAATTTTGACATTCCTATAGTTTAAGAAGTGCGGAATCGAATAAATTATAATAAATCATAAATAAGTCATAAATAAATCCTTTAGATATTCCTTTGATATCCCTTCGATATCTCTTCGATATCCCTTCGATATTTCTTCGATTTTGACTTTTTGCCATTCCTATAGTTTAAGAAGAGCGGAATCGAATGGTGTTGGTTTTATTAAGATTCTATCCAATACTCGTAGTTTCTAGTATTTAGCTGCAATATTTGATAATCCGAACAATTTGATAATCCGAATCACCTTCAGTCCCAATTAGTTCGGATTATCGACGCTCTACTGTACTTAGAAAATATACTTCTAAATCATAGAGACCTTCTAATAATTTGTATTATGAATCATAGTAAGCCCTTTTTGTGTTTACATAAGCATTTTCAAATACATGTGTTTTAACGTCATGTGATTTTTGTCTCATTTTCAAGGGGCTGTCATACCAAACACAGTGCAATACACAAGAATCGTTTTACTTATTCTTAAACCTAAAAATAAAAAGATAAAAAGACAACGGTATAAACAAACAATATTGAATGAACAAATTAACGTAAATGCTATGTCAATGCTATATCAGTGATACTAGTTCTGAAATACACTGTCAATACTTTCAAAATTTTAAATTTTAACCTGTGTTGTACGCCACCAAGCATCCTTTTGGTAAATAGAATATTTAAGTCAATATCAATATAATACACAATATTTTTACTAAAAATATTTTCTTACAAAAAGAAGATCGCCAATGGCCTACATAATTGGTACAAATTTCAAAGTATTGACTTTTAAATAGAGGAGTTATTAAGTATATCGTAAACAACTAGTATTATGTATTGTTATTAATTTTATAAACAGCATAATCAATGATGTTTTAAAACTTTTCTTTGTTGGGAATACAGAATCAATTGTCCACGGAAATGTATAGGTATGTGTTAAATTTCAAATCGCAACGTAAAATAAACTGTACTTTTAATTAAAAGGCTATCTGATAATTTCAAGTCTTTGTATCTTCAACTTGTTAATAATCATCCTAGTTAATAATTAGCAGTTAAATCAGAAACCATAACAGGGTGATTTATTACTAGTGTTAAAAATTGAAACCTACCATCATACCGAATATAATTTAAGTTAAAATAAATTAGAAGCATTTTCCAAATTTGTCTTTGTTTCCGCAAAAATGCATCAAGAAATCGTATTTTATAGAAATAAATATAGTTTGGAATGTTGATTTAGCTACAAATGGTAAAACATAAACAGCATATATATTAAAGAAAACTTTTTCAAATCATCCTACACGTGGATTTTAAACATATTTTTCTGTTGAACAGCATCAAAAACTGTTAATTTTAATCGTTCTATGGTACAATTTGAGATTGGCTGCAAGGTTTAAGTGCATTTTAAATTGCAATCGTTTGCTTGAATCTGTGTATATTTCACTATCATTCAGATATTGTAACTGGTCAAAACACAAAATATTGAAAATTTATATGGCTTTATTTTTTAGGGTGTTTGAGACTCGTCACAGACTGCAAAAGTTATTGTGTCTGTCTATGTATTGTTATAACTCTAAAACTATGAAGATAATTATAGGAACGCTTCATTATGATTATGCTATAGCTTTGAATTTTGAAAC
Organism: Aphodius sticticus; assembly: GCA_963966075.1. NCBI lineage: Eukaryota > Metazoa > Arthropoda > Insecta > Coleoptera > Scarabaeidae > Aphodius > Aphodius sticticus. The sequence continues at coordinate 105,874,968 of OZ014506.1, forward strand.
AATAGAAAATATTAAGTTGGATAGATAGAAGAAAGAGAGAAAGTATTACAACAAGTTTAGCAAAATAGGTGTTTGGTTTTTCTAGAGTTGAGATTTTACTTATCAAAATACTAGTAAAATGGCTTAACATTAACATAATAAAATTTACTGGAGTGCAAAAAACGGTTTAGATTTGTATATAGAACCAGATGGAGACCAGCTGCTTTATTTATTGGAGATGCAAAGATTTATGTTATCACTTATTATTATAATTTTGCGTCTTCTAATCGATGAGTAATTTGCCTATCAAATTATGGTACACAATTATGTACCATGTTTTGCCAAAACGTGGAGGTTTTTTGTCCTAGGCTTGATTATATTAAAGTTTTGTTTGTTTTTCCGGTAATATAATTTAAATTTCTAAAAATTTTCTGCTGGAAAATACTCGTTATAATTTGCTTTTGTGGTGATTATCTGGTTTAATGACGTGTAATTGTAATTAATAATACATATTTACACTAAAGTAAGTACATTATTTTGCTGAAATACACGTTGTAATAAATTATAGATATTTATTTACTAAGGTTCGACACATTGAAAACTTCGTTGTGAAAATTATATAGAAATTACTTACTTATTAGTCTTATTTAATTTAGTAATAACTAGTTCAACAGAAACATCATATTATTGAAAATATATTATTCTATTAATAGCAAATTGGAATGTGAGATTAACATTTTAAAAGTAAGTCAAATATACTTGAAAATACGTATGTAAAATACATCTGGTATTGGTTCGCAACATCGCACATGTGGCTGGACAAAAACGTGTTATTTTGTGGCCGTAAAATAACTTCTACGTCGCATTTTGTTAAAATGTTTGAGGCAAATACATTCATGCAGTCAATGCTCCGCAGAACTACTTTTTTGTACTGGTCCGTTTACGCTTCAACTCGTATATCGGAAATTTATTATTTGCGAATCCTTGTTGGAATGCTTTGAATTGGTTTATAATGATTTATATGTTTCTATTTATTAGCTTAATGTGTAATTAATTAATGTAATTCATACATTGCAATGTAGTTGTGTTTTTATTAAATTTGACGTTAATTTTATATTAATAAACATAAAAGTTTTCGATTACATGAAATGAAAATCTCAACACAACAAATTATACTTACAACCTTATTGCATCTAATAGCTTTTTTTGTGTTAATAAATACAAAAATCAATTTGTTGTTGTCAATATTTTTACTTTTCAGGTTATTTCAGAACTGACATATGTATTAACATTTATTCACAAAATAGAAATAAATTAAAATTAAATTGCTTTAAATTTGTCTTTATGGTAATTTGTTAATTGTGATTTACTGGTGCTTTCGAGATATTTAGCTTCAACGATATTTTGCAGTGTTTAACTTAATAAACAGAAAGGAGTATGTATTTTGTATAGCATGATCATTACTATTTTTTTATATTATTATTTTGTATTTACTTTACAGCAATATGTTTCAAATATCTGACAACTAAAAATAATGACAATTATGTATATCACTAATTTACAAAAATGTTTGGAAATTTACGACGAAAAATTTTCGACGAATTTTGATGGAATGTAAATATGTTATAATTATTATTTAAAAAAAAATAAACTAAACTATACGACCATCTAAAAGAACATTTATACAACATAAAAATTATTTCATCAAATTTGACCTGGGATGAGTATAAATTGTGTTGGTAACGGGTATATAATTTCCCAAAAGGAGACGCTTCAGAAAGAAAAGTTGTTGGTTTCTCTTACGTATAGCTTTTATTGCATATTAATTACTCACAATCATATGCAATAAACGGTATACGTAAGAGAAACCAACAACTTGACGATTTGAACCAGGGACCTTTGCGTCGCTAGCACAATGCTCTCCCATCTGAGCTATTGACATTGTGCTAGCGACGCAAAGGGCCTTGGTTCAAATCCAGGTTGTGGCTGTAATTTTTGATATATTTAAGATTTTCATCCCGCCTGTATGTTACCATATTATTAACTTATAATATTACTTTGACAAAGTATGTCGTTAAACATTTTTAGTTATATATATATTGTTTGGAAGTTAAAAAGACCTTCATTTTTAATGTATATGCATTTTAGCTAACCTTACAGTAAACAATTCATAAGTCAAAATGTTACTTTTAACTTATTATCGTTGTTAATGCACGCCTCTTAATTTATTTAGAAAACAAATTAAGAAATAAAATTTCCAATAATGTTCCAGCTAATATATAGTAAATGAAAAATGTGTGCTTATTGAACTGGAACTATATTACAATAAAACTACTGTAGAGCTCTTTGAAATATTAAGAAAAAAAGAGAAATTAATAATTAATTAGTTATCAAACAATGCAAAACCAAAAATGAAACACAATAAATACATATTACAACAATAAAAAATTATTAATTATAAGTAAAATTTTAATAATTTGTCTTAACAAATGAACAAAAGTAAATAGCAAAATGTTTTGTTTTTTTTTTCTAGAAAGTAGAAAGTAATATGTTTCATATGGTCTTATTGGTTTTCTCTGTTCCTTCTGAAGTTGGAGCCGTTTAAAATAAGATATTGTTAATAATTCAAACGGCTGTAACTTTTTAATGAATTGAAAAAGTAATTTACTTTCTGAAAAAAATTGTTTTGCGGAAGAAACGTGGGACAGCCTGTCGATATTGCTATAATTTAAATTATTTTGGTCGTCAAGCATGTATTAGATGTCATGAAAGATAATTGAACATTAACAGTAAAGTAAATACAGATATAAAATTTCCATTGTCCTTCATACAAAATACTCGTCCTAAATGTAAACTTAAATTAAATTTAGAGAATTTATTTACATTTAGTGAATATATTTTAATATTACAATTCTGAAATAGTCTATATTTAGTGATAATCCTTGGCATCAAGTTGATTTGCGCATTTACTTACTTACTTACTTAAGCCCGTCATCCTACTGCTGGGCAAAGGCATTTACTTGCGTAATTAATATGTGTATTAGTTAACATAAATTTATATAATGTGTTATGATATTACGCAATATCTTAAAATGAGCTTTTCGTATCATATTATCAAACATGTTTATTAATATTATTATAAAAGTAATTCTATATTTAATTAAATGCATTACCTACTCGTAAACTTAACTGTAGTGATCATATTTCATTTATTACATTGCAATGAAGATATCACATTAAGGAAAAGGTCGGACACGCTAAAAATGAACTAAATCCCGTTACATTACATACATCGAAAAACCACCTCGTGACGGACAACTTTTAACGATGCGGCCGGGTCGAGGTAGAACAGTACACGAATATATAACCGACATACTATTTTCAAACCCTGCGATAGCGATACGAACTTACTTATTTCCATGACTGTACCTACATATGTATTTAATATGTCTCGCAAAATATATCAATACATGTGTAATGAATTATTGACTTTTGAATTCATTCTTTGATAATAATTAGTTCGATAATTTTGATCCGATTGTAGCTAATGAAAAAGTGTTCACTAACATTTAGAGGCGGACTTCTGTACCTGAATTCAATGACGTTTATACCATAGTACCGGTCTGACCATCGACATAATAATTCACCAATATATTAATCACACAATTAAAACAAAATCTTCATCCGGTCAGATCCCATACACCATCATCTTACCATTCATCTCACCAATGATGCAATCAAAATTTCAATTCAATTTTTCAATTCCACAACCTTGTAGCTCCATAATTATAATTCAAACCTTCGCAATGATACTACACAGTCTCTAATATAATTGTAGGCGCGAAGGAGTACACAAATCACTAATGAGACGATTTGGCAAGAAGCTATTAAGAGCAATTAAGCATCACGAGTAATTGCATTACATTATAATATCGAATCATGAAACGGATTCTGCTATTATTATTATTGTTGGAAGGCACTTGATTAATAAGTCTCGTGCTGATCTTCGGGTTTGCCCATAGAGCGAGGTTGCTTCAGTATTGTCTCTGGTTTGATGAAAAAATGACGGTCTGGACTGTCTTATGACCTTGCCCGTAATGACTTTGCATCAGTTATGATGTTCTAATGCATAGTATCACTCGTACGTGGGCTTAATTCATTTATACCAGTATTGAGAAAGTGATAAAAGGTACAAAGTTGTAATTGAAAGTGTTGAAATCTAATAGGGTATTTATTTACAGCTTAAAATTAAAAAAAAATATAGATTAAAATGTATTTAAAATTAAATGGTTAATCACTATATTAACTTAAATTCTTAAATAATAAATCCTGAAAAGTGTGACTTTTTAAATGTTCTATTGAGACTGGATTATATGTTTTTGATTTGGAAAGATTTTTAATTGTTTAACTCGACCTAATAGAAAGGTTAACATTTAATATTTAATAACATTGAAGGATCGGCGCCCAATTAAGCGTCCCTCACAGAAATCTTGCAAATTAAAAATGTGCATAGCGTCCGTAGACATAATTAAATGAATATCTGATTAGACAAGCTGATTGATGACTCATTAATAACTCATTTTATTTATTTCTCTCTTCTCATGATTTTTAAGTATGAAATAACTGCATAAAGTACATACAACAAAGACAAAATAACGATATTAAGATCCAAGAGCTCTTCTAAACTGAATGGTATACAGGTTGGGACATTTTTATCTTAACAAAAAAGTGAATCTAGGAAAAATATATACAATACTTTTCATGTACGAAGAGGCCACACCAAGGCAGGTTTGCTATAGAGGGCTCTAGTGTTAAAAAACAATATTAAACACCCACATTTACTGTGGTAGGGTATATTGAGTTTATCACAACATTTGTAACACGCTTAAGGAAGCGTGGCAGGTATACACTTATATATTTATTTTTGATTAGCTCAGCATTGAAAATTGAATCGATTTAGCTATGTCCGATAACTGCCGCAATTTTAAAGTATGTAATTGATTTAAAATTTGGTATACAAGCTTATCTCTTAAAAAGGAACAACAAATTATATCCCAACTAGGTGCTAGAATTTGTTTTTAATTATACGCTGTGGGAACAGTTTTACGTATAATATAAATAAACTGATAAATGTTCTTCACTGTTCTTTATTTTCCTTGTGCCTTGTTAGTGACGCGTTTTGCCGTTAGGCATTATTGAACTAATATATAAAAAATCTGATATGGCCAGGCACATGACTTTATCATACTATATATAAAATTAATAGTTTAGCTGCATGAGATTCTATTTGATCGAGGTCGGCTATGTCTGCATTAAAATAAAACTAGTAGAACTTGACAGATATGTCGATTAAAGCTGCGTTCGGATATTGTACTCCGTAGACCCCCGAGTACACCGTCCAAATAACACTTACGTGTTATTGGGTGTAAAAAGTATAAGAGCGCGTTCGGTTTGTCAAGATAGGGTATGGGGGGAGCAATGCTCAGATAACCTGGGTCGGCTGTCTCTCTCTCTCTCTCTTATATGCAGATAAACGCCGTATGACGTTAGTTACTCTCACCGTACCCTACCCGATTATCCGAACGCGCTCTTACGGTGTACAATATCCGAACGCAGCTTATATTGACAGTTGGTGTTCTCAAAACATTAGCGTATGACACTACCTACTGACATTAGAATCAAATATCTGACATCCCGGCTACTAGTTTTAATGCAGTACGACCTATCTCGATGAAATAGAATGTGCTCATGCAACTAAACTATTGATTGTACCAAAAAATGTCATAGTCATAAATTATTCGGAATTTCCTCTGCTTTAATTTATTATTCAACTATTTCGACGAAATTCCAGAAATGGCGGCTTATTTGCAAAATCTTTCAAAAATGCTAAGATTAAACCTCCAGTTCCTTTGGAGCCTTTTCAACAGAAAGCTTTTTAGCTCTAAGTTTGGTTATGAAACTTCTAAATATGAAGTTTCGTCCCGATACCTTTAGTAGTTTCTCCGGAATCGTCGCCACAAAGAACAGGTACACACACACACATACACATCCACACACACACACACATACACACACACACACAGACATTTTTTGTACCTTGGTCAAACATGTTCAGGGGACCCAATAAGACATATTTCCGCTAAAATCTCAAAAAATTTTTTTGGCACGATTACAATACTTTACATACTGCGTATGATAAAGTAAAAACGAACAAAATATATGATATTTACACATTAACATAAAAAACCACTGTTTAGGCCCAATAATAATCTATCTTACTGTCAAATATTGTTTTCATTTTCGTACATATAAATCATAGGTGTTGTGTGATTAGTAATTACACAAATATGTTCGCATATCGTTCTTTTCAAGAAGTACATGACCTACAAAAAAACATCACATTGAAATATTGAAAAATATGGATTATTTGTTTATGTCAGATTAAACTAGTAAGAAAATTAAATACCCCCCCACCGTAAAATACCTTACTTTTTAAGAGATAAGATTGTATACCAAATTTCAGATCAATTACTTCAAAATTACGGCAGTCGTGTACACAGACGGACAGACAGACGGACATTGTGCCAAACTCAACCACAGTAAATATGGGGGGTATAAAAATGTAAATTGTGATAAATTGTCTATGGTATTTAATTGTGAATGTTTGTGACAGAAACAAATAATTCATATTTTTCAATATAAAGTTTCAAAGCGATTTTTTTGTAGGTTATGTACATCTTGAAACGAACCATATACGAACATTTTTATGTAATGACTAATGACACAACAGCTATGATTTTTACGTACGAAAATGTTAAGAATATTTGACAGTAAGTTAGATTATTGGACCTAAACTGTGGTTTTTGATGTAAACGTCTCAATTTTATATTTTTTTAGTTAGTTCGATAATGTCGAACGACGGAACGCGTCACTAGCAAAGAACAAAGAAAATGAACAACAGTGAAGAACATTTATCAATATATTTCGATTATATAGGTACTATAAATTTGTTCAAAGTTGTTTATGACGAAATTCTATTTGAAACGGAAGATTTAATCAATGTCAACCGCATAATTCGTTTTAAGAATAGTGATTTTCTTCGCAGAGCACCTAGTATATGGTTATATTTTTTGAATGCATATAAACATGCATAAAAACAACTGGCGATCTATTACGTAAAAATTTACTCTTTTGAAAAAAGAAATATTTTTACGTTTTATTGCATGTTTGGGGCAAAAGAATCCTTATTTTTTATGTAAAATCATAATAATAACAGAAAATTGATGTTTTACAATTGACATAATAACGCAATTAATGCAATTATGAGTCCAGTAAAGCACGAAACAGGAATTATTTACATAAAATCAATTATAAGGGCACAAGCCGCATTTTATTATATTTACACATTAATGGACAATGACATTATTAATAAAATTATTATCTAATTTATTTTTTCGTTTCAATAATAACCTACAAAACAACTTTTAATAACAAATTTTTAACTTTATACGTTTTATTTAAAGAAAATGCACAGCACGATCAAGAACTCATTGAAATACACACCACTTTTTCATGAAAATATTTTTAATGTTTTATAAAACTTTACTTATTACTTTTTATTTATTATTGATAAGTTTTCCGATAACAGAATCTCTAATAAGGTTTTTTAATTTGTATTTGCTTCATTGCTTTAATGCGTGTATTCCGTCATTTTTGCAGAAGCAGGTGTCATAGTAACTTTCAAAAAGTTTCAAACGTATGCGTTGTTACGTGAATTCTATAATTTGTTCACAAGGTGCAAATGTTATCCTAATGTTCTTTTGACTTTTAATTATAAGAGATATGAAAAACAAAGAGAAGATCAAAAAATCATTCATACAATGTTTTTTTAAATGTCTTGTCATATGTTAGAGTTGAGTCGATGTAGTTTTAACTTGAGCACAACCAAGAATAATACTTTTACAAAGAACTGTGAATGATAAAATATCTATAGGCAACTACATTTACGCAAATAATTTATTTTGCGTACGATTGGTTGCGTCTATAGCCACATTTCAACAACTGCTGGCATCCTCCGTTCTTGAAACCAATTGAATATTAAATTGGAATATTTTAATCATTTCTCAACGGTACTAAAGCATCTGCTTTTGAAATAACCATGTATTTATAAGTAGTTTCACTTAAACTATTGTTGTAAGTAATATTTTATTTTGTGTTCAATTGTTCAATTGTTCAATTGTTCAATACTTGCATTTGCTAGTTCACTTTCTTTTTTCTAAATGTGCTATTTTTAAATATTTTATATAGCACCGGTAACCACCAGGTAAGAATCAAGAAAAGATAAGTTATTTGTTTATGTACGATTATATTAATATAAATACACACATACATAACATGCATATAATAATATAAGTATACTTGTCCTTTTATCTATCATAACGGCGAAACAAGACAAAAAAATAAATACACAATATCATCATCATAATAAAATTAATCAAGAATAATAAATAGTAACTAAAAAATCATTTCGCCATACCAAAAAATCAAATCCATCTAACTATAGCTAACGTCGTCAACAAAATATCAGGCCTAACTACTGAACTACACTTCTACCCTACGCAAACATTATAAAAAAAACATAAGCGTCAAAAAAAAAAAAACTAAAATTCGTCGCAGGTATATACAAGTGCGCATTTGAGCATGAAACACATCCGGTGTTAGAGTCAATTTTCAAACAAAACGCATCGAATAAATTAAAAAGTAAAACACACACATAAAAACACAAAAACAAAAAAGAATGGCCACGGAAGAGAGCTTTGATGAGATAGTTAACTTAACAGCTAACGCCGACAGATGTCGTACGAATCTAATAAAGATAAAATTGTACTGCTAAATAATCTAAACTCTAAGCAGTTAATATGGCCCTCCTGATGGATATCCGTTTCCGTTGCCATTGCCATTGCCATTGCCGTTCGGGTATGCACCAGCCCCCTCTGTTAACAGAAAGTTGAAATTAGGAAACAGAAATTATTAGATAGAGATAAGAGACATTGTGAGAATCAGAGAAGAGATACAGCATTATATAGGTTTGCAATGTGCCTATTGTACTCCTTTCTTGTTATTATTTCTTTGTTTTCTGAGTTTCTGATCTATTATAATTCTTTTGGCAAATAATCATCAAATTCTGACACCAGCACCTGATTTGTTACTGGATTGGTCCAATCACCAAAAACCACGCAGTCGTTGGTTAGTGTCTTGTCATCCCAAAGCCGAGAGACAGAATAAAGAAATTGTGCAAAGACTACCTTCATAGTTGACTTCAGGTCTGTATCCGTCAAGGTCTGCTATGTATGTGACAATTTGCTTCCTGCCGTCAGGAAGAAGGACATTGTACTCGCCTGTTGCCACGTCACCGTCCCTCTCCTCCTTGTGTCCAAAGTCCAAACCTGCTTCTTCGTCCTCAACTTGATATTCGAATTGATATTTTGCCTCCTGAAAGTCACATGGTGTTAGAATATTACGATGAATATACGAATTTGATGATGTGATGATTTTGTTCTGATGGTAATGGTAGATGAGGAATGTAATCTTCGAGGAGGTTTTCAGAAAAGTATAGGTCCAGAGAGTTGAAAAATGTTTCTGATTGGTTGTCTTAAAGCGTTTTTCCACAACTTTGAAAACTGGCCTGAACGTTCTGTATATACCTGTTCTATCTTTCAATATGAGAGATTGATAATTTTTGTGTTTGTTCGTTGGTCTTTCTTTTAAGAAGAACTAAAATATTTTGCTAGAAGCTAAGTAGTTCAAATTTTCAAGGTAGTTTTTACATGTGTGAAGTACTACTGTGTGCGACGCGGCGTCCGTATGCAAAGCATGCGCGTGAATTGTTTGTTTTTAGTTACTTCCCATTTCCCGTTGGTTCCCTATCTTATTGTATGTATCTATTTATTATGTAATAATTATTATCTAACTTCTTTTCATATTGTATTGTAACTTCGTTCGTATTGTAACTTTTTAATAATTAATATTGTTTCAAAATATAAACCCAAAGTTAAAACGCTACCTTCTCAAATTGCTTTTCTTGTAACTCCAACCGCCTTAGTTGATCTTTTCTTTTTTAACTGTACCAGTTTGAAAAAAAATCTGATGTGGCCAGGCACATGGCTTTATCATACTGTATATAAAATTAATAGTTTAACTGCATGAGACTCTATTTGATCGAGATCGGCCATGTCTGCATTAAAATAAAACTACTAGAACCAGACAGATATGTCGATTAAAGCTGCGTTCGGATATTGTACTCCGTTGACACCGGGTACACCGTCCAAATGACACTTACGTGTTATTGGGTGTAAAAAGTGTAATGCAATATGCGAACGCAGCTTATATTGACAGAAGTTATTGTCAATACATTAGCGTTTGACACCAAGACTACCTACTGTCATTAGAATCAAAAAATCTGACAAATCCTGGCAACTAGTTTTCATGCAGTACGACCGATCTCGTGGAAATAGAATTTGCTCATGCAGCTAAACTATTGATTGTACCAAAAAATGTCATAGTTATAAATTATTCAGAATTTCCTCATCTTTAATTTATTATTTAACTATTTCGACGAAATTCCAGAAATGGCGGCTTATTTGCAAAATGTTTCAAAAATGCTAAGACTAAACCTCCAGTTCCTTTGGACCCTCTTCAACAGAAAGCTTTTCAGCTCTAAGTTTGGTTATGAAACTTCTAAATAGGAAGTTTCGTCCCGATACCTTTAGTAGTTTCCCTGGAATCGTCGTCACAAAAAGCGGGTACACACACACACACACAGACATTTTTTGTACCTTGGTCAAAAATGTTCAGGGGACCCAAAAAGACATATTTCCGCTAAAATCTCAAAAATATTTTTTGGCACGATTACAATACTTTACATACTGCGTATGATAAAGTAAACAAACAATTTTAACGATCAGATTGATTTTCGAAAAACAAACAAACAAACTGAATCTAAAGATGCGTTTTCATTGGACAGATCCAATCCATCTCTCATGTCTCTATAGGGACGCAAAAATGACATAGTATACGATAAATAAATTTATGTGAAGACTACACTTTTAAAAATGACGCTTTATAAAACAACTGACTAAAAATTCAAGTTTTAAAATTTTTTTTTTAAAAAATTCCATTTTTTTGATTCAGGCATTGTGACCGGAAGTTTGTACACATGCAAAAGAACAACTTCATTGGACATTGGGAAGTAAGTTAAATTTTGATTACAAGATTTGAGCGTACCAAACAAACAAACAAGTGAAGTTAAGACAAGCGTAGTGAAATAGTATATTGTGTACCAAGTCGAGAAAGTGATTATTTTCTGGGCCGAGAGAAGAGATGCACAGGCGAACATAGTGAGCTTGGGCACGCCTTTCTAGGCGTGGTACACACATTGTTTTTTATCCTACACTCCTTTTTATCCTTGGACAGATCATTCGGTCGCCATCTGGTGGGTATATTGAGTAAAGTTATTTTCTCGCCTAGGCGTGAAAAGTGTTCATTACACGCCTGGCGAGCAAATAGCATCTTTCAGCGTAGGATATAAAGGGTATTTCCGTTTCAAACATTCAATTCAATTATAACATTAATAGCTTACTGCGTAGTCTTCTTCTCCATTTCCATTGCCGTTGCCGTTGCCGTTTCCATTGCCATTGCCATTTGGAACGCCGTATACAGGCGCTGGATATCCATTGCCATTTCCATTACCATTTCCATTGCCGTTGTGATGACCATTCCCGTTACCGTTGCCATTGCCATTGCCATTACCGTTGTGATGTCCGTTTCCATTACCATGTCCATTGCCATTTCCATTTGGTGCTCCGTATACAGGTTTTGGGTAACCGTTGCCGTTGCCGTTTCCATTTCCGTTGTGGTGTCCGTTACCATTTCCATTTCCATGGCCGTTTCCGTTTCCATTTCCATGTCCATTTCCGTTTCCATGTCCATTTCCGTTACCGTGTCCGTTTCCGTTACCGTGTCCGTTTCCGTTTCCGTTACCTTGTCCGTTGCCGTTACCGTTACCGTGTCCGTTTCCGTTACCGTTACCGTGTCCGTTTCCGTTACCGTGTCCATTGCCATTTCCGTTTGGTGCGCCATACACTGGTTTTGGATAACCGTTTCCGTTGCCGTTTCCATTGTGGTATCCATTGCCGTTACCGTTGCCATTACCATTCCCATGACCGTTACCATTGCCATTACCATTACCATTGCCGTTATGTCCATTGCCGTTGTGTCCATTGCCATTGTATCCGTTTCCGTTGCCATTTTCGTGATCATCAGGTACGCCGTAGACTGGATGTAATCCATTGCCATTTCCATTACCATTACCATTACCATTGCCGTTACCTGCATGCATATAAGTCAATGAATATTTACTAAAGTTAAATTATTTAGTTGTATACGTTCATTATGAACGTATCTACGGAGATATAATTGCTGGTGTAATACACCATTGAGTTTGATGACAATTTGATGTTTAATAAATATAAAAAACACTGACTTGTCAAAATATAACACTGAACTGCTATTCACATTGAATAGTGTCAACAACAAAAGTTGTTTTATGCCATTCAAAAATGTTGTTCTTTTTCTTGGTCAATTCTGACAAAAACGGATTTAGTATGGCAGGGTACGCAGATTCATATAATTTTTGATACGTTTTCTTTTAATGGAAAATCAGACAAGCAGCCAAAGACTGCGTCAGTATGACGCATGTTTTTAAACGTATGGACATAAATTTAAAAGCTTGTTTATTTGTGGTTTCTGAGTCAAAAATGTTAATAAACTTTTGATCAATTAAACAAAGTTGTACTTTTACTAACTGATTATTTGTTTCTTTTATTACTGAGAACACGTTAAATCCTCAAATAAGTAGCTAATATTTTTCTTAGAATCTGTCAAAGTTCTGTTAACGTTGCCAAATAAAATGGACATAGCTGCCTAATTTAGTTTTCCAATGGCATAAAGGAGCATTCTGCCAAAACATCCAAATCTAACCAATAGGTCTGGGTTATGAGGAACTGTTGAAAAACCATTATGCATATCATACGAATTGAATAGGACAGTGTTGGTTAAAGTACTGCATATGAAGTAAAAAGATTACCAGAGATTTAGCAAGAAAACAAGATCTTAGGCCGGGTCATCATCTTAGTCATCTGGTCACCAAATTATATCACCATCCAAGCTAGTTTGAAAAGGCTTAAGTTTTAAGTAATATTATAAAATGTTGAAAATGTTATGGGTTAAAAAAGAATTTACCAGGTGGAAGATAGCTAGATCCAGGAGTTCGATCACTGTCTGTATGGTATCCATTCCCTGCACCAGGTGCCCCATAAGTCGAACTAGGTGTTCCATGACCATTTCCATTACCATGACCATTACCATGGCCGTTACCATTCGGTGCCCCATACGTAGAAGACGGTCTTCCATTACCATGACCGTTACCATTACCATGCCCATTACCATTAGGTGCTCCATAGGTCGAGGAAGGCTTTCCATTGCCATTTGGCGCCCCATAGGTAGAAGAAGGTTTACCATTACCATTGCCATTTCCATTTCTTCCAGGAGGTCCATACATCGACGATGGTTTACCATTTCCATTGTGACCGTTATATCCATTGTTACCATTGTGGCCATTACGGTGACCATTACCGTTGGGGGCACCATAAGTGGAACTAGGGGGTTTTCCGTTGCCATTCGGGGCACCATAAGTAGAGCTAGGAGCACCGAAGCCATTGTTACCACCACCAGGACCGATTGGTATACCTGGCTGGAAGCCAGGAGGACCATACGTCTCACTGGGACCTTCTGTTTTCGTCCATAGTGTGAAGGGAAGGAAGAGAGAAATTGAAAAAGTAGTTAGTGTAGAAGGGGTTGCCTCCATTTAGGGTTCAGCGTGGTTTTTGTTGTTGTTAGGTTTTTAGAATAGTGGGGTTGTACTTACCGTTTGGTGGGAGGTATACTGGAGGTTCACTTTGTACCATCGTCACGGCGAAGAGTGCCGCTAGTAAGAAAAACTGAAAAAGAGAGGATAATATGTGAATCGTTGGAATATGATTGAAATTGTTGTAAGTGCTAGTGTGGTGAGGTGATAAATGAATTGCACCACATTACTATTGGTAAATTATTTAATCTTAAGGACCTTAAAGCCTTATCATTAATTCTACGCAAAAACTCAAAAGATCGCTTGTTTCTATATCCGCAGAGAGATCATTTGTTTGTTTCAAGAACTATAGGAAATTCTCAAGGAAAATATTTGCTGTTAGTATTGTGATACTTATGTTAATGAAAGAATACGGTTTACTTTAACAAACATTGTTTGAAATGAAAATGTTCCTTTGAGTACCAATATGTGGACGGTCAATTTGTAATCTTCAGGATATAAGAACAAATGATTTAATACTCTTTTTTACAGCCTAAGTTTGCATATTGATTATCTAATCATTGACAAATGATCGCTTTCTATTGTGCATGTAAACAGAGAGAAAATTCATTTTGTAGTACGTTTAAGAATGAAAAATGCCACATTTCTCAAAATGATACTTGCCAAGGCTCCCTGAAAGGGGTAATTTGGTTTGTAACAATTGCACCAAATTTTTGGATACTGATAATGGTATACTCCTATTTAAATAAGAATAGATATTAAAATATGGGCAAAATTGTAGTTGAACAAAACATATTTTGTAATAAACAAAACAAAATAAATTAATAATATCTAATTAATTTTTACTATAAATTAGTTGATATGCAGGTATCCCACTCCCCTCCCCTAAAAGTTATTTTTAAAGTAAATGTCATTCTCAGTAAAACTTTTCACATGGACCTAATTGTTTCTTCAAATCCTTAAGAAGTTACAGCAGATAAAGATTAACAAAATAAAGAAAAATAAACAGTAAAATAGATGTCTAACAATGCGAAAACGAATAAAGAACACAAAATACTAACAATAAAAATAAATAAATTTAAGTAGAAAATTCAATATATTAAAATTAAATTATATAGACAAATGAAGGAAGGAACAATAGGGGCTTGTCTATTCCAAAGGAAGCTCCGTTTAAATGTGTCAGTTATGCTAGGATAATAAAAAATAAGGAATAGACAAAACAAATAACCCCGTATGAAACTTTGCTGAGTGTGACATTTATTATCTGAAAGAAGTTTTGCGGGCAAAAAAAGGGAGGTGTCATACGTCCTTTGAAATGAAACAATAGTTGTTTACAAAACTTTTTGACTATAGAAAGCAAACATTAACCATTGAAAATATCAAAATATCCGATAGAAAGGTCCATAACAAATATTTACCTATGTCAGACCCATACAGTATTTCATCAACAAAATTATATTTTTGTTTTGTAAAAGACTCTTAAATTTTTATGTTCTATACTTAAGTGGTGTGCGGGGATTCCATAAAAGAAATAACTGTAAACGTGACATGCTACTTTCAAGCCCGGATTCGTATTCAGTGCACGGAAATCAATCGAAGCTGCCTTTCCAAAGAAAATATTTAAAAAAATATTGATTACGTCATTAGTCAACGTCGAAATTTAAATTTAAGATAAATGTGTATTTTGATAATTAAAAATCTACGAGTCCGAGGGCTTTTTGAAATAACAAATCGTTTCAATGATTTTGTTTGCATACTTTGGTCGCTCAATATACATTGGGAATTGCAAAGCCTTTAAGTAACTCTTTTAGCCAAAATAGGGGAAATTAGAACACATTGAGTACCATAAATTTGTAAATAGAATTCACCACCAAAACAAAAAAAAAACTACTTAAACTTTTATAGGGGGCGTAAACGCAGTTGCTAGGGGAACGAAATAAGCAAACGGTCGGTTGCTAAGGTAGACAATGACAGAACATCGGCGTTGATGCGCATTCCTGTGTGATGACAGTCCACTGCGAACGCATAATAAGACGCAGCTTTCGATGTCGATTGTATGAATTTGAGAGTTTAAGTCTTTGAAATTGAGTACTACTGGAATTGTAGATATTAATTTTGAAATTAAAAAGTTGTGAATTGTCGATTGGAAGAAGGTGTTTCTGACATTTTTTGACTTCACTGAATTTAATACACGGTCTTTTTCTTGATTTACAAGTATGGGTAATGTTGTATTAGGATCTGAAAACACTCTTTTTTTCAAATTATTTTAAACGATCATTATTTGCTGAATTTTAATAATGAATAGTGTTCAAATACTAAAATCCTGAAACCCACACAACATCTCTTATATTATTTTAATTAATAGCAATTTTACAACTTAAACTTTTTCAAAACTACATATTAGTCACAAAAAAATGACAAATTCTTAATATGAGGGGTCTGTATGCAAAACGCGACATGTCACAAAACCGTAAAAAATGAGTTACGCAACCCTTTGGATTTTTGTATACTTTTTGCACCTTCCTAACATAATTTTGAGTGCAAAATCCGACAGAATGATATAGAATTCATCATTTGAAAACCATAGTCATATGCAAAGTGCGACATGTTCTTAACCATTCTGTTGAAAACTGCGACATGTCCATGTTAACAAAATTAATACAGAAAGAATAATATGTTGATGTGGTAATAGTGCCGATGTTTGTTCACAAATTAAAAAAAAAGGATTTGGAAACACATGGCGTTGATAAACCCACAAAATTATTTAAAATATTAAAGTTTGTGTGAGTAGTTCTTATAATAATGATCAGTAAAGTATCGCATAATTCTTATTATATCACCAAACTCAGTTTCAGACCTTCAATTGTTTTCAACTTATAGCATCATCGGCACATTTTTAAGTGACTACTTTTCATTTACTCTTATTGACTTAGATATATTATTTTAGTAACATCAAAATTATATTACATTAAGGTATATTTATTTTATTTACATCTAAAATTTTGTTGTGCGCGTTATTTTCTCTATGCGTGTGTGTGACTGGGAGATATTTAGTGCAGAAGAATCTCACAATCCTCCAAGCAGAATGCTAATTGCTAATTGTTAATTAAATTTTTTTTATTTTTTACTATTGCCATATTGCTCGATTTTTGATCCCATATAATTTGTACAGTATCTAAGACAATGTTATTAAATGATCTATCAAAATAAAAGGAGAAAAGGCGTAGCTATTTCAAAATATGTTCATGAATTTCATCTTTCAAAAACAATTGAAATCGGTAATTGAATTTTGTATAAAAATATATTGTGATCAAAGAAAATACATTTGTTATAATATCAAGCAGTTTCAAATTGAATTATTTAATTTCATACTTTTTCCACAAACTCTACATAATTTATAACATTTTTATTATCATTGCTTGTATTTGCTTTGGTTTAATTAATACATAAAATTATATCTATGCTTTAAAAGACATCACATGGCTATTTTTAGATTTATTAAGTTCCACAATTTTGTAAACTCCAGTTCAAACTGAGACATATCCAATATATCCCTTAATATTTCTTAAATATTGTCTCTGTATGTTAAGATAAATTTAACCAATTCAGGGTTGCTAATATAAAATAAACCCCTCTATTAACCTACAGAAAAATTAATTTAAAATCATTGAAAATAAATGTCTAGTAAATTTTGCATACACACCCCTCTTATGGATTGTTTCAAATAATATATCCAAAAATGTGTTCCTGGATAAAAAAGAACAACAATAGATTAATTTCTGTGTCACTCACCTTCAGCATGATGAAGAACTATACCTGAAAACTATACTAAAATAAAATAAAACTTATACAACTATTGACTAGGTAGTGCGATCCAAGCCGTAGCTGGGATGACTGCTGAATGAATCCTTCGACCAGGACCAGATCCTTATATACAGAATCAATCGTGATTCAGTATCATGTATTTGGTGCAGCCCCCATAAAATGTCATTTTTCGGAATTGTGCTCGACCGCATCCACACGTAAGAGATGGTCTCTAAATCACATGAAGATCCCACCTTTCCCCTATTGGTAACTCACGCTCAAAACTTTGTATCACCCCTCTTCGTGTGGCTTATTTATTTAGTTGTTTCTTTAAAAGTGTAACTTCTTTCACATGTGATACGTATATGGTTACGTGATTACGTATGTAAGAGTCTAATGTCTGTCGTTTGCCTTGTCTGGCACGAAGAAGATCCTGAGGACTCTTGTGTGATGGCAAGAGACAATTGAGTAACGCCGGATCGCCCTCGAGGAGACAATCATTCACTCGTCTTGTCGATGACGAAGAGGAACCGGAGCAAGGACGATTTTACTATTCGATTTTATGGTAGTTTTTCTATTGAATTGATTCCGATCGGTGTTTGGCAAAGTTTATGGTGTGGACGTGCTTGATCGTACTGAAAAGTTAAGGTTAATTGGTTGTAGGGATTGGCTAGGATGTTTTTAACAGGTCGTTATTGGTAAATTTGGATCTGTGCTTGGGGAATTCATTTTTTTCCTTTAGGACAGCCATTTAGTAGATGGAATTTTTTTTTAGGTCTTGTTTTGTATACACAGTTTCTATAAAAACGTTCACAGTCTTCATTTAAAGTTTTATTAAATTTACCTATATACAGGGTGTCCAAAATTATCGGTTCACCATTGGTAACTTTGTTATTAAAGCAGATACAACGTTATTTAAATAAGCAAACTAGTAGTATTTTATTCGGTTATTAAGAATATGAAAACAAAATAATAATTCAAAATTTGGTTTTCAAAATATTCTTGTGAATATTTTTTTTTAATGTGACTGCATCTTTTTACATAGTTGGAAGAAATTTTAATGAGTAATAACATTAATCGCACTATGCTTAACACTACATAAAAATAAGTAGAAACAAATAGATACATAAATACTTAACAACAACAGCAACGTATAAAATTGTAAATTAATTGAATACATGTTTTTCAATGTAATAAATGTTCAAAAGTACCACCTTCTTTATCTACGCACTTTTGAGCTCTTTTTTTTACACTTCGAGTGGCTTTTAAGATTGTTCTGCCGTCGATGTTGTTTAATGCGTTTCTTACCGCTATTTCTAACTGTTCCACATTCTGATGTCTTTCCTGGTAAACTACGTCTTTCACAGAGCCCCAAAGATAAAAATCAAGCGGCGTTAAATCAGGTGACCGAGGAGGCCAACGAACTGGCGCGTTTGTTCCTATCCATCGCTGGTCAAAAATTGTATTTAAGTAATTAACAGATTGTATGCTATTATGAGCAGGTGCGCCATCCTGTTGAAAGTAAATGCGGCCGTTTTGAATAATAGGAACATGGTCCAGGAAATCTTCAATAACTGGCGTTAGTAATTCAACATAACGTTGTCCGGTTAACGTGCCGTGATAAAAAAGTTTAGATCCTATTATGCCGCACCAAACATTTAAACTAAATCGGTTTTGTGGATTACGTGGATCCACTACTAAAGGATTTTCTTTATTCCAATAATGCTCATTGTGTTTATTGCGCATACCTGTGTTTGAAAAGTTAGCTTCATATGACCACAAAATAAACTTAAAATTATCTCGTCGTTCATTGCAAAAATTTATAAACCAATTAGAGAACACTAATCTTCTTTCTTCATCACCAGCTAATAATGAGCTAACTTTATTCATTTTGTAGGGATGGAATTTATTCTTTTTCAAAATTGCGTGAACAGTGGCCCTTTTTACTTCTAATTCTCTTGCACAGTTTCTGATCGATATTTTAGGGTAAGCTACAAAATGCGCTAGCACATTTGTCTCCGTTTCTTCATCAATAATAAAGAGCTTCTTTCTTCTTACTTTAGTAAAAGAATTTTCGTAGTTTCGCAATCTTCGATACAGTCGCAGAAAGTATTGTTGGCTTGGTGCTTGACGATCCGGGAATGTGTGCTGGTATTGTAATAAAGCTTGTGCAGAATTTTTTCTGCAAACCAGATACGCCTCCAGCATATCACACTTTTCCAAATGAGTAAAAGGCATTTTATTTTTCAACAATGAAAATTATTAATCTATCTTTCTAACAGTTTAATTTGACAGATTTAGGTTTATTTACTTTGTTTCCAAGGAAATTTGTGTATTTCATTATTTGGCACTACATTCAGTCCGGCCTACTTACTTACCTTATTCCGACAAATATCACAAAATTAAACTGCGCATTACGTGTTTAGTTTTATGTTTAGGGTAATCATGCATTATCAACTTTCTGTTCAAAATTAAATTTTCTTTAAAAATATTAGACAAAATACAGAGTGTTACAATGAAAAAAACATTTTTTCGTAAATATTTCGAAAACCAAATTTTCAATTATTTAGTTGTTACCATAATCTTAATCGCCGAAAAAAATACTACTAGTTTGCTAATTTAACCTACTGTGTAGTTATAATAATAACAAAGTTACCAATGGTCAACCGATAAGTTTAGACACCCGGTATATATATACAGGCTGAGTTATTAGTATCCCGGCGGTCGATAGTAATCAAATCGTTTGAGAAAGAAAAAAATGTTTTATCCAAGAGTTGTTTGACTCATTAGTTTCTATAACGTAAAATTATTTTCATTTATACAGGGTGTTGCATTTAGGCGTGACTGAAAGTCAGTAATTTTTTTTAAATGAAACGCCCTGTATATCATGCCATATTATGAATACTAAGGAAGTTGTCTTGCCAACTGTGTAAGATGTACTTGTGTAAAATAAATAGTTTGTGAGGTATTCAACTGTTTGTTAAAAAATTGGCAATTGCAGGCCTTTCTTAAAAACTACGTTAATACTACATTGTTGCCGATATTGTCCTAAAAATTTTGTCACATAAGAACTAAACCCATATCTAGATGTTGATGTCATGAAAAATTTGATGCGCTATACAGGCTGATCGTAGCATGCACTAGTTTTTAAAGATTTTTAAATCGCTTTTTCTTGAGATTTTTAAATGAAACACCCTGTATATTATTTGCTAATTGAAATGTCCCTTAAGTTCTCTGTAATTTATATTCACTATATCGTATATCAATTTTTAATTGTTTTTGTGATATTTGGAATTTAAAGAGTACTATGCCATTTAGTATCTTAATATTGCTTTGTATACAGTGTGCTGGGTAGCATGATGTAAAATATTTAAAGCGTTATAGAAGAAGGCATTTAGAACCTATTTAACTAGTTTTATTCCTAGAAAAAGTATTACGGTTATCAATGTATTACACAATTTTATAAGTACGTTTTGCAATTTTTACAAACGTACAGCGAGCGAACCTGAAGACCTCCTAACTTCAGTTGGGCTCCGAACTATACCAAAAGAAGTGTAGTTTTAGGGGGACTATCGTAAAAAATTGTTCACCTTTGTGAAAATTGTGCGGAGACGTTTCATTGTAATAGTATGTGCGATCATACACAAAAACAAACAGAAACGCTAAAACCTGTCTTGATGAGCTACGTTTGAGAACGGATTTGTATTCAGTACAAAAAACAACCAACACAATCTGCTTCTTATTGTTAATTGGTTTAAAATAGGTTATTTCTCTGGAGAGACAGTTCAAACTTGGGATAATATGAATGATAGTATGAGTAATATTGATAATGTGAATGGAAAGTGGGTTATTTGGAAGTGTTTTTAATAGATTTTGTGCTATGAATGAAAATCTGAATCTAAAGATACCTATCAGTTTGTTTTTGTGGCATATTTGGTTTTTGAGTGTGAGCACATAAATCACATCAAAGAAAATCTGGTTTTCAACACTCAGAAGTCAATAAATTTTCACGATATATAACCTAAAAGTACAGGGTTTAGGGTTTACTTTAGCAGTAATTAGAAATTTTTAAATCGCGTGTTCGGTCGCCTTACGCTACACGGCAAAATAACTTACAAAATTTCATATAAAATTATTAATATGTTGATAGCGGTAATACTTTGTAGTATCAAGCTGGTTAAATCGTTTCTAAATTATCTTTTCTATCGCCACTTGAAGACTTAACATCAAACTACCAAATACCTTATTCACAGCAATATTAAAATTTACAATTGCATTACATTTTCGTTAAATTGCAAATATCACACAAAATAGTAACATTTGGTGTATGACATACTAGACGTAAATTAGAGCGAAATAAAGGGTTATTGCAGCCAACACATATTATACAGGGTGTTCCATTTAAAAAACTCGAGAAAAAGCCGTTTGAAAAACATCAAAATTTACTAAGTTCAATGAACAAAGTATAGTGTATCTTTGGATATAATCATCTACGTACTGACTTTGACTAATGTCTCACATAGTTTAAAGGCAAAATCGGCAAAAATGTCGTTTTTACATAGTTTTTAAAAAGATCCTGCAACGGGCATATTTTGGAAAAACAGTTGAATATCTCTGGAACTATTAACGCTGTGACGTAGCAACATACACGGTTGGATAAACAAATTTAGTGGTATTTATAATATAATAAAATATACAGGACGTTCCATTTAAAAAAATTTACATACTTTCCGTCACACCTAAATGCAACACCCTGTATAAATGAAAATAATTTTACGTTATAGAAAATGGCGGGTCAAACAACTTTTGTATAAAATATTTTTTTGACCGTCGGTGTATATGTATATATATTTACTGGTTTTCCACAAAATGTCGAATAAAGTGGAGAATACAAAAGAGCAACCTTTTGACTGGCCACTTGGCATTATTGTTCTCGGATTTCATAATAGGTCTATAAGTTATTTGGCCTTTTATATGTCCTTTCTAGTACTAAAATTTTCTCATTCAGTGTCTTTGAACTATTATTTCTTCAGGTTCCTTAATTGTTTCCATCTTTTTATAGTTTTTTTTTTCATGTGCATTGCGGTGATAATTGTGGTGTTTTATATTGATATTGCTGCTTTGCTGTGATGGTGACACAGCTAAAAAAGTAGGCAAACTTTACAACAGAAACATTTGACAAGATAGATATCTAATGAAAGTATACATAGTGTGCCTTTTTTATATGATAAACTTAGGTATGACATATATGATCATTGCAGACTATTTCCATAGAAGAAATAATATGCATAATATATCAGTTAATATCTTTTTCAAGTGATGTTTTAAGTGATGGTAATGTTTTAATAATATACCTCATTATTTTTACATATTAATTCTAGCATGTATGACGTGTTTTTAAAATTTAAAACCTCGTTTTTAAATGTTTAAAAATGTTTATAAAACTGGTTTGTCAATAAACCGAGAAACCTTACCTACTAGGAACTTTTTTATTGTTTTTCTTGGACTTCCGGTTTAACCCGGAAGAATCGTCATTACAAAATGGCAGTTGTCTATTCTTTTCTGTTTTTTCAAAGAACTTAGTATTTACGTAAAGAAGACATGTCTAATGGTAAAAGTAACAAAAGCAGATCGGCAACAATTAAAGCAATTATAAATACAGTTTGGCACTATTGAGAACTTTCTTGTATTTTAGTGAAACTTTCTTTTGCAAAGTGGCTGGATAAATACGGAAAGAAAATGTGTATCATTTAAGCTAAAACTATTAGCGAGGTTTCCGGTTAAACCGGAAGTGTACCTACTTAATTAACAATAAACAAAAATAAACTATACACTATACACTCAAAGTGTGTAGTAAGAAATTACCGAAATACCAGAAAATTTAAGCTCCAAGACAGACTAAGAATCTTTTGCTTTTTTCGAAAAATAAGTAGAATCGATTAAAACCGATAATCACAAAGTACGTTTCTTTCTTTTTCGTTCTTTTTAAATTGTTTTAACATATTTCAAATTTCCTTCTTTTAGTTATATTTTAGTAGTTATGAAAAATACCCCGTCAATATGAAAAATACCCAAAATGCTCTGGAAATGATATATGATAATAATTGAAAGTATTGCATTGCCTGGGTAGAACACATAATGCCCTATATCTATTGAGCAGGGTGGTTATAAAAACCGTTTTTTTTTTAATTTTTAACAAAACAGTTATTTTTTTATAAATGATGGTTTTAACGAAACAATGTTCTTAGACTATTCACAAGAACCATGTTTTAAACATGAATCTTTATGGTTACATATTGCTGATTAATTTCTGTGTAACCCATTTATTACGTTACCTGGCGAGACATCAGAAATGATAGCAAACACAATAATTAATATTTTAGAAAAAGGAAACAATTTAAAAGACAAGTTAATTGAGTTTTGCGCTGATAACGGAAATACCAATTTTGGGGGCTTGTCTAGAAAGGGTATAAGAAATGTGTTTTATAAATTGAATGATGTATTAATGCAAGGTAGATTAGGAATCGGTTGTATAGTGCTCATATTGTACATAGCACACTTCAAGCAGCTGCCGATTTGCTGCCTATAGATATTGAAAGTATTGTAAAGGAAATATACAGCCACTTTTATATCTTTACCGTTCGTGTCGAAACTTGATGTGCTGATGTGCAGTATAAAACAATCTGATGTGGCCAGGCACATGACTTTATCATACTATATATAAAATTAATAGTTTAGCTGCTTGAGATTCTATTTGATCGAGATCGGCTATGTCTGCATTAAAATAAAACTGATAGAACTAGACAGATATGTCGAATAAAGCTGCGGTCGGATATTGTACTCCGCTGACACAGGGTACACTGTCCAAATGACACTTACGTGTTATGGGGTGTGAAAAGTGTACGGTATACTATATCCGAACGCAGCTTATATTGACAGTAGGTTGTCAAAACATTTGCGTTTGACACTACGTACTGTCATTAGAATCATATCTGACATATAATCTGACATATCCTGGCTACTAGGTTTAAAGGAGTACGACCGATCTCGATGAAATAGAATTTGCTCATGCAGCTAAACTATTGATTGTACCAAAAAATGTCATAGTGATAAATTATTCAGAATTTCATTTTCTTTAATTTATTATTTAACTATTTCGACGAAATTCCAGAAATGGCGGCTTATTTACAAAATGTTTCAAAAATGCTAAGACTAAACCTGCAGTTCCTTTGTTTTCTAAGTTTGGTTATGAAACTTCTAAATATGAAGTTTCGTCCCGATACCTTTAGTAGTTTCTCCGGAATCGTCGCCACAAAAACGGGTACACACATTCACACATACACACACACACACACACACACACAGACATTTTTTTGTACCTTGGTCAAAAATGGTCAGGGGACCCAAAAAGACATATTTCCGCTAAAATCTCAAAAAAATTTTTTGGCATGATTACAATACTTTACATACTGCGTATGATAAAGTAAAAACTTCTTAGTTGTTGTAAAACGCGGTGGCTTGCTCTCATGCCGGCAGTAGATAGAATTATCCAGCTGTATAATGCTTTGAAAAATATTTTTTATCATTGGATAAATGTCTATAATACTAAAAAACTTTTTTTCTGATCGAACATCTGAAATATGGTTAAAATTTATTCACTGTCAGTCTTCCTTATTTCACGAAACTATAACAGCAATTAAAAATAACAACAGCACTGTAGTACGAGTTGCAGCAGAACTTGACAAGCTTGTTCTTAAACTACAAGAAAGCTGAAGACTTGTTGAAGAAGGTCACATAAATAATCTGTGGTTTACTTCGCAGGTTGAAATATTTTATAAAAATTGCATTGACTATATTGTTTCACGGACGTCTCATTTTTCGACACTAAACTGTTTGCAGTGGATACATATAATAATACCGTAAACTGGACCGTTGTTCAAAATGCTTATGAGTTTATTTCTAAACGTATTACAAACAACATTCAGGAAACCAATTTAATGGATGATGTCACATTTTTGAATAGTTATCTTAATGAAGAAAAACTAGCACAATGGAGGCGTGACAGTATTCAATCTGATATGCGGTGGGTGGAAGTTTTCAACCATTTTGAAAAAGAAAATATTCCATTTTGTAACCTGTTGAATATTGTAGAATTTGCACTATGTTTACCTGGCACCAACGCACCAACGGAAAGAGTCTTTTCTATTATGAATAATAATATATGGACTGATGAAAAATCACAACTGAATGTCGACACAATGAAGTCCATATTATTTGTTCAACAAAATATTGCACTCTCTTGTGACGATTTCGTTGGCAAAATTAAAAATAATAAACATTTATTAAAGCTGACAAATATGTACCTACAATAAATACAGAATGTTTGTACAAATAACCTATGTCAAATTTGTCTAGTCTTATATTACAAATCATATTTATAGAAAGAGAATATATATTTATGTTTATTTTTTTTATACGAATTTGAGATTATTTTCGAAAAAGTAAAGAATATTGTTTTTACTACAGTTTTTTTTTTCTTATTTTAATTTTGTGCGCAAGGAAGCCGTACAGCATTGGCCAATTAGAAATCTGGTAACCCTAATCAACCAGGAACTAAGCATGTTTCCTTCATCTTGATTTGCTCGTTCAACTGACTCTTTACTTTGAGAATGTCTGAGTTTTCCATGTAAGTACCATTTTTACATCTTTAACTATGGCCACAAGCTACCAAAGTTTTTCATAATATTATTGACAAATTCTATGAGATTAGTGGTCAGAGTTGAACGAATTTAACTAGATGGTTTTGGTGAACAAGTATTGATGTAGTTGTTGTACACTGCATATAGATTAAATAGATTTGGTATCTGTCCTTCATTTCAGCGCTTAAAACTTTTTGTGGACATCGTGCATTTTTTCACGTTGTCAGCTTGTTACAGGTAAATTTAAATCATCACCGAATTCGCAAAACAAATGTTTGTGGCCCCCTTGTAGTGATCGTGGTCACTGGTCACTGTGCTATTTATTAAAGAGCCTAGGAGAATTTGGCAGTATTCATACACAGAAAAGTGATTATTTGGAACGAGAAAACATAATTTCTTAAATTTATTTACTTACTAGATTCAAATGCATATTTACTTGGATGTAGAAAGTTAGGTATATACAAGAAATGCCACATACTCAATCTAAGTAAAATAATTTCTCAGATAAATGCTGTCCACAAATAAATTCTTTTTTTATAAGAACCAATATTGTATTGAAAGAAGTAATTGAATTTTTCGTCCCAAAAATGTCAATTTCTCCAACGAAGTAATAGTAAATCTACCCAAGTGCGTAGTTACTTGATCCAAGTAAATATAAGACATTTAATATAAGTAAGTATTGTTTACTGAATAAAAACCCACCAATTATTTAACTGAAGTGATTCTCACTTCTTTCAAGTAATCCCTTTCTCTGGAATAAATATGCGCATCGTGATTTTGTCAAGCTCGCGCGTCTGCGCGTAGGGCTGGCGCCGTAAAGGAGCGAAACCTAGTACGAAAACAACAACAACACCCGTAGGGGATGTGCCCTATTTCAAAAATTCAATAATACAGAAAAGAATAATAATAATAAACGCATTTCTTTCTATTTTATTGAAATAATTTCTCAAATATATTTTTTAATTTATTATTTTAAAGGTTGCATTGTGTACATTTTAAAATTGTCTATTATGGCCTATATTTCTGTATATTTCTAAATAATTTGAAAAATTTTGGTGTTAATACTGCTTTATTTGTCTAAAAAATCTGGGTGTAAAAAGTGTAATACAATATCCGAACGCAGCTTATATTGACAGACGTTATTGTCAAAACATTAGCGTTGTCATTAGTGTCATTACTGTCATTAGAATCAAAATTTCTGACATATCCTGGCTACTTGTTTTAATGTAGTACGACCGATCTCGATAAAATAGAATTTGCTCATGCAGGTAAACTATTGATTGTATCAAAAAATTTTATATTCATAAATTATTCAGAATTTCATCATCTTTAATTTATTACTTAACTATTTCGACGAAATTCCAGAAATGGCGGCTGATTTGCAAAATCTTTTAAAAATGCTAAGACTAAACCTCCAGTTCCTTTAGACCCTTTTCAACAGAAAGCTTTTCAGCTCTAAGTTTGGTTATAAAACTTCTAAATATGAAGTTTCGTCCCGATACCTTTAGTAGTTTCTCCGGAATTGTCGCCACAAAAAAACGGGTACACACACACACACACACACACACACACACACACACACACACACACACACACACACACACACACACACACACACACACACACACACACACACACACACACACACACATACACACACACATACACACACACACACAGACATTTTTTGTACCTTGGTCAAAAATGTTCAGGGGACCCAAAAAGACATATTTCCGCTAAAATCTCCAAAATTTTTTTTGGCACGATTACAATACTTTACATACTGCGTATGATAAAGTAAAAACAGCATCTGAACCATTTTTTTTCTGAACTACTTTAAACTTTATAAGTGATTTGTAATTAAAATTCTTTTTAGAATGAATGGTTGTATCAATTTCAAGACACAAGACCAGTGGTTTGTATACAGCGTATTCATAATTTTGGACTACGTCTATCAATCAATTTCTATTTCAAGAATATATCTGTTCTTATTGGAACGTTCTGTACATGGTGACATTTTTGGAATCTACGTATTTTTTTACATAATCGGTACATTTTTCGACCAATTTGATTTAGAATTTTTACTTTATCATACGCAGTATGTAAAGTATTGTAATCATGCCAAAAAAATTTTTTGAGATTTTAGCGGAAATATGTCTTTTTGGGTCCCCTGAACATTTTTGACCAAGGTACAAAAAATGTCTGTGTGTGTGTGTGTGTGTGTGTGTGTATGTGTGTGTGTATGTGTGTGTGTGTGTGTGTGTGTGTACCCGTTTTTGTGGCGACGATTCCGGAGAAACTACTAAAGGTGTCGGGACGAAACTTCATATTTAGAAGTTTCATAACCAAACTTAGAGCTGAAAAGCTTTCTGTTGAAAAGGGTCCAAAGGAACTGGTGGTTTACTCATAGCATTTTTCGAAGATTTTGAAAATGAGCCGCTATTTGTGTAATGTCGTCAAAATAGTTAAATAATAAATTAAAGGAGAGGAAATTTTCTATAATTTATGTATATGACATTTTTTGGTAGAATTTATAGTTTAGCTGCATGAGCAAATTCTATTTCATCGAGATCGGTCGTACTGCTTTAAAACTAGTAGCCAGGATATGTCAGATTTTTTGATTCTAATGACAGTAGCTAGTGTCAAACGCTAATGTTTTGAAAATACTACTGTCAATATAGGCTGCGTTCGGATATTGAACACCGTTACACTTTTTACACCCAATAACACGTAGGTGTCATTTGGACGGTGTACCCGGTGTCAACGGAGTACAATATCCGAACGCAGCTTTAATCGACATATCTGTCTAGTTCTAGTAGTTTTATTTTAATGCAGACATGGCCGATCTCGATCAAATAGAGTCTCATGCAGCTAAACTATTAATTTTATATATAGTATGATAAAGTCATGTGCCTGGCCACATCAGATTTTTTTCTGTTGGTTTAGATCATTCATTCTTTGTTTGAGTTTATCAAGTTTGTTTATTACCACGTTATATTAATTAGAACTTCTGGGTAAATGAAGAATGTTTCACAAACTGAAACGAATATTTTATAAGTTGGTGGCCATTTTTTTCAATTTTTCTATATTTAGTTTATTCATTGCAGCATGTTTTACAATAGTTTTAATCAAATTCAAAACAAAATTTGAGGTCTGTCGGAATTATGTCAATTACTACTAATTTCGATTATAACTGAATTTGTTGTTATGAAAAACGTTCAACTAAAGTGAAGCATTATTCCTGATAAAGTTCATAGTCGCAACATTCTTTGTGCGAAGAGCATTGACTTTTCTGCTTCCTACCATATGTACACTTTGAGGTCTCAGTTCATATATATGGTTAAAACTCTGAGATCACATTATGAATATGCGCAAGCAACTGATCTAGATCACCATACCCATAGTTTCAGATCCACCACGTTTGTTCTTTGTACTCTGCGATACGCATAACAATATGGGCGTATATGTATATGTAGTCACGCAATATTGACCTTTCACCAGACATATTATTCCAATAACACCAAACAACAACATAGTCTTCTATTTATGGATAGTCTTTTCTAAGCGATATTTATTGAACCATTTTCAAACCCTTGCATATTGAACAATAAATATAAAAATTCACTACAGAAAGAAAATCCTTCTTAAAATTCCAAAGCGTACATACTTCCTTTTTAATAGCCACACATCTAACTCAAATCAATCATAGATTCACGTCCACATATTTGCCTTTGAAATTAATTATAATAGAACGAAGAATTATGTACGGGAGACACAAAGTCTCTCCAATGAACCAAACGAGTTGTACGATCGAAGGTAACGAAAGAAAGTCGCTGTAGTTATTATGATGTTTGCAATCAATGCCCACAATCTTGAATTAAACACTCATTACGATTTGTGTAATGAAGTGCTGCTTTCGTACATATCGAAAAATTGCATTCTATTGCGCAATAAGTAGCTTAGAAGCTGATAGAGAATCTCTCGCGTTTGCACTGACTGCAAACAATGTCAACGATATTACAATGTGTTCTAATTGCTCGCGCTCCGCGTATAATTGCTTGATGTCTGCGATGCCAATTTATTGCCAAATGTGTTATTAGTGCGAAGGTAATTTGTTGTAATCTTGCAATTGACTAACCATCTGCCCCGACAGTATTTTTGTTTTATAAGGAGTAAATAAGAAATTCGGAAAATCCTGATAATTGCTAAATTTCCTTTGAGAAATTGATTGTTAAGTAATTACATACACATTATACTTAATTCTAATGTTCATTGTTTTAATTGAACTGTTGATGTCTATCGAAGTGTTGTGTCTTATCTATCGCGCATATTTGTGGAGTTTAAATACAGTGTGTCTCAGAGGAACCTATACCAATAATGGACCAAAATTTTGAGTTGTTGAAGAAAAACCATTTTCAATAATTTCCTAAAAACAATACAGCCATAATCAGTATATTGAATCAATTTGTCAAAGAAACAAAAAGAAAATAGACTATAATTCGGAAAATTAAAGAAAAGATAAAGTAAAAATAGAAGTTTCCTTTAGTTATAATTTTCTAATCCGCCATTTTTAATTTTGCTATGTTTATGCCATATTTGGATTCAGTGTCCTCAAAAACCCATAAAAATGCTAATAAACTAGATTTTTCCGAAAATACCCTTAATTTTCATTTTCTAGTCCGCCATTTTAAATTTTGCTATGTTTTAGGTTTTTGTTTTCAAGGTTCTGGTTGATTTAGTCTAAAATGACTGGGCTATTAATTTGGTTTTTTCTTTTAAGATTGTGTCAATAATTTACGAAGAAAAATCTTCGAAACTTTTACTTTTTATGCATGAAATCAACAATCTTAAAGATTGCGGGAAATAAGTATAATGCAATAAATGTCATTTGAATTGTTAAAATCCGACATCAGATTTGAAATCTATAGTCTATGCTATCCAAATATTGCAAAAAATAAGTTTTATAAGAACCCGACATTTTCCTACATTTTGATTTTAAAAATTCTTACAACAGATTGTAATCAGAGACCCAAAAAACCATTTTCTACAACAAATGTTGTAGATATTGTACGCTCTTTGCACATTGATTTAAAAACAGGATAAGGTGATTATTTTAAATACAAGAAAGTAGAATATAAAACAATCACAAAAATACTCTGGATTAAGCTTATAACAAATAATGTAAAATAACTCTTATATTTGTTTAACTTAATGTAAAATAAATCTTATAAGCGTATCATATATATGAATATAAATATGAACTAAAAAAATATTATACATTTTGTAACCTACTGGCCATTAAACAAAACCATTTTATTATTTTGATGTCGAATGCTGGGGATTTATTTATTTTTGTTTTTCTGATGTAACACATTCGAATATGTGTGTACCTATTTATAATACTTTTAATCAATAATATTCTGTGACTAACCAACACAACTTGAGCGAAACTATGTTTTACTAAACTAGAAAATATATTTGATGCGATTTGGTGATGTTCTGTCTATACATATATCCGTAAAATGCTTCGAACAAACAACACTGGACTTTGTCGGCTTTCAGTTACATCGGTCTACAAACTGTATCCATAATTCCTACTGGGCAGGAATCTTTGGAAACCTACATTTAATTGTTAAATAAACCAAAAATTAAGTCAAATTTTATTGAATACGGGCCTGTACATTGTCATTTGACTGATATCTAACGTCACTTACCGATGAAACGTAATTCCCGCTGATTTATTGCAGCCAGGAACCTTTCTGCTGCGACAGCTTCTTACATCGCATACTGTCATGGTAATTAGTTATAAAAAAATACTTATAGCGCGCTAGAAGCCACTTAAACATGTATCGGCTTGTCAATTTGTCGTTATGGGACTAACGGACGGTATGATTTGACATAAAGTGGTTCCAATTTTAAGCTCATAAGACTCCTCCTCTTTTATACTACCTCGATGTTTGGTTCATAAAAATATCACACTGTAGCGGACAAAATTTACAGTTGACAGTGGATAGACTTAATGGCTGACGATTGTTTGATGATTGTCGGTTGACATTAGAAATGTCAAATGTCAAATGATCGGTTGACGTGGAATCACCAAAAATTACTTTAATCAATAATACTAAATTAACAGTTAATTTTCTCGTATAGGTTTCCAAATCCTTTTGATGGTAAATTTTTTCCCCTACAGTGTAGTATTTTTATTTTTACGATTAAGTACGGTACAATTGACGTGTTCAATTTTTCGATGGTTGTTATTAATTAAAATTTGCCTATTAACTACGATTCTGAATATTTTATAATGCTCAGGACTGTCTTAATATGCACAATCTAGAATGACTGGACATAACGATTAATGCAAATTTATATCCACAAAATATCTAAAATCCGTAATATATGGTAAAATAATATAAATATAATGTATTCAATAAACTACATAAAAAAAAATTGTAATTCATATATATTTTTATCATAAACATAAAAAATAATTATCAAATCCATTTATATAGCATTCGCATTTCCTCTTCCTCTCATAATAATAAAATTATACAATTTGTATAGAAAACTAGCAGTAAAATCGTTACTGTATGCCGCCAATTGTGCAATAATATATCGATTGTATTTTCAATTACCCGTCCTACGTAGTGGGTACTATTGCATTGGCTGAACGTAATAAAATATTTCTGCGCTGCCTCCGAAGCAATTAAAGTTATCTCCTTGCATCTCCAATCGACAATAAAACGCATAAATCAACTTGTTATAGGATTGGGCGATCCTGTCGTGATAATTTATGACGTGTTGCAATATAGGTAGTCGCCAGTCGGTACGTCAAAAATTTACATTGTACTTCAATATCATGTGCTGTAATAACAATTTTATTTTGAGACAGATTATCTTTGTATTTGTTTGTACTGATATTGCTTGTTTTACAAATTTTCTCTGCTTTTATAATAACTTTGAAGGATGATTCTGTTTGAAATGTTTCATAACAACATTGACGATAACGTTCGTCGTCAAGATGGTATCTTATCTGGTTCTAACAAGTTAAATTTTTCAAATTTGTTATTAGAGTAGTTACATTTGCAATGACATAATGGATTTTTTTGTAGAAATTCATGCGAATCAAATTGGAACCTAAACAATTAAACAAGACTCTGTGTTTTCTTTTCGATAATATCTAAAAATAAGGACCAACTATTATTTATAATGCGGTACTTAATATGTCTGGAGTAAAGGTACTTATAATGCAAGAAAAACTACTTAATCAAACCTAAATTTGGACAAAATAACTAAGTTCCGTATTCAAAACATATTTAAAAATTCTTTTCCTATTTTCCAATTTTGTTAGTTCCGTTATAAAAAGTCATGTTGACAGCTTGACGTCACATGAATTATAAAAACATCTTTTATAACCTTTTATAATCTTTCGATTCTAATTCCTAAATCTACCATTCCTAATTCCTCAACATTTTGTTCTATCGTAAAATTGATTATTATGAAAATTATAGTCAATAAAATCGATCTCAGTGAAAATACATAGACAAATAAAACTATTTTACGTCGATAAATTTCAAACCCTGTATACAGGTGTGATTCGTTCTTTAGGACACTCGTCGCTGGCGCCCCTCGTGCTCCAAACAACTCATGCGCCAATTTGAAATTTGTATAATAATATACTATTATCTACGACTCACATATAATAAGTTGCATACGGATCTATGACTATATAATCCCCATCATGATACACGCCAATGATTATAATGACACTAGCCTTGTATAATAATGATAGTTCGTTGAAATAATGACTTCATTATTTGAACGAACTGTCATGATTATACAACGCTAATGTCAAAGTCTGCCAAAACCTGCGTGGATGACAGTTATGTGACAGTTAGCCTCCCCATCATTGACAAATACATTTAAAATATTTGATATAAAATGGAATTTGTGACTCGTAGATAAAACGTCGTGTCGTATTCGACTCGCACACAGCGGATATAAATCGCTCGCATGTTTACACGCTCGCCTACGGCTCGCGTATAAACTTCATGCTCACGATTTATATCCTTAGTTATGTGCTCGTCAAATAATATACTAATTATCTACGACTCACATATAATAAGTTCATTACATACGTATCCCCATCATGATTATATACGCCAGTGATTATAATGACACTAGCGTTGTATAATAATGACAGTTCGTTCAAATAATGACTTCATTATTTGAACGAACTGTCATTATTATATAACGCTAGTGTCAAAGTCTGTCAAAACCTACGTGGATGACAGTTATGTAACAGTTCGCCTCGCCATCATTGACAAATACATTTAAAATATTTTATATAAAATGGAATTTGTGAGGCGTAGATAAAACGTCGTATTGGACTCGCATACAACGGATATAAATCGCTCGCGTGATTACACGCTCGCCTACGGCTTGCGTATAAACTTCATGCTCGCGATTTATATCCTTAACTATGTGCTCGTCAAATAATATACTATTGTATGATAGAAGCGATAGATTTCATATTCTGACACAGTCAAATGCACATGTGAAGCACAAAATCGTAAGTGAATGTAAAAGGAACAGTTCTAAATTTCATACGTTAATTATAATTTTTCGTACGTTAAGTTAAGTGGATATGTAAACGATACTTAACAGACGATGTCTATTCATCGCTTTAATACGAGTTGGCGACCTATGTATTTGAAAACATGATTTTACTAGACTGTAAACGCTTCCAAAATATAGACGTATCTGCCGTCTGTATACTACGGTCAAGTTTAATTTTGCCAAAATTTTTGTGGGACGTAAAATTGAGTTATTTTGCTATTATTTCGGAAGCTATAGTTTCCTCAGAGAAATTATCACATAGGTAATTAATTGTACGAAACAAAAACACGTTATATATTTTTGATGAAAGGAAAATTCTAGGAGCTCACTTGATGAAGTTATCTTATTTTGACGAAAAATTATTTTTTGTGCTGTAAATTTTGACTGGGATATTTGAGATATTGATTGAAGCATTAAATTAATTCTGTTAGGTATAACAGGTTAGGTAATACAAGAATTTCTATATGCTAAGTAAAGTCTATACAGAAAAATCCAACTAAATTTGTAACTGGTTTTAGTGATTTTTAGACGTAATATGTCTGGACTAGACTGTCACACTTAAAAATTAGCTGGTAACTTTGTTAAATTTTTAAACAGGTTTAAAAATTCAACATAATAAAATTTACTTCACAAATCAAACAGAAATCAGAAATTTTCTACAGTGTGTTCCCAAATGGACATACCTAACTGTACCTATAATGAACCAATTTTTAAAATATCCTGGAGAAACGTTGTTTTAAACTAACTTTAATGCTCAGATACCATTTTTACTTTATCATACGCAGTATGTAAAGTATTGTAATCGCGCCAAAAAAAAATTTTGAGATTCTAGCGGAAATATGTCTTTTTGGGTCTCCTGAACATTTTTGACCAAGATACAAAAAAAAATGTGTGTGTGTGTGTGTGTGTGTGTGTGTGTGTGTGTGTGTGTGTGTGTGTGTGTGTGTGTGTGTGTGTGTGTGTGTGTGTGTGTGTGTGTGTGTGTGTGTGTGTGTGTGTGTGTGTGTGTGTGTGTGTGTGTGTGTGTATGTGTGTACCCGTTTTTTGTGGCGACGATTCCGGAGAAACTACTAAACGTATCGGGACGAAACTTCATATCTAGAAGTTTCCTAATCAAACTTAGAGCTGAAAAGCTTTCTGTTGAAGAGGGTCCAAAAGAACTGGAGCTTTAGTCTTAGCATTTTTGAAAGATTTTGCAAATAAGCCGCCATTGCTGGAATTTCGTCGAAATAGTTAAATAATAAATTAGAGATGAGAAAATTCTGAATAATTTATCACTATGACATTTTTTGGTACAATCAATAGTTTAGCTGCATGAGCAAATTCTATTTCTACGAGATCGGTCGTACTGCATGAAAACTAGTAGCCAGGATTTGTCAGATTTTTTGATTCTAATGACAGTAGGTAGTCTTGGTGTCAAACGCTAATGTTTTGACAATAACTTCTGTCAATATAAGCTGCGTTCGCATATTGCATTACACTTTTTACACCCAATAACACGTAAGTGTCATTTGGACGGTGTACCCGGTGTCAAAGGAGTACAATATCCGAACGCAGCTTTAATCGGCATATCTGTCTAGTTCTAGTAGTTTTATATTAATGCAGACATGGCCGATCTCGATCAAATAGAGTCTCATGCAGCTAGACTATTAAATTTATATATAGTATGATAAAGTCATGTGTCTGGCCACGTCAGATTTTTTATATTTCATATCAATTTTAATATATTATCTCTTGTTTTTAGCATTGGCTCTTATTTTATTGTTTATGTCACTTTAGTATTTACGTAAGTAAGTATTTATTTATGAATCATTAAAAACAATTGTGGTTTCAGAAAAACGAAAAATATTAAAATTAGCAAATTCTTTTGTGAGAATTGTTTACTATATTTTCAAAAACCTACAAAAATATCAAAAATCCACTTTAAGACGGAAATCGTAGATTCTTTACTTTTTGTTTGCTGTATTGCTTTTAGGATTCTGTGAATAAGTTCCCTCAGAAAAATCATTGGAACTTTTAAGTTTTTTATTTTTTATTCAGGGAAAAAACAACTTTAAGATTATTTTTAAGACAGCCCTGGAGTAGCTTCATTCTAATTTCTAATCTAATAATTCCAATTTGCAAGTTGATCACAAAATTACATACAATTATTGTTACAAGGTTGTGAGCAAATTTAAGAATTTCTTGTTTTTGACCAGCCTGTCTGTTGAAATAAAACTTTGCCTATATATATTTTTAGAGCGGTCAAAGCTGTTTATAAAGAATATGAAAGGAACGAAATTTATATATTATTAAAATTTACATCTATTATTCGTGTAGTAAGATCCATCTGGGAACACACTGCTTAATGATTTGAAATTACCACATATAAAACAGAAAATAAAAGTTAAAATATGTACACAAAAAATATATTATTACAAAACCAAATATAACTTGTAAAATACTTGTTCATAAATTCAATATGTCTAGGTCGAAGGTTACTAGTATTGGATCCGTCTCGATGATACAATACGCATCGCAATGCTCTAAAACTTACGCAAATGCATCATACACGAGTCATCACAACCGGAGCAATCACAAATCATCATAATTTATCGACCGCCTGACAATCCTACGATAAATAACTGAAGCAATATCCATACCATATCAGACCGAAGATGCTTTCAATCGCGATATTGTTTAATTGGATAATAAGAATAACGCGTGATCCAAATATCTTCATCCAAGATAATGAACGTGTTATGTCAGCTTAAGTGTTAATCACTAAGCTTCTTAATAGACGCAATTAACATCAAGTTAATGCGTACGACTCCAGTTTACTACCAGAGAAACACACTCGTTTGAGAGAATTCAATGGTTAATGTTACACGTGAAGAAATTAGAAAGGATCTTCACCACGATTGGACAATGGTTGCAGGCCCTATGGGAAATCAACCACAAAAAAAGAGATTAAAAGTGGTATTTCGAGAGATACTTTGAAAGAATGAGAGTGACATCTGTGCTCATCGGTGTTTTTCTTCGATAATAATGCGTTTTTACGCGAACGTAATAGAATGTTAATTGAACGACATTAGACGGTGGTTAATTGTTGACCAGCGAGACGTTAACCTAATAACGAAGACCATTTTTAAACGTAATTACTGTAATAAATTGTACCATCTCTGATTGTCGTCACTTCGCTTGTGCAATAATGATGGTCTGTGTGTGAATTTTTCAGCTGCAGCGGCGAGACCGATTGACATTTTTATTCGACAAATGAATGAATTACTTAATAGTGATTGGGATCTATTTTTGTACTTTCAAATGCCTGGGATGCTGCTATTTGTTTAGTGGCCTGGTGGCAATTGTTAGTTCTTCGAATATTCATTGACAAACGTGTGTCTTCTTTGTTATGGAACTTTATTTTTGTGGGGAAGTAATCAAATTTAATTTGACTGAAATTGATAACTTTTAAATTCGGTTGCAAATGTCAACAAAAAAACATTTGTTTAAGTGAACGCATGTTTAAACAAAATTTTCCTTCGCTGTATAATTGAGTGTTAAAACTTCATAATGACTTCATAATGATTGTGTTATCAATGCTATTTCATTAGGTTTAGATTAACACGTTATGACAGGATAATAATATATAAAAACAATTTCATACTCACAAGCTAAATTTTCTTTTCATTGATATGTTAAGAAAATAGATAAATGACTACATTCTACAACAAAAGACATGTCCTACTTTCAATTAATAGTAACAATCCTATGAGAAATGTATTGATTATTGACCTCCGCATTGAGCTTCTATCAAAGCAAAGTATGTACAACAACATGGTTTTGTAAACTAATTAAGATATACTTTTTTGTGAAATAAAAGAAATATAATAAATTATTAGTAAAACAAATTGTAACATTAAACCTTACCCTACGATTTTGCAAATGAGCCGCCATTTCTGTAATTTCGTTAAAATAGTTAAATAACAAATTAAAAGTAGAGGAAATTCTGAATAATTTATGTGTATGAATTTTTTTGGAAAAAATAATAGTTTAGCTGAATGAGCAAATTCTATTTCAACGACATCGCACGTGCTGCATTAAAACTAGTTAGCCCGGATTTGACAGATATTTTGATTCTATTGACAGTATTGTCAAACCATCAGAATTTGACCCGGTTTGACACTGCTGTATAATATAATAAAGTCTTGTGTCTGGCCACATCAGATTTTTTAAAGCAGTTAGTATCACTTCTAGGATCTTTTAATTCTGTAATTTCCAAATGTTGAGATTTTAATTTTTTTTCTGCAGGATCTTAATTTGTTTTTTTTATCCTTTCTCAATTCGGGCGAAATTTGAGATTGCTAAAACATATTAAAAATATAATAAAAACTCAACTCAATAATATAATAAATAATCAAAAATCTTTTTAGTTGGTTTTATTACAATAAAATTATATATCACAGTTTTTAAATTAGTAGGAAAATTGATATCAGAGCATTTCACATGTTTCAGTAGTTAATTTCTCAAAAATACAATAATCGAATACTGTCCTGACCAACAATTAACAAAATCTAATCAACTGTTGTTACAACTGATAACTGCATTGTTTTTCCATAGAATTTGAAAACTGGAATTGAGCTAGTTTTTGGGAAAACAGTGCTAAAAAACTGCAAAAATGTATTTCTTTCTCATAAACTACACACAATTTGCAATTCCTGCATTCATATTCACGTTGTACGTAAAAACGCATACTAGCAATAGCTTTCCCTTAACTTTATTGTCCAGGATAGTCACTCAAGTTAGCTTACATTAGTGTTTTTAAGAAACTACGTACATGAAAATGTGAGAAATGCTCTAATATCTAAAATGAAAAATTCAAAGAAAGAAAATTCAAATCATTTTTTATATTAAGCCACTGTGTATGAAAACTATTAAACATTACTAGTTATTAGATGAATTGTAC
The DNA here is from genome assembly GCA_963966075.1 of Aphodius sticticus. Classification (NCBI taxonomy): domain Eukaryota; kingdom Metazoa; phylum Arthropoda; class Insecta; order Coleoptera; family Scarabaeidae; genus Aphodius; species Aphodius sticticus. Next base: position 105,914,935 of record OZ014506.1, read on the forward strand.
TTATTCATGACTTTGAGATCCATTGGGGAATTGACGATCAAATGGATGATCGATCTCAAATTTCACAGGAACTAACGTATTGTCGTATGAGGAATTGAAGTATGAAATGAACAAATTCCCGAAGAAAAAAGTGTTAAACTAATATTTTTCTATATAAATAAGGAGTACCCTATAGCGTATTCTTAAAATATGTTGTCCCTTATTATACAGGGTGAGTTATTAGTATCCCGGCGGTCGATAGTCATCAAATCGTTTGAGAAACAAAAAACTGTTTTATACAAGAGTTGTTTGACTCATTAGTTTCTATAACGTGAAATTATTTTCATTTATACAGGGTGTTGCATTTAGGCGTGAGAAAATCAGTAATTTTTTTTAAATGGAGCGCCCTGTATATCAAGCATAATTATGAATACTAAGGAAGTTGTGTTTCTAACTGTGTAAGATGTACTTGTGTAAAGTAAATAGTTTCTGAGATATTCAATTGTTTGTCGAAAATTTGGCAATTGCAGGCCTTTCTTAAAAACTACGTTAATACTACATTTTTGCAGGTATTGTCCTAAAAATTTTGTCACATAATAACTAAACCCATAGCTAGTAGCTGATGTCATGAAAAATTTGATGCGCTATACAGGGTGATCGTAGCATGCACTAGTTTTTAAACATTTTTAAATCGCTATTTCTTGAGATTTTTAAATGGAACACCCTGTATATTAGTTGCTAATTGAAATGTCCCTTAAGTTCTTTGTAATTTATATACACTATATCGTATATCAATTTTTAATAGTTTTTGCGATATTTGCAATTTAAAGAGTAGTATACTATTTAGTATCTTAATATTGCTTTGTATACACTGTGGTGGGTAGCACGATGTAAATTATTTAAAGCTTTATAGAAGAAACCATTTAGAACCTATTTAACTAGTTTTATTCATAGAAAAAGTATTACGGTTATATGTTACAAACGGACAGCGATCGAACCTGAAGACCTAGTAACTTCAGTTGGGCTCCAAACTAAACCAAAAACAGTGTAGTTTTAGTTTTCACCTTTGTGAAAATTGTGCGGAGACGTTTCATTGTAATAGTATGTGCGCTCTTACACAAAAACAAACAGAAACCTAAAACCTGTCTTGATGAGCTACGTTTGAGAACGGATTTGTATTCAGTACAACAAACAACCAACAATATCTACTTACTATTGTTAATTGGTTTCAAATAGGTTATTTTTCTGGAGACAGTTCAAACTTGGGATAATATGAATGATAGTATGAGTAATATTGATAATGTGAATGGAAAGTGGGTTATTTGGAAGTGTTTTTAATAGATTTTTTGCTATGAATGAAAATCTGAATCTAAAGATGCGTATCAGTTTGTTTTTGTTGCATATTTGGTTCTTGAGTGTGAGCACAAATCACATCAAAGAAAATCTGATTTTCAACACTCAGAAGTCAACAAATTTTCACGATAGATAACCTAAAAGTACAGGGTTTAGGGTTTACTTTAGCAGTAATTAGAAATTTTTAAACCGCGTGTTCGGTTGCCTTACACTAGACGGCAAAATATACTTACAATATTTCATATAAAATTATTAATATGTTGATAACGATAATACTTTGTAGTATCAAGCTGGTTAAATCGTTTCTAAATTATCTCCTTTATCGCCACTTGAAGACTTTACATCAAACTACCAGATACCTTATTCACAGCAATATTAAAATTTACAATTGTATTACATTTTTGTTAAATTGCAAATATCACAAAAAATTTTGGTATATGACATACTAAACGTAAATTGGAGCAAAATAAAGGGTTATTACAGCCAACACATATTATACGTGATGTTCCATTTAAAAAAACTCGAGAAAAAGACATTTCAAAACATCAAAATTTACTAAGTTCAATGAACAGCCTGTATAGTGTATCTAATATCTTTGGATATTATCATCTACGTACTGGCTTTGACTAATGTATCACATAGTTTAAAGGAAAAATCGGCAAAAATGTCGCTTTTACATAGTTTGTAAAAAGATCCTGCAACGGGCATATTTTGGAAAAACAATTGAATATCTATGGCACTATTAACGCTGTGACTTAGCAACATACACGGTTGGATAAACATATTTAGTAGTGTTTATAATATAATAAAATATACAGGACGTTCCATTTAAAAAATATACATACTTTCCGTCACACCTAAATGCAACACCCTGTATAAATGAAAATAATTTTACGTTATAGAAAATGGCAGGTCAAACAACTTTTGTATAAAATATTTTTTTCTTTCTCAAACGATTTATTAACTATCGACCGCCGGGATACTAATAACTCACTCTGTATAACACCCTGTATAAAACAAAAGATTACATATTTTGACTATACCGATTTACCGATACCAATTTTTCGTTTTGTTTCAGGACATTTACCGAATAATTGCATCAAGGAAATCATCAGAATGTCACATCATATGGCACAAGAGGCAGCCAACATGGAGATGGACTAACTTTGAAGCCCCCTGTTGACACAGTAAGGCAATTTAAGGAACTTAGGTAGGTTTATTGGAAATGAATTGACACAATGATGACAATAGATGCGGTAATTGAAAAATTATTAAAAATCAAAGTACTTATTGCTCTCGAGATCTTTTTTTTGTCAATTTGGACACTGATATGGTGTTCTAGAAAAATATAATGACAATCCTCAATAATTTTGTACTTAATTTTTGGTTAGGTATATCTCCCAAAAGTCGAAAATGTATCTTAGTGACAAATTAATTCATTCAAAAGACAGCTCTTTTCAGCAACATAATTTATTGTTTTGAACGGAATAATACCGCCAATATTAACCGTGGTTACATGTAATTTGAGACACTGCATAAACCATAAACTCCAACCGTAGAAAACTAACCATCAACATTAACTAAATGACTTTATCAGACGAACATTTCGTCATTATCGGCTCTAGTACGATGGTTATTGCGGTTGCAGACACGGCAATTGAAGTGACGGCGCGGTGCAATAAATATTGTTCTCTTAAAATAATACCGATTTACTCAATAAACGGTGACTTTTTTTTTTATCTCTTCACCGAAGAAACAGTGCAGCGTCGTTGAGTCGTCCTACTTTTACTTTTACTTTTGATATCTTAAATCTAGAGACGCTCCACGGATGATCTCCAATTGAGTCGTTGTAGGCCATGGTTGTGCAGTAATCAATCAAACCGATAGTCGCAGAGACATTGGTGACCTAATTATACAGAGTGTTCGGGTCAATCCATAGCAAATGGTCCAGAAAAAAATAAGTTGGTCGCCTAACTATTTAAAAAAAAATCTTTTCGTTTTTTAATGTCACTCCCTATGTTCTTGGAGTGCAAAAACAATTTTATTAATATTTTATTTTACTCAGTTAAGAAATGGCGGCCAGTTTACTGAAAGCGAATCCGACAATTTTGACATTGGTATGTGTTTGTGTTAAACTAAATATCTTTGTTTGGGTTTGTCAAAGAGAGTTGAAATAAAAACCATTCTATTTACCACATTCCAGGCTATCAGCAAGTTTTAGAGAGTTTTTACTTTATCATACGCAGTATGTAAAGTATTGTAATCGTGCCAAAAAAAATTTTTGAGATTCTAGCGGAAATATGTCTTTTTGGGTCCCCTGAACATTTTTGACCAAGGTACAAAAAAATGTCTGTGTGTGTGTGTGTGTGTGTGTGTGTGTGTGTGTGTGTGTGTGTGTGTGTGTGTATGTGTGGATGTGTGTACCCGTTTTTGTGGCGACGATTCCGGAGAAACTACTAAAGGTATCGGGACGAAACTTCATATTTAGAAGTTTCATAACCAAACTTAGAGCTGAAAAGCTTTCTGTTGAAAATGGTCCAAAGGAACTGCAGGTTTAGTCTTAGCATTTTTGAAACATTTTGTAAATAAGCCGCCATTTCTGGAATTTCGTCGAAATAGTTAAATAATAAATTAAAGAAGATGAAATTCTGAATAATTTATCACTATGACATTTTTTGGTACAATCAATAGTTTAGCTGCATGAGCAAATTCTATTTCATCGAGATCGGTCGTACTCCTTTAAAACTAGTAGCCAGGATATGTCAGATTATATGTCAGATATGATTATAATGACAGTACGTAGTGTCAAACGCAAATGTTTTGACAACCTACTGTCAATGTAAGCTGCGTTCGGATATAGTATACCGTACACTTTTTACACCCAATAACACGTAAGTGTCATTTGGACAGTGTACCCTGCGTCAGCGGAGTACAATATCCGACCGCAGCTTTATTCGACATATCTGTCTAGTTCTACTAGTTTTATTTTAATGCAGTCATAGCCGATCTCGATCAAATAGAATCTCATGCAGCTAAACTATTAATTTTATATATAGTATGATAAAGTCATGTGCCTGGCCACATCAGATTTTTTTTTCTGATATGAAGAGGTACTTAATTTGTTCATTCAATATTTTTTATTTATAACATTGTATACAAAGGGCTTGTAATAAAAAATACTTACTCCTTCCCCTTCTTGGTAACAAGCTATTGAAATTTGAAAATTTTTCATTTTCACGATATTTAATGTCAAATATCTCTGATGGGATCAGGAAAAAAATCTCAAACTGTTACAATTTATTCATCTTATTTATAAGGTTTAAACACATTTATTCGAAAATTCTCAGTAAACACTAAAAATATGCATACTATGATTCATAACACGTTATTAAACGGTCTATGATTTAAAAGTATATTTTCAAACTATACACTTTTAATCGTATTTTTAAAGTATTTCAATCTTGCAGTATCCTTGATGTACATACACATACAGGGTCAGCCAAAATTACCGAAACCGTAAATAATTTTCCGAACGCAAGAAATTTAAAAAAAAATTTCAAACAAAAGTTTTTTTAGCTTTAAAGAAGCTATCATTTAAATATATTTTCAATATACAAGGTGCTTATTTTATTATAGAAATTTGGTAACCTTTCCTTTTTTAAATAGACAACCCAATATATTATTACATTTTTTAATTCAAGAATTAAGATTATTCCTAAGAATTTTTTATAGGAATAATTTTGTTTATATAATGCGTTATTTTTTAATTAGAAGCTATTAACCAAAAATAGGCTAAATTACCGGAACACTTAAATAATTTTCCAATTCAAAAAAAAATCAAAAAATTTTTAAATAGTAAAAGTTTTTGTGGACAAACAACCTCTCCTTTAAAAATTGTTTTAATATACAGTGTGTACATTTTATTATGGAAATTTGCAAACCTTTCGATTTTCTAATAGAACACATTGGATATATATATTTTTTTAAATATATTAAGATGAATTAAAAGAACTTTTTGTGACTCAAAAAAGATCCTACATAAAATTCTTAGAATTAATCTTAGCATTCAAAAATGCATCAAAAAAATAATGCATTTTATAAAAAAATAATTGCTAGAAAAGGGAAAGGTTTACAAATTTCCATAATAAAATAAACAGCTTGTATCTTAAAAAGATATTTCAACGAGAGGTTGTTTAACCACAAAAACTTTTATTTTATTTTTTTTTCGGTTGGGGAATTATTTAGGTGTTAATAATTTACCGGTAATTTTGACTTTTTTTGGTTAATAGCTCATAAATAACAAATATGCATTTTATAAAAATTATGGTAAAAATTATGGTATTTGTCAATGATAGCGAGGCGAACTGTCACATAACTGTCATCTACGTACATTTTGACAGACTTTGACACTAGCGTCATGTAATGATGACAGTTCGTTCAAATAATGAAGTCATTATTTGAACGAACTGTCATTATTATACAACACTAGTGTCATTATAATCATTGGCGTGTAATAATAATGAGGATTATATAGTCATGGGTTCGTATGCAATGAACTTGTTATATGTGAGGCGTAGATAAAACGTATTTATTTTTGTCTTTTTACCACAAGATCCTAGTAATTAGTATACATTTTGTATTAAAAACATAATTTAATAATTATTCCAGTCGGTTATACCCTAAAACTTATCAAAAAAAAATTTCCTGCTATGAAACGCGAATGTTTTTTTTTCTGCGTTTCGCAAACTTGACGCGTAAATAGTGATAATATATAAATAGGTAAGTGTATAACATGTAGTTAAATAAATATAATTAACTAAGTTAAATCTAACTATTGTTTATTAATTTCAGACAATTCCCTAAATTTTTAATATACTGCTTTATTTTAATTCTTTTGCATTTTTAGGCAAGCTTGTTTACAGCTTTCTTAAATTAGGATTAGAATTCAAACTTTAGGCCGGTTAGATTCCAAGATTCCTGCTAACTATGGAGCTATTCTGGTATTTATTCAGGGATTTATTTAGGTAAATCCAAAATGATATGCTTGTCCTGTAGATAATCCTTATTCTAAAGTTAACAAATCCAACCTTTGTTTTTAATTTTATAGCATGGATTCACTACATGAGCATAATAATTACTTCGGATTCATGTAAACCTTTCAGATGCCATAATTACTCAGTAGTTGGCAAAAAACTTGCATCTTATAATTGCTCTCAACTTTTATTCAATCTAATATGATCATTGTATCGAATGAATAATATCTATACTTATTTCAAGAAAACATTTTCTCAGATATTCAAACAAAATGATATTTTCACTTTAATGATATCCCTTTATTCTTAACTTACGAAAATATCCATTTGCAAACTAATTATTTACTTGGATGGAAGCACTTTGCTTTGAGTGAATTATTAACTTTTCTGTGTGTACCACTCAAATACGAGATCTGTAACGTTTTTTATTAAAAATTCTCAACAAAAACAAACTTTTATAAAAAAAATATAAACTAAGAAAATAGAAACCATTTTTAACTCGTCAAAACAAAGCTGCTAAAACGACATGCCCAAATTAGCATAACGAATAAACATGATGACAGATGCCGTCCGACCTCTAGCACCAAATGCGGCAATTGTTTTCTTTGTAATTGCCATATTTTCTTCTATTTTATTGTTAATTGACCGTTCGGTCGATTTCGTAAAAAGGAGACGGCTTCGCGTTCGCGGCACACTACGACCGTTAGCTTGTAGATCTAGGTTCAAAAGTAACCGATGTACAGATCTGCCACCAAGTGCACTCTCACTTTCGAGCACGATTTGTCTGAGCGTCTCGATGTTTGAGGATGATATAGATCGAGATGTTGAATCGCGCTCGCCTCATAAATTCACCGAATACTTGCATAATTGGAAGAAGTTACGACTAGAGTTCATCGTTATATCTTCTATTCTAATGGTATTCCTCAGTTTCGTCAGCTGTTGGTGGAGAAGTGCAGGAGTGATATATTGGTCTCGGATGTCGAGACGTGATTCTTTGTTTTGTCAACTGTTATGGAGATGGCTCTAGTAAACAGACTTCGAAAAAGGAATTTATATATAAAGGATATTTTATTTGTTAATATTAAATAAATTCCGTTTAAATTAAAAACGTCATAAGTCTTAACAAATACCAACAGGTATTGGTAAATAAATTAGAAAAATTTTGTTTATCTAACCTTGGTTAGACAAAACTACTATGAAAGTACATATATGTTCTTCTAGAATTGTGGAAAATTTCCTAATTGAAAACGCAAATATGTGTTTGCAACGAAATCTGATGGGAAAGTTAAGAATGATACACTTTTAAGTGGGAAGACAATAAATATTGTTCCTGGCAACTGCGGTGGATTAATAAAAATTCTGCTGTGGCCAAGCGTATGAGTTTATCATACTACATATAAAATTAATAGTTTAGCTGGATTATATTTGATCGAGATCGGTTATGTTTGCATTAAAATAAAACTAGTTAGTCAGGATTTGACAGATGTTTTGATAGGTATTGTCAAAAGATCAGCGTTTGACACTACCTACTGTCATTAGAATAAAAATATCTGTCAAATCCTGGCTAACTAGTAATGTAGACACGACCGATCTCGATCAAACAGAATTTGCTCATGCAGCTAAACTATTAAGTTACCAAAAAATGTCATGGACATACATTATACAAAATTTCCTCTACATTAATTTATTATTTAACTATTTTGACGGTATTACAGAAATAGCGATTCATTTGCAAAATCGTTGAAAAGTGCTTACAGTAACATCGAATTCCTTTTGGATCCTTTTGAACAAAAAGCTTTTCAGCTCTAAGTTTGGTCATGAAACTTGAATATGAAGTTTTGTCCCGATACCTTTAGTAATTTCTCCGGAATCGTCGCCACAAAAAGCGGGTACACACACATACACCCACACATACGTCAGTGTACCTTGGTCAAATTTTATTCAGGGTACCAAAAAAATTTTCGGCACGATTATACTGCGTATGATAAAATAAAAAGTAAAAATAAAAAAGAATTCAATTTGAAAATGCCACGAAGAAATTGTTTGTCAAGGCTGGCAATAATTGTGAAGAAAAAAAAATCATAATTTTTTTCCAAACATATGAAGTTTAGTGAGTTACATGTTATTAATGCAGACAAAATGCTGTTTACAAAAAAAAAATAATTGCTGTAATTCTTCTGCTACAAAGTTTTGTTTATCGAGCATATTTTCACCGCTGATGAAAAAGATCCACAGCACTATACTGCTTTGTTCAGATTTGACGTTTTAAAAGCAGCGATTAATGATCGACACTTTTTAACGCACGCGCGATAGCGAGTACACTAATTTGTAGAGATCATTAATCGCCGTTTAATATCCAAGTGGGTACATTTTTATTTCGATGGTATTCTTCTGACGGCGCTGCATCAACTATAGTTTATTCGTGAATGTCATTTGAGTTCATATGACAATTAATATATAATTTGACATTCGCAGTTCTGGTTAGCGGAATGTTTTTATTAGATGGTTTCATTTTACGTATGTTTGATTAGCTGTAATAAAGTCGACTGTGGGTGATAGCCACATTTTTTGTGCAGAATTTTATAAACATTATTTTTGTACAGGAGCTAAAGTTACGAAATCATGACCGTTTTCCTGTAAAATGGAAATAACTGCAAACGTGCTCGTTAGGGGTGGTTTTTAGGATGCCAAGCTCTAGTAAAATTTGTGTACGCTATAGAATATCTAAACTCCACACATTTTGCGTCGGTTTCCAAAAGGGCTACCGTATTGGATTTATTACCCTTCATTGCCCATTTTTCATCTAATTTTAAGGTACTAAGAACTGTTTAATAAACGATTTTCTATTCACTAAACAGACTCATAAATAAAAGATACGGAAAAAGTTCTTATCTGTGAAATAACAACACAATGTATTTTTAAACGCAACATTTTACAACTTTTGACAACAAATATAGATATCATACGACCTCAATGCTAAACAAGGCAGTATAGAAAAGAGCTATTGTGTATGGCTATCCCTATCCCTATCCCTACTATATACTAAAAGTCTAACACAGTCCGCGCAAGAAGTTTACGAAAATCGGCGAATCGGGGGAAAGGTCTGCTCCTCGGAGAAGCGAAAATCGGCGCCGCAGGCGCCGATTTTCCGCCTAAAATTTGATTCTACAGCGCTTAGGCCTTCGATTTCGTCCATTTTCGGCCCAGTTTTCGTTATTTTTTACCTCGATTCGGGTAAATTTATGGATTATGCTTTAGGAGTGTACAGGTCAGCGCGTCGCCATGGCAACCGATCGAGGTTGCTAGGCAACGGCCGCGCGCTTCGCGACGCGGTCACCAGACGGCGGCACATCATCATGTCGCTGTTGGGATTACGCTACGAAGCAATAGATGGCGCCCCGTAACCGCTTCGAACGTACGAGCATAATCACGTCGCGCGTGTAAGAGCATCCGGGCTTTTTGTTTACCTCTTAACGCTTCGGCGATCTACCTAGGTCGACCCAGCAGGCCTATTAGGCCTGCACATTCTCCTAGTCCCTACTATATACTAAAAGTCTAACACAGTCCGCGCAAGAAGTTTACGAAAATCGGTGAATCGGGGGAAGGGTCTACTTCTCGGAGAAGCGAAAATCGTTGCCGCAGGCGCCAATTTTCTGCCTAAAATTGGATTGTACAGCGCTTAGGCCTTCGATTTCGTCCATTTTCGGCCCAGATTTCGTTATTTTTTAACTCGATTCGGGTAAATTTATGGATTATGCTTTAGGAGTGTACAGGCCAGCGCGTCGCCATGACAACCTATCGAGGTTGCTAGGCAACGGCCGCGCGCTTCGCGACGCGGTCACCAGACGGCGGCACACGGGATTACGCTACGAAGCAATAGATGGCGCCCCATAACCGCTTCGAACGGTTTTTTTTTCGGGCTTTTTGTTTACCTCTTAACGCTTCGGCGATCTACCTAGGTCGACCAGCAGGCCTATTAGGCCTGCACATTCTCCTAGTTACTATTTTACTAAAACGTTTATTATACGTTGTTTCCTTAATTTATTGCGTCAAAGTTAGACTAATATTAAAGAAGAAAAGGTTAAACTTAATGGAAAATATTATTCTTCAATATAAAAATTGTGTATTTGTGTTAACAGCATACGCAAAGATCCTTAAATCTAAATTCGGCTGGATGGAATATTCAGCAAACTGGCCGTTAAAAAAACTCAAACTCGCCTTAATAATTATTATTAGTAATTTTAATTTATTTCAAAATAATTGTACCCCTAGAATTAGAAAGGTCAATGTACGATGAATAATCTAATGTATCGTTTTTTCTTTACTTTTTGTCAATTTTCTATTTATTTTCGGTTTTAAACATTATCTTTCAATAACTGGAGGGAATTTCAATTAATTATCGTCTTTCTACTGTTAAGCTAATATAAAGTTAAGAAAACATCATTATCGTTTGTGTCTCCTTCTGACTCGAAGTTGCATCCTTAATCAGTCAAGCCAGTAGAGCAAAAAAATCACCCACATTCCATCGGCAAATTCAAAGCATCTCAAATCTCGCAATTTCGCTAAAAACTCCATTTTCGTCTGGAACTTCAACTGGATCAATAGAGTACTAAGAGTTGACAATTACCTCTCCCATTAAGTTATATACTATGTACGTAACATCAATAAAACACCAACTATGGGTATATAATAGTGGTAATCTCCTGAGCCCAAAGAGAACATCTCGCATTGCGTAAATAACACTTCAATTCATTCAATGGTTCCGATGATTTCTTGTGGGAGGTACAGTTGTGCAAATTTCCCAATGGTACCATATCGAGAAAGAAATACCTATACGTCTGTCAACTAAATTATCTATTGAGAAGACGTTCACTGGAATCTCTTGTATTGTGAGAACATGTCATACTTATATACTCAATATCGTAAAGAATTTTTGTTGCTTTTAATTTTATTGAGATATTAATACACTAGTCAACAGTCAAAATGTACATTGGATACGGCTATTATTTCTTATGTACTTATGTCCGCCAAACTCAAAAAGCGTATTAAAGAATTTTTGAATGGATACGTTTTCGAATTATGAATTTTTCCCTTTTTTTGCTTTTTTTTCGGAGGTAGTTCACTATTTGGTGCATATCTCGAGTTAGGAACGTCCAATATGGTCACTCGGTACATCAAATTAAAGCTAATTGTATCACCAACAAATGTCACTAACATAGTTTTTCAATCGCTTCAATATGAAAAAAATTGGCCTAAATGAAAATCGAAAATTTACTCTATCACTGGTGCAAAGTAGAAATCGAGGAAATATTGTCAGGTTCTTATTTTTTACGTAGAGTGTACACTTTTACGAAAACAACAGTGAATTTACGATAAAATTCTATGCAAAAATACCGAAGCTATGAGCAATTATGATTGATCGATACCAAACTACCAAAAATCAACATTTACTCTATTTATTTAATTTTGTTTATTTGTATTATGTTTGCAATATATAATGACATTAGAAGTGATTCTAGCTCCTGCTTCGCCTTCTGTTCTTGTCGGTATCTGATTCTCTTGTGAGGAAACAGATATAATCCCCCATCATTCTTTCATTCCAAAATCCCGGGTACCGCGTCTCAATGGTCTTCATCTCCTGGTGGAAGCTCTCACCATGCTCGTCACTAACATCGCCACGACGAGGAAAAAAAATCCAGGTACGAATGTAGGAAATGAATTTTCAGAGACATGTTGACGCCTGTTGGAAAAACAAAGAAAATTAAAAGCATATAACAGAAAATGAATGGATATTCTATACCTAATTTTGCATATTTCTGGAGCAAATCTTCAACAATTGTCTGGAAGTTCGGGCTTTTATTGTTTCCAAGGAAATCAGAAACAATTAGCTTAAAAGAATTCCAGGCTGCTGCCTCATCCGATGACAAATATGTTGGGAATTTTTCATCTTTCAACAGCTTCTTTATTTGTGGAGAAGTCTATCCATTAAGATTTACATGACAAGTAAGGTAGAGAAAACACCTAGTCCATGGTTCGTGAAGATTTTCAGCTGCTATTCCAAAATATTGGAATAGTTGCTGACTTTTCTTGACGACATGATCACCACACACATAACAGAAATCATCTGGGTTGTTTTTGCACTCAAAGGCTCGTTGTCTTTTGCTCATTTTATAAATATCAGATGCTGTTAAATGATGCGACACAACCCAATCTACACAACTGTTAAACACTGATGTAAACAGTACAGGGAAATACAACGATTTGCAATACAAAAAGTTGTTCTATAGAAACATGCGCATCTTGGCACAAATCACGTGACGTACTCGTCATCCGAAGGTAACGAGTCTCTACCATACATTAAACTGTTCTAAATAAAGAAAAATACAAAATAGAGGAAAAGCTGAATTTTGGTAGTTTCGTACCCATCAATCATAATCGATCATAACTTCGTTATTTTTGCATAGATTTTCATTATAAATACCTTTCCCCGCTGATTAAGTAACTGTTCGATTTTCATTTGTGCCAAAAATTTTCCAAATTGTGGCCCATTGGCTTTTATTTGATGGGCCGAGCGACCAGATTGGATGTTCCAAACTCGAGATATGCTCCAATTAGTCAATCTACCACCGAAAAAAGTATATATTTTTTTTTCAAAAATCATATCTCGAAAATGTATCCATTCAAACTTTTTTAATGCGATTTTTTGGTTTAGCGGACAAAGGTAGCTAAGAAAAAAATAGTGGCACCTAATGTACATTTTGTTTTTTTAATTTTGTTGACTAGTGTAATTTGGTGTTTTATAATATATTTTTTCTACTTTGCATTCACAATGCACACATTGTAACACTGTTTTCGGTGTTACAATTAACACATTGTAATACCGAAAACAGTAACATTTTTGTCTGATTGGTACACAGTGATATCAAATGCCATATGTCAAACGTACAATACATAACCCAACATAACCACACACTGCATCTTCTTAATCGCTTGCAATCACATAAACTGCGAAATATCAATATTCTATACATATTTAAACATGGGTGTAGCCTGCTATAGTATGGCCAAAGGATTGGGGCTTTCTTAGTTTTGCTGTGTTCATCAAAATACGCCAGCATGACGTTTACGGTGATGTTTTACGACTCTAGTAAGTGATCGTTATCATTCTTTTCAACTAAACATCAAATCCCCTTTTCAGATATAATTCAAGGACCACATTTACTTTAATAAGGTATTATGCGAAGATCAAACCTACATCGTAGATACGAACGATTTTAATTACTGCTGCGAGATTGTATATGCGCAATAAATGGTTTATCAGCATACACGTACGAAGCTATAGTACATTTAAAGTGTAGAGGATTTCTTAGTTTATGTAACATATAAGTTTTCGGTAATATTTTGGACGCTTGGATGCTCGGTTCAATTCATATTCGTTTTTGCCCGTCGCTTTCGACTTCGTCTTAGTTCTGGTTGTGTGCAACGTATTTGTATTACCTCCATCACATGTAATTTTACTAAGTATAATTTATTCTAATAAACTACTTTGCCGAAATTACAATTGGGTTTCAATTATAAGTGCTTGTAAATATATAAGCCGCGACGGCTACGTAGCGGAATTAGGTAGACACCGCTATTAAACGTTAAGCGTTATAACAATTCTTTAGTAAGTTCTTGTTCTTCGAAGTAACTAGTCAGTCACCGCCAAACACTTCTATTCTGATTATTATACTTATGAAACCACTATTTTAAAATTGTTAACTTTTTAGGTTAAGTTTCATGTATTTATCACAGTAGGGTTAAAAGTGTTGCCCCAAGCTCCATTATGATCATCGTTGCGACCTCGCTGAATATTTATTCAAACTTGTAGGCTAAAATAGAGTAAAATTATTCACAATTAGATTTTGTCATGATTTTATCTCATCGATATCATCCTTAACGAAGTTGACAGTTACTACAGTGCTACCACGTGGTACCCGCAAAATACCCTAGATTCTAATTTATCGATACAGTAACCACAATTTCTAAACTTATATAAAATTAATGACGCAAAGTAGAAAAAATAGTATATTACACTCGTTTTATAAGACGTATTGGTGCACTCGTTCCATTCCAAAACAACTCGTGCGCCAATTTGACGTCTTATAAAACTTGTATAATAATATACTATAATTTGTGAGTACTTATATAATAACCAGTTATCATAAAAGCTACATATAGAAGATATATCTCGATGTTGTAGTAACTATAACATGCAATATCATGTACCATCTTCCTTAAAGAGATTTATCGAGTTCAACTCGCTATCGTATGCAATCAGCCGAATATCATCGAAAACAAAAGTCGGTGATGTCACTACAATGAGAGAAAGGACAAATGACGGAATATACCCTTTCTAATACAGCTGCAGGATGCTCCAGATCTTGCCACTTGAGTATATATAGCGGAGTGAATACCAGTGCAACTCATTTAAACACAGATGCTAGGTACAACTTAGTTCGTACACAAAAACCACGTAGTGTATTTCGACATTAAATATTTAATTAACAATAATAATCAACAAGGCGAATAAATAAAACATAATAACTTCACAATAAATAGACAATATCACTTCAAACTCTTGAAAAATTAACAACACATTCAAATCATCTAACTACTGATTGCCGATTTGATCCAATCCATATAGTTACCAACTCTTGTATACAATCCTGGAAGGAACGGTCTGGCGCATCCGATTCCTGTCGAAACCACACCAACGACGACCATTCGTCCTTCAGAATGCACCATAAGAGGACCACCGCTATCAGCCTAAAATATCACCAAAAAATCACGATTAAAACCCAATTTTTGAATCAATCCCCATGCGTAACTTCAAACCTCCACTTAAAACTAACAACAACGATAAATAAATAGTTTATTCGTGTTAATTACCCAGCAAGAATCGATTCCTCCTTGCTCGTGACCGGCGCAGATCTGCCCCTCTTGAATCTTGGTCTTCTTCCCTTGCGACTTGAACCAAGTTTGGCAAGTCTCATTGTCGACGATGTTCACTTTGGCTTTCTGTAGTTTCGACGCCCTCTTACCTGTATTGCAAAAAGTTGGCGAATCAAAATATGAGATATACTGAAAATCTCGTTTGGTCTTACCTACTTCCGCCGTCCAACCCCACCCAGCCACTGTGGCCAATGTATCTGCTAATCTGGTTGCGTCACTCCCTAACTGGGGTAAACAAGCAGGTCCGACGGTGTCAGACCATGAAACCTTGGAGGCCAACTCGATGATCGCGACGTCGTTCTTCGCCTTCCTACAGGAGTACTCCGGATGGACCAGAATCTTACTCGCTGGGATTTCGTACGTCTGGCTGTTGGTGTTGGTCAGATCGTGCTGGGCTATCGATAATTTTAGACTTCCTGATTGCATCCTCTCGTCGTCGATACCACTGCAAGAGATCATCTTGATGATTTCGTCTTTTATAAATTAATAAATGGTTAAGCTTTATGTTTCGAGTTGGTATCTATGGGTTATCTTTAGATCTTACGTGCAGATGCAATGGGCTGCTGTTAGGACGTGTTGATCGGTGATGAGAGTCCCTCCGCAGAAGTGTCCTCCTCTCCTGGTGATGGAGACTATCCATGGGAACTCGTGGAGATCGGCATCGTCACCACCGACGATCTTCCCATGCCTCGAGGCTTGCTTACCACAAGAAACATCAGCGACTGGAAAACAAAATTATCACCGAACTGATACACGATCTGACTTAAGCTAACTTACAGTTAGTCATGGATTGGACGGATGTAATCCAAAGGGTTACTATTACGATTATTGAAAACATAGTTGGCTTCTAATGGGTTCTGTTCTAGAATTATTCTTTTTGAATTGCTCTTGTGGTAAGTCAGAGCACATTGATACAATTTTTTCGAGTAAACTGGTTTATATATCAGAAAGAGGAAGGGGTATTCGCCAATAATTCCTTCATGTTCATTAACAACCGTATTACCTATGTCTCTGCTTGAAGGTTTGCATTGTTTAGTGGGATGATAAGGTATGTAAATGCAAGCGAGGTTTTTAAAGGCGAATCAATGGAAATAATTTTGCAAGGTTTTTAGTGTGTATTATATTTCCGAACGATAAGGATGAACTTGAGTAGTCTAATACTCGGTGGCCATGGTACTAGAAACGAAAAGTTCAGTGGGTCATCTACGCATGTTTCCGGGAATTATAAATGCAGGATTTTCAGAAAATGTCGAAGCGTTTGATTAATACTTAAGGCTGATGTATTCGCAATACACGTATTAAGCAACCATGGAATAAAGTTGATATTGACATTGAATCTGTAGCCATACATAGTGGCTTTGTGTAGGTCATTACGACATTATTGATATCATGCATTGAATGACCGGATGCAAATTAATTATTATTTGGTAGAGGTAAATTAAATGTCGTTTTCTCAACTTGAAATATTTTTATCTATGTACCTATAAACTGATGAAACCCACTGATTACGGTTTGGTGGAGTTTGATTGCAGTTCTGTGGTTTATGTTTTATGACCTTTACACCATAAATTTGTCAGCAGTTTCTAAGGAACGTATGATAAAACATAGATAAAATGTCATATTGGACTCGCTCATTGTGACTATATTCACGCGTATGATTATACACTCACCCAACGGTTCTTTTATAAACGGCTTTTTTTCATAATCTATAAAATATAATTTTCAGGCTCGACTGTTATCGTCATAAATAATATTTATCTTAAATCTTATGGACCAGCCACACCTAACCAACAATGTTGGTGTTTAACTGTTGTGACAACACGTTAATATTTTGGCAAATGTTGGCATTTATCAGCCAGAGTGTTTTCTACAACCCGATTTGATATTTGCTATTATTATTCAATACTTTAAGATATGAATAGCTTATAATATTATACCGGGTGACCAAGACCTTAGGCATCACCACTTATTTTGTCATTTATGGAGCTGACGCATTAAAACTGTCAATAGACAAAACAGATCATTTTTCTAATATTTTCGATTTGTTTAGTTGTCTTACACACAACTTTTGTTTGGTATCATTGTATTCGGAACTGTTATTATTGTGATTCTATCAAGTAAACGTTGTCACATTATCTGCAGACCGTTATACAGTGTGATTCATAACTCGAGGCGAAAATGAAGCTTTAATCAACTCTCTAGGTTAATAAGGAAACCATGCTAACGAACAATATAACGAAAACAATAGTATTATTTAATCAAGTGCGATTACAAGCAAGAGTTGGATTTGGT
Organism: Aphodius sticticus; assembly: GCA_963966075.1. Lineage (NCBI taxonomy): Eukaryota > Metazoa > Arthropoda > Insecta > Coleoptera > Scarabaeidae > Aphodius > Aphodius sticticus. The sequence goes on from OZ014506.1 coordinate 105,932,586, forward strand.
CCAAGCAACTTGTAACATCAAAGCCCAATTCTGACTCGAAATAATTCGAACCAACTTAAAAGGTAACGCTTGCTTGATCTTTTGAACAGACAACCAGTTCTTCACTTTAGATTATAAAACTTTGATGTAAAAGGTCTTGAAAACAAAGGACGATCGGAAAGCCGGATCACTTCCTGTTATGAATCACCGTATATACTTTGAAAAAATTATTATTGATTATCGCTGTTATGACCTATTCATTTTGTTAGTTATTAGTTGTTTATTGTTTAGTTTCGCAAATACTGTAGCTAATGGAAACATGGTAATAGTTAACGTTTACTTCTTATTTCTCCAAATGGAGAACAGACCGATAGTAGCAAAATGATGTAAAGTACCCAGTTACTTTATCTAATTTGTTGTCACAAGTAAATTTTTTGAAGGATACCTGAAAATTACATATCTGCAAGTGTCTCAAGGAACTGGTACATTAGAAGTTTCTCATATTCTACTCATATTCTTCTGGAAACTTGAAATTTTGGTATTAGAATTTACTCGATCTGAGCTCTTCAGCTAAAATATTCTGGCGCCACCGTCGCAAAATAATTTTGCGGTTAGTTCAGCTATTTGCCACGGGGGAATCCGTGGCGCCACCGTCGCAAAATATTTTTGCGGTTAGTTCAGCTATTTCCCACGGGGGATTCCCTGGCGCCACCGTCGCAAAATAATTTTGCGGTTAGTTCAGCTATTTCCCACGGGGGAATCCGTGGCGCCACCGTCGCAAAATAATGTTGCGGTTAGTTCAGCTATTTCCCACGGGGGAATCCGTGGCGCCACCGTCGCAAAATAATGTTGCGGTTAGTTCAGCTATTTCCCACGGGGGATTCCCTGGCGCCACCGTCGCAAAATAATTCTGCGGTTAGTTCAGCTATTTCCCACGGGGGAATCCGTGGCGCCACCGTCGCAAAATAAAACTGTCACGTCCGGTCACCGGAAGTCGGTATCAACTGTGTTATTTTAAATGGAATGATATAGTTTTTATTTTATTTTTGGTTTCTACGTATCAAAATACATTATTCTTGGTAAGGTTTTTCTATACCTAAATATCACCATTTTTGAGTTTTTTTGATTTTACTATTTTTTTGGTGATTTTCGCGGTTACGTTTAAAATTGACGGTTTTTTTTGAAACTAGAAGTTTCATGATTGGTGGTCCAAAACTAGGAACAACCAAATACACTTAACTTGAGAATATTTTAGCTGAACAGCTCAGATCGAGTAAATTCTAATTCCAAAATTTCAAGTTTCCAGAAACAGTCGAACATGAGAAACTACTAATGTACCAGTTCCGTGAGACAGCCTGTATAAATCCTTTTGTTTGCACTTACGTCGTTTTGGGTTTAGATATGCAACAGAATCAAGAATCAATCATTTCACAGTATGTCAAAAACAGGGGCCTTAAATTTATATGTTATAGCTTTTTTTTTAGTTTCTATGAAACGAATGTCATAATTAAAAATTAAAACTAAATAATAAAAATCACAACCAAACACAGTTATCTATTTTAAAAGTAATTTATTAGATTTGTATTATAGTGTGGCATTGTCGCTTTATGAAGGTTCACGCAATATTGCAGATAAGCACGGAGAGTCAATATTAGCTGCTTTTAAACGGAATATTTCACGCCAAGGCTTCCCAAACGTATTCAATTGTTCGTTGAACTTGAACGAAACCGCAAAGGCTACAGATAAATTCACTCAACGTAACAGTAGGCTTGGCCTCCTTGAGGTAGGTCAGCCCATTGTATAACTGATATTTAAGCAGATGGAAATTCAAGAACAAGCATAAATTTCCATCCCGCGGTATACCTTTGAAGCGTCATCTAGTGACATTCCAGAGAATTCTCTAAGGTTGTTTTGTTACCTTAGGAATAACCAATAATTATATTTCTTCATTGATATGACTTGTTTGATTGCCTTCTTGAAAATGTTATCTGTTAATGACCTCCACAAAACCAACATACATGACTACAGAGTCAATGTCAATACCAATTTTATTCCATTTAATCTATTCTATAGTTCTGAAAATCCTGCAGCTATTCTAATCGAAGAAGTTCGTTTGACCTACTGTGTGTAAACTTTCCATAGCTTATACAATCATCACCAAGTGTTAGGCTTCTCAAGTTCATCCTTATCATTCGGAACTATAATACGCACGAACCTTGCAAAATTATTTCCATTGATCCGCCTTTAAAAACCTCGCTTGCATTTACATACCTTATCATCACACTAAACAATGCAAACCTTCAAGCCCAGACATAGGCAATACGGTTGTTAATGAACATGAAGGAATTATTGGCGAATACCCCTTCCTCTTTCTGATATATAAACCAGTTTACTCGAAAAAATTGTATCAATGCGCTCCGACTTACCACAAGAGCAATTCAAAAACTAATACTAGAATAGAACCCATTAGAAGCTAACGATGTTTTCAATAATCCTAACAGTAACCCTTTGGATTACATCCGTCCAATCCATGACTAACTGTAAGTTAGCTTAAGTTTGATCGTGTATCAGTGTGGTGATAATTTTGTTTTCCAGTCGCTGATGTTTCTTGTGGTAAGCAAGCCTCGAGGCATGGGAAGATCGTCGGTGGTGCCGATGCCGATCTCCACGAGTTCCCATGGATAGTCTCCATCACCAGAAGAGGAGGACACTTCTGCGGAGGGACTCTCATCACCAATCAACACGTCCTCACAGCAGCCCATTGCATCTGCACGTAAGATCTAAAGATAACCCATAGCTACCAACTCGAAACATAAAACTGAACCTTTTATTAATTTATAAAAGACGAAATCATCAAGATGATCTCTTGCAGTGGTATCGACGACGAGAGGATGCAACCAGGAAGTCTAAAGTTATCAATAGCCCAACACGATCTGACCAACACGAACAGCCAGACGTACGAAATCCCAGCGAGTAAGATTCTGGTCCATCCGGAGTACTCCTGTAGGAAAGCGAAGAACGACGTCGCGGTCATCGAGTTGGCCTCCAAGGTTTCATGGTCTGACACCGTCGGACCTGCTTGTTTACCCCAGTTAGGGAGTGACGCAACCAGGTTAGCAGATTCATTGGCCACAGTGGCTGGGTGGGGTTGGACGGCGGAAGTAGGTAAGACCAAACGAGATTTTCAGTATATCTCATATTTTGATTCGCCAACTTTTTGCAATACAGGTAAGAGGGCGTCGAAACTTCAGAAAGCTAAAGTGAACATCGTCGACAATGAGACTTGCCAGACTTGGTTCAAGTCGCAAGGGAAGAAGACCAAGATCCAAGAGGGGCAGATCTGCGCCGGTCACGAGCAAGGAGGGATCGATTCTTGCTGGGTAATTAACACGAATAAACTATTTATTTGTCGGTGTTGTTAGTTTTAAGTGGAGGTTTGAAGTATCGCATGGGGATTGATTCAAAAATTGGGTTTTAATCGCGATTTTTTGGTGATATTTTAGGCTGATAGCGGTGGTCCTCTTATGGTGCATTCTGAAGGACGAATGGTCGTCGTTGGTGTGGTTTCGACAGGAATCGGATGCGCCAGACCGTTCCTTCCAGGATTGTATACCAGAGTTGGGAACTATATGGATTGGATCAAATCGGCAATTAGTAGTTAGATGATTTCATTGTGTTGCTAATTATTCAAGCGTATCCAGTGATATTGTTTATTTATTTTGAAGTTGTATATTGTTTTGTTAACTATTCGTCTTGTTGATTATTATTAATTAAATATTTAAATAAAAATGTTCTGTTTTCAATGGTAGGTTTAAGTTACTCTGTCGTTAGATCTTGCAATTGTGGATGTCTGCAAACAACAGGAATGCGAATTGGTGGAAATAAGAGAAACAAAACTGGTTTTTCGTTTAAGGGCATATTGGCGCATTGCGAACTACGACGAACTTTTATTTAGTTCAAGAGAGAAATTCCAAATGAATGAATTGACAAGGATACACTTGAGAAATTTACATATATGTAGAGTTGCTTGAAATGGGCTTGAGTTTTCCTTGAAAACGCCGCCGATTTCCAATAAGGCTATTATATAAAGTCTTTTCTTAAGTGAATATGCGACGTTGTATTTTTTACTACCCAATGAATACGATCCCATAAGAACGTGTTTTTTTGGCCCTCACTTCTTTTAAGAAGAATATCGATCAATTACTGTAAGAAGTTAAGAGCTCTTAAGTTTCTTAAGCGACTTGTGCCATGATATGGTTTTGTTAATGGGCCCCAATATCACAGGATTGACTTACTGTGGATTGTTTTTTATTTCCTAAGTTTATAATAAACCATAACATAATAAATCTGAAACTTCCAGAATTGTGTTTTATCAAATCAGGTAGACAGATTTATAGTATGGGAAATGTAAGAATTAAAAACGTCTTTTCCTTTGTAGTATTTTAATTGTAATTGGTACTAGTCAGCTCAAATCTATAATTTGAATAAATAACTATAACTAATAAATCATACGTGGTAAATTTTTTACATGACAACTTATGGTTGTAGTTTAAAAATCATGAGTTAAGACAAACATGCGTCTAATGTACACAAATAGAGACAAATGACATGGGTCACGCGTACTGAAGACTTAGCAGCGTAATAGCGAACACCTAATAAGCAAATTTAAGAAAATAAAGTGTACATGAATAGGGGTCTGTTTTCAAAATTAATTGATCGTTTATTTATTTATTTATAGTCTATTTATTTTTTCCACTTTGCGTTCGTTTATAAACTCATAACGAAACCGCTTTCGGTGTTGTTATGAAAACACTAGATCACTAACTTTTAGTAATTTTTAGTTTTCCAGGATTTGTGAGATTGATGTCAAGTGTCAAATGATGCTAACATCTCAATGGACCTTTTAGAACAGCTAGAAATAAGAATATAAAATATGTAGTATATTATAATACATGTTTAAAACACAAAAATTGGCACGCGAGTTATTTGGGCATCACGAGCCTAGCGAGGAGTGCCCAAATGGAACGAGTGCTTATCGTCTTATTAAACAAGTGTTATATACTATGCGACTGTCATCTTACAATCTAGAGTAGTTTTATCTTCAAGAGTTGTAGTAAAATACACAAATACGATTGAGGCGAGCCAATAGCACGAATTGGTGCACTCGTTCCATTTGGGCACTCCTCGCTAGGCTTGTGATGCCCAAATAACTCGTGTGCCAATTTTTTTGTTTTAAACATGTATTATAATATACTACATATTATATATTCTTATTTATAGCTGTTCTAAAAGGTCCATTTTATATTTCTCTATATATCTGAGAGATATAGAGAGAGATAAAGTTAGTAAGTTAGTAAGAAACTATATTCTCAGCGATCTATTAATAGTCAAAAATGCTAATAATGTACCATTTAAAAATGTTTCATCTAACCTCAAATCGATTTGAACAAAAAAAAATTACTCAACTTTGGAGAAACAGAAGTACGATTGACTTAAGAATTGTTCGTTTCTTTTATAATCACTAATAACTATCATGTATTGTGATTCACTGGCCCTTCACATATACACGGCTCGTCAAAGTTATCGCACATATTTGTCACAAATTCAAAGATTATTTTAGCTCGAACCGCTCATACGATCTTCATGATTCTGATGTTCAGTTGTAAAAGTTGATAAAAGAGTTATTCAGGAGCAAGATCAAGCTAGTTTTAAAAGAAAACCACTTTTTCATTTCTAATATTTCTAAACTATGTATTATTATTTCTTCATCAAACACAGTACCCATAATAATTCTGGTTGAATCGTCAGTTACGATTATATCGAAATTTGTAACACGCTGCGGTTTGTACCAGCCACAACCGCAAAATCAAGTTGAGTCAAATAATAGCCCAAACTTTTTTCAACATTTAGTCATTTAAACACACGGTAACAAACATAATAGGTAGTACGCTGTGGTATTCTTCAAGTCTGAGTGCCTGTCTTATTTAGAGAAAGACCACGGCCAAAAATAAGATTTGTTTGTAGGATATTTAATAAATATTTAGTATTACTCAATCCATTTTTGGATGAGTGGCCAGTTATCATTCTGAGGCTCTTCGTTTCGGAAATGTTCCTTTAATTTTTGAAATGTTTCCTTTTGGTATCAGTTGAATACATCAATCAATTGTGGTCAATGGTGGGTTGCAAAGAAAACACACATTAAAGGTATTATGAGCATTTATTATTCATAAATTTTAACAATATACAGTATGAGATGAACAGACGTACACATTATTTATATTGACTGGACAAGTTAACATGTTTTCATTATTCAATAATTACAATGAGCAATCATCCATACGTTATCAACAATTAAGAAAAAACAGCGAATTGTCCACACACCTCCACGGCGTACTTGATTAATTTGATTATCGGCATTTCCCTCTCTTCACGTTGTGTATTTTTTTTATTCTCTTTACCACGTGAAATTTTAACTATTTTAATTTTATCAATAATTTATTTATGTATAATATATCTACACGAGGTGACCTGATCGAATTCACTAATCAGTCGCAAATTTAGTAATATAGTAAACGATTCACATTTGTTTTTTAAAAGTATTGCCCTTTATAGACGTTAGACAGCGTCGAAAATAAAAAATTATTACACGTAATAATGATGATAATAATAATAATAATAACAATAATAATAAACACGGCCTACGCGTATTTTTATTTATTATTCGTTCGTTTGCGGATTTAGGTTTATTAAATTTCGCGCGTTTTGCACGCTTGAAATTTTGAGGTTGTTTTTTTGGCACACGATTTAAGACGCTTAGGCCGTTGCAACACACGCAAGCCATATAGACAATAAGAATTTTGTTACTATACACTAGTTTTCTTGGTTTGTTCCTAGCTGCAGTGTCAATAATTGTGCTAATATAATGTTTAATTACTGTTACAAAAGAAATTTATTTTTGATTAATCCCAATAACAGAATTTTCGTAAGAGGTACACAGTACCTGAATTTTGTAATCAAATCTTGTCACTTCATATTAAATCAAATACCATATGACCTTATATCTGAACAAGCAACACAATTTGTCAACAGATTTTGTGTCACTCGATATAAAATCTTAACATTGTGACTTCAAATCTGGTCAAGAAACAAAATTTCCTGCTGAACAACTTTTGTCAACAGATTTTGTGTCACTCGACAAAATCTTAACATTGTCACTTCAATACTGTAACAAAATTTCCAGCTATGCAATAAGAAATCATGTCACTTAAAATCAAATCTTGTCACTCCATATTGAATCATATACCGTGTGGCTTTAAATCTGATCTAGCAACAAATTTTTGTTACTTGACCAGTATTGAACTGGTCAAGTAACAAAATTTCCTGCTATGCAATAAGAAATCGTGTCACTTAAAATCAAATCTTGTCACTCCATATTGAATCATATACCGTGTGGCTTTAAATCTGATCTAGCAACAAATTTTTGTTACTTGACCAGTATTGAACTGGTCAAGTAACAAAATTTCCTGCTATGCAATACGAAATCATGTCACTTAAAATCAAATCTTGTCACTCCATATTAAATCAAATACCGTGTGGCTTTAAATCTGATCTAGCAACAAAATTTTGTCAACAGATTTTGTGTCATTCGACATAAAATCTTAACATTGCGACTTCAAATCTGGCCAAGAAACAAAATTTCCTGCTATGCAATAAGAAATCGTGTCACTTAAAATCAAATCTTGTCACTCCATATTGAATCAAATACCGTGTGGCTTTAAATCTGAGCAAGCAACAAATTTTGTCAACAGATTTTGTGTCACTCGACATAAAATCTTAACATTGTCACTTCAATACTGGTCAAGTAACAAAATTTCCTGCTATGCAATAAGAAATCGTGTCACTTAAAATCAAATCTTGTCACTCCATATTGAATCATATACCGTGTGGCTTTAAATCTGATCTAGCAACAAATTTTGTCAACAGATTTTGTGTCGCTCGACATAAAATCTTAACATTGTCACTTCAATGCTGGTCAAGTAACAAAATTTCCTGCTATGCAATAAGAAATCATGTCACTTAAAATCAAATCTTGTCACTCCATATTGAACTCCATATACCGTGTGGCTTTAAATCTAAACAAGCAACAAATTTTGTCAACAGATTTTGTGTCACTGGACATAAAATCTTAACATTGTCACTTCAATACTGGTCAAGTAACAAAATTTCCTGCTATGCAATAGGAAATCGTGTCACTTAAAATCAAATCTTTTGACTCTAAGTTTGCTAGAAACAATTGAAAACTGCAGCTTGGAAACAAACCTTATCTATCCTCTTAATAATACATGGCGGATTGTATTATGTATTATTATTACATTTAATTCGAAAGGCACTTTTTTACACACCTAACACCATTATCAACGAATTTTTTTATTCTTTATTTTATTTTCGTTTTTGGCAAAAATTGGAAGGTTCAAGTTTCATACTATATACAATTATATACAGGGTTGGGTAAACTGAGATTTCTCTTAATTCTTCTTCTTGACTGAGTTCAACGGGTGTCTTTTATGTTATAAGCTCATGCTTAGATGATTACCATTATACTAGTATTAGTATATTCGTTCGACACTTATTAAAATATATTATAGATCGTAATGTTAATTTCGGTTCTTCTATAAAAAATGATTGTTTGATCCGAACTATGGAAATCTAGATACCGATGACTTTTCTTAGTTTTTACACGGTTTTTATACTAAGGAATCCCCTGAAGTAAAAGTTGAATTTTTGGGTGGTCCCGTGAGGTGTTATGTTGAGACGTGCACGTGAAAATTCTAACTTTTGTTTCAGGGGTTGGTAGTTTTTCGCGTACCCTATTTGTCCGAAAAACAAAAATAAAACCAAATCATAATAACGTATTTATTATGTCATTAGAATGAATTACAAAATAAAACTATGTACAAAAATAAACATACACAAAGAAAAAGAAAAACTGAGTGAATCAGAATTGCGAAACAGAGGTCAAGAAAATAGCAAGAAATCAACTTTGGTTCGTCAAATGGACTAGCAAGAACGTACTTTTTAAAACACTTAATAATAAACAAATAATAACTTATATAAACAACTCATCAAGTACATCAAGTATTGTTAAATTTTCGTTTTGTTTTTTAATTAATCAATTAAATAAACACTAATACGTACTTTAATAATTATTTACAGATCACATTTCTTCTATACAAAAATAATATCGAAATAACGCCTTTTAAAAAAGTATTTTCTCATCAATACTTCATAGTTTTATAGTCCCGGTTATTCTATATTCTATACACTTTGCACTCGCGCGAGTTCAATAACAATAAATAAACAAACAACATTTGTCAATCAATCAATGAATCAATAACACCAGCGCACACTTTGTCCATATTATTAATTAGTTATATTACTTTTTCGTCATGGGAAATCACATTTAACATTGAATTATTGAAAAGGTTTAGTCCGATTGGGTTTTCACCGCGCACAAAGGCTGATTCACACTTTACAAGACGTATAAAACGTCCGCCTGATCTCAGACAAGATGTCCTTCCTGTTCATTGACTCCACTGTACCCATTTCCGAAAGTGCTTAAATCTCGCTTTTGGTTTAAGGTTTGAGCTTGCAGAATCTGCGTGTTTTGTAGGCTGGTGTTGTGCAAAACGTCAGGAGGTGGTACGCCTGACCTCTGGTGGCGAATTAGCGAACCGTTTGCTGGTAAAGGTGGTGTCGCTGGCATGACGTGGGGGTGGGCTGGTACAGGGGGTGGATTTTGGAAATCCAGAGGCGGTGGGTAAGACAGGTATCTGTCCGACATGTTGTAGTAGGATCCGTCGGCAGGTGGCGTTGGTGTCGGCGCGCTTACGTACGATGACTTGCCTGCGAAATAAGAAACTAAAGGTGACCATAAAACATGCTCGCACACGGTTAGATAGGGTGGGGGTGTTATGGTCCGTTTATAGTCAATTGCGTTCACATATAGAAAACTAAAAAAGACGAAGATGTACAGATTCGCAATAATTGGAAGAGATTTTTCAAACATTGTCTGATTGCTTACTTAAATGCTTATAATATTTTTGAAACCACCAATAAATTGTTAAAGTTTTACATCAATTTCTTGTAACTACTCAGTAGAAATAAATTTATTCCATTGTTTTACTTCCATTCCACTGTGAGCTAATCTATCAAGTGAATTAATTAAAATTGAAGCAAATCAAAACTCAATGAATTCCTATTACTTCAGATTTTTCAAATTGTCTTTCTACACTGAGAAAAATGGCTATAACATTACAAATCATTCTGAAAATTAAAATAGAAATGTGGTAAGTATAGAAATTGCCCGTAATTCCTATTATTTTTACAAGTCTGTGTACTATTACAGCAATATTACTGCTTTATTTCAATTACAATGATCTTTTAGTAAAAATACAATGGAAATATACCTTAAATTCGTAAAATTACAACGTATGTTGTGATTTTACTATTATAATAGTGGGTTTGTTGATATTGTAACGCCCAGACGCATGCGCTACGTTTGATCAGCTGTTTTGCAAACGAACACCGGCACGCCATCGAGTGCAATATGTATATAGTTGGGCGCGTTGTATTTCTGTCTCCGGTAAGTAACAATGATACAGTGAACTAAAACTTATCTAGATACCATGTAGGAGTAGGTTAAAATACCATGTCACACTGCAGAACAATTGTATTGCCTTTGTAGATCACCAGCGTCGACAATTCGCCATTAGAAATTGATGTCTTAACGTTAACGGCATACCTGGATGAAAGCTGTAAGTACAGTCTTCTACGTTTCTTTGTGAAAATTTGCTTTAAGATTGAAGGGTTTTATACCAACAGAAAGATAATGCGCAATCTTCTTTTTAGGTTAACTTTTTTGTGTCTGTCTAATATGTTTCCTTGTTCTTACAGATACAGATGCGGAACATCTTGCACCAAGTGTGTTTGTCAGAAAAAGAGTATGTGAACGAGTATGTTGTTGAGTTCATGGTTGACCGAAGTGCATTTATATATTTATCCGTGTGTTTTCTATGTTAAAGTATTTGCGTACGCTAAGTATTTATTAATTGCTTCTCTGTAGTTTTAATGTATTTTTATAACTCTCAAACTATTTTATACTTGTATGTACGTCTACATATTTATTTTTTTACAAGTAATTTTATCTATACCATTTTGTTTGACCGTCTAGTGTAACGTTTGACTGTGTGCATGATTTTACTGTTTTTCTTTGTATTATATGATAGATAATGTTAATATCTACTCAAGATCAGAATAAAACTATACAAATCAAAAACACTGCATATTTCATTGAATATTACACTGAAATAGATGTAAAATTATTACGCATTACCTCATATTTCATTTAAAACTACATTTAAATTGATGTTCAAATATTACGCATTGCCCCATATATCACTTAAAATTACATTAAAATCGGTGTAATGTTTCAGCCAAGTTCTTAAAATCACAGTGTAAATATACAATGACAATGTAAAAATACAATTGAGATGTAAAATTACACTGATTATCGCAGGGCAAAAAACCCTACTATTCCTACTGTAAATTCACATCAAAATGTTTTTCAGTGTAGATTTCATACTGTCATTCATTTCTTACGTTACGGTATTACGGTACGAAATTACGGTACGGAATTACGTTACGGTATTATGTTACGGTATTTCGTTACGTATTTGACTATAAAGGGACCTGTATAAACGGAATTTGTATGCTATTAAAGTGCTTACCTGACATAGTTCCGTGATATCCGAGGGATTGGTCGTCCCTAGCTCTTGTCCTGTCGATGGTGTGTTGATGATGATGGTGAGGATGTGGCAGTGTGTGAGTTTTATGGGCCATATTCGGCTGGATCTGCATCTCGTATCCTGGGTAGACAGGATATGAGCTCGTGTAGTCCTGCTGATCCATCAGGTACGTACTGGCAGCTTGTTTTCTACCTTCATCCTGAAAATAACAAGGATTTTAGGCCAAAAAGAGATAAAGATACTTTGAAAAAAGGAAATAGTAAACTACTGAAAAGTCTTTGCTTGAAGACTGTTACTGATTCTATTAGATTGAAAAATATATCTAAAAACTTACCACGTATTCATTATTGCTTCCTTCGTTACTGTACGTTTCGCTCTTTTCACTAACTGAAGACAGCGTTTCTCCAGTAACTGTATCGTTGTAGCTACTTGGAGCATACATCTCTATGGTAGCTGACTTGCTGGTCTGATTGTTTTGTTCTGCAAATCAGAATAGGCGTAAGTATACGACATCTCACAAAGTTCATTCACCAATTTTCAAAATACACTGGTTTCCATAAAAAATCACACAGTTGTTCACCCATTTCAATGCAATAATCATGAAATTCGTATTGTGATGATTGGTACAATATAGTCTGGACATTTCCTCATGGCTGACTTCACATTTTTATATGAACACGTACAATAAAAAGCGAATTCCGTATATTGATACATAGATATGCCAATGTTATGACAAGTCACGTGAAAATTGTGTTTGGTCTTGATGAGATCAATTCAAATTCGGGGACAAGATTGTGTCTAAAAACCTCATCACTATGGCCGAAATATGTTTTGAATCTGTTTCCGGAACAGAAAGAAATGCCCAAAGTTTACCTATGAATAAGGTTGCCAGATCTCATATATTTGAAATGAGTCTCATATAGTTTCTAAAACTATCATACCTAATATTTAAGTAAGAAAATCTCACATATTTTAAGCAAAACAAATTTATTATAAAATAACCGCCACTGGATGATATTATTTTATAAATGTGTCGGAAATAAAATTTGAATCTTCATTCTACTTCCAAAACAAGAGATTATTGCACTGAGGCGGATTATTGTTTAATAAATGATGTAATTAATAAATGACGAAAAATCAAAAATTAAAAACAACCAACTGCCAACTTGTTTGCCTTCGGTGATAATACCTTAATTTAAATATAACATAAGGCTGAATATTTACTGATATCACTAATTTAATAGATATAATTTAATTTGATAGATCATGGAAGCAGCATAACATGTAGAGAAATAGTCTGTTGTGGCATAATATGCAATAAATGGAGAGGCAATCATGGTCTCTATTTTGATCATAGATATTCAAAAGTGAATCACTCTGCAATCTTAAAAATAAAATTATAGAAAGATTTATATCTAAATATTTGTCTTTCACAATATTTCATAACAATTCTTATCATATGTTTTCCTTAATCAGTTTATTTTTTTTTATTATGCTAGACAATGAAATTTTGAGAAGTGCTAATAGACAAAAAAACATTTTATTGGGATACTTTTGAGGTTAGTCCGGTTACTTCTGTTTTTCTTTACTTCCGGTTTTTCCGGAAATGACGTCATCATTGAAATTTTAAATGGCACCCTATATTATTTGTATGATATTTTCAATCAAGATGACAGACACTGTGAACACAATAACATATCGAACGTCAATTTTTATTACCAACGCGACGCAAAGATAAATTTTTGAATTTTTTTTTATATTTCCCTACTTTAAACGACATTTCTAAGCTACGATTTTCAGCAAAATATCAAGTATTTGGTGTCATTGAAATCGGAAAAATCTACCGAATAATCAGGGTGCACCCGGAAAGTACACGGTAAAAAATGATTATTGGCCAAAAACAAATGAAATCACGCTAGAGGGCGCCAGTAATACAATACGGCCAAAATCGATTTAGACAGTGTTTATTTGTCAATTTTCGACTATTTTCACCAATTCATTGCCACCTAGATTAATAAACAAAAAAGTTATTGTTTCCTTGTCTTGATGATAAAAATTGACGATGGAGATGTTTTTGTGTATAGAATGTCATCATGATTGAAAATAGCATAGATATAATGTAGGGTGCAATTTAAAATTTGACTGATTATCTCATTTCAGGAAAAACCGACAGTCATACTAACCTCAAGAGTATCCCAAAAAAAAACATTTTTGGTCTATTAACACTTTTAAAAAATTCATTTGTCCAGCATCATAAATAAAAAAATAAACGGCAGTACCTATGGCGTAAGTCACCTGGTATACTTTACTAGTAGTCTAATATATTTCGAAAATATAATTCTGGCAACACTACCTATTAATCAATTAATTTCGAAGGAAATGTAATGTATAATAAATTGTTTATTATCAACTGTAAAACCCACAAGCAATATATAAATACAGAACTGTGTCTGTTCTTTGACAAGTGATTTATTAGGTTTGTCCCAACATAAAGAAAGCAACGTTCTGGTGTGTTTTTTTTTGCGATGGACCAGTCATATTACGTTAGACAAGGCAATGATAAAAAGTAGCGCTGACACATCTGGGCCAACACATTGTATTGTACTTGAACGGTATTTTCTGAGTGTTGGAACAGCCATATTTGCCAACTGCATTTGATAATGTATTATAGTTAGTATTGTCTCAATAATAACTGTTTAAAAAACTGTTAAAATTACCATGTTATTTTGTCAGATTTCTTTACTATTCTTTCAAAAGCAGACAAAATTATTATAAATCGACTAAAACAAGTACTACAAGCTACTTTTCATATGAGAAAAACCGCTATGGGGTCATTTTTGGCAAAATAAGACTATAATATATAGCAAAAATTTTCGAATTTTATATTCTATTTCGATACTTGAGAATAAAATTTCATTTAAAACACCAATTCATTAAGACATTTTTTTAATGTGAAAAGTGAATATTTTACTCTATAGGAAATTTGACAATGTCGTGCTTTTCGACCAACCTGTATGTTTAATCGAAATTCTGACTGTGGCTGTAGACTAGTTAGATCACCCAGAGCCGTTTGTAAAGAAAAATGTTTTTCTCGAGAAAATTTGTTTTACTTCCGGTCCCTTTCGAACAGGATCCGTTGGAATTTGAACAGGGTCCGTTGGAATTTGAACAGGGGTCCGTTGGAATTTGAACAGGGGTCCGTTGGAATTTGAACAGGGTCTGTTGGAATTAACCGGGGTCTGTTGATATAGGCCTGTCTCACACCTTAATCACACCCACATCAAACCTGCCTCACCCAACAGACCCTGTTCAAATATCAACATACCCCGGTTCATTCTAACAGACCCCTGTTCAAATGCCAACGGACCCTGTTCGAAAGGGACTGGAAGTAAAACGAATTTATACCCCCCTTTAAATTTACACGTAAAATTGCCCTAGAACTCTCATAGCATATCTACTTACAGACTAAATGCCATTTCGGAAAATTGTATTCAAATTTGTGAACAAAAATTCCATGGAAAGCAGCATAACAACCAAAAAAAACATATAAAACAAACCTCTCAATCTCCTAGCTCGCTTTTTAAACATACACCCGACAACAAGAACGATATTCACTAACAACAGGATGACTCCGAAGACGGACACGCTAATAATGACCACCTTTGGAAGGTCCTGTTTCTCCAGGAGGTCCTCAGGTATGTACTTTTCTAGCGGATCACCAAATCCTGCTGATAGTAAAAGAGATATGGAGATTAGTTACCTGTCACACGCTTCTTCGATCTTCGATGTAAGCAGCAACCGATTAGTAGGACATTCATTAGTATAAGGGCCGTTCCCACTACCGTTCCCACAATGATTAGTATTCCAGGGAAGTCCTTATAGTTCTTTTCGTCCGAGCTGGGCGAATGGTACGAAGGCGGAGCTTTATCTGTTATGGTGTTAGTTTTAGCATTAGATTAGTATGTTATAAGCGGTATTTAAGCATGTTATTGATGATGATATTATGTACTAGGATAAGTTTGGTTTGGAAAACTTTGTACCTAATATTGTTAGTTGATATTGATGTTAAAAATATTTTAATTTAGAATAAGGTAGGAAGAAATTTTAGATGCCTCACCAATCTATTAACGTTCTTGATAATATACAGTTTGTTTTCTAATGCAAGGTAAATAGTTTTGTCAAAATACCAGAAAATGATGGAAAGAAATGAAGTTTGGCATATTTGATTATGTTACATTAATTAATGTAACATTTCTAATTAGAAATCACCTTGTATAGAATCAAGAGAGCGAAATAAAATAAAAGTTAAATTAACCAGTGCATAAAATCATCTCTGTTCAAGAGTGTGAAAAAGAGCTATGTGATTAGTAGAAAATATTCTGATTAAGTACATGTTTAAAGTGATACATAACCTCAAAAACACAACTCGTTGTGTCCATAACCGTTATTTTGTAAAGGTGACAAAAGTTATGAAATACATAGATACAATACAACTGAATTTGCATTTGGTGTATTTTCAAGACACCTGTGGAATAAGTGACAAACTTGGGCAAGTTTGAAGCATTCAATTCTCAACATTTGGTGGTTAATTATGTCAACCTTTGCAATTTGAAATGCTGTTAAATCTTGCAGCCAGGGCCGGCGGGAGGCGTGTGCGAAGTGTGCATGACACACAGGCGCCGTAATAAAAGGGCGCTAAAGGCCATATTTTTTTCAATGCAAGTTTAAACCATAAACTGAGTTCAAATATACAAAATCGGTATTAAAAACCCCGGTCCAAGAGATCTTAAAAATAAGTGAGAAATGATGATGATTAAACAGCAATGATTTTCCCAATATTAGAGTGGTGCTGAGTACTGACATTGCCTGTTTTAGTTGCTACGCCAGTTGCTACGCCAGTAAGGACTTTATATAAAAATATAAAAATTTGCCTCACGTATATGGGCGCAGTTCTTTGCAAACCATGCTGTAGGGAAAAATACAAGTGGCGCCTGGGCTAAGAGCAATAGAAACTTTTCCAAGTTTAAAAACGATGTAAATGGACAAGGAAAAATAGAAAAGTTAAGGCAATTATTTCAGTTGAAAAGGCGATTGCACAGTCAAATAAAAATAACAAACTACCAGAGAAATTTTAAAAATTAAAGCTGGATGTGTTCCTTACAAATAAATATACAGTATATCTCCACGGATTGAGGTGCACAGAGGAAGCAAATTTTTATTGGGATTTTTCAAAAATGCCGAACTCGTAGTTGTGGGTTATTCCGCAGTAAAGTGTCACACCCGTCACGCCCGTTTAACAACTATAAAAAAGCAATAGAGGCTTTTATTATTATTTTGATGGAACATTATTTCAAAAAGACGACTCATCTTTTAGAATTGTCGTAGATGTATGGTCAAATTGATAAGTTTTATGAAAAACCTTTTTAAATAGCCGTGGCGGTCGTTACCAGCACAGCAATCTGTTGGTAACCTAAAATTAAAAATTCCCGGAATGACCCTAGTGTAAAGTTTCTATTATAATAAAGTTAATAAATAATTCTAGTGTTATGTGAAATTTAGGCTAGCTACTATTATATTGATTGCATCATGTGTAGTAGCTAGAACAAGCATATAAATAAACCGATAAACTTGTCAGACATTAATAACAATAATGGAAGTTAAAAAGTACTACCTGACAATGTCACACGAACATTTTCCTAATTATATCTAGATGTTGTGACATCACAAGACGACAACTTGGTATTTTTTATTTTAATGAAAAAGAAGTTCTAAATAACTTTTTTTGCCAAAATTTTGATGGTAGTTTTTCTAGCAGAGCCTTGCTTTTTTAAACAGCAAAACTCCGAAGTTAAAACTACGCCAGGGAATAAAAACTCATACAAATTTACAGAACTTTTTAAGGGGGCTTTCCGTTATGTTGTAACATCTCATGTTGATTTAAAAAAACTGTTTTTATGATAATGCCTTGTAGTATTTCAATTGTACATACAAATTATAAAATTTCAGAGTATATTTTAGAGCCGATTCATACCAAGGTGAGTATTTCAATCGGCCCACAAAATCGGTGGATTGGCAACTGATTTTTTCCGAAAGGCGCCAGAATTTTTTTCGCACACTCAAGAAAAATATCAAGCGCCGGGCCTGCTTGCAGCAAATGATATTTGATTGAGAGGATAATTTTTAGTACCAGCAATTATTTATTTTAAGACATCACATTTCATTTCAAGGAGACAGCAACTTGTAGTTCAACATTGAAGAACGTATTTAAAAAGATTCAGTAAAATTGTGTTTTTACCAGGAAACTTGTCGGGTAGTTTTGATTTCTTCCATTTTGTATGTTCTTTTTGGGGTGCTGAATCCGAATCTGAGGTTTGCTAACTAATGCAAAAAAAGGCTCTCTTTTATTTTACTGGGAAACCATCATTTTTTCGTAAACAACTCTCGATTGAAAATAAAAGTGCATAAAATCTCCTACAAATTTCACGATTTACGTTTTCTTTTTCCGACAAACCGGTCGAGCTTGAGCGATAGTTGAAAATTGGCGTATTTTATCTGTCTGCGAAAAAACCCACCCTTTCTACTCTAAAACTCTAACTTATTATTAAAGACTGTCAATTCGTGAATTCCTCCCAGTTCACCTCACATACGTCAAAAAAAAAAAAAGAAGATCGTATATGTAAAGGCACGAATAGTTTTTTACAAAATTACGTAATGTTTAAGTTATTTAATGAAGTCCGAAATTGTACAAATTCAGCTACAAAAAAGTTGAAATTCTAACGAAAACATTTCTTAAAATACGCTAGTTATCAACTATCGTTTGAGCCCGAAAGATTTGTCAGAGGAAAAACCTAAATAGTGAAGTTCGTAGGAAATTTCATGTTTCTCAAAAGTTAAAAGTTGATAGTGTCCAAGTTATAAGCATAAAACCGCAACATGCAAAATCGAAAATGTTTACCATTTTTTGCAATTTCTTCAATGTTGCATCACGAAATTTTGTTAGCAAACCTCAAATTCGGATTCAGCACCCCAAAAAACATATAGAATGGAAAGATATCAAAACTTCTCCAGAACTTTCCCGCTGTAGGCCCGTTTGAGCACAAATTGAGTGTATTATATAGCTATGCTAGTTCTAAATCAATTTCACGTGTTATTTTAAACGGATTTATCACTTTACTTCCGGTCGAGGGCTGAGGCCTATAGAGAAATGCTGAGGGTTATCTGCTAACCTTGTCAAACTCATGATCTCACTGCAGATATTTAAAAAATTATACTTTTACAAATTTGGTTACTAAGTACATTTTCTACAAATACTAGCTAGCTCTTTTTCGCACATTAATTTTTAGTAAAAAGCTTCTAACAAAAACCAAAAACAACAAAAACAAACTTACTTGAAGTCTTGGCAGTGACAATATCCGGCATATACTTGCTATTCCCCAGCTTATTCATCGCCATGATCGAAAACACATAACCAGTATTGATCTCCAACCCTTTGACAACATGCTGCGTCATATTACTGGCCTCAGGAACATCCTCATACTTATAATTCTGATCATCAATCTCCCTGTATCTAATCCTATAACTCGCCTGCATACCACCATTAAAACCAGGCACCCAATTCAGCGTAACAGAGTCATGAGTCACATTAACAACCGTCATCAAACTAGGAGTATCAGGATTAGAAGTAATCTCCAACCTTGGAGAACTCGTAGCAAAACCCAACTCATTCCTAGCCACGCATTCATAGTTCCCATAATCAGCAGAAGTTATATGCGAGATGATCAAAACTGATTCAGAAACTAATGGGTCAACCTGTCTATAAGTCGCGAAGTATTTTCCTGTCTTATTAGGAGAAATAGGGCTTCCATTCCTCGACCATGAATACTTCGCCAGAGGAGAAGCTTGACTCCTACAAACTATCTTTCCAGTATTTCCAGCATCGCTTGCAAATTTCAAGTAGCTTGGGGATTGGTCCACCTCAGGCTTATGCTTGACTATGAGCATCACGTTGCGACTGCTTGGTTTTCCTATTCCGTTATTGACGGTGCATTTAAAGTTGCCTAAGTCGTCTCTAGTGACACCTGTTATCCGAAGGTATGACGTCCCGTTCTTGTCGTACATGATTGAGGTTCTGGCGTCAAAATCTGGGAAGTCATCCCTTGACCATGTGATGGTATCGTCACTCAATGGGTTGCCTTCTGCTGTGCAGGAGAGCGTGGCATCTTCCTTGGGGTTGACCACTGTGTTGTCGCTGGTTGCTGTTATTGTTGCTGGAACTAGAACAAGCATAAGGATATCAGGTGATGATAGGATTATGGGCGCCGTTACATACGAATTTTTGAGAAATTTTTATTAACAAAAAGATATTGCTGGACAAATTATGACTATTCCTATTATGAAAAAAAAAAAAACACGGACTGGATTTGAAGTAGGAACCTCACAATTTCCGATCGGGAGATCTCCCAGTTGAACTACCGAGGCAGTACTTTTTTTCACGACTTATCGTCACCTGGATTAATTATCATTCGCTTCCTAATTTAGTGTTCTATATACTGACGAGTTTCTATATAACAACCATTTTCTTTTAATTTATTCCTACAATGCCTATTATTTAGCTATTGTTACCAAACATCAGTTAGTAATACATTGTATATGTCCAAGTTTTGCGCTATAGACCAAAAGGACCATGTTTGAGCTGTCATTTCATTCTTCTTTAGAAGGTTAAAATATATACGGTGTTATAAAAATAAGCTTAAAATATTGAACAAGTATACATATTGGTCATAGTAGACCATCTTTTGATAAATATAGTCATGTCTGGGCAAGCACTGTTTAGAAACTGAAACCTAATTGGCTGAAATTGGCACCAGACTACACAACTTTGGTTCTTATTGGTTTTAAAAGAGCCATCCTATGATATCTGAGTACCTATTTCCCCTAGGCTGTTTCTAAAATTGTTTGTTTGCCCTCCAAATGTTTTACCCTGAACAACCTATACAACAATTTATATATTTACTTTATCATACGCAGTATGTAAAGTATTGTAATCGTGCCAAAAAAAAATTTGAGGTTTTAGCGGAAATACGTCTTTTTGGGTCCCCTGAACATTTTTGACCAAGGTACAAAAAAATGTCTGTGTGTGTGTGTGTGTGTGTGTGTGTGTGTGTATGTGTGTGTGTGTGTATGGATGTGTGTGTACCCATTTTTTGTGGCGACGATTTCGGAGAAACTACTAGAGGTATCGGGACGAAACTTCATATTTAGAAGTTTTATGACCAAACTTAGAGCTGAAAAGCTTTCTGTTGAAAAGGGTCCAAAGGAACTGGAGGTTTAGTCTTAGCATTTTTGAAAGATTTTGCAAATAAGCCGCCATTTCTGGAATTTCGTCGATCTAGTTAAATAATAAATTAAAGTTCAGGAAATTCTGAATAATTTATGTCTATGACATTTTTTGCTACAATCAATAGTGTAGCTGCATGAGCAAATTCTATTTCATCGAGATCGGTCGTACTGCATTTAAACTAGTAGCCAGGATATGTCAGAAATTATGATTCTAATGACAGTAGGTAATGTCAGGCTAATGTTTTGACATGATTTCGACAACAACTACTGTCAATATAAGCTGCGTTCGGATATTGAACACTGTTACACTTTTTACACCCACTAACACGTAAGTGTCATTTGGACGGTATACCCGGTGTCAACGGAGTACAACATCCGAACGCAGCTTTAATCGAGATATCTGTCTAGTTCTACTAGTTTTATTTTAATGCAGACATAGCCGATCTCGATCAAATAGAATCTCATGCAGCTAAACTATTAATTTTATATATAGTATGATAAAGTCATGTGCCTGGCCACATCAGATTTTTTTGTATTATTTTCATTATTTTCTGTAAATTTTAAAATAATTTTCTCGCCTTTGTATAATTTATAAATTTGTTATTAAGAATTTTCATCGGACATTTGATGAACACGATTATAGAATTATCAATTTTGTCCATTTTGTGTCTGAATTTTCGATTCTAAACATTTCTGTCTGAATAATTTAGAGGAGATTTACCTCTTTTGCTTTTCTATTGTTTATTTATACTTTATTATTAAGAAATTTTATCGGTGAATAGTTTTAAATATTGTCCCTCGACAAATGAGTGAATTCCAAGTAATATTATCGTATTTCTAGTGTTTATTAATTTCCTATAAAAATTGTTAGCTTATGTTCATCGAAAATAGTTGAGAGTTGAAATTCACTAGGGTTTTTGAGAATGTTTAAAACAAAAACACGGAGAGAAAAGGACAAAAGGACATGTGTTTAAAAAAGTAGGACAAGTCCAGGACAAACTTAAATAAATAGTAAAATTAGGTCACAAATGACCTACAAACAAACTGATTTTGTGTGACACCTTTATTTTAAATTTACCATCCGATTTTACTTCTTCTAGATACTTACTTATGACGTCATCGATATTTTTTTAATGGCAATGTCTAATTTTACACTGATCATATATATTTTCGAAAAAAGTCGGGGCTTATTTTGGGCAATTTTTGTAACTTTATTGAAACTAAATCCAAACTTTAAATTACTTTACTTTTTACTAAAAAAATTGGGAAAAAGGGCATACAATTTGTATGGCCTCCTCTTTTACAAAACTCTTTCTCAATTATTAAATTTCATACATTTTATAAGCGTTATTTCTTTTTCAATTCCTAAAAAGACAGCCGTTTAACATATTAACAAAACCATGTGTTAAACGACTCTTCTTAAGTTCTTAAGAAATTAAAAAAAAACAGTACATAATAGCAAGTACCTACATAGTATGTCATAAAAATTTTCATAATATGAAACTTTTTACCCACATTTTACCCACATCAATTTATTTTTATCATTTCTAATTTCTTTCAGGACATTCAGTGTCATGCGGACGTCTTTTGTAGGGCGCGCAAAATTTAGCCTGAATTTCGAAAATTCTGCGAAATTCAGGACGCCTTGAAAACCTAATATCACTATTTATTGATTCTCCGATAAAAATTCTTTTCACAAATTAATAAACAATAGAGAAGGACGTTATTCTTTACAAAATTTACGAAATCGCATTTTTTACAACTAAATTTTAGCGCACTAATAACTGATAGAAAAGTGACAGAATTAGTAAAAATTCACTCCATAATCGAAGTTTCGTCCAGCAAACAGGGCATTACGACAGGGGTTTATACAAAAACCAGTATTTGAAAAAACGGGCTTTCGAATATAAAATTTTCAAAAAAAAAACAATTTTTGATATTTTTTTCAGACAAAATCAATATGAATAGCAGAATAGTACCTCCATACAAAACGAATTATGTACTTAAAAGAGGAAATCTAAAGGTGAGTAATATAATTTAAAACAATATGTCCTGTTAACGATTACTTAATATTGACCTTTTCTAGATAAAAACTAAAATAGAAAAAAAAATCTGATGTGGCCAGGGACATGACTTTATCATACTATGTATAAAATTAATAGTTTAGCTGCATGAGATTCTATTTGATCGAGATCGGCCATGTCAGCATTAAAATAAAACTAGTAGAACTAGACAGAAATGTCGATTAAAGCTGCGTTTGGATATTGTACTCCGTTGACACCGGGTACACCGTCCAAATGACACTTACGTGTTATTGGGTGTAAAAACTGTAATACAATATCCGAACGCAGCTTATATTGACAGACGTTATTGTCAAAACATTAGCGTTGTCATTAGTGTCATTACTGTCATTAGAATCAAAATTTCTGACATATCCTGGCCACTAGTTTTAATGTAGTACGACCGATCTCGATACAATAGCATTTGCTCATGCAGCTAAACTATTGATTGTATCAAAAAATTTCATATTCATAAATTATTCAGAATTTCCTCATCTTTAATTTATTACTTAACTATTTGGACGAAATTCCAGAAATGGCGGCTTATTTGCAAAATCTTTTAAAAATGCCAAGACTAAACCTCCAGTTCCTTTGGACCCTTTTCAACAGAAAGCTTTTCAGCTCTAAGTTTGGTTATGAAACTTCTAAATATGAAGTTTCGTCCCGATACCTTTAGTAGTTTCTCCGGAATCGTCGCCACAAAAAACGGGTACACACACACACACACACACACACACACACACACACACACACACACACACACACACATACACACACACATACACACACACATACACACACACACACAGACATTTTTTGTACCTTGGTCAAAAATGTTCAGGGGACCCAAAAAGACATATTTCCGCTAAAATCTCAAAAAATCTTTTTGGCGCGATTACAATACTTTACATACTGCGTATGATAAAGTAAAAATCTGCTTAAGTCCTTTGGTTGTCATATTTTCAGCAGTTTGTTATTTCTTAATAACATATAACCTACCTTGTTCCACGAACATTGATCTACCATGTTTTGAAATAGGTTTAAAAAAAAAACGACAAACCCTAATCACGACCGTGGTTGCTGATGTAGATTTTTCAAAGTAATTTGAGTTCAACGAAACATATAGGGCCAAGGATTCAGATGGAAATAGAATACAGCGAACTACAAAAAGCCAAAATCGAAGTTTACAATATTTAAGCAACTAGTATCTGGATGGAAACTAAATTCAAATACCTACCATATCCTACTAAACAGTATTTAAAAGGTATTTCCAATTATAGATAGAGTTAATACTCACATTGCACTGTAACATTTATTGTAGACAGAGAGTTCCCTTGAGAATTCAGAGCTTCACACGAGTAGATCCCAGCATCATGCCTGGTCAACTTGGTGATATTCAGTACAGCACCATCAGAAACAATCCTTTCAGTACCAGAACCAGAATCCTTCTGTATAATTGGGAGACCATCCTTGGTCCAAGTATACGAAATCGTGCTCGGGTTACCTTCAGCCTTCAACGTTATAATCAGAGGCTCATTCTCAATACCAGTAACAGCCATTTCATTCTCATCATCAAAAACTGGTTTATCTATAAAAAAAGTAAAAAGAAAAGATTTAGATTAAATGGTTTAGATTTAGGATTTCAGAATTGAGAGGTTACTTACATAAAACCTGAAGGACTATTGCGTCGTGGACAGATCTTTGCATGGCCTCATTAGTGGCTTGACAGGTGTAGACAATCCCATTCATTTGTTCGGTGATGTTCAGCTTTAATTCTATACTTGAAACTTTCCCACCGTGTAAACCAGGCTTTGTATTATTGACGATTCCCTGGACGGGAATTCCTTCTTTCCACCAGGATAACCTAGCTGGAGGATTACTGGAGCTGGAGTCACAAGTCAAAGTAGCTTCTTCGTTTGGTTTTAACTCCAATGGATCTTTCCTGATCTTGACATGCTCAGGAGGAACTGAAAAAAAGAAAATTTTAAAGATCTAACATTTTTAGAGTAATTTTGACGACTTACAGTGGACTTTCATGGTTACAGTTTCGAATAAAGGTATCTCAGTTGCTGAATTTGCTGCCTCGCATCTGTACCTAGCTTCGTTGTCGGTCACATTGGTCAGAATCGTTATTTCTGCTGTTACTGATTTATCTGATGTTTTGGTAACTGAATGGATCTTCTTGTCGTTCTTGTACCATGTCAGTGAAGCCAGAGGGTTACCACCACTGGAAGTGCAGGATATTTTCTGGATGTTGCCAACTTGGACAGTTTGACCATCGGTGTAACCATGGATGAATGGTTTGCTGGGTGGATCTATAACAGAAGAGAAGTTAGATAGGAATCAGTGAGTGGAAAAACAGAACAAGTCCAAAATTTGACATTTCAAAGTCCATTGTATAAAAATTTCTCGGTCTTTTCGATAATATTAAAATTATAATTCTATCTAAAAACCAGCATTGCTGTGGAAACACCCTGTTTTTTGTTTCCATGTGTGGAAGAACAGAGTAAGTCCTGGACATATTGTGTACAGTAATTATACGTAATAATAATAATTGTAGTAGTTTTGCTGCTGCCAACAGTACAAATATGCTTATTTCCTTAAGGAGTAATTCCACTTTTGAAGTAAAAAAATGATACAATAAGTTGAATCATGTAATAAAGGTACAAAAATCAGTTTCATTAAAATATCAAAACCATTTCTGTGTTACACAAGCCTTTAACCGTATTATCACGTAATGGAAAAATTTGAAAATTAAGAACGCGGCGCACCGGTATTTCTCCTCTGGTGTCCTTAAAAAACGGACATCTCAGCTAATTCGCACCCGATTGATTTGAAATTTTGTCATAATCTTCTCTGATATATGAACCGGATATTTACTAAAGTTTCAAACCAATCGAATTGGAATTGGCTGAGATATCCGGGCGTTTTTGATGATTTAAAAGTACACCTGAGATAAAATGCTCCTCCCTTTTTAGTTTTTGTTATCGAAACCCACAAACCAGGTACTATACAGAATCAGGTAAACACGCAAACACACGCTAATTTTGAAAACAAATACACGCTACAGTTGCACTCAATTCGTTGTTCCTGATCCTGATTTTCCAAAACTAGATCCTGTCCAGTGTTGCCAAGTGGTGAGTAATTACTCATTTGGTGAGTAATTTTTCTAACAAAAACCGAATTTGAGAAAAATTATCAATTATCTTATCAATGTCGCGGCATTATAAATCAGGTTTAATTTAGTAATAACGTTTTGCATATTGACTATAGGTGGTGCTTATTTTTGAATTTTTTTTTGAAGGACCCTCTGAATTGGTTCATTTATATCCTTTTTTAATTCTCGTGAAATTTGACATCCATCAATACATACTAACCAGTACCCAAAGCAGCTCAACATTAAAAAGAAGTTGAATTTAATATAAAAAAATGAAAAAGAACGTTTGTTGTACTACAATAAATTTACATATCACAGTTATTACCTTAATAAACCTTTAAAAAACAATCAATTAACTTTTGAGTATAGATATCAGCGCATTTCACATATTTCCAATAACGTAATTTGTTAAAAATACAATAATCTAAGCAAGTGACCATACTGGCTAACAATGAACAAAATCGAACAAATGAAAACTGTTTCTGATGTGGTTTCGTAGAAGCTGAACTTGAAATCAGAGATTTTGAATTATGTCTAATTTTTATCACTGATTTGCTTAACAACTTGTGTTAATTCCGAATTGCGGCCTTCACATTCAGATTTTACGGAAACATTATACCAGAAAGAGTTTCAATTTGTTTTTTTTTTTTCATTTTTTTTTTCAAGTTAACAGCTGTATCATATATAAATGTTTTTTGAATATTATTAACCTAAACTTATACTTGATTTTGAGGGCGTCATTGGCGCACTTGTTAAATATACTGATTTTTCAAATTTCACAGGAAGAAAGTATAAGAGTATTAGCATAAAAATAAAAAAGTCAAAAATAAGAAACTCCCTATCAAAAAGAGGACATTTTAGGGAAAATCTGGAAAATATATATCT
The DNA here is from genome assembly GCA_963966075.1 of Aphodius sticticus. NCBI lineage: Eukaryota > Metazoa > Arthropoda > Insecta > Coleoptera > Scarabaeidae > Aphodius > Aphodius sticticus. The sequence continues at coordinate 105,959,810 of OZ014506.1, forward strand.
GCTAGCTCTAATTTACATTGCATGTTACACTTTACATATGTTAGTAGTGACTATGTTTTAACTAATAGCTAATTTATCATTGCTTTTATTTACAGAAAATTTAACTTTAGAACAACTACCAATGATATTAACTACAACTTTTCAGTGCTGGCTAAATCTGTTACATGTACAGTTGTCGAATTATACGGTTTCCTTTAGTTTCCCAAAAACTTTCGATGTACACTTACTCTGTTCTTCCACTCACCGGTTCATATTGTAGCTAAATTAAGAAGAACTTACGTAATACATTGATGGTGTAAGTCGAGACAACATTCTCTGTCAGTTGCATATTCAACCCATGACAGATAACCACCAAGCTCTTCTTGTTAGGCTCTACAACAGCTGTAATATTCGAAGTAGTGATCCAACCGCCTTCAGGCGATATAACAGTCCTCGCAGTGGCGTTCTTCACTTGTCTCCCATTGACCATCCACTTGATCTCAGCTGGGGGGTTACTATTAGCAGTTGTGCACGTCAAAGGAACAGGATCTCCAACCCTGGCTTCAGTAGGACCAGAAATGGTAACATGCGAAGGAGAAACTAAAAAAATAAATTCATAAATATTGATCCTCTTCCACAAATTAAAGATCTTACATAAAACGGTCATATCAATTTCCGTTTTCAACGGTGCTTTCGACATGATGTTACTAGCTTCGCATTTGTATCTAGCCTTGTTATCAGAAGCATCAGCTGTGAAGGTATAAACGTTCTCCGAAATCCTTCCTGCTGTCCTGTAGGCCATCCTGATCTGTTCACCATTCTTATACCAGATCAGCTGTGCTGGAGGGTTTCCACCTCTGCTTCTGCAGATTAGTTCAACTGTTTGGCCGCGTCTGATGGTTTCACCTTCCGTGTAACCTTCGATGTATGGTAACCCAGGTGGATCTAATAATAAAAAGATTAAGTTTGATATGGGATCATCAATTTTTGGAAGAAGGTAACTTACAGAAAACGCTTAGTTGGACTTTTGCTCGCATTGGCAGGTCTGTTTGGAGTGCTTCGTGCCTTGCTTCGCATGTGTAGTCTTCATAGTCATCCTCTGCTGTTGGTTTCAGTGTTATTCTGGAGTGAGTGTCGTAACGTTTGATGTTCGGGTTGCCGTTTTTGCTTGGTACTTCGATGACCTGGTCTTCTCGGTTTGCTAAAAATTAGAAACATTGTTGACGAATGTTAGTTGCGTGAGCTATTTCAAGAAATATCGATGTTTAAATGAAGCAATTTCACGTGGTGAATGTTCTGAAAATGCAAAATGGTAAAAAGTGTGTGTTGAGATTTTGTTTGCAAAATTGTATAGAAAATCAGAAATGAACCAACAAATGTTAAATAAAGTCTTAGAACAGAAAATTGAGCTGTTATAAATGGAATGACGGAATCTAAGCTACCTTTACCGTAAGCTACCTTTTGTATTGTACATTATACTACTGATGATGACAGTGAACTGCTGAAACTGGTATAGTAAATTAAACAAATCGCAAAGAAAAGAGGCCTTTTATTTATATACATTATCATTTCGCAATATAGACACTTTCTTATTCCACAACGACTATACCTCGTCGATCGTCCATAGATTCGGTAAGCTACTTTTTGTATTGTAGATTATTCTACTGATGATGACAGTGAACTGTTGAAACTGGTATAGTAAATTAAACAAATCGCAAAGAAAAGAGGCCATTTATTTATATAAATCAGAAGTTAAAAAAGAATTTATTTCAAACTTTTGACCGTCACTGTAATTTTGAGTTGGGTTAGGTACAAGAAAGTCTTAACATTTTTAAAAATTCTTGCAGGCTAACGGCATTTTTCGGAACTTTAAATTAAAATGAATATATATAAATACGTAATAGCAACAGACTTTCAAATAGGCATGTATTTTTTTTGCAAAAATTTTGGAAATTTAGAGGATTTTTGTTCATCAAATCAAAGTTCAAATTTTGTGGCCTTTCATTAGAGTACTTTTGAGAAAAAGACAATTAAAAATTGTGAAATAGGCGTTTTCGATAGTTTTCATTGCGCTGAATATGAATCAGTACTCGAAATGCAAGAAAATTTTAATATCGAAGGTTGAGGTCTAAATGTAAAAAATAGTAAATATACTACAGTCTGACATAAAATTACTGAAACTCTTTATTATTTTAAAAGACCTCGAACACGTCTATTTCTTATTACCAAAATGCACATTCTTGTGGAAAGTCTAATTTCCAACGGTCAATTGTTACTGAGTTATGAGTTATGACGTCATTGACACTTTATTTTAAATGGCACCCCATTTTTTTCTTACTGATTTTGGTAAATTGTATAATATTGACAACTTTTGGGATAAAGAATTTTGTTAATTGAATATGAAATCGAGTTTCGGGTATAACTAATTGCTCTGAAAACAAATCCGGGCTGAAAAATTTACCAGTGCGCAAGGTTTTCGAAAAAAGTGGGGTAAAATTGTAAAAAAATACGCTTTTGGTAATTTTTAAGAATTTATAACACCTGAACTAAACCCATTGTCTTAGAAACCTCAAAATGGTCTCATAGTAAACCTTAATCTTTTCACTTTTACTTGAAATCGTTAAACTTTGCTCATAAATATAAACGCCACATTTTGTTATCTTAAAGATAATTATCTTTAAGACAATTAACAGATCTATCAATAAAATAAAATTTAAGGAAATTATCGAGACGTCATAAATCGAGAACAATTGAAGGTCGGAAATTAATTTTGATCTAATATTATCGAGGTGTCAGAGGATTTTCTTAAATAACAAACCGTTTCAGAGATTTTAGAGAACCCAATGCCCTTGATATTTTAAAAAAGTTTTTAAAATGAACATTAAACATTGTACTGATATCCTGAATCCTGAAGGCCACTATAAATTTAAATAAGTATATTAAAAAAACCACAATTTTTAACATTGCAAGATAATTTTCTGACGTATAAAATATGGTATAACTTTTGTATTTTAAATAACGCAGTAAGAAACCAATTTCTGAAATCTAAACGTGATTTAACAGTATTTTAGTTTTTAAAAACTGTTAAAAATCCCTAAAAAAACCAATCGTCAACATATTAGTACAATTTCATTACAATATAACATCATTAATATAGCTATTAAGCGCAAAGGAATTGTCTGGATTGGCTGTTTATTAATTTGTTTCTAGGTAATTGTTTACAAGACAAACATGATTTTGTAGATTAGAACATCATTAAATTCAAATAAAAATGCACACTAAATTTTGGAGAAACAAATTACACTAAAAAATTTCGATTGCCAAATAAGAATAGTTTCTTTATTACTTACGAATATTAAGTTCAACATTCCCACGATACCAAACTATTTTGGCAGCTGGTTTGGCATTCTTGACAACACACTCCAAGTGAAACTCCTCATTCTCCCTAATTTCAATCTTCGAGTCTACAGGATGATCCAGAATTTCAACAGAAGACGGAGGCGCTGCAACACAAAAGAAAGTTCGTTTAAAATAAAACAATTTAAATTTCTAACATTGAAAACATCATTCAATTAGATTTTTTTTAATTCTAGTGTCCATCTGTGATATGGAGACCGGATATTCGCCTTTATCTGAACACATACCGCATTTTAGCATTATATATGTACGAAGCAGAAAAAAAAAATGCTGGTCATGAATGACTAACGCCTACAGCCAGTGATTCGTTAAAACCGTAGCGGCCAACGTACAATGAAATTAAGGCGGTTTCTTATCTACTAATTACAGCAAGTGTTCGGCTTCCTTTGTATCTCAAACGAAGGAAACAATTACAACCATTGAAATGGTAATGTCATTTCAGCACTTTCGCACAATACTTCAGGCGCCCTCACAGTCGAGTAAATTAATAGTTTCATCGAGATATGACAAAAAAAAATTCTTTGTTTGAAGAAAATTTATATTAACACGAAGAAAAGACGGTAGATCCGTTTGAAAGTTCAAATACCCTAAATTGGTATATCACACAAGACTTGGTGTGTATATTTCTGTACTCAGAAAGAATTTAGCGTCACTAATGATGCTAGCGTCATCCGTATCAAAGTGTGGTGAGTAATTTAGATACTGAATACGCTGCATTCACGGTGGCATTTTAAAATTTAGGACACATATTCGTGTTTAATATCTGTGATGTATCTTAAGAGCGAGGTATCTTAATTGTCGTATAAAGTTTAAAGCTTTTATTAGAGTAGGTATTTGCTCTACATATACAATTATAAGGAAAAAGAAAGAAATATTGTCACTTGTGGATAGTTTTGAACATTTTCATATGATAGCCGAACTTTGAACTGTGAGTGATTTTATAAAACAATAAACAAAGTTGAAACATCTTCGATTTTAACGCAAATGGGCACAAATTAAATTTAGATAACAGGTTATTGTTGCTACTTTTTAAGTAGAGATAAAGTTAATTTATCTTCAAAATTCCGCCCGCATTTTTTTTTATCGAACTCATCAAGTCATAGAGTTTAAATTAACTTGCAAAGCCGCGTAATACAGCATGTATTTTGCACTTATACATTTAATTATTGTTTGCAATAGGGTATTTGACTATTTTTGGAAAACCATCTTAATGTGTTTATTCCTTCACTCTACATTGTAAATGCATTATTTTTTGTAATTATTTCCTCAATATTTCAGAAAAATCAGCGTTAAAAATTGAATCACAAAAAGTCCCGCCAAAACGATACTTTCTGTTGTGTGACGTCACCGGTTAGTGATGTCAAGATGTCAAGATGATGTGATGTCAAGATGTCAAATCGGCCCATATGGTCTGTCAGCATCGGCATCGTCACCGTTTGGTAATTGTGTTGTATGATGTGTTGTTTTCACAATTTCTACATAAAAATGGGTTATAAATGGTGTATAAATCCACAATGCAGAGATACGTCAAGAAAAACTCCGGGTAAACTATTTGTAGCTGTTCCGCAAGATTTGAAACTGCGAAGAAAGTGGTTGGGTCGTAGAAATCCAAATGAAATAAATAGCCGCCAATACAAGTGTTTTCTGTTGTGAAGATTACTTCGACATAAGTAAAACTGACTAGAATAAGTTATCTATCGTATTTTCGAAACGTATTATCTTATCTGACAGCTGAAGGTTAGGGCTATCCTAACCTACAAAGTTATGCTTACATGACGCTTTCGTGCTATTAAATTCAAACGGGAGAAGCATAAAAGCGCGTTCGGATAACCCGGTATTTTACGGTGAGAGTGACGCGCTGCATAATAGGCGGACTGTGAGTACTGGCACTCAAAGCACCGCACTGTCGATTAGTTATCATTACCTCGGTAACATGTTATGTTATGTCACTTCGTGTTACATTGTTTTGTATTGATGTTATATAAAATAAAATAGGATTGTTTATTGGACTGGAACATTGTATTTGTGAACTTTCCACGTAGAATTCCCTCACAAATTGGTAGCAGAGCGTGGTTACTTACAAAACGTAAAAATGGCATTTACTTCGAGTCATCGCAACATAGAATTGTTGACCAAGTCAAATTATGACACTTGGTGCCTGCAAGCACAAGCAGTCCTGATTAAAAACGACTATTGGGACATCGTAAGTGGCGAGAAAGCATTACCATCGGATGCGGATGCGGCAGCGAAGTCGGCGTTCAACAAAGAGGATTTGAAGGCAAGAGCTGAAATCTTACTTTTATTGTCGCCTTCTGAGTTAAAACAAATTAAAGTCTGCGCATCATCTAAAGCTGTATGGGACAAGTTAAAAGCTACTTACCAAAGCACCGGGCCTGCAAGGAAAGCAACCTTGTTAAAACAGTTGGTTCTAAAGCGAATGACCACAGAGGAAGATGTTCGTGACCATATAAATAACTTCATGGATATTGTGGATAAGCTCGCGGATATGGATATTAAAATCCCTCTGGAATTACTCAGCATAATGCTCCTCTACAGTCTACCGACAACATTTGAAAATTTTCGAATAGCCATCGAGTCTCGAGATACACTTCCTGATCCTGAAGATCTGAAAGTAAAAATTCTGGAGGAATACGAGGCCAGGAGTGGTAACGAAAAACCTGAAAGCTCGGAAGCGTATCATGTTAAGAAAAATAAGCGAAGATTGTACTGCAAGAACTGTAAAAAGAAAAGTCATACTACCGAGTCGTGTTGGACTAAAAAGAAAAACTCAAATGAGAAAGACAACGGAAACAAGTACAAAAACTACAACGTTTGTCTGAGTACTGCAGATTCAGATGCAAATGAAGATATCTGGTGTCTAGATAGCGGCTGCTCATCTCATATCTGCGGCAACGAAGCGATGTTTTCTACCATGATTCCTGACAACAGCAACCTAAAATTGGCATCAAACAAATACACGAGTGAAATTCAAGGTAAAGGAAAAGTTACAGTCAGTAGAGAGAAACAAACTTATAACTTTAATGACACCTTGTATGTTCCGGATGTGTCAGTGAACCTGTTGTCTGTAGCCAAAATTACAGACAGAGGACATAAGGTTGTTTTCGAAGAAAATAAAGCCTACGTCATAGAAAAGAACGGTGAGGTGACACTGACAGCAAAAAGACAAGATGGACTCTACTATCTTGAATTTCAAAGAAAAGAGACTGCAAACTACACACCAAAAATGGAGAGTAACATCATGGAATGGCATCGCAAGCTTGGCCATATTAATGAAAAGGATCTAAAGAAAATGGCTAAAAACAACCTTATGTACGGTTTAAAGCTGACTGATGAAAAATTAGTAACATGTGAAACCTGCATTAAAGGCAAACTGTCAAGATTACCTTTCACAAGACATGATAATCTCTACACAACGGACAAGCTAGAAATAATTCATAGCGACGTTTGTGGACCTTTTGAATGTGAAACACTAGCGGACTCAAGATATTACGTCACATTCATCGACGATTACACTCGATACTGTTACGTCTATTTTATCAAGAGAAAGAGTGACGTATTCAGCGTTTTCAAAGAGTATAAAAAGGAAGTCGAGACGCTCCACAACAAAAGGATAAAATACCTGCAGTCGGACAATGGTACAGAATACCGTAACAAGAATTTTGATATTTTCCTAAAATCGCATGGCATCCAAAGAAGGTTGACCACGGTTTATACCCCCCAACAAAATGGGATTAGCGAAAGGAAAAACAGGTCCTTATTAGAAAAAGCCAGGTGTTTGATGATTGAGGCAAATGTACCTAAGAAGCTCTGGGCAGAAGCTGTAGCGACGGCAAACTACCTTATAAATCGTAGCCCTACCAAAGCACTGAATGGCGATATACCTTTCAAGAAATGGGTGGGCCGAACACCAAGTGGCAATCATCTTCACGTTTATGGCAGGAAAACCTTTGTCTTGAAAAAGAACAAACGAGGAAAGCTGACCCAGAATACCAAAGAAGGTATTTTCATGGGCTACTCGTTGACATCAAAGGGTTACAGAGTATATATACCTGATGATGATGATGTAGTGACGAGCAGGGACATAAAGGTCATAGAAAAAATGTACTTCGAAGAAGAAGGTCGGAACTATGAATACCTTGTAGACAAGAAGGAACAAAAGTCGCAAATACCTGAAAAGGAAAACAAAATAAAGCAAAACCAGAAAGTTAAAGAGGTACAACAAATAGAAGTTGAAATGACAGAGAAAAAAAAAGAAAACACATTTCAAAATTCCAACAATCAAGATGACGTTCCTTCAGCAGACGAAATAGAGTCTTACGACAATGCATCAGAGATTGTAGAAGCATCCGAAAATGAGAGGCCACAAAGGGAAAGGCACCTGCCAGCCTGGACCAGGGACTATGTACTGTACGAGACTGAAGAAAGTCACTTATTCTCAGAAATATCTCACCTATCCAATGAAAATGAAGACGATGAATACTGGCATGATGCGATAAAATCTGAAATAAGAGCACATATAAAGAATGGAACCTGGAAAATAGGAAGGAAAATTAAAGAAATGAAAGAAGTTGACTACAAAATGGTTCTAAGAAACAAAGTAGGACCAAACAATAGCATAATAAGGAAAGCCAGACTTGTAGCACGGGGTTTTACGCAGCGACCAGGCGTCGACTACAATGAAACATGCGCCCCTGTTGCTAAACTAAGCTCGATCCGATCTGTTGTTGCAATAGCTATGGAACAAGGGTTAAAACTGAACCAGATGGACGTGACAACAGCGTACCTAAATGGTGAACTTGAAGAGAATATAGTAATGAAATACCCTGACTATTTGGAACATTATCTGACAGAAATTATGGTCGAAGAAAGTAAAAAAGAAGATCTGACTTTGTACAATAAAACAGTGAATATGCTAAAAGATATAAAAAGAAATCCCAAAGACAAAGTCTGTCATCTCATAAAAGCTTTATATGGACTCAAACAGGCAGGCAGGCAGTGGTACAAAAAGCTCGACAATGAATTAATTAACATAGACTTTAAAGCATCACAAGCTGACCCATGTGTATACTTACTAGAGAAAAGAGGAGTTAAAGTCATAATCGTGATATATGTCGATGATTTATTGATTGCCTATTCGTGTCCAAGAAAGCTCCAAGAAGTAAAAGACTTGCTAAACAAAAAATTTGAATTGAAAGATTTGGGGACACCCAAACGGTTAATTGGAATAGACGTTGCCTATAAAAGTGGTGAAATCAAACTAAATCAAGAGAAGTTTATAGAGGATACTCTTAAAAAGTTCAAGATGGAAGCCTGCAAGCCTGCATCTACACCCATAGAGCTAGGTCTTATATTAGAGAAAGATAGAGGAGATAAAAAGAATGATCTTCCCTACAAAAACTTAATTGGTACGCTCATGTATCTGGCAGTAGCAACCCGCCCTGACATAATGTTTGCTATAAGCTATCTGTCACAATTCAATGATTGTTATGGAGAAGAGCATTTTAAGTGCGCCAAAAGAGTACTGCGTTACCTAAAAGGAACGAAGAGCGTCGGTCTTATTTTCAAAAAGACTGGTCAAGAATTATGTGGCATGGCTGATGCAGATTGGGGAGCATGTAAACTCGATCGAAAGTCTTTTTCAGGCTATTGTTTCAAATATGCTGGAACGGCTATTTGTTGGATGTCGAAAAAGCAGAGAAGCGTCGCCTTATCGACGGCTGAAGCGGAGTATGTTGCTCTGACCGAAGCTGCAAAGGAAGCCATCCACCTTAAAGGTCTCTATAAAGACTTAGGGGCCAGCTATGACCATATAGTCATATTAAATGATAATCAAGCTGCCCTAAGATTAAGTAAAAATGAAATGGTGACTTCAAAGTCAAAACATATTGACCTAAAAATGCATTTTATTCGAAATTGTATACGAGAAAGAACCATAGATGTCAAGTATCTGCGAACTGAAGACATGGAAGCAGATCTACTGACCAAAGCTTTAGCTGGTCCGCGACTACAAAAATTGCGGAGTAGTTTAGGACTCTCGTGATGACCACGACATTGCCGTGAAGAGGAGTGTGAGTACTGGCACTCAAAGCACCGCACTGTCGATTAGTTATCATTACCTCGGTAACATGTTATGTTATGTCACTTCGTGTTACATTGTTTTGTATTGATGTTATATAAAATAAAATAGGATTGTTTATTGGACTGGAACATTGTATTTGTGAACTTTCCACGTAGAATTCCCTCACACGGACTAACGTCATACGGCGTTTATCTGCATATAAGAGAGAGACAGCCGACCCAAGTTATCTGAGCATTGCTCTCCCCATACCCTACCCTGACAAACCGAACGCGCTCTAAGGCGGACTAACGAATGACATCACTGGAGACTGACCCAATTACAGAGCGTTTTCAATCACGTGATAGGACGTGAATAAAATTCAATTTTAATTTTCGTTTTTCATAGAAATAAAGCATTTTTTTTTTGAAAAGTAATAACAAATAGTTTTCTTAAACTGTAATCTATTAGGATGACTATAATACATGCCATATTTTTAATACAGTCAAATACCCTATTGTCTATGAAGTACCTACCTATGCGTACAAAAGCAGTTATATTCGGACAAAAGCATTGTTAAATTCATTAGTTATCTAAAAAGAAATTTACCCTGTCATTTTTGTTTAAAAGTTATCAAGAAAATTGTGATAAAAATTAAAATTCAATAATTGTCTTAAAAAATAAAAAGAATAAAAGTAAATTTTTCTTAAAAAATGAGATCTGCCTAAACATGCACAACTTTATTTCAACAGATTTGTTATGTCTTCTGTCTTAAGAAATATGCGTTTGTATCAACAACACTGTTTTATTTCTGGACCAATGTTGATTAAGATATGTGACCCCACCCGAGAGAATCACCCTAACTGCCATCTCTCGTTTCGGCAAGATTGACTTCTGTATTTGAAGGCGCATAACTCTAAAACTACTGAACAGAAAAAGTTGAAATAAAGTGTATCATATTCCTGTAGAAAAAGAATTGCATAATAATTTTTAAGTAATGTTTAAAGCGATTTAATATGAATGATATAAATTTCGTGCAGCGCGGACTACGTCAATCGTAACGGTACATGGAAACGTAGCTGGGACAGTGGAAGATTATCGACTATTAGTACGGTGCGATCAGAACAATTTAATTTCGGAATTTTGAATAGTAGTGCGAGTTAAATATAAATAATGAATTTAGATGTACAATAAATTATACCCAACAATATTTTACAAACACGGATTCAAACGGATTCACTGATCGCACAAGCGAGGGAAGCCGAACTGCGCAAAATATTGTTCATGTTCATTTCGGTCTTAAAAATTAACAAATATTCGGGTTTCTCTTTTATATGTTCCTAAAATAGTTTATTATGTAGGGTGTTTTTCAACACCCTACATAATGTATTTTTTTTTAATTATAAAAAAAGTTGCTTTCGTATGTGGGTGTTACCAATACAATCAAAATATAATAAAAACTTAACTGTTTTTGTTTTTATAGATACGCAAAGATTGTAATTGGAAGAGTTATTTAACAATGTTGAAAGGTATAAAATACGAACCTCTGTCAAATTGCCTTTTCTTTTCCTTAAGCAGAAAGTTGGAATTTATTTTATTAACAATTTTTCAGAAAAGTTTATTCCGGAAGAAAGTTTTTAGATTGTCCTACACTTAAAATTAAAAGAAATAAAACACGAAAGCAAACAATGGGCGTAGTATATACTAATTTCGTGTTTTCCAAATATATTTCTAGAAAACTTTAAAAACAAACAAAAACGTTTTTACTCTTTAGTAATAATTTTCCAAATTAAGGTTCTGACTGTGTAGTCAGTTTCTGTATAGAACCTGGAATACAATTTTCCGAGAAATTGACGATAATTTTTTGTTCCCAACTTTACGCCGAAAAAACAAAACAATCGCAGGCGATCAACCGTCGTGATCGCCTACGATTGTTTTCGAAAACTCACGACGACATCTTGAATACAGAAAACCAATTTTGTTTTTGATCAATTAACTACAAAATTATTTGGAATTTTGTAGATTTTTGATAACAAAAAATTGCTAAATTTTTTTAAGCGGCATCTTTTCGAAAGGATCTATGATCTAAAAACTATTACAGAATTTTTTTCCTCAATTTTAGAATAATATTTAGTATTTGGTTCCAGCTGTCAAGCTGAATTAAAACAAATGAAGTCTGTATTTAGTTTCTTTTTACGTTTATTCATTTTTAATATATTTGAAACCCACAATATAACAATAAAAATAATTAATTAACTTTCGAGTGTATATGTCAAAGAAACTGAAATATCTGAATCTGCTGGTATGGTAAAAACTATAAAATTTTGTAGTTCTTGGCGTATTTCTACGTCATTACTAATCAATGACGTACATGTAAGTTTAACACGACTTGACTATAATATAACCGTATATCAGGCTTGCCCCCTGTTCTTTTACATTTCGAGACAGTCCACTAAAATCTTGAGATAAGTATCAAGACTACCAACAACGGCATTTCGAAAATACAAACCCAAGTGATCTACTTCAACTTAACACACGCGTGGGAAGTACAGAATGGAAGACAATGACTTATACCGATTGCCGTCATTACCTTTATAAGTCGGAACGTTTGGGAAAAAAACGTCTCCAGAACAAAGCCAGGATGTTCAGAATTTATATTAGCGGTGCCAGGTGACTCATATTACTTTGTTTGTCGCAGACGATATTGTTTATTGCGCCGTAGGCTGAGGGATAGGACATATGGGTGCAGAATTTGTAATTGAGGCGAGTTTTTTGTAGTAATGGCAATGTCTGGTGAACGAAAGAGTGTAGATGCCAGACAGTACCCGCATCTGGCATGTTTAGCAGTCAATTGTGCGCTGTTAGCGAGAAAGATTCAACATTTAAAATTCCATCGAGGTTTTGGTGTTGTGATGCATATTGGATGACCTATTGTCCTTGCGAAAATACACCCATATGCCCCTAGAAATATAGCAGTAGCGTACCGTGAAAGTGTATCCCTCCAGCATATCAATTGCCAGTTTATTTATTGTTGTTTCTGCGAGACAGAACGTTCATCTCGAGTATAAAGTGTAATATTCTATGTATATTCTAACAACTGTTTAGTATTAAGAGATAATTTAAATTAAGAAGAGGGTCTGACGTCATTTTCCGCCTTGGTGCGCAGTCGTTCACGTTTTATTCAGTGGCGTGGATATTTCTAATTTTTCCGTGACGCGCATACGCATTTACAATGAAACGTTCTTCGCTTAAAATCGTTGTATTCAGTTGTGTACTGCGTAGTGTTGCGCAGGCCGTCACCAGAAGGGTTCATAGTGTACGTGTAGTATACATTATGTTTTAGCGTCTGCAAAACCGATTATGTACCATTACCAGTAATGAAAATAAATATTTGTTTCATGAAATGTAATAAATTTTATGTCTAATATATTCTGGTGTATTTCTCCATGCCTTCCATATTGTAGCAGTGATAATATATAAATTGGTAAGTATATAGGGTGTTTACGGTCTTGTGATATTATATTCAACGGATAATTAAACATCTTAAAAGAAGGTCATCAACGTAAAGATATCTTTACATAAATTGCATAATAAGAGATATTTAGTTACTGATACCAGCCTACTTAGTATAAAATTTACTGCTAACTTATCGTTTAAATTTAGATTTGCTTTTCACAAGTTGTTGATCACTCCTTTTAGCGTTAATAAACTGGTATTAAGGTGTTTAGTCACCCCTTAACAATAAAAAGAAAAGAAAAAAATAACAGTAATGTCTTTCTTATTATGCAACTTTTGTTAAGACATTTTTAGGTTAATGACTTTCTTTTAAGATGTTTAACCGCCCCTTGACAATAAAATCAGCAGACCATAAACACCCTGTATATGTAATTAAACATTATTACATTATAATTCCATACAATAAAACAAATATCATTAACTAAGTTAAATTTAACTGAGGAGCAGATGTTCTGTGCATTTTGTCCAAAATATGAAATTTTAAGAATTAGAGCAAAACTATTAGTGTGTGGTTAAATTTATCGAGATAAGTAATAAGTAATTTTGCCAAAAATTCTAACTAAAATCATACAGTTATCGTGTCCAGATGCGAAAAAATCTAGTTTTGATATATACCGAAATAAACGCAAAAATTTGCTGAACAAACTGCATTTTGTTTGTCTGCTACGTAAACTTTATGCGACTTGATGTGATGGGGTGTTAAAATAACTTAATTCGAAAGAAAAATAAGACGTTATCGTACAACCATAGTATAAGCATGTGCGTTACATGTGCGATTTTATTTTGTGCGGCAGAACCATCTGAGAATAGTCTTACTTGTTTGATATCTGGCTCAAATTCTTGTTCACTAAGCAAATTGTGTAAAATAGAACATGTTTCTGCAGATTCCCTCTTATGGTGATTTTCCATCCAAATATAGAAAACACTAGCGTTTCTATAGGTTTGAAACTAACACCGAAGGAAACACCACTCTGGTATCGTATTTTGTGATGGACCGGTTATGTTACGATAGACAACTCGATGTTAAAAACCACCATTTGTATTGTACTTGACCGGTATTTTCTGCGTGGAGGAACAGACCCAAAATCAATGTTAGTAACACAAAAGCAATAAAATTATAGTTGCGAGGCGTAGAATGCATCTTGAATTGGCACTTTCAATAAAGCCCGATTCTGTTGGAAATCTAAATTATATGAAACACTGTAGCTTCTTATCGTTAGTTTAAAAAGCTGTTTTGTACAAAATTTAGTGATTTTGAGCACTTTTCCATTTTTTCTTTTTCGTCTACTACCACGGCCAATATCGCTAACCACATGCTCTCTTTCAGTTATATTCATTATTTTCTAACTTACTTATTTTCAAGACATATGATAATAACAACACAAAAGTGACTTTAGCCAGCCAGGATAAATTTATTGCACGAAATGCTATTCGTGACTTTCAACATTGGACATAGTACAACACATAGAATGTCAGACCGTTTTTCGTGATTAATTTTACACATGACAAAATGCATTTAGAACCACATTTAATACACTAGATTGTATCCCACTATTCATAGATTATTGCGCTACCTTTGGTTGAAAATTTCAAATTTTGTTTACTAATGAAAATCCAATGTTGTTTACTAAGCTATTATGGCATTTGAAAGGTAAATCCAAAATAATTACCTTTGTTTTTAATTTAGCAATATGGATTCGCTAAAAGAGTAGAATAATTACTTCGGATACACGTAAACCTTTCATATACCATAATTGCTCAGTAATTGTAAATAATTTTATATACAAAGAGCAATTTTTATTCAATCCAATGGCACTTGGATCCAAGCCATTTTAAGTGATCTCTTAACACGATTTTATTATTATTTTTTTAAACAAAAGTATTCAATAATCTAATCCCTATAAGTTTGTCTTCTATTTGTTTACCTTTTTACTTTTTATTTGTGTCACAGTGACACCTTTGCCTACTCAGGCCTTCATTTAACTAATTGTTTAAACATTTTAGTTTATCATTTAATTATATACAATATATAGGTATTTATAGTCGTTTTTGCTTAAAATCCCTAGTTTAAAGCAAAATTAACACACGTAAACGTACGTAACCACCCCTCAACTCGTTTAAGGGTTGGTATATGTGATCAATCGGTCCATCAGACACGTAGGCCTTTGAAAGTTTGCTTTTGTCCGTCGTCGCACTTCGGAAAAGCGGATTTTCCGCTTGCACCGCGCCTCCCAACCCCTTTACCACGTTTCAACCTCCCTCCCGGCTTTCCACCCCTTTCGTTGCTCGCCCGTCGAATTTATTTGATTCAGAGAGTATCGGGAAAGGCCGATTGCTTTGAATTCTAATGCGGTACACTGTCAACTCATTTCCTGTTTTTAAAGCACCCCTACCCCAACAAACTCAACCAACCCCCTTCGAAAAAGGACCTTTAAATTCAAATCAGCCTCGATCGGATCGTGTATACATTTTTAAATTATTTACGGGGCGAAATTGAAATGTATCAAGATTTTTTTCTTTTTATTGAAAAAGAAACGAAGAAAATATTCATAATTTTAGAAATTGGAGTTCATACATAAAGCATAAATTAGGAATAAATTTGTCAAGGGAAGATAATTTTTATTCGTGCACCGTGATGACATGAATGGAAAATATTAATAAAATTTAATATTAATATATATTTTAGTGCTTTTTTTGCACTAATTCGACGGTTAAACTTATTGGAAAAAGTATCTGGTATATAAAAGCGGGAAACGCCGATTTTGGCAATTGAAATAAATAAAATACATCGGGACCGTTCAACCGTCACAGTTTTGTCCTGTTTCGTACGTGCTTCCACGGAAAAAATCCATTTTAGCGGCCGCGAAGCCCGAATTTGACAGCACGTGTAGGTTCCTTGACAGCACGGACTATCCATCACGGCAAAATTCGTTTTTTCCCCAATACCGCACCGCCTCGGCATATTTATGTTTTACCGTGGGTAGTATAGAGGGAGCCACCCTACCATACCGCATTATACATTCCCTTTATGTATTTTGATGTATTATTCAGAGCCACTTGTCGTCCGTATTAAAATTTCAAACGGATTCGACGTAGCGAACACGACACTAGGGGGCGCTACTCCGACGACAACTGAACGACTTCGGGCACGATTCATTTAGCGAGTTTGATAGAACAACGTGACAGCTAAGCTGGTTTCGAGTCTAACAGGAAATAAACTAAAACCGGCTCAACGTTGTTTAAGATCGTAAAAATTTTATGTTTGATGAGCTTACTTTTTGTAGTCGAAAAATTCCTGGGAAAATGCGTTCCATTATAAAGTAAATTGTAGTAAAGTTGTTGTTAAAAAGCAATATGAATTGATGTAACCTCAATTCTTTGACGATTGAAGATTAAAAACTAAATATTGAAGAGGATTGAGGATTGAGGATTGAGGATTGAGGATTGAGGATTGAGGATTGAGGATTGAGGATTGAGGATTTTATATGAGGATTGAAGATTGAAGACTGAAGATTCAAGACTGAAGATTCAAGATCCAAGATTGAGGATGGAAGATGGGAGATAGAAGAGGGAAGATGGAAGATGGAAGATGGAAGATGGAAGATGGAAGATGGAAGATGGAAGATGGAAGATGGAAGATGGAAGATGGAAGATGGAAGATGGAAGATGGAAGATGGAAGATGGAAGATGGAAGATGGAAGATGGAAGATGGAAGATGGAAGATGGAAGATGGAAGATGGAAGATGGAAGATGGAAGATGGAAGATGGAAGATGGAAGATGGAAGATGGAAGATGGAAGATGGAAGATGGAAGATGGAAGATGGAAGATGGAAGATGGAAGATGGAAGATGGAAGATGGAAGATGGAAGATGGAAGATGGAAGATGGAAGATGGAAGATGGAAGATGGAAGATGGAAGAGGGAAGATGGAAGGTGGAAGATATGAGATGGGAGATGAAAGATGGAAAATTGAAGATGGAAGATGGGAGATGGAAGATGGAAGATGGAAGATGGAAGTTGGAAGATGGAAGATGGAAGATGGAAGATGGAAGATGGAAGATGGAAGATGGAAGATGGAAGATGGAAGATGAAAGATGAAAGATGAAAGATGAAAGATGAAAGATGAAAGATGAAAGATGAAAAATGAAAGATGAAAGATGAAAGATGGAAGATGGAAGATGGAAGATGGAAGATGGGAGATGGAAAATGAAATATGGAAGTTGGTAGACGGAAGACGGCAGACGGAAGACGGAAGACGGAAGACGGAAGATTCATGATTGAGGATTGAGGATTGAGGATTTTATATGAGGATTGAGGATTGATTACTGAAGACTGAATATTCAAGACTGAAGATTCAAGATTCAAGATCCAAGATTGAGGATGGAAGATGGGAGATGGAAGATGGAAGATGGAAGATGGAAGATGGAAGATGGAAGAAGATGGAAGATGGAAAGTTGAAGATTAAAGATGGAAGGGAAAGAAGGAAAGAAGGAAAGAAGGAAAGTAGGAAAGAAGGAAAGAAGGAAAGAAGGAAAGAAGGAAAGAAGGAAAGAAGGAAAGAAGGAAAGAAGGAAAGAAGGAAAGAAGGAAAGAAGGAAAGAAGGAAAGAAGGAAAGAAGGAAAGAAGGAAAGAAGGAAAGAAGGAAAGAAGGAAAGAAGGAAAGAAGGAAAGAAGGAAAGAAGGAAAGAAGGAAAGAAGGAAAGAAGGAAAGAAGGAAAGAAGGAAAGAAGGAAAGAAGGAAAGAAGGAAAGAAGGAAAGAAGGAAAGAAGGAAAGAAGGAAAGAAGGAAAGAAGGAAAGAAGGAAAGAAGGAAAGAAGGAAAGAAGGAAAGAAGGAAAGAAGGAAAGAAGGAAAGAAGGAAAGAAGGAAAGAAGGAAAGAAGGAAAGAAGGAAAGAAGGAAAGAAGGAAAGAAGGAAAGAAGGAAAGAAGGAAAGAAGGAAAGAAGGAAAGAAGGAAAGAAGGAAAGAAGGAAAGAAGGAAAGAAGGAAAGAAGGAAAGAAGGAAAGAAGGAAAGAAAGGAAAGAAGGAAAGAAGGAAAGAAGGAAAGAAGGAAAGAAGGAAAGAAGGAAAGAAGGAAAGAAGGAAAGAAGGAAAGAAGGAAAGAAGGAAAGAAGGAAAGAAGGAAAGAAGGAAAGAAGGAAAGAAGGAAAGAAGGAAAGAAGGAAAGAAGGAAAGAAGGAAAGATGGAAAGATGGAAAATTGGAAAGGAGGAAAGAAGGAAAGAAGGAAAGAAGGAAAGAAGGAAAGAAGGAAAGAAGGAAAGAAGGAAAGAAGGAAAGAAGGAAAGAAGGAAAGAAGGAAAGAAGGAAAGAAGGAAAGAAGGAAAGAAGGAAAGAAGGAAAGAAGGAAAGAAGGAAAGAAGGAAAGAAGGAAAGAAGGAAAGAAGGAAAGAAGGAAAGAGGGAAAGATGGAAAGTTGGAAAGAAGGAAAGAAGGAAAGGAGGAAACAAGGAAACAAGGAAACAAGGAAACAAGGAAAGAAGGAAGGAAGGAAGGAAGGAAAGAAGGAAAGAAGGGAAAAAGGAAAGGACGAAAGAAGGAAAAAAGAAGACATGATTTTATTCTATATAATATTCATAAAACTAATTTCTGATATGTATAGTGACCGTGGACTTAACTGACCTCGCAAATATGTCAGATTGGTCCTGTAGTCATCTAGAGGATAACGTTCCCAAAATTAATTAGACATTATAAATTAAGGGAAGATTCGGTATGGGCCGGATTTAATCGTGGAATTTGTAGTAAATTATAAGTCGGCCGCCAGTGCGCGCCCTATTCAAATTTAATAAGCTCTTTATCACGATGTGGCGTGGTCGGCCTGTCACCGGAACTCCAGGCCCTAAATTCACCAGGCCGGGGAGTCGCCAAGGTTTACTCGCCGACTGCTAATAACTTCGAAATCGCCAGCTGACCTGCACCAGTTTATATCCAGAATATATCTGTTGTTGAGTTTGTGATAGCTGTTCGTAACTACTTAGTTTACTACCTTGGACCAAGCAATTAACTCCAAAGGTATTTAGATTCAATTTATTGTTTCGTATTTATATATATGTCTCAAATATTATGTCATAGGAAAACAGATAATTTAGCACAAATTTAATAAAAATGAAACAACTTTGCGCCTCCACCATTTCTACAATGAAGCTACAATCCACAAGAGCGGTTTCTATTTTCGAACTGAGATAAATTGGGTTGAATCGTCCCAATCCGCGAATAGAACCGACGCCCTGTCACACAATTAACCCTTCCTTGTCTACCCTCAAAGTACACAATGCCTTCAAGAAGGATAATACTCCGGTAGCATAATACATCGTCAGGTTCGCACATGTTTCCGTACAGCTAGGTACGCCATACAAAGAGCGGGCGATTACAGCACCCTCCGGCGGTTCACAATGGAACGAACTACCCCCTCTGATACCCCTACCGGGGAATCACAGATCCGGACACATGTACTGCGAAGCTCACTACAGATTTTCCGGTAGTGATTAGAGATCCGGTCCGAACACCGGACCCTGGGCAGGTGTTGTGCTAAGCCCGAATTTGTTTTCGGCCGGACCGACACGGACGCGGAATTAGACGGAACAATGCGATTCCGGAACCCTGCCCGGAACAATAAACGGTTTATCTGATTTGCGAGCGATCGCGAACTGCGCCACGCTTTTGTGCTGGTCGTAGGTAGAATAGGGGAGTTTTTCGTGGTTGGACGGGTCGGCGCGGCGTAAGTTTGTCCCGTGCAAACGCGGCTTGATTGTTGATTTTAGGGATGTGTTTGTTTTTGGTGCGGATATGTAGGGTAGTGGTCAAAATGTGTAGTGGAAATTGTATGGACTGGCGGAATAAAGTGAAATGAAAAGGGCTAAAAACATGCACAACGAGTTAACAATATCTAACAAGATCCTATAATAACAATTTCCTCCTTTCCAACTGAAAGAAGGAAAAAAGGAAAGAAGGAAAGAAGGAAAGAAGGAAAGAAGGAAAGAAGGAAAGAAGGAAAGAAGGAAAGAAGGAAAGAAGGAAAGAAGGAAAGAAGGAAAGAAGGAAAGAAGGAAAGAAGGAAAGAAGGAAAGAAGGAAAGAAGGAAAGAAGGAAAGAAGGAAAGAAGGAAAGAAGGAAAGAAGGAAAGAAGGAAAGAAGGAAAGAAGGAAAGAAGGAAAGAAGGAAAGAAGGAAAGAAGGAAAGAAGGAAAGAAGGAAAGAAGGAAAGAAGGAAAGAAGGAAAGAAGGAAAGAAGGAAAGAAGGAAAGAAGGAAAGAAGGAAAGAAGGAAAGAAGGAAAGAAGGAAAGAAGGAAAGAAGGAAAGAAGGAAAGAAGGAAAGAAGGAAAGAAGGAAAGAAGGAAAGAAGGAAAGAAGGAAAGAAGGAAAGAAGGAAAGAAGGAAAGAAGGAAAGAAGGAAAGAAGGAAAGAAGGAAAGAAGGAAAGAAGGAAAGAAGGAAAGAAGGAAAGAAGGAAAGAAGGAAAGAAGGAAAGAAGGAAAGAAGGAAAGAAGGAAAGAAGGAAAGAAGGAAAGAAGGAAAGAAGGAAAGAAGGAAAGAAGGAAAGAAGGAAAGAAGGAAAGAAGGAAAGAAGGAAAGAAGGAAAGAAGGAAAGAAGGAAAGAAGGAAAGAAGGAAAGAAGGAAAGAAGGAAAGAAGGAAAGAAGGAAAGAAGGAAAGAAGGAAAGAAGGAAAGAAGGAAAGAAGGAAAGAAGGAAAGAACGAAAGAAGGAAAGAAGGAAAGAAGGAAAGAAGGAAAGAACGAAAGAAGGAAAGAAGGAAAGAAGGAAAGAAGGAAAGAAGGAAAGAAGGAAAGACGGAAAGACGGAAAGACGGAAAGAAGGAAAGAAGGAAAGAAGGAAAGAAGGAAAGAAGGAAAGAAGGAAAGAAGGAAAGAAAGAAAGAAGGAAAGAAGGAAAGAAGGAAAGAAGGCAAGAAGGAAAGAAGGAAAGAAGGAAAGAAGGAAAGAAGGAAAGAAGGAAAGAAGGAAAGAAGGAAAGAAGGAAAGAAGGAAAGAAGGAAAGAAGGAAAGAAGGAAAGAAGGAAAGAAGGAAAGAAGGAAAGAAGGAAAGAAGGAAAGAAGGGAAGAAGGGAAGAAGGGAAGAAGGAAAGAAGGAAAGAAGGAACGAAGGAAAGAAGGAAAGAAGGAAAGAAGGAAAGAAGGAAAGAAGGAAAGAAGGAAAGAAGGAAAGAAGGAAAGAAGGAAAGAAGGAAAGAAGGAAAGAAGGAACGAAGGAACGAAGGAACGAAGGAACGAAGGAAAGATGGAAAGATGGAACGATGGAAAGAAAATGTCACATGTCCAACGGCCAAAGTTAATATAACCCAGAACACAGACGACACAAACAGTGGCGTACATAATTGACTTTGAAATATTAAACGATTGTTATTGAATAGAGACCGACCGTCGGTGTGTGGTAAACACATTTTCCATTCGCAAAATTAATTGGTGTGGGAATTATTAATGCAACCTCCCTGCAGGGCGACCTTGTTAGTTTTTGGCAACCGCAAACCGCAATATTCGAAGCGTCGATAAACCAATAAAGGCTCATGACAAAAATAGGAGCATCCCATGGGCAGTAGCAAAGTTCGTAATTAAAAATTAAAACTAATTACCAACAAATCGCAAATTGACTCCTTTTTGTACCACAAGTCTATAGTGGTATACTAGCCTGAATACCTGTTATACAAATGTCGTTCCCCAAGGTCCTAACTTGGACCGTCTGTTATTTATAATTTCCCACGATTCACCTCAAATTTCCAACGTTATTTTTACTAAAACATTGGTGATGGCTAATCGAACTACTAATAAATTAACTAGTAATTAATTATATTAGTAACAGCCCATAATCCGACACTCGGGTATCAATAATTGCGTAGGCCATTATTATACGCCTCCGTGTACAGTGTAGTAGTATTAGTAGTAGTGCACAGTCGATTGGAGTAATTGATTGGCCCACTCGGCCATATTCAATTAGATACTGCGGTCTGGTATCAGAAACCGCTTATTAATTACCGCGTTGATGTGATCCCTTGCACCACTAAAACGGCCAGATTACATATTTCAGTGCATGTATAATCTACACACATAAAAACATTGGTACAGTGGTAAAATAAAACAAATTTCACATAGTTATTGATCAAATTGTCAGAAAAATAACTTTCTTTGTAGGTGTTTGTGTAAAAGCTTACAAAAAAGCCTTTTATTATCGTTTTCTTTCTTTATTTACTTTACATCTCCGCTAATATATCCACAAATAATTTTTCTAAATACAATCAAACCTGATCGTATATTTAACGATATATTTGCATACCATTCGAGCGCAGCAGCTTGTACCAATTTTGCGGGTAATACGAGTCCCCACAGTGGGATTATCTGGACAGTGGCGCCCCTGGTGGCCGAAATACGAATATGCGGAGGCATAAACACTGGTATAAACCGCATTAGCAAAGTTACTATATAAATTCGAAAGCGACGAACCGATATTCGCTATTCGGTTTCGATGGGGGTTGCAAAAGCAACCCCGAACCGTGTCACACGTACTATAAATTTGCCAGGCATCGCACCGCGTTGGATTTATATTGTTATTGCTGGAGAAAGAGCGAGCGCGCGAACACAATTAAGTGTGAAATTATTAAAGCAATTACTGGGGATAAAGAGAACGCGATTGCAATTAAAATTTACGTTTGGTGTCGGGGAATAGTGGTGGATTTTCCGGGAGAGCCTTTAGGCGAACGCGACAAAGCTGGAATTAGTTGTCAGATGCAGTTTGGGGCTTCTGACCGTGAATTTTATGCGAATAGTTATACCAGTAGATTTGTGCTAAACCAACTTGGATCTGGTGGTGAGTTAGCCTGCGATATATTGAATGGGAAGGTCAGAAAATGGTAGGGAATTAGAAATGAAACTGGTCTGAACTTGAACGTAAAACGAAGCACTATTCCTTGCCGTTATCAACACACTTTGTTAATTTTTAAACGATAATTGCTTCAGGGTAAAATAATAAAATATAAGTATATATTTTCCAGTTGAGCCAAATGATTCAATATATCTTGATGTAATATTGTTGTTTTAATACCACTTTAATTAACTTATTGGTTTTGGATACTCTGAAGAATATTTCAGTCATTATTTGCAAATATTACAAATTCATGAGATGATTTACAATACGGTTCAAATTAGAATAACATTGAAATAATATAATTCGTATGACGTCAGAACATATTAAAATAATAAATAGCTAAATATGGCGTATAAATAACGTCCGCAACAAAGAAGGGTGAAATTGAATGGCAATAACTGATTCCTCTTTGAGTGTTTCCTATTTTGTCAAAATTCATTTTTTAATCATGACCAGGAAAGTTGTAGTGTTCTTCATACGCTATAAAGTAAAAAAAAACCACCTAAATCACTCCTGCCTGCCAAAGTCAGGATTTTGCAACATATTAGCACATAAGGCTATTTTACACTGCACTACTTTCGTCTTTTTCTAAACTTCTTTTTAATTAACTAGAAAAAGTTTTAAAGTAACAAGAGATGGGTATATTAGACACACTTCTTTATCTATTCCAGAATAGCCAACCTGGTGCATTTAAGGTTATGTAGTTTGTTTACTTTATACAGGTATATTTGTGCAATATGTTACTGTAAACATGTTAGTACAAATTAAATTACATAAATTAAACCAACTGTACAAAGCGTAGCGCGTCACTGTGACGTTAAACGTATACTTTTCTGCGGTATGTCAAAACAAAACAAAATGATTCACGGTCGCACTGTTGGCAAACCTTACAAATGCCTACACTGCGTATGAGTCTATACTAAGAAAAAGTTTAGAAATATAATAGCATGGCATTTCCAACTATACTATTATTTAGAACTTTTTTCTAGTGACTAAAAAAATGTTTAGAAAAAGACGAAACTAGTATAGTGTAAAATACCCTTTACTGAAGAATTGCGAGCTTTTTAGGTCTGTTTCTCTCTCAAACCAGACTTGATTTTCAACTTCTGATTTCTGATTTTGATTTTACGACAAAAAAACTATGCCGAAATTCGTTGTAATTTGTTTTATGTATTTTTTCCACTGTAATCATTTTTCAGTTTTTCAGTTTTCAGTTTTTTAGTGCATACCTCAGCACTCCAGTTGTCACCCAACAGTTTGGTGATTTTTTTACCAAATTAATAATTAAAGCAAAGAATACAGAGCAATTAAAGATTTTTTATATTATTTATAGCGATGGGCAATGTTATTGAAGTTAAAAATATGTCCTTCTACTTTGCATTCACAATGCACACATTGTAACACTGTTTTCGGTGTCATAATTAACAAATTGTAACACCGTTTTTGGGGTTTTCTTAGTTTTGCTGAGTTCATCAAAATACGCCAGCATGACGTTTTCGGTGATGTTTTGCGACTCTGGTAAGTGATCGTCATCATTCTTGTGAACTAAACATCAAATCCCCTTTTCAGATATAATTCAAGGGCCACATTTACTTTAATCAGGTATTATGCGAAGATCAAACCTACATTGTAGATATGAACGATTTTAATTACTGCTGCGGGATTGTATATGCGCGATAAATGGATTATTGAATATCAGCATACACGTAGGAAGCTACAGTGCATGCGAAGTGTTGAGGATTCCTTAGTTTATGTAACGTATAAGTTTTCGGTAACATTTTGAACCGAATTCTGTTCGTGTCAATACCGTATTCGTTTTTGTCCGTCGCTTCCGACTTTGTCTTAGTTCTGGTTGTGTACAACGTATTTGTATTACCTCCATCACATGTAATTTTACTCCATCACATGTAAGTATAATTTATTCTAATAAATTATTGCACCGAAATTAGAATTTGGTTACAATTATATATAATAATAATAATAATAATAATAATAATAATTCTTTATTTGTCGTGTGATCTTAAACAGATATTGACAATTGTCATTTACATCATTACACTTAAAAAAAAAAAATAGTTTCATAAACCTTAATTCGTAAATAAATAAATTACCAAAACACATTAGAATATCATAGCATAGTAAGTTCCGTACATACTGAAGCCAACTCATCAAAAGCAACATACTTATACACCAAATATCTCTAAAAAACACAAATCAATATACAAATAAATATGACGTTTAACACACATATATAGTAACGCATGCCTATTAGTGGCGCGATGTGATTGTCAGATACTCGTCAACAGAATAAAATGACTTTGTCGTTAAATAATCCTTCAATCTGGATTTAAATAGGCTAAAAGTTGATATAACGCAATATAGTAACCACAATTTTTAAATTTATATAAAATTAATGACGCAAAGTAGAAAAAAATAATATATTACACTCGTCTTATAAGACGTACTGGCGCCCTCGTTCCAAAACAACTCGTGCGCCAATTTAATGTCTTATACAACTTGTATAATGATATACTATTTTTTTTTTAATACGAATAACTTCAATTTAGCGTTACTTTGGCAGGTGGTAGCTATCCCAAAATATGTTTGTTTAAAGTTATAAGAATAAGTACAGTAATTTTTGTTAAGTCATACAGGCTGTATGAAAAAGCAATGGGGCAAGTCATAAATCACATTTCTACAAAATGGTTTTAAAGTTATAATAACCTTGGTAATGGTTCTTTAAAACTGTAAAACTAGTACAAGCGAGAAAATCAACGATTTTGTGAGTTTTTTTGTATATAATAAAGTCGGATCTTTTAGGGAAAATGGCAACCATGTTTATACGTGAAATTATAGCTAATTAATTGTGTAATTAACCTATATAATCGAAGTTTTTGTACTTTAATCCCAAAAGGACATTATTGTGTGTCTACCGCCAAACCCAGCCATTTTGATGAGTCGCTAGAAAAAATTGACTGTACCATTTGAAAAAAATGTTGCACTACATTCTTCCACACGTCAAAATGCAGATAATGAATCGAGGCTATGTATTTATTATATTTTCCTATTTATTATAAACAAATAGAAAAAATTTTAAAGTTATAAAGAATTTAATATTTTAAATTTACAAGATTTAAAATTAAAGAGTCATTAAATTCGAAGTAGTTCCAACGGCTTTTGAGACAACTATTTGTCCTCAAATCTGTGCTTGAAGAAAATTATGATTGTTGATTAGAATATACGGAGTGACAAAATATTTAGCCTACATATAAATAATATCAAAATAAGGTAATAGTTATTTAACCAACAAGTATATTAAAAAGATCGAAACAGTTTAACGGACGAGCGATTAGCGAGTGCGTTAATTGTCGAGATCATTAATCGCCGTTTAATATTCGAGTTGGTTACAACATTTTTTCGTCGATCGTATTCTTCTGGCTGCGTCTACATCTTATTCGTTGATGTTGTTTGAGGTTATATGACCATTTATGTAATTTGACACTGACAGTTCTGGACTGTGTGCCTGGATAACGGAGTGTTTTGATTGGATGGTTTTATTTTACGTATGTTCGATTGGCTATAATGAAAGCGTTTGATTAGCTATAACAAATCATGCATTAATAGAAATCGTGCATTTATAGAGCTTTTTAATAAATGATTTACTTTTCAGTGAACATACTCATAAATAAACGATCGACGGAAAAATTCCTAATTAACATGGGGCCGAAAATGGTATGAGGTGTTTGTTTTGAGTCTCAATGCATAAGAATTTATTTATGCTGTTGGTGATTAATTATCTTAAAAGAAAATTCACCAATATACTTTAATTTTCAAGATATGAACCAAAAATAAAACTGTGAATTCGCAACACTTGTAGAAACGTGTTTTAAGAACGTTGGATTTACAAATGTGCAATTCCATTACGTTTAATAATAAACCATTTGATAAGGAATTAGGCACACAAACTCCACGAGAGCGAAGCCGTTCGCTCAGGTAGCGCATTTAAAATTCATCTCCATAATATAC
Source organism: Aphodius sticticus (assembly GCA_963966075.1). Classification (NCBI taxonomy): domain Eukaryota; kingdom Metazoa; phylum Arthropoda; class Insecta; order Coleoptera; family Scarabaeidae; genus Aphodius; species Aphodius sticticus. The sequence goes on from OZ014506.1 coordinate 105,986,697, forward strand.
ACGAATTACACATTTTTGTTCTTTCTATATCCTTCGCATCTAGTAGCAAACTGAATACTTCATGAGCAAATGTGACGACTCCGATTCTTGATAGCATGTCACAGCTTTACCAACCCAAAGGGTTAGGACGACCAACGACCCCTATTGAGGGTAGGTAATTCTTCCATTCGGGATTACATCTTAAGACGTCAGAAACTCGCTCGAATCTCCGGTAGTCGCATTTAAACGCAGACCCAGCCAACTTATTTCATGTTATATTCATGTGAGACATAGCGCAGGGGATGCTCCGTGGATGAAACGACGAAAGTAGGGTGATAGGGAGGTACGTATAATGTCTAACGTGAACCTTACAAAGGATAGCTCACCGTTGAACGCTTAAAAGGAACGCTCTCGAAGATCAAAAGGATGGAAAACGCGTTCGTTTCCTTCGTTCGTCGAAAATAGAAATTCCGGGGTGGTCCGGGGGTGATCCGGGGGTGGTCCGGGGGTGGTCCGGACCGTAGGGTAGGCAGTAGTGCCCCTCAGGCACTCGGCATTACGGCGAATTAGGTCTACTCTTTTCTTATTCTACTTCTTCGTCTTTGGGGAGGTCGCGCTCCACTCCTTCAGTTTTTCAAAGCCCCGAATCACTGTGGTGGCGGTACCAGCAACCCCTAATTTCATTGCCATACGGGTCTACCGTCTATTCAGTGACCGTGTGGAAAACGAACGTTTCTCCCAATCATTGGAAAACCTTTCGCCAATTGTTTTCCTAACGGATGCTACTCGCTTCATTAGGACGAATGGATGAATTTACGAACAATGGTCCTTCGTGCCGGATACTAATAAAAGTTGAATTCTCTGTTATGTTAAAAGGTGTTCGTATTTTTTTTTGGCAGTGATTTTCAGGATTATAATGTCATCAAGTTCTGGTAATGTTTGACAAGTTTTATGATGCATCACTCATGTTATCAAATCAAATTTAGTATACTTCAGCGGCATATTTTAACTAAAGAAAATTACAACTAGTGAGAAAATTATCTTCAGTCGTGCTGAAGTTTAAATACCCCCACCGTAAAATATTAAAAAAAGAAGTGTATCGATTTTGCCCATTCACGAACTTGTCCTTAGTTTTAAGAGATAAGCTTGTATACCAAATTTCAGATCAATTACTTCAAAATTACGGCAGTTATCGTGTACACAGACGGAAAAATGTAAATTAATAACGCAAAACAAAATGGAAATGACTGTCATAGTATCTCGATGACAGTCCGGTTTTCTGTGGATTGGTGAGGTTTAATACAGTGTATGCATGGGCGCCGTTTGAAAATGTTCCAGGGGGGGGGGGGGGGGGGCAAAAGTTTTTTTAGTATTAAATGGTGACGTAATATTAAGGACTATGCCATTAACTGTTTTGCAGCATTTTCGTCTTGTGTTATTTTGCATACACTCTGAAAAATCTCTATCGCTTTAAGGTAGTGAAATGTTTTTGTTCACATTTTTGTGTGTTAATAGTCATCCATGGTCGTGATCCCTGTATGCTCGACAACACTTACTTATTATATATTGATATTTGTTGAATTTCAAGTCATTTTGCCGTCTTTCTATCGTTTATTAATGTGGGATTAATATTTTTATTAATAATTGTTTGTAAATATATTTTGTTTCTGAATCATTGAACTCTTATTCTACAATTTAAGATTTTGTATAATTTTCAACCAATATTGTAGCCTTTTTATTACCTTGTAATACGTTAGGGGGAATTGTTGCTAATTTCCTATAATAATTTCTAGCTCGAGGTCATCGAGAATCTGATACCATATCTTAATAACTATTTGATAAAAAATAAAAAGGCAACAATATTATTTTCAAATTTACCTCGTTAACGAGAAATAATGACTAAATGTAGAGAAAAGTGGATTAATTTGAAAATTCTGTGTTAAGGATAATCGACGACGAAATAATATTTTTTTATTTTACTATTATACTTGAACACTTTTAAGGCGACAATGTAAGGTCAACTACTAACTTTTGAACAAACTCAGGTATGGAAATGTATTGTGTCAACGCTGGAGAGAGTCATAAAATATTATAAAATAAAATATTACAAACAGCATAGAAAATCTATTGTCATGTATCATAGGATGGCCCTTTTAATACCAAATAATGTCTGAAATTTTTTATTATTTAACGTTTTTGAAACTCCGTTTTCATTAACCGAAGTTTTGTAATTTTAGTACCAATTTTGGCCAATAATGAGTTATCTATAAATCTTTTTAAATTATTTGATTTTAAAATAGTTATTCTATGATACTTTATACAACCTACTTTACTAAAGAAATTTCTAAAGTTTGTACAATATTCCGGCTCTCTGCAGTTCCTAAACAGCGTCTAACTGGACAAGAGTTCGTTCAAAATTTGGTCTACTACTAAAAGTTGACAATTATACCTTATCTATATATTCTACGCTTATTAGTTTAACACCCTGTGTAATTAGATAAACTGCCCAGCAGTGCCAAAAATTGCGAAGTAATGGAAACTAATAAGTACGATCAAATCAAAGTGCATACAACAATACTTATTTTGAACTGCAGCGCAAAATTTAGATACCGTATCTTGTCATCTTGTGGCTCTTTCGCGACTGTTACGAGAGGACAATATCTAATAAAACTGACATTGAACAAACTCAGGTATGGAAATGTATTGTGTCAACGCTGGAGAGAGTCATAGCGTGGTGAGAGCATGGTGACAATAGCCGATACTAATCGGAATAGTCATCATTTATTTATCTAGTAATTTTATTATCATCCTTCACCACGAAAATGCAACTTTTGCATCTTTGTAGGGACACGAAAGATGCTATATGCCCGCTAGGCGTTTAGTTAATAACATTCAAGCCTAGCCGCGAAAATATTTTACATACAGGCCGGGCGGCGACTGACCTGTCTGTTAAATAAATACATAGCTTTCAATTCGGTTTGATATGCGAGATCCATCTGATCAAAAAGATCAACCTGATCTATGATCAAAAGATCCATCTTATTTGTTAATTACCGATTTAGCGATCAGATCTATTTATCGGTCTTCAACTGTGATCAAAGATCGATCACAAATTTCTCGCCCACTCCTATCGTTTTCGTTTTTCGCGTAGCGGAAGTTGGGTTCGAAATCCAGGGGGGGGAGGCAAGCGCCCCCCCTTGCTCATATGTAACGGCGCCCATGAGTATATGCCCTCCACGAGCACGAATCACTGCCTCACACCTGCGCGGCATGATTCGTACTAGTCTGCGAAGAAATTCTTGAGGTATGCAGATTAACGGATGGACTATAATTTTGGTTATGACGCAGGGCAACTCTTTTAACGGATGGACTATAATTTTAGTTGTGACGCAGGGCAACTGTTCTAGCGGATCGACTATAATTTTAGTTATGACGCAGGGCAACTCTTTTAGCGGATCGACTATAATTTTAGTTATGACGCAGGGCAACTGTTTTAACGGATGGACTATAATTTTAGCTATGACGCAGAACAACTCTTTTAGCGGATGGACTATAATTTTAGTTATGACGCAGGGTAACTCTTTTAACGGATGGACCATAATTTTGAACTCAATTATAGTCCATCCGCTTGTGTCAGTTCCTGTCTGGTTGGTGGTGGATTAGGGCGCTTCGGACACGTCGGTCAAGCTGATCCCACACGTGTTCAATAGGATTCAGGTCAGGCCTTCGCCGTCCGTTCCATGACCTGAATTCCACGTTCTTGTAAAAAGTTTCTAGGGATGCCGACGGTATGTGGCTTTGCATTGTCTTGCATTAGGATGAAATTTTGCCGACGCCATATGCAGCCGGCACCACTTGGTCCTCTAAGATGCTTTCGATGTAATTCATGGCATTTAGTCTGCCAGGAACCACAACAAGATCGGTTCTCTATACTGATTCCAGCCCAAACCATCACAGTCCCACGACCTAATCTATCCACTTCCTGTACGCTCGTTGTTGACTCGTCTGTCAACAGTACAGGCATCCAGTGACGAAGTTGCCAATCTCTGTGATCCAGAGCAAACATCATTCGCGCTGCTTTGTGATGCCGCGTAAAGCGTGTGCACGGACAGGTCTCCTTTGTGTCAAATTCGCTTCTTTTAATCTATTTCTAACAGTTTGATAAAAACATTCTATTCTATGTGTTCGTCTTAAGTCGTTTAGGAGGCCTCGTGCTGTGGCAGTATGCTGACGTAGAGAGGAAAGGACAAGAAATCGGTCTTGATGTTGAGTAGCTTTTCGACTTCGACCTTGTCCAGCTCTTCTAACATAATGGCCAGTCTCCCGAAACCGATTCCATAAACGCTGAATAACAGAAGAGGAAACTCGAAGGTGCCTGCTAACATGTCGAATAGAGTGGCCATGCTGAATAAGACCGACAGAGCGACCATTTTACTTCTAAGGACGTTTCCAATCAACGAAAATTGACAACTGAATTCATTTGTCATCTTTGGTAGGCTTCATACGTGAACTCAAAGCATACTTGGCATTTTTTCAATTTTGTTTTGCGTTGTTTATTTACATTTTTAAGTGCAACTTACAAGTAACTAAGAGTTGTAACATTCTTTTTGTAATTTTCTTTAGTTAAATATATGCTCTTAAAGCATACCAAATTTGATTTGGCTAGAACTATTATTTAAGAAGTTACAAATTACGAAAGAAGTGTTCCCCTAATTTTTTTGAGCAGTGTATAATGTTAAATTGTAACTATGAAATTGAAATTGTTATTATGATATTTAGTATTTACCTAGCTTGCACAGTTTGTACTTTTTTAAATGTGGTTCCAATACCACAATTGAATAATGTGCAATTTCTTTAGTTAAGGGTAAATACATCATAAACTTTGCTTTAGGTATAGAAACATTGCTACTATCCCTTAACACGCGAAAATTAATATCTACCCTAAAACTTTTAGTTTAATCATACTTTAGCAAATTGGTCATCATGAAAATCATATTTTCGGAAAAATCTCAAATAATTCGTGCAAAAAGCAGATACTGTATATTTAACAACATGAATCAAGAAAAAACAGTTGTCTGAGAAAAATATTGTGACACACACCCACCTTTTCATTACTTTTATAGCTAATACGTTCCGTACGTTCCAGTATTTTATTGTCTGTTTATAATGTAACATTTCTACGACCATTATAACAAGATTTACAACTTTTATTCGTTCTTATAATAGCTTCGTTTGGATTCGTTTAAAAAATTATTGACGATATCTCGCATAAAGAAAATCATTAACGATCAACAAACCAGACAAGAAACGCTCTCCTTAAACGCCTAAGTTATTATACCCTATAAACACAATCAATTTAGATTTCGTAAGTTCACATTTTTCATCATACCTCCATTATTTCCCCCATACATCTGCGCATGTAAATAACCATAGATTCCCTAAGATCAATCATGACGTTGTTTGTTTTTAGACAGTAAATCTGCATTCCTTTTGCGAAACGGGCAGCAATAACACTTCGCTACAATTCATGACGATTGATTTCATAAATTCCAGCAACATCTGTCCGATTCTGATCTCTTTTAGTTTTTTTTTGTTTCGCTTTCGCGATTGTTTACGAAATGAATCATGGAAAACTATGGTCGATGTCCAAACAGAGCTATTGTACGATTTTTTTCCGAGGAGGAAAAATAAGCACGGCCATTAATTTGATAGCTATTGTTGTCTTAATTTTCGAGCTCTGCTAGCTGGGAGCGCACATAAAAATTAGATATAATCGCACCGTATGGCAGTAAAAGTGACTATAATTCTTCTCGGGTTCACTGAGTTATTGGACAGTAAATACCATGGGACCGCGACTACCCGCTCTCCTACTGTCCGTCCGACTGATTTATAATACTTACTCGGGTCAGTCCTAATGTGGAAATTCAGTTCTATGGAAGAGGACCAGCGTTGGGAGGATTTTCTTGGAAAAAATAATTTTACGATGCTGTAAACATTTCTTAATTGGTGAGAGAGATCTATCTATCTCTTTTGCTACTGTATACTCAACTAATTAAAATTTGGATAAAGATTTTCGACTGGGAAGTGAACAAGTGAACTCGATAAAATTTTTGTGTTAAATTTGAGAGTCTAAGGAAAAAGTATTTTGCAAATTAGCCTTTTTGATTGATTTATTTGCGCTAAAAACTTGCACAACAACATTTTTGTGATAAAATACTTTTTTTTATAAATTTCGTTGTTCTACAAAATAAATTATACATTTTGTGATTACAATACAAATAAGTACTAATTGTAATATAAAGTTTTAGGATTGAGGTTATTAATTTTTGCGTGGTGAGGAATGGTAGAAACACCTTTTCTTTAACTCTGAATAAAATTAAGGTGCTTTTGTCTCTTTTATGTATCTTTTACATTTCATAATGGCCCATTTTTCTTTCTTAGATACTTGCTTGTTTGTATTTTTTTGGTAATGGAAGTTACCAAAGGTGTATAGAGACTAACCATCAACTCGTCATGGATCAAAGAACATTTAATAATATTTTATCAGAAGTTTGCTATACCATGAATGGATATAGACAAACACCGCATGCTATGTAAATACTAAATATCATATGTAATTTACATTATATTTATTGAATTTTCTTGTTTTAATTTTATCCGAAAATATCAATATCGATTTTAGGTAAACAGATGATTTTATTTATCCAAACGTAGCTATTATAAGATCAAATAAAAGTTGTAAATCTTGATATACTGGTCGTAGAAAAGTTCTATTATAAAGAGACAGTAAAATACTAAAAGGTACAGAACGTGTTAGCTATAGAACTAATAAAAACAAAGTGTGTGTCACAGTTGTGTGGTGGCGTAACATTTCGACATTATACCAATCCATTCCCCGAAAATGATGGCACATTTGTGATTTTTTAATAATTTTTTATTTATTTTTTATCCTTTATTTTCTTTAATTGCAATATTGAAAAAAATAGTTCTTCGCAAGTTTATATAAACAGGCTGTTAATCACTTGCTAATATTTAAGGTTATTCTTGGGTCCATTTTGAGGAACAAAATTCATATGTCCTAAAGGTCTTAACTTTTGAACTACGCTAAAGTTTTAAAAAAAATTCTTTTTTTTATGATCACTTTGGTACGACAATCATTCCAAAATGTGTTTTTCTACTTTGCATTCACAATGCACACATTGTAACACTGTTTTAGGTGTTACAATTAACACATTGTAATACCGAAAACAGTAACATTTTTGTCTAAGATTGGTACACATTGATATCAAATGCCATATGTCAAACCTACAATACATAACCACACACTGCATCTTCTTAATCGCTTGCAATCGCATAACCTGCGAAATATCAATATTCTATACATATTTAAACATGGGTGTAGCCTGCTATAGTATGGCCAAAGGATTGGGGCTTTCTTAGTTTTGCTGTGTTCATCAAAATACGCCAGCATGACGTTTTCGGTGATGTTTTACGACTCTGGTAAGTGATCGTTATCATTCTTTTCAACTAAACATAAAATCCCCTTTTCAGATATAATTCAAGGACCACATTTACTTTAATAAGGTATCATACGAAGATCAAACCTACATCGTAGATATGAACGATTTTAATTACTGCTGCGAGATTGTATATGCGCAATAAATGGTTTATCAGCATACACGTACGAAGCTATAGTACGTTTAAAGTGTAGAGGATTTCTTAGTTTATGTAACGTATAAGTTTTCGGTAATATTTTGGACGCTTGGATGCTCGGTTCAATTCGCATTCGCTTTTGTCCGTCGTTTTCGACTTCGTCTTAGTTCTGGTTGTATGCAACGTATTTGTATTACCTCCATCACATGTAATTTTACTAAGTATAATTTATTCTAATAAACTACTTTGCCGAAATTAGAATTGGGTTTCAATTATAAGTGCTTGTAAATATATAAGCCGCAACGGCTACGTAGCGGAATTAGGTAGACACCGCTATTAAACGTTAAGCGTTATAACAATTCTCTAGTAAGTTCTTGTTCTTCGAAGTAACTAATCAGTCACCGCCAAACACTTCTATTCTAATTATTATACTTATGAAAATGAAACCACTATTTTAAAGTTGTTAACTTTTTAGGTTAAGTTTCATGTATTTATCACAGTAGGGTTAAAAGTGTTGCCCCAAGCTCCATTATGATCATCGTTGCGACCTCGCTGAATATTTATTCAAACTTGTAGGCTAAAGTAGAGTAAAATTATTCACAATTAGATTTTGTCATGATTTTATCTCATTGATCTCATTCTTAACGAAGTTGACAGTTACTACAGTGCTGCCACGTGGTACCCGCAAAATACCCTAGATTCTAATTTAGCGCGATATAGTAACCACAATTTCTAAATTTATATAAAATTAATGACGCAAAGTAGAAAAAATTGTATATTACACTCGTTTTATAAGACGTATTGGCGCACTCGTTCCATTTGGGCACTCCTCGCTACGCTCGTCGTGCCCAAAACAACTCGTGCGCCAATTTGACGTCTTATAAAACTTGTATAATAATATACTATTTTCTTAAAACTTTCCTGTAGTTCAAAAGTTAAGACCTTTAGGACATATGTTCATATGAATTTTTATCCTCAAAATGGACCTAAGAATAACCTTAAATATTAGCATGTTATTAAAAAACACCCTGTATATGTCCGTTACATAGACGATATGAATTTAAAAATTAGTAAGGTCTCCCTGCTATGTACTCCGGGCTGTGTAATAGATTATTTGTTTCTCTAAATTTCTAAAATGAATGTTTCAATTTGGAAAATCAAAATACATATATCGTGATAAGTAATATAGGCAAAATTTCTACAATTAGTATGAATTTAAAGGTAATAGTCAATGATATAGTATTGTATTTAGGTAATATTTTGGATGAATATTAAGATTTCAAGCAGCATTTAAATCATTTAATGAGGAAAATTACTAAAAAAACACATTTTTTTTGGTAGAATAAGTGATCATGTTAGTGTATATATACTTTTTTTTTTTTTAATTTGGGGAATATTGGATTATTTTCGTATCTATTATAAAGTTTAGAATAGTTTTTCAGATACACATTTCAGTTTTGGTTTGTTGCTATAATTTGCTCTTTTGTATTTAATTGCATAATTTCTTATATATGGTTTATTTTATGACAACTGTTATTTTTTCTTTTGTTTTTAATAGCGTTTCTACTAAACAAATAGTTATTAACTATATTTAATATACTATTATTATATTATAATTATAATTACACCAATTTGAACTGATATTTTTCTCATTTCTCAAGTTTATTCTTGATTCCTGCTTTTTCGTGATGCATGATTAATGATTTCTTTAAGTTGAAAATGTATAAAAACGGTTTAGTAGGGGAAATGATGCGCATTTTCATGATGATCAATTTGCTAATAGGTTTAGAATTTCTAAAATAGAAAAGTCATAAAGAAATCAATTAATAAGGATTTTTTAAATTTTAGATTACAGTTTCTTAACTTAATACGTACTGGAATTAGATACACTCTCAAACCGACAAAACCTTGAAAATTCAGTATTTGTCTTTTGCTGATTGAGAGAATTTGGCCTTATTTATATCTCTTTTATTTGTAGGCCAATTATCATACATTTATTTTTTACTATCTGTATTTTCAAACTAATTCATTTTTGCCATAATTTTATTCTCAAGGGCAGCTTTTTCTTTTAATTATACATAAAATTATACTTATAAAGTACAAAAACAGTAACACAATTTAAATTAGTTTTCTCAGAACTCTAAATTTATAAACATAAATTTAAAACCGTCATATCTCCCTCAAGTTTGATCAGATCAAGTCCTCTTTTTTTTCTTCTTAAAATACTCCACACAATCCATACAATAAGAAATCTCGCAAGATCCAAAACCCACCCTAATCACCAAAACAGAAGTTCAGCGTACCCCGTTTTAATAAATACCTACAAAGCCAACCAACCGAGCAAGTGTCTGCAAGGAGATGCAAAAAAGGACCTCCATTATACCAGTCGAGAAATATGGCGGTCGTTTGGAAACGGGATTGTTTTCTTTTAACGGGGGGGGGGGGGGGGTAGTGGAGGATGTCGGAAGGACACGTCCAGGACCTCAGACGATCCTCCTCGTCGCCCCCGAAAGTTTCGTCTAATGAAATTTACCGAATAAAGTTGACAATTAATCAAGCCCGACGAACGCTCTTAAACAACTTAATTTATTAGCAAGATATCTTCCTCTTTCTCCCCCGCTGTACCGCTGGGCGCTGAGAATCGATTCTAGCCCTTAAAACTCGCCCCATTGGGGTCTTTTTAGGGGTCCTTTTAGGGGTTCTCTTAGGGGTTCTCCTAGGGGTGCTCCTAAAGGTGGGATGGGGACAGCGGGGACCGAATGGAAAAACGAAGGCTACTGATTAATGCCCCGTGAATTAACTGTCCCGAATAACGAGGCCAGCTACGGAGCTTTCGCATAAATTTGCACAATTAACGTATTCGGAATAAGGGAAGATGGTGTAGGGTGAGTCTGACCTGGTGGATAACCAGAGACACACCGACTACATACCTTTCCTGGATTTTCCGTTTTAGAGATTTGGGTTCGTTAGTGCATCGGCATTTTGCTAATTTAAGTATACAATGAAAGAGTTAACGGTAATATTGTTTGATGTAGTTGATGACGGGTTTGTTAATATTTGAATCCTGAATTTTTTTCATGAAGTGAATAATTCGCCTGTAAGTTTCCACCGCCTGGGTATCTCAACTGGGAGAGCCCCGACCGGGTGTTTGGGAGGTTCCTGGTTCAAATCCAGACAGAGGTACTTTTTGTACTTGATTTTTTTGGCATTTGATACTTTAAAAATTCAGTAAACATGTTCAACAAGTGTACAAAAAAAATCAAATGTTAGCCATAAATTGATTGTTAAAGTTGACATCTCAACAACATCTCTACAACATCTCTGCTCAGAAACAGTTCATTTTAGGATCTATGTCGATTTTCTTTTAGTCTTATTTTGGTCTCCACCATATCTACACCCAACAGTATATTACTTTTTTACTAACTTCAGAATTCATATATTGTGTAGGCTATACTTTTGCCATGCGCATAGACATCGGTCCCGGTGTCTCGGCCGTTTGGTATTATATCCCGGTTAAAATTCTTAACATACTATCACATATTTCTATCTTAGTTGTCAGCAAGTTGAAATATTTTAGAAATGTACAAAGAGCGCAAATCAAATTTTCTCTGTCAAGAAAACTGCCCTCATGCTTTTGATGCTGCCTTTTATGAGGAAGCTACACATTATCATGATTTGAAGGTTATCAGCAACAAAGTGTTAAATAGTGACTAATCGATTAATGATTGTAGCAATATTTCAACGCAATTCCACAATTTCGAATTTATAGAACGAATGTATCTCTGTTACAGAAAAATGTTTATAACTTTTACAAAAATTGTTTATCATTTCTCTGCTAAACGAAATTGTAGATGAAAAACATCCATATGACAATATTATGTAGAGCACCGACTGGAGGAAATTTATATTTTAGTTGGCTACGTAAATAAAATGTTTATATTCTATAAAAAAATTTTTGAATAACTTTCTATCACACACAAAATTGTAGGTTATTAGTTCGGTTAGACATACATGAATGCTCCGAGACGAACTACTGAGGTGTCTTAATTTGAACATGGAATATACATTTCGGTGTTCTGGTTTAGCAAAATATTTATAACTTTTCCAAAAATGACTGCATAATATTCTACCATTAGTCGATTTAAAGTTGTATAATGGAGGTTGTATAGTCCTTTGGTATTGATTTTAGAATATTATGTACAGGGTGTCCCACGCTATAAACAAAGTATATTAATGGGCTTAAGAAATCAAATTTACGTTTCTTCCATACATACAAGTTACAGACAATCATACGCTCTACAGCAAGAAAATGTGTTGATGCTTACTCAATATGCCACAACAACATACCAACAAAAACTTATGTTTGCTTAAATGGAACACTAGGTATATTATTGCAGTTTTCAGTAGGATTTTTATCCTAATTGTTTCAACTTATATTAGGCTTTTGTAAACTGTTTCTGAGATATTGTGAAATTAAAATCAAAAACAAGCATTCTTCAAACAATCTTTCCGGGGTAACTAACAAGGATAAAACAAAGGAACTAATTTTGGATAGTAAAAGTATCGCACCTTTTGACAATTATTATTGATTTGCGATGCTAATAAGACGTATCCCGAACAACTTGACATTTGCTAAATAATGTCAAATAGTTTAAGAATTTTAACTGGAACACTTACTTCGAAAGATCGACAACAGCTAAAAAGTTATTAAGCATATAATTTGTCATTTGTGACTTAACAATAATAATATACAATAATTTATAAATTAATATTAAATATCCAGATTGGTCGACAATCTTGTTGGTCGAAATTCAACAATCTCACAAATGTAGTAATACTTCTGTTGATGCAACAACTTACAGCCATTATAAACTGCTACTATGAATTTATGTCACAGTGTCAGTAATACTTTCATAAGAATAAATAATGAAATAAATGGATAATTGTAAACTGAATAAATAATAACTATTTCAGTACGATTGTCAAGAGTGCACAGTGCACATGTCAGCCCTCTCAGGTCAATGCGTATAAGTCTCGAACTTCAAATTCTCGGTGGAAATATTACATTTTCCATTGTTTCCACAAAAATATTTTGGAAACGTCACTTAATTTTATTCTTCATGTTCGCAATCGTAGTTAATAACCCCATAAATTTCTTCCTCCGCGTTAGAGTAAGTCAGAGTATTTCCAACGATAGTCTAATTTGACTTCATTTATTGTTCTACAAAATAAATGTTGGCATCTCAAATTTTAAAAAACACCCCATAGGAAAGAAAAACAGTCAGCATTTCAATTCATGTTGACCACTTATCGTACCTACACTCATCCCTACCAATATCAATTTGAATATCACACACGGTTATCGTTCGGTCGACGAACGATAACGGAAACAGTGGAATATAGATGGCAGCACTGACCGTCATTCCCAAAGCCATCTTACAAATTGTAATGCCCCGGCGACCTGGGAGGTCCAGGAGGTCCAGGCTTATTTGCTACCGAGGAGGCACAGGATGAATTTTAAAGGACCCCATTACGTTCCAATTTTAATATAATCCCCTACTCTCTCTGGCCAGTCGTGAAGATCGAAGACTCTGTCGGGCATCTGGTATGCATTCGGTTCGACTTTCGGCGATGCTATCGCCTAATAGAGAGGTCGCTAGCATCGCTATACGTGCTCCCGGAGTCGACGTCCCGGACTCGACCCGGAGTAGTATTTGGCTCCGGGCCAAGATCGACTGGCTGGCGAAGGAAGGGGTGAGCTTTCGAATCGCCAAATAGAATTATCCTGAGGCGTTGACTTTTGGTCCGTTGGACGAACGAAGGAAGGAACGAACTAAGTTTCGTCCTGGACCGAGCAGGTCCAGGACGACCGGAGGCGGAGAGCGTCTCCGGAAAATTCAGTAATTTAACTTGGAGAAGTTCCCTTTCTGTCTGTTTATCGAATCGTTATGGGCAATAAGTTAGTTGACGCCGACCAGGACCTGTGTCCTGGGACGATTCTACTCCGACGTACGACTTTACGACTTTTCGTAAAGTCGTAAGACCGGGGAATGAGGATGTGAACAGAAGGGAGGTAATGAAACAAAAGGTGGAATGTTTTCTCTTAGAATTTTGTGTATATTAGTTAGTAAAAGATTACTTCTGTTTGTCCTACATATTTAGGTTCTCTTCATAGTGGTGCAAGATTCACGCGTTTGTAAACATTCCTGAAAACTGATTTTCCTCTGCCTTTGTCCATTTCAAGGTCCTATTGTGTCAAACTCGTGTAATATTATGACGAGCGTAGCTTAAAACTATTACTGCGTTAGAGGCGTTTATTTGCAAAAGTCTCTAATCGCAAAGATTTCAAAAATTCGTTTTTTTTGCAAAGTTACATAATTATTTAATGAGGAATCTATTGCTTTTGTCAGAATTTTTAGATACAACCTATTTATTACCTAAAGTTTGATGCTAAAGTGTAAGTTATTTGCAAAACTCTCTGTTTGCTTTGAACGTTCATCTGCAAAACTGGCTGTCTACAGCTCAACCAATAGCTTGGTGCTCTAGTGTTCACATAGCAAACAGGTGTTTTTTTTTTTGTTTCACGCAGGAAAATAAATTCGTTTCAATCTATCTAAACATCAATGTTCTAGTGCGTTGTGAGTTTTAACGGCAGTTTTGTTGTTGCGATTTGTTAGCATGGATGAGATAAATACTCAATGTAAAATTTTACCCTGTCCGAAAGGAAAAGGACGCAAGAAAGAGCGACAACCAGAAAACTACTCTAGGAATGTTGAAAAAAGGCTCAGGTATGTTTTAAAAAGTAGAAAATTTTAGGACATACCAAATTAATGAAAGTAGGAATTACTTTTGTATCTATAGGATACAAAAGTAATTCCTACTTCCGTCGCCGACGACTGCGGTGGTCAAAATAAAAACACTGCAATGACGACAATGTTAGCGCACTGGCTTCTTAATGAATCACCACCAAACATTAAAAAAATTGAGATCACATCTCCAATCGTAGGACATTCCTTTATCCCTCCTAATCGACTTTTTGGGTTATAGAGAGAGAAATTAAAAGAAAAAGTCCTGTTATTGTACAATCCAGCCACTACGATGACATCATAAGTAGAAACGCCACAGTCAGAAGAATTGGCATTGACTGGAAGGTAGATGATTGGAAGAATGAAGCAAGGAAAAATGTAAAGCTTCCTGGAGCCTGGCATTTCAAAAGCCAGGCAAAACGTTTCATTTTTTACAAAAAAGAGGATACTGTTTTAATACAGGGCGAGATTAATTACGCCAGTAACGTTGGAACAACAAAAGGAATTTGTAAAAAAAATTGTTCAATTTTATCCATTCAACCATGCGAGATACTACTAGGCAAAGAGCTTAAAGGCGACAAAAAATCTATTATTGGTTTGCTGGTTAATCATTATGGTGGCAATTGGCGACAATTACCAGAACTCACCTTCTACAAAAACATACTGCATGAAGAGGATCACGACTTGCGTTAAAACGAAAATGACATTTAATCCTTTCATTGCTTTTTCAAAGTTTTGTTGGCATATAAATAAGAGGTTTTTTAGGTTTTTTTTTATTTGAAAATCTTTTTTTCAATACTAATTACAGATTACTTACTGTATAATGATCTTTCACTAAAAATTCAATTTAATTTTTATTATTTGTAAAACTCTTTCTTTGCACCAAAATCTTATTTTGTTCTCAAACTCTGTGATACTTTCAGGATCATTCAATTTATTATAAGTAAACTACAGCAACCAAAATAACATAATACGAAAAAATAATTTTCATGTTCGCTAAAACGTTTTATGTTGCTCCTGAAAAGTAAACCAAGTAGCAAAGAGGAAGTTTTGCAAATAACGGCCTCATATCGTCTATATCTCTCAGAGCTCTAGTAATAATGATTCGACTATATGCATGTCCGCGCATAATTCAGTTGTGTGGATCAATTTGGATGAATATTGCCTTGTTTGAAAGGCTATTTCTCACTGTTGGTACGTTATTATTCAAAATCTAACCATGAATTCTGAAGTTAGTACAGAAGTAATAAACTGTTGGATGTACATATGGTAGAGACCAAAATAAGACCAACAATAAAAAAAAGATCAAATCGACATAGATCCTAAAATGAACTGTTTCTAAGATGTTGTAGAAAATGTGCCTTTCAGTGCATTTCCAGGAAATTAGTAGTAAATTTATTTACGAAAAAATATCGGAATTTGTCAACTTTAGCAGTCAAGCACATGTTTGTTAGAAGCAATATACGAGTGAAGCAGTTCGTGACGTAAGGAACATATAATTGAACATATAATTGTTTTACACAATGTTTTTAACATTATCAGCAACCTGGTGTTCAAAAATCGTGAATGCTGAAATGATCACATCAAAGATTACCAATAATTATTTTTTATTCTTTTTTACCAAGTTGATGTTCTTTACCTTGCTACTTTGAAGGAACAGTTAGAAAGTTGAACAAATGGCAGATATTTAAAATGAAAACGTCTACAGTAAAAATCTAATCTTCGCAAACCACATTAAGAGCATTCAATGGACATACAAAAAACACGCTAAAACACGAATTCATTTTTCCCATCAGCTATAACAGCTACGTCCATTACGTCCAAAACATACTGAAATTATTTTGAAATTTCCTCCGTTACGATTTCCTCCTAACAAACGCCGTTCATTTGTTACTACGAATGTGACGATTCAGAGTCGTCGGCAGTATCCTGGGTCGTGATTATTACTCGGCGGCAAGCCTGAGAACTGCTTATTACCGAGTCGTAGGGCATCGTTAGTCGCGTTATTGAGCCGTTTGTTACACGGGCTATTGTTATTAGAGATAGAGCGAACCGGGGAGATTGTCTGCAAGAGACGCTTCATCTTGCCTGGCTATAGCGAAAAGAGGCAACTTTGCTGACTTTACTGCGGGTTCAGGTCAACGTAGCCTCCCTTAAATAAGTGTTTGGGTGTGTCCTGATGAAAGCTGATGCGGTGAAACGTTGTATAGGGAGGCGAAGGCCAATTATTTTGTGTTGGTTGGTGAAATTGAGCTGGGTTGTGTGTTTTGATGGACTGAGTAATAAAATTAAGCAAAGAGCAACAATGAACATGTTTCTTGATTACGAAATATTATTTTTTATTGGTTTGAACATAAAAATTGAAGTTTAAAAAATGTATTTATATTTTTACAATATTTATTTCATTTAAATCAGTGAGTGCAAAAACAGCAGTCCAAAATTCGAAATTGTTTATAAAATCTACAACCATTTTTCCGACAGACTTAAAATCAGAATTTGATGTATTATTATTATTATCTAAATTTAATACTATATAATTTATTTCTATATCTATCTTAATAAATATTTTATCTAATTAAGATACTTATAAATTATTATAAAATAATTATTAATAATAATTTAGTTTAAATATTTTATATATAAATATTTAATAACTAGTTTATTATACTAACGAGCTGTAGATCGCTGGCTCGCTGGTCAGTAGATTTCCGAAATAGATAGATCGCCAAAATAGGTAGTTTGTCGAAGTCCGTAGATCGCTGAAGTGAGTACACGTCATAAGTAAGTAGGCAGCGGAGCCAATTACTGTAATTTTTGCAATGGTCCTAGAAAAGGTATATTATTTCATTCGCAAGTAGCGACTATTAGTCATTCTATATAATCATAATAAAATGTTTACTGATATTTTTTCCCTCTGAAATGCATTATTTAAAAAACGTGGATTTGGGACTTTATAGATATGTCGCCTAGTAACTTGAAATCCTGTACATTTAGGCTGGCACATATATTTTAGTCTTAGCACTTGATAATCTTGAAAAGGACACAAAAATTCACATAACTTTGCTTGGATGACGTGTTGCTGGTTTTGTTCTAGGTGGCGCTAGTATAGTGAAAACGAGGTCAACTTCAGTTTGTTGTTTAATGGTGTGGCCTATACGCCTGTGTATTTTTGAATTCCTTGCAAAATTTTTTCATGAAGTACTAACATAGTCCTATTCATTACAGATTTTGGGCCTTTTTCTTTAATTGTCTAAAAGATAGCAGCTTAAGAACCAAATTATTTCTGCTAAAAATATACCACTTGTGAATACTCAGTAATCACTTAGCTCTGAAGAAGCGAGCAACATAGTTCTCGAAACGTCAGCATGCACGGATCTTGACACGAGGCATAACCCGGAAGCAAGTCATTTTCCCCTTATTTTCAAAAATACTCGATCAGACAATTTTATTTAATCAAAATACCAATTTCATACCAAATTAATTTTCCGTGGTTTTGTTTTCCTTTTTCAATAGCAATATGCAATTTTTCAATTGATTTTTTCTCAAAAAGTACCACTTTGAAACGTATTCGAGATAAATTCAATTATAAATTAAGATAATTGATCCATGGAAAACATGGATTTTGTGAATAGAAAGTTAGAAAGAGATTTTTTTTTCTGCCAGATTAATTCTTTCTTTTCGAAAACCTGAATTCCTAATTGCACGCCCAAACAAAAACGATTATGGAATGATCAACTTTGAATGAATTGTGTTGTTTCTGGATCAAGAATTAAATACTTATATTAAACTATTTAAATCAAACTATTGACTACTGAATAAATTTGTGAATTCCACTGTACAATTTGTGTCCAGCTGTACGTTAGAAATATTGCCTGGTGTGTTCTGCTAAACTTAATACATTCGAAGATATAGATACAAACATAGGTGGACAACATTTGAAACACTGATACTTTACTACCTTAACATTTTAAACGTAGTATGCAAGTTGGATGAAGCTAAGAGAACCATCTCTACGAAATTTAATATCGCTAGAATACCACATCGGATAAATTGAGTAACACGATTTTTTTGGAAGAAAAAGAAGTACACACAGAAAAGTGATTATTTGGAACGAGAAAACATAATTTCTTGAATTTGTTCACTAGATTCAAATGCATATTTACTTGGATGTAGAAAGTTAGGTATATACAAGAAATGCCACATACTCAATATAAGTAAAATAATTTCTCAGATAAATGCTGTCAATAAATAAATTCTTTCTTTATAAGAACCAATATTGTAGTGAAAGAAGTAATTGAATTTTTCGTCCCAAAAATGTTAATTTCTCCAACGAAGTAATAGTAAATCCATCCAAGTGCGTAGTTATTTGATCCAAGAAAATATAAGACATTTAATAGAAGTAAGTATTGTTTACTGAATAAAAACCCACCAATTATTTAACGGAAGTGATTCTCACTTCTTTCAAGTAATCCCTTTCTCTGGAATAAATATGCGCACGGTGATTTTGTCAAGGCTCCGCGCGCCCGCGCGTGGTGTTGGCATGTGCGGAACCTAACCTAGTACGAAAACAAGTACCCGTAGGGGATGTGCCTTGTGATTTATTGGGGATGTGTATTGTGATTTATAGTGTACAATAAACGTTTCAACACGGAGTAGTTTGATGTAACGCACGCAACAGTTTAGAACAAGTAAGAAAATATAACATACCTATCTTGTTAATTAGCAATAGAAAACGTATTTGTGCCAAATCTTTAAAATTCTTACATTAAGTAGCTAAAAATATTTACCGGGAATAAAAATATACACTTCATTGAAGACTGCTTACTTACTTCACCAGAGTAACCACTTTCTTAAATCTAGTAATTATTCCAAGAAATAAAATTTCTTGGTTGAAGTCAATAATCTCTCGCGTATATACGAACCTACCAACTACTTCAGCCAAGTAATTCTCTCTTCGTTCGAGGGATCACTTTTCTGTGTGTAGCAATTAGTATGAAACTGAGTACCTACTGCAATCCTAATACTTATTTACGAAAGATTTAGCAAAGAATTAAAAAATTTAACGAAATTTTAGTGTTCCATTAAAATAAACTGCACATTGAATTATTATCATTTCATGGACAACCTTGTATAAACAAAACAGATTTAATTATTTCTTTTGGACAAAATACAAAGTACCAATAGTATATTATTTGACCAGCACATAATTAATGTTATAAGTCACGAGCAAGTTTATACACGAACCGCTAGACGGGTGTATAATACTAATCAATTTGCTATCATTATAGTGATATTCTGGATGTTTTATGTAATTGAGGACAGAAGAAAGCATTTGGTAGTTTTAGAACAAATTAAAATTACAAATTTAGTTTATAGTGGCTCAATATGGACTCATGCTTCCTGTAACTTACTATCATACCACCATAATCGATTCAAACTCAACAAAATTATCTAAATACTCAACGGAAATAGCTCTCTTTAAACGCCATCGGTATTTCCGGTGAGAAACGGTATTTTACCCAACAGAAGAAGACATCCGTTGACATCGTACATAAACCAATAGCGTTCCAATACCCACCTCACTTACAAAACGAAAAACACGAAACTGTTTTGCCGAGGATTGCTGCTATCTACCGTACGGTTCTCTCTTTAGTTCGATCTATTAGATTGGACACATAATGGACGGTGTTACAACCGTCTGCCACCAGAGGGCACAATGCGCCAATCTGCCGACAATAAGAGTTTTATAATTCCATCTATCCTCGAGTTCCCCGAGAGAGAGATGGCGCTGCTCAGAGATCTGAGAACTCCGGAGTAGTCCGGATACCCCGGACCCGCTCAAGCGATTTATTAAATATTTGAGAATTGTACCGAGAGAGAAGACAAATAAGGTATTAAGGTTTAGGCTTCGGGATAACTATATTGGTTTATGGGTTGCCGGAAGTACTCATATAAATTTATATGGCTGCGAAATTGTTTTATTATCATTTTTATGGAGGTTATTTCGCGCTATTTTAGTGCTTTCTGTGGTACAATGGTTTTACCGCAATTGGATTTTATCGCAAAATATACAGGGTGAGTCAATAGAGTCGCGATGGTCAATACTGCGATTATCTTAAGAGATAGAAAAAATATTTTATAGAAAAGTTGTTTAGTTATTATATTGCATTTAAACGTGATGAAAAAATGTTATTTTTTTAAAATGGAATGCTCTGAATATCATACCATATTATGAATACCAAGAAAGTTGTCTTTCGAATAGGGTATATTATACATATTATATTCAATAGGGTATTTGACTGTATTTAAAATATGGCTTGTATTATAGTCATCCTAATAGATTACAGTTTAAGAAAGCTATTTGTTATTACTTTTCAAAAAAAATATGCTTTATTTCTATTAAAATCCAAAATTAAAATTGAATTTTATTCACGTCATATCACGTGATTGAAAACGCTCTGTAATTGGCTCAGTCTCCAGTGACGTGATTCGTTAGTACGCTTAGAGCGCGTTCGGTTTGTCAGGGTAGGGTATGGGGAGAGTAATGCTCAGATAACCTGGGTCGGCTGTCTCTCCCGTTTGAATTTAATAGCACTAAAGTGCCATGTAAGCATAACTTTGTAGGTTATGATAGCCCTAACCTTAAGCTGTCAGATCAGATAATACCTGGCTCGAAAATACGATAGATAACTTATTCTACTCAGTTTTCCTTATGTCGAAGTAATCTTCACAACAAAAAACACTTGTATTGGCCGCTATTTATTTCATTTGGATTTCTACGAGCCAACCACTTTGTTCGCAGTTTCATATCTTGCGGAACAGCTACAAATAGTTTATACGGAGTTTTTATTGACGTATTTCTATATTGTGGATTTATACATCATTTATAATCCATTTATATGTAGAAATTTTGAAAACAACACATCATACAACACAATTACCAAACGGCCACGATGCCGATGCTGACAGACCATACATGGGCCGATTTGACATCTACTATCGTGGGACGTCACACAACAGAAAGTATCGTTTTGGCGGGATTTTTTGTGATTCAATTTTTAACGCTGATTTTTATGAAATGTTGAGGAAATAATTAGGAAAAATAATGCATTTACAATGTAGATTGAAGGAATAAACACACTAAGATGGTTTTCCAATAATAGTCAAATACCCTATTGTAGGCCTTTTTAAAAAACTTCGTAAATACTACATGTTTGCAGATATTGTTCAGATTGTTGTTATTGAGATTTTTAAATTGAACTGGCTAACTGAAATGTTCCTTAAGTTCTTTTTATTTTTATTAACCAAATTTCTAAAATATTAAATTCCAAAAATTAAATCAGTTTCTGGGATAGGTAAAGGACCGATGTACTAAAAGGCAGCAATAATTTTTCACCTGAGTCCTGCACCACGTGTCCTTGTGAGCCAAAAGTTATATTTTACTATGGCTGAACATTGATGCACATAAGTTGACGCTCTTGAAAACGGTTGCACTTTTGTGTTGAGAAAAATGTACGTTTTTGTCATACGTTCTTCAGAACCAAGTATGAACTTTTATTCGACATTGTTTTTATTGAAATTTACGTACAATTTTGTTCTTTGTGGGCCGAGAACATGCGTTATTATAAAAAAAAAATGTTTATGCAGAATTTAAGTGTTTTAGTTTGTAGTTTAGCTTAATTGAGCTCTTGAAAGTGGTTCAAATTATAGTACACATACTCGACATTACAACTACTACAAAATCTGCTGCGGATAGCTGCGGATGCGGTTCGATCAAATTTCGAAAGTTTTCAAGAAAAGGTAGAACCTTGAGACAATTTTGAAATAATACTAAAAATTATTATTTTTATAGAGATAAATATGGTTAAGAAGGTTCTTAATTGTCTTTAATATCACGTCTTACAAGGAATGTATCGAACGGAAAATAGCATGAATAGCGTATGTACAGCCGAAGAAAAAAAGATCTTTACATGACCGCGGCAAACCTACACCAAGCGTAGGTCGGAGATTGTCGGTCGTCGTATATACCTGCTAAAGTCATAAAACCGAAGGGTCACTTCTGTTTCATTTCATTTTAAATTTTCTGTATGTAGATGGCATGAAATTGAGTTTCGTATTAATATATTTTCGATATTTGGAACGAGCGAAACTGCCGCTCGTAGCTAAAGATTGTTATTCGTTAATATTTTTGTTTCGATTTGCAATTGCAATTCAATTTCATTTATACTCAAATACATAGTAACGTTAGTTATAATTATAAAAATTTGAATTAGGCACATATTAAAATACTTTATCGTCATGGCTACGTCGCCTAAAGGCAAACCGATTACTACATCGGATATCCGCTGTCAATAATTTTTAAAGGAAGGTAATCCCAGATAAGAATTTCATGTAAGTGAAAAAAATCTAACTCGGTTTCTACTTCGTCGCAGACCGAGATAATTAACTTTTATCTAAAAAAATTTTATATTTACTTAACTTAAGTTATGATAAGTAATTGAAAAGTGGCAACTCCGTAAACTACAAAAAAAAATCACTTAGATGGATATTATATACTTTATTTATGCATATAATTATGTATACAACAAAAATAATATAAGTATGAAATGAGAATAGTATAGATAAAAATAATAGGTCGATATATAACAGTAAAATATAATATATGTAATAACTTAAAATAAATATATGTGATAACAAAAAACAAACATTTAATAATATAGTAATAACATAAGCATGTATTAAATAAGAAAAGTGTTCTGTTAGGTCGGAGGTGATATAAATTTGGAGTGCCTTTACTTCATATTTGTTGATCTGCTGTTTTAGGAAATGATACATTTATGACAATCTAAACACAGAACATATGTATCGTCAATTTGTTGCTCTAAGAAAACAAACAAAATCCTTTGTTGTGGTATCAGCCAAAACTGATTTAATTGTGGTTGTCCAACAAATTTATGATTTTTAATCAAATAGCTGCCTAGATTAATCATTGAAGTGCTTTTTGTTTGTTTCCTTGGTGTTTTAATTACACCAATGGGCATTTTTTAACGACCTTTTAGCTACTCATTATAATTTATAGAGGTTTTGACTGTATTGCACATTTATTTACTTAAGAGTTTAAAATATATTATAAAAGGAACATTCACATTTATTATATGTTCCACATTTTTTACCCGCATAAATTATTTTTAGAAACTAAATGTTTCAGAGTAAAACTTTTCATATGGACCTAATTGTTTTTCCAAATCCTTAAAAAGTTACAGCAAACTTGAAATATTAGCAAAATAAATTTTTATATAAAATATAATTCCGGGCCTTTAATTTTGTAATGTAACCGAGTTTGTATTACCAATTGTTATGCAGCAACGGATAACTTTGAATACAGCCATTTTATGTTTTTTCTATGTCAATTTTCTGATGTTCAGATAAAAAGTTCAATGTTTCAAGGTTTCTAAGGGACCCTTTTGAGGTGTCTCGAATATTCGAGTCAGCCAGTATAAATTTTTTTATCATTACAAAAATCAAATTAGCGATGAATTGACTGCTCGTCTTTTCCACAAAAATCAAAACTGAATACTTGGAAAATCAAATATAAAACACACAAATAATCCTTACCATATTCACAGGCCACTCAAAAAATATGTTATCAATTTCTTATAATTTTGAGTAAATTTTATTACACAAGATTATAAATGTCTTATATCGAGACTATTAAGCGATACATATATCAAAATCAGTAAGAAACAAGGGAATGGCCATTAAAAAACTAACGATGACGTTATAAGTAAAAACAACTGAAGGTTGGACATTGAATTTAATATAGCTATGTATATTTATGTATATTTTGATAATTACAAATTGACAAGTTGGAGGATTTTTAAAATAGCAATCCGTTCCAGAGATTTTGTCGTTTCCATACCTTGCATAGCAAATAAAAAAATTCAATTGATTAATTAATATTAAGGTAAATAACAATTTGATGGTAATAAATTGAGTAACATAATAGTTGAAGTTTAAATAAATTTTAATTTTACAATTTTTTGAAAGTTATCGACATATTATTCTGATGTGATATCATTCATATTGGATTGTAAATCCTCCCCTTACATATCACACATAAGAAAATGCGTATGGATGCTATTATAGAACGTCAAAATATAATTTGAATAAACAAAAAATAACAACATTTTTATAATTAAACTAAAATGCTGAACAACAGTTCTAAAGGGCATATCTGCAGCAAAGTAGAAACCGGGACCAATAAGATTTTCAGTTACATGCAAAATTATAGAAATCTTTTAAAAATTATTTACGCCGAATATAATGATCGGTTTTGTGTTTCAGACATACGCCGGCCGGCGGCGCCCTGTTGATCAAGGACTTAAAAATGTGCTTAACATAATATTCAACAAATTTGCAGATACGACCTTTAGAACTATAACAGCAGTATACTGACTGAAGCTGTCGGTATACCTACTTACAATAAGAATTAATTTACTGTGTATTTTAAAATACATTAAATATTACAATGCACTATTGTCAGTTTCGGATATCGGAAACATATATAAATAGACGAAATTCGATTTCATTCCATACATACAGAAAAATAAAACGAAACGAAACAAAAGTGACCCTTTGGCTTTATGACTTTAGCAGGTAGGTATCCGACGACCGACAATCTCCGACCTACGTTTGGTGTAGGCTAGCTGCGGTCATGTAAAGATCTTTCTTTCTTCGGCTGTACCGTTTCATTACACAATATCGACTGGTGCAAACTTTCATTTTCTTCCTCTGCCAGTGGTCTTAAAACAATCACTCTTTTCAGGATCTTTTTACAACATAACACACCCAAAAGTAATATCTCATATAACTCAGAAACGACTTGTATTGTTCAATTTATATATTTTTGTAAATTTCACAGAATAGACCGTGATGGAAATAAAATCTCAAAAAGATATTGATGACAAATGTTGTAGGAGTAATTAATTTACAATAGGTGTACCCTACTACAGTGAAGAAGAATTTACTAACCTTCGAATACTTAGTATGACGAATAAAATGCTACACATAAATAAAACAATTCATCTAGAGCCCTTATAGGTGAAAAATACCCCACAGTGACACGGGTCATGTGGTGGTATGGACGCTCATACACAAAAAGAAACAGAAATGCTAAAACCTCACTTGATGTGCAACGTTTGAGAACGTATTTGTGTTCAGTGTCATTGTTAATTGATTTAAAATAGGTTATTTTTCTGGAGAGACAGTTCAAAATTGGTATAATATGAATGATAATATGCGTAATATTGCTAACGTGAAAAGATCTAAATAAATTAGTATAAATAATGATATTTATATGTTACATAGGATTAGAGTTTTTCACTTTTTTTTTAGAAATAGCCACCTGAAAACTCTCAACTTTACAGGATAGAGCTTCACTTAAAAAGCTTAAAGGAATCATAAAAATAATTATTAATAAAAACTTTATTATAATAAATTGAAAAAGTTACTTGAAATTCTAACCAAATTCCAACAGTTTAATCTGAAGATTTTAGGCCCCGTGTTCGTTTTCCATACGATTGCAAAAATGGTAAAATATTGTAATGTAATAGGTAATATTTAATGTAATAGGTTCTAAATTAACTACCGGACACCCCTGTATACAGAGCAATATTTAGATTTGCACTTATATTTCATTTTTGTAACATTGCAAATATCACAAAAACTAGTTACATAAAGTGTATGACTTAATAATTTTTAGACTTATATTGCACCGAAGTAAAGGGTTATTACAGCCAACACATATTATACAGGCTGTTCCATTTAAAACAAACTCAAGCATCTACCAACAGGTTTTAGTGATTGTCTGCCAAAGTTGTAAGATAATGCCCGCAGAAATATAGTTTTGACGTTGTTTTTAAGATATATAATAATAATAAGACCGCGACTCTAGTGACTTACCCTGTATAAGTTGTAAATATCATCTCGACAAGAATTCTGGTACACGACGACTATTCAGGTGAAGAAAAGTTGAGGACAACGTCATTATATTAATAGTAGGTTGATAGTTGAATCCGTAATTCGAAATGACGCCATTTCTGTACCGTTATAGGAGCGATTGGATTATATTAACTGTATGAAAAGTTGGCGGAAGGATTTCGTATCGACGCTAGTTAGCCGCATCTACAGTTACTCGTGAATTAATTATTCCAGGTGTAGCTGATCAGTAAACACTATATACGATCAATTAATATCGATTTAATTATGTCTAAGCTGCGATTGTGGTGTCGTTTTTCGTAATTAACTAGATGAAATTGAATTTTCATTATAACGTTTTAGTATACAGGGTAATCCATAATGTACAAGATCACATTGAATATAAAGTATAATGAATATAAATATAATAAATTCAATAACTCAAAACACACACAATTTTATTGACTCATTAAAATTCTTTATGATTTATTTTATTTTAATAATTAATCAATTAGATATACAAGTTCTAAATTTCCACTGTATTTCTACACATGAAATAAAACGGCGTCGTTCATAAAATCAAACATCCAGAAAATCGTAACCAGTAGCGACCTCTAGCTTCAGTTAACCAACTAGAAACTTAACCAAGTTTCGCACAACTCGCAATATCGCGAAAAGTTTAAACTTTATCCTACGAAATCAATAAAACTGTCGACGCTCCCGCGTCGCGAATGTTTTATAGGGAAAATACATATTTTCAATAAATGTCAAGCCGTCTGGGCCAATTTCACGCCGCTGCATGAAAATCTTTTATTAAAATAAGATCGATTGAATTCCTTTTTAGGAGCCTTATGACTCGAGGCAGCAGGTAGATGATTTTGTAGGTTATTTTGACAGGTTGTTCGTATCATCTATCATGCTTTATTTGGTCATATCGCGGACTTATTAACCTGTATGATCGACGTAAGAATAGATTACTTCAATATTTGAATGATATTGTTGCTGTCGTAGTATAATTAATTTACTACAAATTCTATTCTAGCATTTTGTATTTGCATTTTAGCGACCAGAATACAATACATTACTACAATTACATTACATTAATACATCATAATAAAACAAACTGTCTTGAATAAAAGTTGTTTTTTTTTAAATATATACAAAATCTCAAGAATGGTTTGCTATTTTGAAAAATCATCAAACACGTCGATTTATAATTATCAAAATACACCTTATGATAACAAATTATTTTTTTTACCTCCAATTGCTTTTAACAGATTACGTCATCGACATTTTTTTAAATGACAACCCTATAGTTTTTTAATGAATTTGACAGATCTTCTAATTTTGCCTAATGGTAGCAAGTTTATGGCCTTACATAAGAAATTTTTCGAGAAAAAGACTATTGAAGGTTATGAAATAAAAGTGACAAAATCTCCGGAACGGCTTGACCGAATTTAACGAAATTTTGGAATGAAGTATTTTGCAACAATGTGAAGTCACTGGCGCTATTATCGTTGATGCAACGTTTATAACTTCTGAGATATAACCTCAAACTATTGAATTTGAAATAAAACACTTCAATTGTCCTTTTCTCGAAAATTTTCTTATGTAAAGCCATAAAAATATTATGCTACCATTAAGACAATTAATAGATCTGTCAAATGAATTAAAAAAATATAGGGTTGTCATTTGAAAAAAATGTCGATGACGTCATTCTTGAGATTTTGTCGTGTTTCCATACTTTACGCGCTCACTGTATATATATCTAGTGATACCACACACGAACTAGTTCTCCAGGTATATTCTAGAAATTGAAACTACTATAATTAAATTCTTCACGAACGCTTATTTTATAGTATTATTTTCCAAACTTGACATCTCTGAGACGTAATATAATAAAAAGAAAATATGTTCCATTATGTTTTGTTTATTTTTACTCTAAATACACGAAAAATATCAGAGAATGCATCAACTTTTATAAAGAATAATATTTTCTGAAAAATCAATCATAAAAGAGCTTTCCAATTGTTTGCAGATTTACTGAGACACCTTGTATACTAGAGTAGACCGAGTGAGGCCTATTATAAGTTTATAAGTTTTCTTATTAAGTTTTGGCACAACATACATTGGTCAATAACGTCAAAAGTCGTGTTTCACCTTACTAAACGTGTCTTATTAATCTTAAGCCATATATATATATATATATATATATATATATATATATATATATATATAATCAATTATAATTGATACAACTAATTTTTCGCGATTCCACGTCAACCGATGGATTGACATTTGAACGGGCATTTTTAATGTCATCTGACCGGTTAATGTTAAATCGCAAAAAAATACTTCATCAATTAATTATACAAAATTCAACCGTTCACTTTCTCGTACAGGTTCCCGAATCCTTTATGGTAAATGTTGTACAATTTCTCTATTAACTGTGATACTAAAGATTTTAATATATTACCACGCGAACCATAAGCGATCGATTGGGCACTTTCAACTACTGCATTTCAATGTCCCAATTACTACATGTTGTGGTAATCCCAATTTAATAGTTTTTTTGTTGTTTTTATCTTTTTCGAGTGTCTGCAAAAGTTATCGATAATTACTTAGTGACGTTTATCATTTTTTTATCGTATAAAAATGCAGAAAAAACACTACTACAACACTTATTGAGTCTTCAAGCACCTATGTAAAAAAATCACAAAAAAAAATTGTATGTAGTAGTGAATTACCGATGCACATGAATCAAACATATTTTAACATATAGCGTGGATACAACAATAAAAATTAATAAATAGGCATTACCAGACCTAGTAATACTCCTTTATCTATAATTTGATGCATAATACGTCAGAATTGATACAAAATTAAACTCAATATGAATTTGTCAAGCAAAATACAAGTTTTGTGTTCATTTTCGTGCAAAAATAAATAACTAAAATAAGTACTTACATATCACGCTGAGTCTGGCATTTGCTCTGATGGCCTTGTGCATCTTTGCAGGACCAACTTGACATTGGTATTCGGCATCGTCCTCCAATGAAGCGTTGCTAACACGAAGATTGTACACCCCATGTCGTCTATCTCCTATAACTGAGTACCTTGGAAATCCTGGGATTACCGATGAAAAGCCTGTCAACAGAAAGAGTGAGAATGTGAGCTGACATCTATCGGACAGTGAAGGAAGTAGTCGCGAGTCCGTAGAAGATATATACGTAAGGAGAAGTGACAGACGAAAGTATTAAGGGGTGTGTGTGTGTGTGAATGGGTAGGAAGAGGCATTCCTGGATTTGGAATCAACAGGGAACAGGAGATAGAGGATCATAGTGTGTGATGGCCGGGATTTGTAACCTGTTTTTTATCTCTCTCTCTATCTTGGTTTGTCTATGGGGAAATGTCCATCGAAGGGTTGGTTGTTTTAGTGTTGAGCATTCTTGATGTTTCTCGTTAAGTTGTCTGCTAGATATTTAATTTAATGGCTTATTTTTCTTTCGTATTTCCTCATGGTTTAAAAAAGGTAAGATACAGTAAAAGTAGACTGAAGAAGTTGTAATTGTTTAAGACTAGACTATAGTTCTAAATGCTGTCAAGCCCCATATAAAGGTTGTACTTGTACGTGAAAATTTATCCATATTTAGTCCTGAAGAAGTAACAAATTTAACCAATGCCATAGAATATTCTAGAAAAACTACAAATATGGTGCAAAAAAGAATTAAACGGTGGTTACTATGGCAAACTATTGCCAAAACATACCAAAACAGTGTCTCACTAGACCAGGCAATAGAGATTTTTCCGTGACAAAAATAGTATCAGCAACCCGACGGTCCCAAGTCACGTGGAACAGTCCATAGATGTACGCCGCAGATTTCGGTCAAGTTTGCAAGCATATTTCGCCTATTTCGCAACATTTTAACGCAAAATCAGATTAGACGTTTTGTAGCACAACACTTCTACTTTCGAAATACGTTAAAAAATTAAAATCGGACCACCTCCGACGCATCCAGGCTCGCCCAACCATATTGCATAAAAAAATTCAAATCGCAATTGTGCAAAAACTAATCATCGGACAACGCCTGGGTTGTGCACACTTAAAGTACCCATCAATCGCTACTTTCTCGCGAAAAGCCTGCGTTACAACTTTGAAAATGGCGGAGTTATGAATTTTTGAAAAAAACGCAGGTTTTTCCGGTTCTTCCGAATTTCCTCCGTTAATATTATTCCGATCGGGTCCGTGTAGGGTTCATTGTTTTCGTCTTTTCATTCTCTACAATTCGTCTGCTGAAGGCATCAAGATTGCTTTATCGGTTCAGTGTTTACAAGCAAAAAACGAAAAAGAGCACCATTTTTTGATGCTTTTTGTTTATAGAAAATTAAGTAATGATATTTGCGAGTCGAAAACACATACATCTACGGACTGTTCCACGTGTCCTAGAACCGTCGGCTTGCTGATACTATTTTTATCACGAAAAATCTCTATTGCCTGGTCTACACGTATTCTTATTGCATCTAAGAAAATATTGTCAATTTATCAATTTAATCTTCCTTTTTTTTCATAATTTTGACATGATTTAAATCATGTCTTAATTATGTTTCACACTTTTAAACATGTGGCGTCCAGATGTTTAAACTACTATGAACCGTAATATTATATTCGCCATTTGTCTGTCATCTTATTTTAATTTTGCAAAAAAATACATTAAGAACGTATACAGTGTGTAAAAAAGAAAACGCTACTTGTTAATATCTTGTCCTCAAAAAGTTTACAAGAAACGAAATCAAATAAAAGTTTTAGGTAATGACTTAAGGTAAAACTTGAAATAGTTTTGAATATACAGGGTGATTCATTCGTAAGAATTAGACCAAAATCCATTTAAAAAAGCGTCGTATAACATACAGGGTGTTAGTAAATAAGTGCGACAAACTTCAGGGGGTGATTCTGCATTTAAAAATAATGACAGTTTGCTATATAAACGTATGTCCGCAAATGCTTCGTTTTCTAAGATACCGGGGTGTACGATTGAATCTCGTCTGAGCGAGGTCATTTTCAACATTTTTTGTAGCTTATTTAAAATTTTATTAGTGTTATTTTCTGTTAGTGTTTGTGTTTAAAGTTATTGTAGTAAATGGTTCTTTAAAAAAATTGATATCATTAAGATGTTTTATTTTTTGCATAAAAACGGTGCCCCCTACAAAAAAAAAGGCAGAGAGAGATTTTTGTCACAAATTGAACGAGGAATTCCTAATGGATTTTTAATTTGAAATATTCCAGTGGCGTACCATTTTTTTCTTTAAAAAAATAATATCATTACCAGTATGCGCGCCAATGATGAACATAAAATTCTCAATTGCATGTCAAAAAACGCGCAATAACTACCTCCTAAAACGCTCTAAATTTCATTTGCATATCTCGAACGGTTCCAGAGCAATAAATAAATTGTCAGTTTTTAAGAAAAACTTTAGAAAACGAAGCATTTGCGGACATACGTTTATATAGCAAACTGTCATTATTTTTTCATGCAGATTCAACCCCTGAAGTTTGTCGCACTTA
Organism: Aphodius sticticus; assembly: GCA_963966075.1. Taxonomy (NCBI): domain Eukaryota; kingdom Metazoa; phylum Arthropoda; class Insecta; order Coleoptera; family Scarabaeidae; genus Aphodius; species Aphodius sticticus. The sequence continues at coordinate 106,018,674 of OZ014506.1, forward strand.
TTTACTAACACCCTGTATATTTTCCTATTTAGAATGATACGTAAAGTGTCAAGAAATAACCTATAAATTCGAAATACATTTGAATTTACAGCGTGATTCATATCTAAGAAGCAGGCCAACGTCCATCTTTTATAAATATAACACTCTGTATAATGTAATTTTTTCTAGTTAAAAAGATTCGTAGCATGTTAAGATATGACTTAAGCTATAAATACAAAATATACAGCGTGATTCATTTGTAGGAAGCAGACCAAAGTTCAACTTTTTTTTTAAATGAAACACGCTGTACAATATTTGAAAATTTATATTTAGTATATATTTAACCTCAATACAATATATAACGTTAGTAAACAAGAAATTTAATGCAACATTCTGTATAGTAGTCTGTAAGTGGTGCCTCATTTTTTTGTTACATTCCTCCGTATTGTATTACCATCACGTGCAAGTAATGATATATTTCGCGAAGTTAACATACGAAGAACACAATAGTCGGGACTGGTTTTCTTACAGAAAAGGAACATGTGGTATCCGCATGTTTACAAATTATACAGCCGCAATAAACGTGTGTCTTCTTTTTTTTTGTTCCTAAAAAAGCTAGTAATAGCTCAATCGTACAGGACTGTTAAGCATATATATATCAAGTGGACAGAAATACCACAAAAATATTTTTAACACACCCAAAGAAGCCTATTAAAAACTTGACTCCTGAGGTCTGTAGCTACACCTGTGTTCTAAGTTTTGAAACAAAAAATACCACCACGTAAATTCGGAAAATACAGCGATTTCAAAAAGTTTTAGGCTTTATAGAACTTGATATATTAATTATATAACAAACAAGGAACAAACAAGGAGAGTACATTTTTTATCATTGAGTTTATTTCAACTGGTTTATCTATTGCGTACATACGGGTTATGCAATATTAACGTCAATATTAATATATTTCCATTTTCCATTAAAAACAGCGTAAAGGTTTATTCGAGGCCCTGAATAAAAGTAATTTAAACAAAATTGGAAAGTCGTGGTAAATAAAATCGGGCGGAATTGAATAAACAAATGCTCGCCATTATATGTGTATTAGTGATATTACAGCCAGTAATTACGTTTTGCCCGGGATTATTAAAAAAGTGGGTATTTTATTCATATATGTTTCGAATAATTGATTTAGTCGAAATTACGATATATTTTATCATATAGGGTTTTAATTATTTTGATTATATACGAGCATACGTGCCATATGATATAACATACGAAGCTGGATATTAAAGGCTCTAATGACTATTTTATTGAAAACATTACACATTTATTCGTAAATTCTATAAAATGAAAGAAATGTGGGAAAATGTTTGGCTGTAGGAGGGGAACATGTAGAGTAATGTTTTTTAAAATTACTTTGTTAAAAATAAATAAAGTATAATAGGTACTTAGAATACAACATTGAAATTTGATATCTGGGCATAAATTTAAATATAAAACAACTTTTACCTATAACATTTTTGTTCTAATTCCGAAAAACCGATAGTTTACTCTTGGGCCAATTTAACATTAAAAATTAAAAATTACGTCTATTATAGGTATAGTTAGGTCCATCGGGGGTACACCCTGTATATATATATATATATACAGTGCTTCCCAAAAGTAACGGATAAATTCAAGAAAACCTTAAATAAAAATATTTCAGAAAAATGCTCTGACACGTCGATTTTTATTTTTAAATTACTATCCTGACATACACTTTTCAGCCCCCACCCCTTCGCCCCTAAGGGGTGGCAACCCCAACTTTAAAAATTCAAATAGCAAAGTACCCCTTGCGATACCTCAATTGATAGATTTTTTTATTCTGAATACAACGGACAAAAGATTATCAAAATCAGTTGATTAATAACCGCGATATTTACCAAAATGTATTCAAAGAAGAACGTCAATATTCGAGTAAGCGCTGTTGAAGCGGGCATAGCAATATCGTTCAAACAATTGCAACTTGTTTTTACTTATGTCAAACACAATTCAGATTTTTCGTCATTGAAGAAATAGTAGCAAAATGAGATTTACAGAAACCGAAAGAATCGAAGTTTTAATGATTGGGTTTGGAGATAGAAGCCGGACGCATGACGAAGTTCGTGTTTTGTTCAATGAAACGCACCCGGACCGTCCGCCAATATCGGAATCTACAGTAAGTCGAATCGAAAACAAATTTCGCGATCTCGGTCATGTACGGGATAAGCCTAAGGCAGGACGTCCATTGGCCTTAATTGAAAACCGACAATTGGATGCTATTTTAATGGTGCAAGAAAATCATTCAACCCTTGCGGAGGTCGCTTCACAAGTTAGTGCGTCAAAAAGCACAGTGTCCAGATATTTCGAAAACACAAATTTCACCCGTGTGAAGTGCACTTGGTACAAAAATTGTCCCATGATGACTTTGATCGACGAGTGCAGTTTTGTGAGACAATGATGGAACTCTCTAATGAAAATCCTTGCTTAATTAGAAACATCGTTTTTTTTCTGTTGACGCAACATTTTGTCTGGATGGCACCGCCAATAAACAAAATTGCCATTACTGGGCTCGTCAAAATCCGCATTGGATGGTGGAAGCGAACACACAATATCCTCAAAACCTTAATGTGTGGGCTGGTGTGGTGGGTTCTAGAATTATTGGACCAAATCTTTCGACGGAACACTGAATGGTGAACGTTATCTGAACTTTCTACGAAATGAACTACTACCTACTTTAGCGGTGTTGTTTCCCAACGCAGAAGATCCTGATAGACACAAGGACAGAATTTGGTTACAGCAAGACGGCCTCCACATTATGCGCGACCAGTTCGAGAATACCTCGATCAAGTATTTCCTAATCCAAATATTTTCAAATTTCCTAATCGATTGGTAGATGAAGGCTTATTGAATGGCCAGCAAGATCGCCAGATTTAACCCCACTAGATTATTTTGTTTGGGGCTATTTAAAAAGTAAAGTTTATTTTAATAGACCTGTAAATATTGAGGCGTTAAAGGAAAGAATTCCTGCAGTAATTCACTTAATGACTCCAGGAATGTTCGAAAACTCGAAATAAAATGTTAGAAAATGTTCAACAAGCGTTTGGGGATAGATTAGGGCATTGTCTCGTCGTTAACGCGCAGCACTTTGACAATTAATTAAGGATTAGTTAATTAAATTTTGTTATTCCTCAATTTCGTGTATAAATAAATTTTGATAAATATCGCCGTTATTTATCAACCGATTTCGATAATTTTTTTTTCTTTGTATTCAGATTAAAAAAGTCTATCAATTGAGGTAAGGGGTACTTTGCTATTTTAATTTTTAAAGTTGTGGTTACCACCCCTTAGGGGAGAAGGGGTGGGGGGCTGAAAAGTGTATATTAGGATAGTAAGTTAAAAGGAAAAATCGACGTGCCGGAGCATTTTTCTCAAATATTTTTATTTAAGATTTTATAGAATTTATCCGTTACCTTTGGGAAGCACTGTATATATATATTTATATATATATATATAGGACTTGACTGAATTGCCCGACAAATACCTTTCTTATATCTTACCGTCGATTAACCAGCTTTCCTATATATATATATATATATATATATATATATATATATATATATATTTTATCCACCGAATTTTCGAATACCAAGAAAATGAAAACAAAGAACATTCATTATGCTACAAATTTTTTTTGCTCGGATCATTTTAAGATTACCATCTCGGCTTAGGTCGGTAATTTTATCCACGAAATGTGTATAATGGAGAAATGATAGTAATGGTATTATAATTGGAATTGTTCTTTGCTCCGGCAAAACGAGCGAATCATAAATAATTTATGTTTGCCGTGCTGTTGCGCTGTTGTTCCCATCAACCCTGCTCCCCGCGGCCTACTTTACTGTTTTATATTCAAGTTGATTCAATAATTCACGCGAATGGGAAATTCTCTCCGAAAATCGTTAATCTCGAATGAAGTGGGTACTTAGAAATTATGTATAATTTCATGTAGCGAATACTGGTCCAACAAATTTTGATGATATGGCCTTATTATGGTTTTTAGTTATTTAGTAGACTAAATTATATATTGCGAACTTTTATACCATTTGTTTTGAATTTTTAATGTATGTATAAACATACTGAACAAAAAAGTTGTTAACTTTGCATTGTTCAATTTGTACTTCATGAAGAACAAAATAAGACATTTTACATGGAAATATGGGATATTATTGTATGACTTTATTATATTTTTTCTTTTAGTAAACTCTTGCGAACAATTTGGTAAGTTTTGAGTGACAGTTTACTATGACTACTGACAAAACAAACGATGAATTATCTGAATGTAGTAATCATATATTCTTAATCGTATATCAAATTATGTGGTAGTCAAATAATATACTATTAATACATAATCGTCATACCATAATAGGGTTAATAGCTTCAGTTAATAAACAACAGATTTTGGTGTACCATGTGTACTTGCTTTTACTTTATCATACGTAACATTTGAAGATATACAGATGAGTTATACTAGAGTAATTTTTGAAACTGCGTAAAATTGAAAAACTTAGGACAACAATTGTATTGAAAATGCTTCGTAGACATTTTTACTTTATCATATATAGTATGATATTAGTAAGTAAGTAACTAATAAGTATTGTAATCGTGCCGAAAGAAACAGTTTGAGATTTAAGCGGAAATATGCCCTTTTGAGTCCCCTACACCAGGGTTCGGAAATATTCATTTATGAACGTTCGCGTACGTACATTTATGATTTTACACGTGAACGTGAACGTTTCAATATTCTCTGATGCGTTCTCGCTCGCGAACGAGAATCATAAAACAAGTCCAGATCATTCGCGTTCGCGTATGTTAGGTAGCAACAATTTCTGCTGTTGTTCGTACAGTTGTTCGTAGCTATAAGTTGCATCGATACGTTCGCGAACGGTCACTGCTGTCGTTCGCGTTCATAGGTGAATTTAAGTGCTGCGTCAAACATTCGCGGAAAGTTGGTGTGGTTCTATTCTTCTATGCGTTTCGGATTTATAAAAAAGTTGTTGGAGATTATCAGAAATTTTTCAGAACTGCCCAACGATCAAATGCACAACCACTATTCTTTTTCACAGCCCCCACCCTCCCCTCGGGTACCCTAAAAATCAGGCAAAATTTTCCCTAAATTTACAGTTTTACAAAGTTACGTCATTTCATTATCATTTTTTGCAGAAATTACTATTATTGGATTGATTATTGACATATTTTTTGTCATTTATTAACTAATTTAACATTGTTTAAACAATTACCATTTGTTTAAACAAAAATATACGATGTTACGAACATATTTTTCCATTTATTTCTTTCCAAAAATTATTAAAATATTGTTTTTTTTTGTCACTTATTAACTAATTAGCAATTGTTTAAACAATGACCATTTAAACAAATATATTTGATATTACGCACATATTTTTCTAATTGTGCAGAATTTTTTAGATTATTGGCTTTTTTGTCATTTATTAACTAATTTGCAATTGTTCAAACAAATACCATTTGTTTACAAAAATATACAATGTTATGGACATATATTGCTTTTGAGAAATTATTATTAGATTGTTGGCATTGTTTGTCATTAATTAACTAATTTGCAATAGTTTAAACAAAAATATACAATGGTATTGACGTATCTTTTTGGCAAAAATTATTATTGTATTCTTTGTCCCTTTTTTCTTGCCAAAATAATAATAATTAGTGTTGCAACCACATTACTGGTTTGACCGATAGCGTAAAACCTCCAAAATTAGAGACCAGAAATCCTATAATAATTTTTGCCAAGAAATACGTACTAACATTGTATATTATTGTTTATACAAATTTATTTGTTCAAACAATTGCACGTTACGTAACAAATTTCAAAAGACATGCCCACAATGTAACAATAATAATTTCTACACAAAGAAAAACATTGTAAATGTTTGTTTACACAAATGGTAATTGTTTAAAGAATTGCAAATTCATTAATAAATGACAAAAACTCAATAATATAATAATAGTTTCTGCAATAAATATAAAAAATATTTCGGTAACAATGTATATATTTGTTTAATCAAATAGTATTTGTTTAATCAAATAGTATGTGTTTAAACAATTACAAATTAGTTAATAAATGTTTAAAAAAATGCCAATGACCTAGTAATAATTTATGCAACAACTATAGAAAATTATGTCCATTACAATGTATAATATATTTGTTTAAATAAATGGTATTTCTTTAATCAATTGCAAATTAGTTAATAAATGACAAAAAAGCCAATAATCTAATAATTTCTACACAATTAGAAAAATATGTGCGTAACATCAAATATTTTTGTTTAAACAATTGCTAATTAGTTAATAAATGACAAAAGAAAACAATAATTTAATAATTTTTGCAAAAAAGTGGAAAAATATGTTTGTGACATCGTATATTATTGTTTAAACAAATGGTAATTGTTCAAACAATTGTAAATTAACTAGAAATGACTATACGGACATACTGTATCTAAGATGGTGATATTCAGGCGGGATGCAAATTTTTAAATAAATCAAAAATCACAGCCACAACCTGGATTCGAACCAGGGACCTTTGCGTTTCTAGCACAATGCTCTCCCATCTGAGTCATCTGTACTCCGTTGACACCGGGTCCAAATGACACTTGCGTGTTATTAGGTGTAAGAAGTGTAACGGTGTACAATATCCGAACGCAGCTTATATTGTCAGTAGGTATTGTCAAAACATTAGCCTTTGACACTACCAACTATCATTAGAATCAAAATTTCTGACATATCCTGGCTACTAGCTTTAATGCAGTACGACCGATCTCGATGAAATAGAATTTGCTCATGCAGCTAAACTATTGATTGTACCAAAAAATTTCATAGTCATAAATTATTCAGAATTTACTCTACTTTAATTTATTATTTAACTATTTCGACGAAATTTAAGAAATGGCGGCTTATTTGCAAAATCTTTCAAATATGCTAAGACTAAACCTCCAGTTCCTATGGACCCTTTTCAACAGAAAGCTGTTCGTTCAGCTCTATGTGTCTTAAAAGAACAACAAAAAATACAAAACACGACACGTAACTGTCGACCACTAAGATTTAGAAAATTAAAATGATAAAAATAACAGATACTGATTTAACCAAGTGTACTTCTTTTTATATGAAAACAAAAATACTTACTTTTTAAATTAGTTTTGATCAAGAATATAGTCAAATCTAAGTATAGGAATGCAGAGTCATTATTTTCATGACCATACAATTGGGGGGCAATCTCAACACGAAAGAATTTCCAAATAGGCATTATTTTTATTACAACTTTTCCACATTTTCTCCATTTTATGCGACAGTCGCGTGCTCCAAATACGTTCAGTAATCGAAAAGCAATTGTCGTCCTGAAACTTTTATCGTTTTTCGTCCTCGGCGACATTTCAAATTACCATATTTATAGTGTTTTAGCACTGATCAATCGCGAGCAGACAGAAAATGTCGAAGTGGCACGCCATTTACTGTTCCATCAAGTGGGCAAAAATGCTCACTGTAATGCCGTTAGCCGGCGATGCGGAAACTTATTACCGGCCATGACGGATGAATCGTAACAGTAGGCGGCCATGGCACGGCTTCAATCCGGATTTTACCCGCTAACTCGGCCGGTAATGTATTAGCCGACATTTTCAGCTAATACCGGCCGCGCTGCCGCTCGTTCACTGGTAATGTAATGGTTTTCTGAATCAATGTAATGTCAAATTGCTGGGTAATCGTAACATAACTATTATGGTAATGTTTTGGATGAATAGCCTGTTCATTTATAGCTTGAATTCGAATAGAAATGTTAATACTGAAACCAGGATTATCCAAATAATACAATAGGGTATTTGACTATGATTAGAAAATCATCTTAGAGTGTTTATTCCTTGACTCTACATTGTAAATGCATTATTTTTCGTAATTATTTCATGTATAATTATATATTATATATGTCAAATCGGCCCATATGGTCTGTCAGCATCGGCATCGTCGCCGTTTGGTAATTGTGTTGTATGATGTGTTGTTTACACAATTTCTACATCAAAATGGGTTATAAATGGTGTATAAATCCACAATGCAGAAATACGTCAATAAAAACTCCGGATAAACTATTTGTAGCTGTTCCGCAAGATTTGAAACTGCGAAGAAAGTGGTTGGCTCGTAGAAATCCAAATGAAATAAATAGCGGCCAACACAAGTATTTTTTTGTTGTGAAGATTCATTCGACATAAGTAAAACTGACTAGAATAAGTTATCTATCGTATTTTCGAACCAGGTATTATCTGATCTGACAGCTTAAGGTTAGGGCTAACCTAACCTACAAAGTTATGCTTACAAGGCACTTTAGTGCTATTAAATTCAAACGGGAGAAGCATAAGAGGGCGTTCGGATAATCGGGTAGGGTACGGTGAGAGTGACGCGCTGGATAATAGGCGGACTGACGTCATACGGCGTTTATCTACATATAAGAGAGAGACAGCCGACCCAGGTTATCTGAGCATTGCTCTCCCCATACCCTACCCTGACAAACCGAACGCGCTCTAAGCGTACTAACGAATGACGTCACTGGAGACTGAGACAACTACAGATCGTTTTCAATCACGTGATAGGACGTGAATAAAATTCAATTTTAATTTTGGTTTTTAAGAGAAATAAAGTTTTTTTTTTTGAAAAGTAATAACAAATAGTTTTCTTAAACTGTAATCTGTTAGGATGACTATAATACAAGCCATATTTTTAATACAGTCAAATACCCTATTGAATTTGTGTTAACTTCTTGTGTCAGTTTTTCTGGTTTTTAAGTAGATTCTTGAACATATTTAACACTATAGTATAGACTCATGGACAAAATCGAGAAAAAGTTTATACCAGAGCATTTCACACATTTTAATACAATCTGAATATAAACAAAAAGTCTAAAGGCAGACATTTTGACGAGCTCAGTATTTTTTTTAGAAAAAAAGTGCTAAAAACGGCCAGTATCAGTTTTTATTTCTCAAAAACAAGACACAATAAGAAATTTCTGCTCTCAGATTCATATTATACGAAATGCATATAGAAACTTAATGAACTTCATCTCGATTATGAGTCCCTTTGGGCACGCCTTAATAACAGAAATTTACGTGTTTTCAGCATTTTTTAGCATTAAAACTAGGCTTGTAACTCATTATCAAAAGTTGAAATTTTAACAACAAAATGCACTGCTCAAAAAAATTAGGGAAACACTTTTTTCGAAACCTGTAACTTTTTAAATAATAGTTCTAGGTAGATCAAATTTGGTATGCTTTAAAATTGCAAAAAATTGCAAAATTGCAAAAATTGCAAAAAATTGCAAAAAAAAATTACAACTCCTTACTTCTAAGTTCTAAAATGTAAATTAATAACGCAAAACAAAAAAAATGTCAAGTATGCATTGAATTCACGTATGACAGCTTATTAAAGATGACAAATGAATTCAGTTGTCAATTTTCGTTAATTAGAAACGTCATTAGAGGTAAAATGAGGCATCTTAGTGAAGTGCAAGTAGCTCGTGCTGTCGCTCTTATTCAGCATGGCCACTCTATTCGACATATTAGCAGGGACCTTCGAGTTTCCTCTTCTGTTATTGAGCGTTTATGGAATCGGTTTCGGGAGACTGGCCAATATGTTAGAAGAGCTGGACAAGGTCGAAATCGAAAAACTACTAAAAATCAAGACCAATTTCTTGTTCTTTCCTCTCAACGTCAGCGTACTGCTACAGCACGAGACCTCCTAAACGACGCACATGGAATAAAACTTTCTGATCAAACTGTTAGAAACAGATTGAAAGAAGCGAATTTGAAACCGAGAAGACCTGTCCGCGCACCACGCCTTACGCAGCACCACAAAGCAGCGCGAATGAGGTTTGCTCTGGATCACAGAGATTGGCAACTTCGTCACTGGACGCCTGTACTGTTTACAGACGAGTCCAGATTTCGTTTAACTCGTTGCGACGGTCGAGTACGTGTATATAGACGTCCTGGTGAACGCTACGCAGCCGCTACTATACAGGAAGTGGATAGATTTGGTCGTGGATCTGTGATGGTTTGGGCTGGAATCAGCATAGACAGCAGAAGTGATCTTGTTGTGGTTCCTGGTAGACTAAATGCAATGAATTACATCGAAAACATTTTGGAGGACTATGTGGTGCCTGCTGCATATGGTTTTGCATATGGTAAGTTCAATAAGGTTTGATTTATTTAAAAGAAATGCTGACAAAGTACTGAATAAGGAAAATTCAAAAGCTATGGTGTTTAGTATAGCCTCCTTATCACACTGTATAATAGTAGAGAGAGAATAATAAAAGAATAAAGTACATTAAATTATATGTATATGTATTGAATGATCAGATTAGTCTTTATATTTGAGATTTAAGAAACTACATTGCAACTTTTTATTTAAGCATTAAATTACATTTAAAACATGCAAACACAGGTTAGTTTTCTTTGAGAAAATGTAACAATTTAATGTTTTTCGACAATTCGTTATGATAAATGAAAATTCTGACTGTGAGTGTGAACTTTTTGGGGCTCAAAAAACTCTTAATAAGAAGCGAATTCCTTAAATTAGCTACTAGACATAACGTATTGTTCCTGTAAGATTTACTTTGCTTTTTTTTTCATTTACAGGAAATTTTAAATGTACTACTACTATAAGTTGTACTATAACTGGTGTTAATTCTCTTAATTGTTATTGAAAACCAAGAAAACATAATTTTGTAATATGTATCATAAAATTTTTTCTTTGTTTTATTATTATTATTACAAAATTTAAACATAAAAATTTAATAAAAAAAAAATACCGTTGGTATTACCGAGTTTCGCTGTCAATATCAGTAAACAGCCGTAAAACTAGTAAAAACAAACAAATTTGGTTTCCACATTCAACCCCCAATGTAGGGTGGAACTAACATTTTACCACGAAATCATCAACCATACGGTTTCCATATATTTTTATAAATCATTTCACAGTTTGTATACAGACTACCGGGTATAGATATAAATCATCTTGTTTACATTATGTATACGTAAAAGTGTGAAGCATTCAGCTTATCTCCAAAGCGTAAATAACTATTTATGTTTAGGTGTTTTAACGTTCAAATATTTCAAGTGGTGTGAAGAAACAACCTTTGGGGTACGAAAAGGCGGACCATATGTTGTCAGTTTCAAGTAGGTCTTCGCTACTACTATTATAGATGTCTCTAGACTTGAGCGCTAGTGATATTTACGTAGAATAACATTGATGGTACATAGATGAGGAGTGTGGTGTCCCTTTGGATTTCCCGCTATGCCTGGGGTCACCAATGTTTACTTTATGAACTAATTTCGAACCTATCTGCAATTTGATGACAGTTACTCGAGAAGTTACTATTAGGGATATGAATAATTATCAGGAAAGTTCAGATGGGATCGCAAACATTTTATTAGTCACGATAATGTTGAGAGATGATTTATTATTTATCAGAAGTTAGGTGATTCTGTGGATAATTAATTTGAGCCTTAATGAATATTTGTTCTAACTCTCTGGTGATTTTGTTTTAATTTGGCTGGTGGATTTTTATTTTTTTAAGGTTTCCAGTAATAAATTTTATTTTGTGATTGAAAACGTATGCAATTGAATAAAGTCAAAAGAAAAAATATAGTTTAAAAATTTTAAAATCCACGTGGCAAAAACATAAGTTGATTTCTGGTGCTTTTGTATACCTGATATTATTCCTAGATATGTTCGCTTTTTTTGTCATACTTGGTTATACTAATTCATAACTACCTAGATTCATAAACCTAAAAATGATTTATTTTGTTCGTTTAGTGATGACAATTAACCATCTATATGTTTCTGTGTTCATAATGACATAATGATTGAAAATATAACAAAAATAATATACAGTCTAATTTAAAATTTCACAAATAACGATATTTCCTTAAAAACCGGAAGCTTTGTTTGCTAATGGGTGCACACAGTGAAATGGTTGTCTAATGTTAGGAAAATAACATTCTTAAAACAACACATCCTTGTAATAAGAATATTTCTTTAATATAAAACAACCTAAATATTTGTTTTAAGAAAACGATTGATTTGATTTAAGTATGTCGTTATTTTGAAAATAATGTGAAAGATGCCGATAGATGGCGCTTTAGTTTCTCGTCGTAAGAGAGGTCTCCTAGAGGGTATATAACCGCATACAATACTGAGTATTCAGTTAGCTCTGAAGAAGCGAGCAACATGGTTTGCGAAACGTCAGCATTAACAAATCTTGACACACGGCATAACCCGAAAGCAGTTTATTTCCTAAATGATTCTGGCCGTGAAAGCCTACGTGTTTTCATAATAATATCATGTTCATATTTAAAAGAAGTAGCATTTAAAAGAACAAATTCTTTAGTAAAATTAGTATAGTATCCATTTAAAATTGTACAATCTTAAAGTAAGACAACCGGTAAAAACAATGGTTTTCTTTAATGAACACTAATATTCTTGCGTATATACTATACAGGGTTATTTTGGCTAACCGGAACACCTAAATAATTGTCCAATCGTAAGAAATATCAAAAAATTGTTCAGACAAAAATTGTTTGGCTTCAAACAAGCTATCGTCTTGGTCTAGATATATTTTCATTATACAGAGTGATCATTTTATTATATAAATTCGGCAACCTATCCGTTTTTTAAATAGAACACCCAATATATTATTAAATTTTTTAATTCTAAGATTAATTTTAAGAATGTTTTATAGGAATTATATTTTGATAAAATGCATTAGGTATTTTTTGTTTATATGCTATTAACCAAAAATAGTCAAAATTTCTGCAACTGCAAAAAACTCAAAAAATGTTTGAAATATAAATTTTTCGGTCATAAACAACCTCTCGTTCAAATATATTTTTAATATACAGGATGTTTATTTTATTATGGAAATTTGCAAACCTTTCCTTTTTCTAACAGAACACCCTGTATATTTAGCATTTTTTTAATGCTAAGATTAATTCTAAGAATGTTATGTTGGAATTATTTCTTTATAAAATTTAAATTTTTTAGTTATAAGCAATTAATCAATACTCATGAACTTTTACTTTAACCAAACGGGTGAAAATTAAAAAGTCAAGAGAAAATAACAACACAATTAAATAGAATTAAATTAAATGTTCAAACTGTCACATTAAAATAAATGTGTATGTATGTGGAAAAATATTCTTAATTTGAAGTTCACTAGTTTTGCTTAATTGCCCATAATTTAAAAATAGTGCATTTTCAAAAAAACTAATTTCTATAAAATATTCTTAGAATTATATTTAGAATAAATAAAATATAAATTTACGGGGTGTTCTATTAGAAAATGGAATGGTTTGTAAATTTCCATAATAAAACGACCACACTGTATATTAAAACTATATTTAAATAAGAGGTTGTTTAAGCCCAAAAAACTTATCCGAAATTTTGTTTGCGGTTGGAGAATTATTTAGGTGTTCCGGTAATTTTGAATAATGCATTATAAAAAAATGATTCGTATAAAATTTCTTAGAATTAAAAAATGTAATAATATATAGTGTTCTATTTAAAAAAAAAAAGGAAATGTTACCACATTTCTATGATAAAATGAGCACCCTGTATATTGAAAATATATTTGAAAGATAACTTGTTTAAAGCCAAAAAACTTTTGTTTGAACAATTTTTGGAAATTCCTTACGGTTGGAGAATTATTTAGGTGTTCCGGTAATTTTGGCTAACCCTGTATAAAACAACCGTTGTTTTGGATTAACAAAGGTTGCTTTGAATTGAGACAACATTTCGTTGTGTGATGATCATACTTATCTGATTCTTGTTTTGGTTTATAAATATATATTTGACACCTGATAAACTGGCAATATAAATAAAAATAAAATTAAGAAAAACGAGAAAAGGCTTCTCACCATATTTATTAACCAAACTATATGAAGTTTTTCAAAATTATACAGGGTGTAAATGAAGCAGAGTTAAAAACTTACTAAGGTATACATGCTGTTCATAATGGATCAACTGTTACAGAGAAAACATTTCCGGAAATGCACCATTTGGAAGTTGTAGACCTTTGGAAGCAGCATAGATAAGTATGCCGTGTGAGGTTAAGTTTTTCAGATTTTTCCAAAGGCTTAACTTAATCTCTTTTTATTTGAAGTCACTGAAGAGAGCTAAAGAATTTTAATGATATATTTGTACCAATTTTAGGCAAAAATCAGAAAAGACTTATTTAGTTCTAAAAGTGATATATTATGATACATTTTTGCCATTTTTAGAACTAAATTTACAATAAAAACCCCTGTACACTACAGATTTAGTTTTACTACTTCGTATATGACTTCAAATTGACAATAAAACGGTCTGGAAAAAACAAAAATGCCTGGAATCCACTCTCTTATAGTAAATATCAATTTAACAAGAATAAAAATCACGTAACCCTTTTCTTTAGAAACATTTTTCTCTCCTTTCAGCTGTATATTCACTTCAAAACGATTTAATTTCGCAACAATTATTACTGAACAATCTAATCAACTACCGGAACAACATGCATTAATAACACCAATTATTACAAAACAATCGCATTACCAAGAATTAAAATATCGCACACATTTCTGTAATTTTCCCGCCTCATTACCTAGCAAAGCAGTGGCGAAACGCCCATTCTCTCCTACCCGCAAAAGCGTTCTTTCGTTTTATGCATTTTTAATTCCTGCTAATTACTAACAACAAAACGGTTCAACAAACGCTGGTTGCTTGCAAAAGTTGTTTGCTTGCTCACGGCACTCAGATCATTCAACAAAAGCGATAAGTCACTTTCATACTATTATATCTCTACACCTTAAGGTTACAGGCCTTATGGAAGTATGTATACTCGTGAACAGCAGGAAAACAATGACTTTGAAAGTATGCAGTGCAATGCAAGAACGCTTACTACGTATGGAGGAAAGAAAAAATAAGAATTGGTATAATTAGAATGGAAACAGGATTTACTCGATTAGAACGGTTGCACAACCGGGTGTGCAGTTGTCGCAATCGACACCAGATGGCGGTACTGGTATCATATAACGGAGATATTCTAGATATTATGCTGTGTGTTCTGGTGGATTTATAATTTCGAAGATTATTTGATAAATGTGGTTTTAATTAGTTATTTTTTTATTGGATTTATGTTTTTAAACGTACTGCGTACCTATTATGTGTTAAATAATAAAAACATGATCAATTGTTGTTTATTTTACTCCTTAATGGGGTATTCCGGTGTTTTTGAAATTGTCTATTTTTACAAAGTATGGGTGCTACTGTTTGCTATTTCACAAGTAAAATATCAAACATTGTTTTAAATTAAGAGAAATCGTTGTTTGAAGTTTGAATTAGGATTGGTCTTTGTGACGTCACAAAGACCGCTCAAAGTGAGCGACTTGACAACGTTGCTATATCTAGGGTGCACGTAGTAAATTTTTGTCTTCTGTTGTGTCAACGTTTAGAATCGCTCGTTTGTTGACACCTGCTTTGGTTATTGAGGTTATATCAAACACTTGTTCAAAATGTATAAACTCCAACGCCGACATTGTTCTGTGCCGGGCTGTAACAGCAGTAGAACAGTAACTCCTGATAAAATTTTCTTTACATTGCCGACTAGCGAGATGAGGGATGTTTGGCTTCAAGTTTCAATAATCAAATCATCTCTCAAAAAAGATACCTTTATTCGTTGTCAAACAACAGGGCCGCCAACCGTCAACTTGGCCGATCAGCTGTTCGAGAGCTGTCCGTTGTTGCCACCGCTACTAGGGATCGGTAATCATCGTGTATTTCCGAGGGTGGTCGGTGAATTCAAACGAAATGCACTTTTAATTGCAATTATCTCATAGAAAAACTAAATCAAAAAGCTCATAGCTTAACTTTATGAATCCTCATAAATTGTACAATAGGTTAAACCGAATATCTGCTTAAATTTTGACATGACCGGAATACCCTATTAAAAAAATACTTGCTATTTATAGAATACATTGATAGGACAAAAATCCACTCTCTCAGTAGCTCAACTGGGCAATATTTTGAAGTTTGTTTGTAAATATGGTTTGAATCTTTCGTTAGACAATCATAGAAACAATGAAAATTATCAAAATAATATAAAAGACAGCGAAAGTTCAGCCCAATTCAAACATGAGTTCCAATAGAAACCTAATTTTGAAATACATAATAAGTGAAATTTAAGACTAAAAGTCAATTGTGCATTCTGAATTTTAATTCTAATTTTTCGAATATCCTGCCTTATTCTCTCACAAATTTTCCAACAAATTCATTCGCTTCTACGCCGGTATCAAAATTCAAATCTCTGTACCTAAAAATAATGTAAATAAGGTGTTTCAATGTATATGTTACGGTAAAAGTGATAAAAACGTTACTTTTTACAAAAGATCTTTTGTATACAGTCTTCAAAGAAGTTAGCTAAGTTATTTTGATTACAATGAAAGCTATTATATTTATTTACTCGACGCAAATCATCAGTACGGCTAGCCCAATGACCAAAATTACGAACAATACAAAACATTGATGATCCAGAATGTTTTCTTTTGTCTCCCTTGTACTTTAGAAACTACTGGATATAATTGGTAAAGATATTTGGTATATACCCAAGGACGGCTCAATGACGAAAACATAAAAAGGAACATTTTATACAGTGTTAAAAAAAGTTAAGTACATTCTCAAATCCCAATTATCTTGAAATTTTGCGCATTTAATAATATTTTTTATTTCAATATTGTATTTTCATGCAAATACTTGCAAGAATAGGCGAAACTAGTTTACATAGATGTTTATACATAAATTGCACCGCACAAATGATGCAAACATTTTTGTATGGTTCTGTTCCTAACACCGTATTTTTACTTTTGGTGTTTGATAATAAAGTACGATTTTATTGCCCCAATCTTCCCTACATTAGGCTGTCCATTACCTATACCTACCGTAAGCATATCTAATATCTGACGGATATAATCTAAAAATACAAAAAACAAAGGAAGATGATGTCCTATTGTTACAAACTTTATCTTGCTTTATTTTTACAATATGAATGGTGTAATTGTTGTACTACCACAGCAAAATAAAGGTCTAGAGAGACTTTTGTATTCAAAATTAAATATAAAACATATTTTAAACTTTTGTATTAAAAAGATAATAAATAATAAGTTATAAATAAAAATAATTTTTCTTGCCACGAATTGCAAAATGCAGAAGCACCATGTACGTATGCACTGGCAGAATAATACAAACCGAGTTTCTAATTTATTACTTAGTTAGCTTTTAAGAATTTCGCAAATAAGCATTACCCAAAGAGTTACACACTCGCGCATGCAATTAGTATGCATTGACATTTTTTAGTCTTGTTTTGATAATCTTACTTATTTTAGTCATGAGTAGTAACTAAATAAGTTAGTCAGGACTAATGTCACTAAAGGCCCAACACTGAAAACCCAGTGAATAGATTCGTTGTGTGGCGATTATGTAGATACTAATAGAATTCCAAATCTGAGGCTCTATTATATTGTAGCATCACCTTAATGCAATATCGAATTGACATATATCACATTGACCACAGCATGCTGGAAATTATTAATAATAGCCGGTAATTATTAATAATAACCTATTTATTACTATGACCGTAACATATATACTAGGTCATAAAAGAAGAAAAATTATAAATTGTCAAAAAAATCATCCTGTTGTAGACATCTAATCCTGTTCAGTAACTTTTGAAGTACTTTGCCGATTTAGCTGATTTTTGTATTCGGTATATTTGACATGCTGTTTGATACATTTAAAACAATTTTTCTCTATACAGTTTCAAGTAAAATGTCGCAAATTAACTTCATATTTCAAACGTTCACTTAAATATGGTTATCTAGTACAAAACTTCAGATACTGGGAGGATTTAAAAAACAAAATTGGATATACCACCATGTAACTCTACTATAACATTGATGAGTAAATATAAACTATGGCTTAGGTTAACTAAAGCAAAAATAAATAAGCACTTTTAATATTCGTTGCAATAAAATT
Source organism: Aphodius sticticus (assembly GCA_963966075.1). NCBI lineage: Eukaryota > Metazoa > Arthropoda > Insecta > Coleoptera > Scarabaeidae > Aphodius > Aphodius sticticus. The sequence goes on from OZ014506.1 coordinate 106,036,795, forward strand.
CTTAAGTTTTCTGACTTTAAAATTACGTCTTAATACTTGTGTATTAAGCAAAATAAATTAATTATCTATATCTTAGCATATCTATAACTGTCACTTTTTCAAGAAAAAGCTGATTTTATTTTTATCGTGTCGAAAAAAAATGAGATTTTAGCGGAAATATATCCTTTTGGATCCACTGAACATTTTTACCAAGGTAAAAAAATTCTGTGTGTGTGTATATGTGTACGCGTTTTTTTTTGTGGCGACGATTCCGCAGAAACTATTAAAGGTATCGGGACGAAACTTCATATTTAGAAGTTATTAAGTTAAAGTTAAGTTAAAATAGTTAAATAATAAATTAAAAAACAGGAAATTTTGTTTAATTTACGTCTATGACATATTTTGCTAAAATTAATAAAGCTAGATAGCAAGGATTTGACAGATATTTTGATTCTATTGACAGTATTGTCAAGCCACCAGAGTTAGACACAGTTTGACACTGCTGTAATAGCACATATGATCAAGTATGATAAATTCATGTGTCTGGCCACTTGAGATTTTTTGGAATTCGTCCCAATATTTAATTTTTGTATCTTCTATACAGTATCAAGCAAAATTTCAATAATAATTGTTTATCTTCAATCAAAGTCCAGATCTCATGACAAATTTAAAAAAAAAGATGAGAAAATATCAGGATTTACTTGGATGTATCTAAAGCGACATCTATAAACCACTATTTTGATTATCCCTGTTGAATAAGCAGATTCTTTTTTTCAAAATTACAGTACCAAGTATCAGACAATGTCTGATTATTATAGTTCTTCCACATTTTTAAAAGTATTTATCAAAATAAACTGATTGATGGCATTGTGAAAGCTATTTCTTAGCATATAACTGTCACTTTCTCATCAAAGCCCAGGTTTTGTTGTCAACATTGGTTTAATAGTTCTGTAAACAAACCTAACAAAAATATACATATTCTTAGAACTTTTTTTTTACGAAGAACACATTTTTACACAGAATAATATTACAGTATTTTACGTATCCTTTTCTCTCAAAGCTTCACATGTTTACAGTTTTTCCATTAATTTCGTTCTTTAGCGTTACGATATTGTATCGTAAATTTGAGTAATATCAATATTTTTTTTTAGTGAAGTATCATTTGAGAAGATAAAACTTTGGATATCTAGAATTATGATTTTGGAAAAACTATGCATTTTCTGTAGACGCTAATATTCGTCATATTCAAATTTTACCTTTTCAAAGTTAGCAAGAACTTATATTTTAAAACAAATACCTGTATTGATGCCTTATTCAATTCCTTATTTCTTACTCTACGCACAAATAGATAAAAAATCTGCATAATTGAGACATATAAGTAGGCCAAAAGATATCAAAGTTCTCATTATCGATAAAATATACGTTAAACTTTATTTAGTGATTTTCTCCGTTTTTAAGATTCTTTTCTCGAATAAGATTTAATGAATCAATAGACGTATTTCTACATTTTGCACACATTATTCTACGTTATCACTAATCTAATTGGACGATTTTGAATATATTATATACAGAATTGATAATAAAAAAGAAACCAGGTGAGATAAAAATTTAAAAACCAATTAAAAATTACGGACCCAGCCCGGAGTTGAATTGTGATCTTCTGCCTTACCGGGCATTGAATACCCTATGACAATTAATAGATATAATTCGCCATTTCATCAGTTATTAACATAAGTACAGGTGTTCTTTTACCCACAACGAACCAATAAAAAAGACAACCCTTTCATTATAAAATAACCCATTTTTTCGACGATACTCATACCTTGGACTTCGAACCACATTAAGAAATACCACAGACCGTCTCGAAAAATCGTTACAAACAATAATTAATGCCATGACGATTACCGCTGTTACATAAATTACCCCTCGAACTGCCGTCTTCTACCTGCCTCGACTTTTTATGCCGCATTTCAACTGTCTCCGTGAGAACAGCCCCATAGGGGGAAGGGAGAGAAACGAAAAAGAATAAAGAGAGCGAATAACGAAAGAGAGCGAATAAAGAAAGAGAAAGAAGCCGTACGCGGGAGAAAAAAGAACAGATGATTTCCTTCGAGACGGCAGGTGTTTTGCAGGTTACTCCGAACACGAATTCAGGTGAACACCAGTGGCGTAGAACCGGCAGGGGTGATAAAGGGGTGCCATTTCCGTTCGGTGTGTGTTCGGTGTGTTCACTTCTTAGGAATGTTCTAAGTTGGTTGTATATGGGGACTTTTTAAGTGAATAATGTGTAATTATATGGAGATTCTTGTTAGGTGTTTGCATGAAAGTGGGTACTTAGCATGAAATGTTTTGATTTAGTGGATAGCATTTGTTTTAAAATGTTTTTTGGTACTGAAAGTGGATTTATTATAGAAATTAATGTATGTTGAAAAGAACACGTCGTTATGAAAATATTTGATAAGGAACAAATATTTTTTTATATTTGGTATAATTTATTGTATATGTAATTAAATTTTTGGTTTGTTTTTTTTTTCTATACAGTACTAAAGAGTGAAGTTTGATCAGAACTTTTGTTAAGAATGTAATATTTTTCGACATATTTATTTTATCTAGCATTTTGTTTTTAATTGATATTCCGATTTTAATTTTTATGCTATAATTAGCATAAAAATTAAATATAATAAAATATGGCAGAGAATCGAAAAACTATAAATCCATTATTTTATTTCCATTACACAGAAAATAGATAATTTCTGTGCCAATAAGTCTCGTAACATCAATATTCTATGTTGTAATGTAGTAATTAATATGTTTTTCTCGTAACACAGTGACATCAAATTTGTTAAAAAAAATCTGATGTGGCCAGGCACATGACTGAACATAATAATATAGAAAAAATTTCCCAGACACTCCCAAAATCTCGATTTAAAGAACATATTTTCAACTTTAACAACAATTTAATGACCTGATATATTGATTTCCGGGTGGAAACCGCGTTGAGGACTTTGAAGCAGTCAACGTTTCGCGCTCTGTTGCAAGAGGCATCTTCAGGGCTAAGTTATCAAACCAAGTACTTAGAAGATCTAGATAACTTAATGACCTGTTTTAATCAGTTTTTTTTTATTTTTTTTTAATTGAAATCCCATTTAAATTTGCGTCTAATACAAAATATATTGTAGTCCAAACTAAAATAAATGGTTTTTTAAAACAATTATAAAAAATTTAGTGTAATTGTTTTTCTGGTCACATATATCATTTTGTTGTAAATAACTCTTGAAAATTAAAAAAAAATATGAAAGAAGTCCCTAGAGACCAAAAAGTGTTCTATTTTTTAAAATAATGTGATTTGGTGTCTTTTCAACACAGGGAGAACTACAAATACATTTTCGTAGATGAACATTTTGTTGTTTTTGTTTGTATGAAATGTCGAAAAAACTTATTTGGTTATAATTATTTATTAGTATTATAAATCATCCATCAGTGCTAGTATATTATTTTCATATTTTGCAATAAACTAAAATAATTTACTTTTGTTGTGTTGGTGGTATTCTATTTTTCTTTTATTTAAAAAACAATTATTTTACTCTATACAGTAATTAAGAGTAATTGTGTTATAAAAGGTGTCAGTTTCATTTTGTATATTTTTGAGTTTTACTATTAAATCTACAAGAAACAAATAATCATATAATCACTATGTCCTAAACTGATTTGAAAGTTATTTTGAAAAAGCTTTCCTATGATACCTCATACAAGTTATTTTTCTACCAAGTTTTTAGTATTCGCTAACTAATAAAATGTCAAGTGACTGTAACTCCTTAGTGCCACACTGTTTCAGTTATTTCTGTAAATTATTGCTAAAATAGGAACCTATCAATGAATCGAACAATAAAAAGAAATTGGAAAATAACTTAAAACAAAAACCATGAAAGATGTGTGAACAACCAGAAAAGTAATAGGTACTCTTTGCCAAAAATCATAATTAAACAATTATAACGGTAACCATAATTACAACCGATTAGATCGCTATTATTCAATACACCAAATCCCCTAATTGAACATCTTAGGTCAACCATAATTACCAAAACATGACCCCAAACCGCTCAAAATTTATTTCACTAATCTAACTTTAACACCAAATAATTGACCATAATTACCACTAGATTAATCAACTTAATCAACCAATCTCTAAATAATTACCAACAACTTCACCAAATTAAATTTCTACATCCTTAGACATCCACAGCTTTGCCAGGATATATCTTCAATACTCACAAAAAGAAATCCTTCGTTAACACGTAAAATCAAACCATGGTTTGATGCATAGATTGATTTGGAGATAGAGAGAGAGAACTAAGGGTGATACAAATCCCTTTAGGCACTTTCGATGGTACACCAAATCACTTTTTAACACTTCACAATTTTGGCAAAACTGACCTAAAGCGAAGCCGTCTTTAGTCCATTGCACTGCTCCAACCAAATTTGCAACTTCACACTCCATAGTGGTCTCACCACCTTCATGGACCTTAACATCCTTTGGCATGTGTCTGAAGTACTGCTGCTGAGCACTGGTCAACCCCAGGATGATGCAGAAGAAGTAGAAGAAGAACACTGGAAAAAAAGAAATTGAAAGGAATTAAAATTTGGTCTGAAGGAGTTTTCTTGGTAACATACTTTTGTAAATATTTGTTTTTCAGTGAGGATAATGATGGTTTTAAGCTATAATCCGTTTAGGAAAGTCCATAGTCCTTAAATCCTGGTTAAAGGACCAACACAAAACTATCAAGTTTTTATTAAATTTTCGAAAATTCTTTCGCGGTTTTTTTTTTAAGAGGCTATCACCTGTAGAGCTAAGCGCGAGTTTTGTTTAGCACTGCGTTCTACGTTCTCGAGTCGCGTTGACAACGCGGAGCGTGGAGTCGTACTACTAAATCATCAATGGAGAGCTGCTATGGGAGCGTATGGTGGGGGTTACGCGTGTGCTGCCTTCTACAAGAAGTTCACCTTCTTGGCGTCTATACCTTCGCTGCTGCGATTGGATTTTAATTTTAATCGGATCTGGGTTCTTCGGTAGCTTAGCTTCTCTGGCTCTAGGTTTACGTTTTTGTCTATTTCTCACGAGTGTGCGTGTGTGTGTGTGTGTGTGTGTGTGTGAGGAGTGAACGGGTTTTTGAGGAAAGGAGATGAGCTGGGATTATGATGCTGGTTTGATAGGTGCGGACCGGAAGCTGAGATTGCGTTTTGTTGTTGTTTTTTATGGTTGTTTTGTCGGTGGGGGTTTAAATGTCTTGGAGAGATTTAGTTTGTAGACGTTTTATGATTTGCAAATGTATGGATCGGTTTATTTGATTTATTTGTTTCTTTATGCCATTATGCCATTAATGTCTTGAGATATTGAAGATTATGATAGTAAGTTTTTCGTTAATGTTTGAATATTGTTGTAAATTTTAACAGGTTGTTAATGTTTGATATAAAATAGTGTTGGTGCTAATATTCCTCCTAGTGGGATACCATGGATGTTATCGAACAATAAAGTATAAACCAAGAAAAACTTAAAATGGAATTGTGTATGTTCTAATAAGACTCTAAACATACATACCTAAGTAAACACACTTAAACTGAATCGCTTATTGTTTAAAGGAGTTAAGTTACTTTGCAGCAAGTCTGAGTTAATGTTTATAAATAAATAAATAAATAAAAAGCACCTGATACCTGCAAAATAGTATATATAGTATGCCCCAAGTTATGATAGACCAAAAAAAGTATCAGTTTTTCTCAATTAAATGTAAAATATCCTAGAGAAAAGCTTTTATAAATTTAATTAATGCTTTGATATGAAACATTAATATTTAATAACAACTTCAAATTTTATTTTTTTTTCCTATAGTTCTTATCTTATTTTGTCGTTTGCTTTTAAGTCAAGATTATTAATTAACAAGAAATACCACAACTACGTTTGGAATATTGCTAGTATTAACTAAGACCAAGCCAGCGTTTTCAGTTACAACAAAAAATAGTAAACTTAGCTTGCTTTTAGGATTCTGTTAATACATTACATGATGAAAGCTCTTGGAACTTTTACATATTTTGATACTAAATGTGCCGGTTTTTTACAATAATAAGTACGTTTCATGCATGAGAAAAACAACGTTTTTACGAAATTAGTTCTGCATGAGTGTTTATGTTATAATTTCAATATAATTTCAATTAGGACTAAGTCTAGTAGTAATTTGATTCTAATTCCTCACTCAATATTTCAGATCTATTGCTTTTAATGATGGACGTGCTGCTTTAGAGCAGGGCTGTGAAGTCGGAGTCGGAGTCGTGGAGTCCGAGTTGGAGTTCAGACAGATTTCAGAGAAGTCGGAGTCGGAGTCGGAAAAAATGTACCGACTCCGACTCCGAGTCCAGGTTTAATTACTGTAGAAAAAGCATGCGAGATGAACGTTGCCTCAGTAGACAGTAAACAAATTAAAACAAATATTCGATTAAGTTTTTTACAAAGTACCTACGGACATGCATAAGTAAATAATCAAATTACAAAACACGCTTTCCAAGCGGGAGTGAAAACGATTAACAAAAGTAATCTGACAGAAATTTGAACACGAGAGTTAAAATGAGATTGAGAAGATTTAAGGGCATCTTTGCAGCAATTCTCCTCTAGTTGCAGCTATTCTGACCTTCACAACAATTTTATAAACGTATATCGTACTTAATTTTGTTTTTATTAGAATGAATTTTATTTCATATTATTCACTGTGTCTTATGGGTGCTTTTGTATTATTAGAGATAGAAAGTTGGTTAAGTGGACAAATTCGTGACGGTTTGTATGTTATCTGATGAGAAAACAGTTAATGATTCCAGAGATATTTTGAATAAACAGAGAAATTACATTTTATATATAACTTTTTTATTTGTGGTCAGTTTATTTGTGTTTTTAAATAACTTTTCTATTTGTGGTCCGATCAATAGGTCTTTTTGATATCTTTTTTTTTTTATTTTTGCCAACAAATTCGCTGGACACAAATAAAACTTCTGTTTTTCCTATGGGTTCAGCATTTATTTGTGAGTAATTTGATATGCACAAGCCATATGTTTAATACAATCACAATACTAGAATAGATATTTAATTTATGAAATTTGTTTTCTTTTTTCCTTGTAGTATTTTTGTTTTCATAGCAAATTTAATATTGCACGGTTGTATTATTCTGTGTCAAATTTGTGATATGTTACATGTCAGATTTTTATTATACAGAACTATTTAAAAATATTTTTGTATGCAATTTTTCTGTAGTCGGAGTCGGAGTCGGACCACGAAAAATATCTGGAGTCGGAGTCGGAGTCGAGAATATTTTTACCGACTCCGCAGCCCTGCTTTAGAGGTTCGCCCTGAACGGAGCCGATATCTGGGATTGGTACACAAAATTCCAACTAGAAGTTTAAGCATAAAATTACAATTAAAACAACTGGGCCTTAAGAGGAATCCGTACCTCCTGCGTTCTACTTGCAAAATACGTAAAAATTCTGAGGGGTTTCTCAGCTATTAGTTCATATAATCGTAAAAGCAATACTGCAAATTAAAGATAAAACCTATATAATTCTTCAGCAAGTGGTAGATTTTTAATATTTTTGTTCGTTTTTGACAAATCTGAAAAAAATACCACATAATAGATCTAAGTTACACCTTCCTCAATAAGCGTACAACATATCACGTAAAAATATCAATATATTACATGCTCTTTTCACTAAAAACATATATATTACCACAAATAATGGATGATTATCTATAATTTGATATATAACATGTGAGAATTAATACAAAATTAAGCTCACTATGGATGCTTTTGTAGGACGTACTAGCTCTAATGATTTATCTTAAAACATTTAAATTTAAATGTAAAAGATGATAGATTACTGCTTGAATCAATATAAGAATATCTTGTTTTTGAAAATAAATTTTAGATACATTATACCTAATTGGTATGTAGTTCGGTCCATATGGGTCTGACAATATATATATATATATATATATAAAGATCGAAGAAGCAACCGTATACACGTGTTTCGGACTATTAGTCCTAGTCCTATATATGTATATATATATATATATATATATATATATATATATATATATATATATATATATATATATATATATATAAGGAGAGAGATATTTAAGATATTTTATATATATATATAGAATCTCCGAAATTGCAGTATAAACGATGTAGGTATCTTTTTTGTTATAATCAATTGTCTCAGAGATGTAGATCAAGAAATAAGCAGAATATTTTAAACAATATCTCAGTGGTTCATATCATGATTTTTCCGAAAAAGTGGGAATATCTTATAACAAAATTATAGAAAGAACAACACAACACGCAATTCAATTTAAAATAGTACAAGACGAGTCAAGCTCTCATTAATTTTAGGCAAAAAATGACATGAATTAAGACAAAACGTGCAAAAATTGTTGCTCTTACTTATAGCATCATGATATTATATCAGATGCTTTTTAAGCTCCTCGTGTCTCAAACTAGTCATGCGCCATTGAACTGTTATAAAACTGGCCAAGTGTCTACTGTCAAAATCTGTTTTAATGCAAGTATATTAACTGCCTGCATAATCTTTTCCATTGTTTAATTTTCTAAAATATGTTCGTTGTCTAATAGGAACAACAAATTCATGACAACATTTTTGCTGGGCAAAGTAAATATCGCACATCTAAATGCATAGCGACGTAAGTCCACTTCATTTTTAAATACACACAACCAACGCATTCATTTATTAAAAACATGCCTGACTAAAGTTTCCCAAATTGCACTTACTTTTTGATATCTTACGACAGCAATATCAACCGACATTCGACGACAAACACTAAACAAGCGTTACGCCAACCATAACGAAATAAATAAAATACAAAGTTCAAGGGTTCTCCACAAATGTATACCGAGCGGCGTTTTCTTTGCCTCCGCAGAGTACCCATTATGTTCGAGTGGTTATATAAGTACAAAATCTACCTTAGATCTGCGAGCTCAATACGGTAGCGACCCCTGTAGCGAAAGAAGCGCAAAAAATCTGAGTAGGTCCCCCGAACGGATGTACAGCGTTTTAATAACTTCTCGCACCGGGTACAAGGGTTGAGAGGAAGTGTTTAAGGTCTTTATTAAAAACTCCAGGAGTCGGTCGATGGGTTTCTCCGTTCCTCTTCTGTTACCTTCTTGGAGCTTTTGTTTTAGGGTAAAAGTGAGGTAGTATGGTGTGGTTTAATCTAAAGTTAGTCATAAAATTGTTATTATGGATATTTAAGTTGCAGGAGTGTCTATTCTTTTTTGTTTCAATATTTATTCTATTTTTAATGTGGTTATATAAACTCTTTGAAATAGCTGAATTCATACTGCAATTCACAAGAAAAGAATTCAAAGTTCTATGAAATGTCAAAAAGTTCTTGTACAGCCAACAAAATATAGCAAGGATATTGTCTTCTAACGACTTTTTGCACTCTGACGTGTTAAATTCATCACATATTAGTATATTATACTATATTGATATTAGGTAAAACTAACAATATAAAAAAAATCTGGCCTTTTAATATGATTTACTTAAAGAGTGCAGTTATTATAATAATAATCTCTTGAAGTACAAATTTTCATATACCTTTTCAAGACTGTGATGGTCGGGAGAGGGCATTGTGACTGTCGTGACAAGTAAGAAATCCAGTCATTGAAATCGAAATAAAATATGGTATTATTAAAGGAACTATCCCCTTGCATGTTTTTAGAATCAACAGAATTAAAAAAATAACAAACGGAAGAAAACTGAGACACAAAATATTACTAAAATAGTTTATATTCATCTTAATTTTGCTGGATGTATAAACGTCATTCTATTTTAACTTGCTTCTCTGTCTGTTAAATGTTTATAAATAAATACTATGCACACTAAACCTCAAAAAAATAACCACACGAAAAGCCTCCGCTACAACATGGAAAATGGCGGCTTTATGCATTTTTGAGAGAACGCAAATTTTATCGGTTTTTCCGAATTTCCTCCGTTTGTATTAATTCAATCGAGTCCGTGCAGGGTTCATTTTGTTCGTCTTTTCATTCTCTACAATTCGTCTGTTGAAAGCATCAAGATTGCTCCATCGGTTCAGTTTTTACAAGCGAAGAACGAAAAAAAAAACACAATTTTTTGAGGTTTTTTGATTATAACAAATTAAGAAATGATATTTGCGAGTAGGAAACATATCACAATACATCTACGGACTGTTCCACGTGACCTGGGATCTTCGGCTTCCTGCTAGTATTTTTGTCACGCACAAATCTCTATCGCCTTGTCTACACAATCAAGAATTGCTAGGGATGTATGTTTGTAAATTAGTTTTTTACTCGTTCACTGTTAACATGGAATGCCCCAGAAGTGATAGGGTCGAGGAGCTGTAATTAGCTTAACATATGAGGAGTGTTCACGCAAAAGCAGACATAGGTAACTTAAGCCTTCTGACAACTGCTGTGTGCAGAAAGGTAAGTAGGTAGATACTACTACAAAATTTACATAGCGAGATCAATTATGAAACGTCTATGAATAATCTTATTTGGTCTTTAGTTTAATTCATGAATCGTTTGCTATTTAAAGAGATAGCTTTTAGATGCACAAAAAGTAAAAAAAGCTCAGAAATAAATACATTAAATACTTTTTACTTTATCATACGCAGTATGTAAAGTATTGTAATCATGCCAAAAAAATTTTTTGAGATTTTAGCGGAAATGTGTCTTTTTGGGTCCCCTGAACATTTTTGACCAAGGTACAAAAAAATGTCTGTGTGTGTGTGTGTGTGTATGTGTGTGTGTGTGTACCCGTTTTTGTGGAGACGATTCCGGAGAAACTACTAAAGGTATCGGGACAAAACTTCATATTTAGAAGTTTCAAAACCAAACTTAGAGCTGAAAAGCTTTCTGTTGAAAAGGGTCCAAAGGAACTGGTGGTTTACTCTTAGCATTTTTCGAAGATTTTGTAAATGAGCCGCTATTTGTGTAATGTCGTCAAAATAGTTAAATAATAAATTAAAGGTGAGGAAATTTTCTATAATTTATGTATATGACACTTTTTGGTAGAATTTATAGTTTAGCTGTATGAGCAAATTCTATTTCATCGAGATCGGTCGTACTGCTTTAAAACTAGTAGCCAGGATATGTCAGATTTTTTGATTCTAATGACAGTAGCTAGTGTCAAACGCTAATGTTTTGAAAATACTACTGTCGATATAGGCTGCGTTCGGATATTGAACACCGTTACACTTTTTACACCCAATAACACGTAAGTGTCATTTGGACGGTGTACCCGGTGTCAACGGAGTACAATATCCGAACGCAGCTTTAATCGACATATCTGTCTAGTGCTACTACTTTTATTTTAATGCAGACATAGCCGATCTCGATCAAATAGAATCTCATGCAGCTAAACTATTAATTTTATATATAGTATGATAAAGTCATGTGCCTGGCCACATCAGATATTTTCTTTAAGCGATTACAAAAATGAGAATATCAATTCAACACTTAAACACTCAATTCAATACATGTTGAACTTTTTTTGTATCGCGTGGGCTAATTTTGATGGTTCTTGTAGAGGACAAACAATTAAAGTAAGTAATAAATGAAGTTTCTAAAAATTTATATACAAGAAAAGAAAAACTTTAGTTTTCATTTGAAAATGTTGTTCCTTTAAATCCATACTTATATCTTGTGAAATTTGAGATCATTTGTTCTGTCTGGTATGCTTATATCCGTAGGATCTGAATCGTAAGGCAGAAATGTTGACATAGGTTTTTGAAAAATTAGAAAAGCTATACTCAGTTCGGAATTTTGTTCTTTGTTGTCCAGGATAGTCACTAAACTTACGTTATTACGATTTTAATAAATTACGTACTTAGAAATGTGTCGGATGTTCTAATATTTAAACTCGAAAAATTATGTTACGTTATATTTTTTTAATATATTCATTATTTAATTCTTGATCGCTATCAAGAAATTGAACGATTCTCAAGTAACCGTAGATAATAATTGAACGAAAATTTGTTTTAACAATCAGTAAACAAAAATGAACAATCTCCTACATTTATCACCATTCCGTTTGAAACAACCTGTATCGTATGTATATTAATATTAATTCAAGGGAAAATGGTTATTACATAAACACGTCAGTAATGTAGACTCAACTAAAGAAGTGAAATGATAATTAATCCAGGTGAGGATAATTTAAAAAAAAAAGCACCTCCGCCTGGATTTGAACCAGGAACCCTCCAATTTCCGGTTGACAAATCAAATCCAGGCGGAGGTGCTGCTTCCAAAAATTATCCTCACCTGGATTAATTATCATTTCGCTTTTTTAGTTGAGCCTACATTACTGACGAGTTTACGTAATAACCATTTTCCCTTGAATTTATTCATCTGTATGAGCTGTTAGCAATAAACATTTAGCGATTCCAAGTTACCAAACTTGCATCTATCCCCAATAGGTGTCACGACGGGTTTGTTTAATTCGAAACTCGGATTGCAAATCCTGAAGTGACAAATAAAACCTATAAATTTCCACTACCTCTGTAGCTCAAATGGGAGAGCTGTCAACCGGAAATTGGAGGGTTCCTGGTTCAAATCCAGGCGGAGGTGCTTTTTCCAAAAATTATCCCCACCTGGATTAATTATCATTTCGCTTCTTTAGTTGAGATTAATATTAATCTTAAAAGTTTAACAAGATACTAAAATACCGAACATAATTACCTATCTAATATTGAACTTTGAAATCTTTTCAATACAGTCATCAGCGTTAAACATGTGTTGTTAAAAATGAAGAACACTGAACTGTGGCCTATTTGAACACAAACTCGATAAAATCATACAAACTCGTCTAAAATCAACGCCAATCAACTTAATATTGTATTAATATATCCTCAACTCGGTAACTTTTTACTGCAACCACGCGCATTCTCCACGTTCGTGGACAAAAACTAGTCAGGAGTTCGAAATCGAACGGAAATCGTTAATGTCGACAAGAAGATATAAATTCTTGTTATCGCTTATTAAGCGCTGATTGACTTAGAGATCAGTCCATAGCCCCCTTCCATTCACAGATAGCGCTGCACTCTAGTACCGGAAAAGGTGTTTTGATAGTACCTGTTCTATGATGCGAGCGAGTTCGTTGCGTACGAATTTTCTCATAAGGAGATACACGGAGAGTATCTGTGAGAGGGTCTTTACGTGCGAACAACAATGATATGAATATTCATAGGCTGATCTTATCGGACGCGAACATTCGTTGAGTTTACATGGAGACAAATATACAATATAATATAATGATAGCGAGCTGCCTGTGACTACTAAGTGGAACCGTTTGTAAGATAATATTGCGCATATACAATGGTACATGAAGGAACTTTGAAGGAACTTACAAATTGATTTTATTGATGAATCCTCTACAAATATAGGTAGAGGTATAGTATATTATTATACAAGTTTTATAAGACGTCAAATTGGCGCACGAGTCAAATGGAACGAGTGCGCCAATACGTCTTATAAAACGAGTGTAATATACTATTTTTCTACTTTGCGTCATTAATTTTATATAAATTTAGAAATTGTGGTTACTATATCGCGCTAAATTAGAATCTAGGGTATTTTGCGGGTACCACGTGGCAGCACTGTAGTAACTGTCAACTTCGTTAAGGATGAGATCGATGAGATAAAATCATGACAAAATCTAATTGTGAATAATTTTACTCTACTTTAGCCTACAAGTTTGAATAAATATTCAGCGAGGTCGCAACGATGATCATAATGGAGTTTGGGGCAACACTTTTAACCCTACTGTGATAAAAACATGAAACTTAACCTAAAAAGTTAATAACATTAAAATAGTGGTTTCATAAGTATAAGAATCAGAATAGAAGTGTTTGGCGGTGACAGATTAGTTACTTCGAAGAACAAGAACTTACTAAAGAATTCTTATAACGCTTAACGTTTAATAGCGGTGTCTACCTAATTCCGCTACATAGCCGTTGCGGCTTATATATTTAGCACTTATAATTGAAACCCAATTCTAATTTCGGCAAAGTAGTTTATTAGAATAAATTATACTTAGTAAAATTACATGTGATGGAGGTAATACAAATACGTTGCACACAACCAGAACTAAGACGAAGTCGAAAGCGACGGACAAAAACGAATACGAATTGAACCGAGCATCGAAGCGTCCAAAATATTACCGAAAACTTATACGTTACATAAACTAAGAAATCCTCTACACTTTAAATGTACTATAGCTTCGTACGTGTATGCTAATAAACCATTTATTGCGCATATGCAATCTCGCAGCAGTAATTAAAATCGTTCATATCTACGATGTACTTTTGATCTTTGCATAATACCTTATTAAAGTAAATGTGGTCCTTGAATTATATCTGAAAAGGGGATTTGATGTTTAGTTGAAAAGAATGATAACGATCAAGTGATAACCATAACCACACACTGCATCTTCTTAATCGCTTGCAATCGCATAAACTGCGAAATATCAATATTCTATACATATTTAAACATGGGTGTAGCCTGTATGGCCAAAGGATTGGGGCTTTCTTAGTTTAGCTGTGTTCATCAAAATACGCCAGCATGACGTTTTCGGTGATGTTTTACGACTCTGGTAAGTACCAGAGTCGTAAAACATCACCGAAAACGTCATGCTGGCGTATTTTGATGAACACAGCTAAACTAAGAAAGCCCCAATCCTTTGGCCATACAGGCTACACCCATGTTTAAATATGTATAGAATATTGATATTTCGCAGTTTATGCGATTGCAAGCGATTAAGAAGATGCAGTGTGTGGTTATGTTGGGTTATGTATTGTACGTTTGACATATGTCATTTGATATCAATGTGTATCAATCTTAGACAAAAATGTTACTGTTTTCGGTATTACAATGTGTTAATTGTAACACCGAATGTGTGCATTGTGAATGCAAAGTAGAAAAAATATAGTTTAGACTTACAATACTTCTGTTGTAATTTATACAATTTGGAAAAGGTCCATAATGCAAAGAATAAATGTAGAATGTTGAAAATAAACGCCTCTTAACTTTGCAGATTTATTTAATTTATATTGGTACCGGTTTCGGCTATGCTGCCATCCTCAGCCAAAATCTACAGAACAGAATGGACCAAGTAAAATCACATGCAATCACAAACAATCAACGAAAACTTACTGTCAAATAGTTAAAAACTTCTATAGCTGCAGGAAATCAAAATACTTGCGTCATGAAAGCGGTTTGACATCTAAATACAAATAAAATAACACGATAAGCATAAATATGAAACTGATTACAGCTGAATAAATGAAAATCGAAAGGTGGTTTCTTTCACCGTTTTTTTCACCTTTTTTTCACCTTTCGATTTTCATTTATTCAGCTGTAATCAGTTTCATATTTATGCTTATCGTGTTATTTTATTTGTATTTAGATGTCAAACCGCTTTCATGACGCAAGTATTTTGATTTCCTGCAGCTATAGAAGTTTTTAACTAGTTGACAGTAAGTTTTCGTTGATTGTTTTCCCCTTGCATGTGATTTTATTACTTGGTCCATTCTGTTCTGTAGATTTTGGCTGAGGATGGCAGCATTGCCGAAACCGGAACCAATATAAATTAAATAAATCTGCAAAGTTAAGAGGCGTTTATTTTCAACATTCTACATTTATACAATTGTTCATGTTTAATTTTACTGCAAATTGTTCTCAGTGTACTGCATTAATATTTTATAAGGAATTTAAAAACCGACAAGGATATAGAGGTAAGTTTTACAAACTTTTGAAACCATGATGCAAGTTGTACGAGGTATTATAGGATGGACCTTCCAAAACAAACGTCACTGAAGAGAGTTTAAAAATAAAACTGAAAAATCTATGAACATATTCCACTGCTATTGTTACTTTAAGGTGGCCCCATTTCCACAGTTGTATGCAATTTCAAAAGTTATTAATAAAATGACAAGTATATATAACTTTAGCTGAACAGTTCTACAGTTTAGAGGAACTAGTAATATTTTGTTTGACCCAAATAAAAGTAGCTTTTTAAAAGATGTGAAAATAAATCGGTATGATTGTTTGAACAGCACTAAATTTCAAAAATCTGATGTGGGCAGGCACGTGACTTTATCATACTATATATAAAATTATTAGTAAATGAGATTCGTATCTACAGTCGTATCTGCATTAAAATAAACCTAGTTAGCCAGGATTTGACAGATATTTTAACACAATAGAAAGTGGTCGGTTTCCTTATTTTTGTTTTATTTTAGCAATCGCTACATGTTTCATGTCCTACTGGGCACTTCTTCAGGCGCTACAGGAAATGAGATATAAATAACACAATTGACAAACAAATCAAACTCCAAAAAAACACAATTGTACATTTTGTCAGGCGTGGGCCATGGAGAACATAAAACAACATACCAAGGTCACAAACAAACATATATGAGACTGCAGAACAGATTTTTTAAAAGATATTTTGGCACTATTGACAGTAGGTATTGTTAAACAGCTAAACTATTAATTTTACAAAAAAATGTCAGACATAAATTATTCAGAGTTTCTTCTACTTTAATTTATTCGTTAACTATTTTGCTGAAATTACAAAAACGGTTCTTACAACGTTACAACGGTTCTACAAATTCCCAATTTTGAAAAAAACAAAACTATTTAAACCGCTTTTCGAATTTTTGCAGACCAAAATCAATAAATTGTACCTTCTCCATTCAAAAAATAGACATACCTACTCAAAAAGAAAAACTTAAAATGTCCCGTTAATTTATATATTTTATATACAAAATTAAATAGATAAATAAGTAACATAACAAATAGAAACAAATCTCAAACTAGCTCCTCAATTTGGTTTTATTGTTTTTAGAGCATTTCTATCTTTACTTGGTCTTTTTATCTCATTTGGTTGTATTCTTCTTCTTGAAATACCTTATTAATTAATTGTTCGATTACTTTTGATTTTTCTCATGAGCATTTCTCTGATATTTATAGCTCTTCATCTATGATCTGGCAGGTTTGCTATACTAAATGTGCAACAAAAGTCATTATAAAATATTATTATAAATACTTTTTTTCAGATAGTAAATGTCTTGCTGAGTAAAAGGTTTTTATAAAGAATAGCACCTTTACAGCTAACCTCAAAATACCGTAACATTAGAAGAGGTAGGTACAAAAATCCTGACATTACACTCTCAATCAAAAAAATTAGCTCACCGTCCAAAACCAAAAATAAATCATCCCAAAATACATTCTCCCATTAATACCCAACCGATATCCCATTTAAACACATAATATAGCGCGTAAAAATACAATTTTCGTCACAATTCGAAACAATCAAACGCACGCAGGCCACTGGCGATTAAAACCGACGTGATTTATCATTAGGAGCGACGCGCGTCCGCGTTCAATAGTTAATTAAAACGGATTTTATTCTATTTCCAGCAACGCAACAAATAAATTAACATATGTCCCGATCACGTTGAGTTGGGACCGGGACATAAAGGGGGGGGGGGGATCAGATCCCCGGTGAGTTCAAAACAGGGCCGAATCTGTTTTCCAGTGGACGCGTAGATTGTTGATACATGACGTGTATCCGATGAGTGGGACTCATTCGTTTCATTTTAATGATTCCCCTGTGATGTCCGATATGCGAATTTTCGGCCGTTCTGTTGCATACGTGTGTATGGGGTATGGAAAGAGATAGATGGAGCGGTGTTCGATTTGGAACTTGTTGTTATTTATTCCCGACGCTGGAACTGGTTAAAATGTGTAATGTTTTTGCTCTCTGTGGAGATAATAAATGTACGGCTCGTTAACCGGGCATAGGTTTGGATATTTCGAGTTTAATTAGTTGTATGGACAAATCGGGATGATCCGTTCTTTGTGTGGGCCATATATTTTGCAGTTTCGTAGTTAGTAATGGATTGTGTTTGTTTTTGGTAGTTTAATGGGTTAGTTTGGATGCTTGATCCAGAAATGATTGGCAATGTTGTAGGTTTCATAAAAAACACATATTTAATCCAAGTTTCCTTATAAGGTAATCTTTTTACATCGCTACAGGATAATAGTAATTAAGAAAATTCTAATATCGATTTAGGCTGACTAAAATGCTTTATATTTTCATAATATTACGGTGTACTATTCTTTTAACCACTATTATTTACAAATTTAGGGGTGTCGGAAGTAGGTACATGTAAATATAGCTACATCGTGTGCTATATTACAATTAATTGTGCGCGTTTTTATCCAAATTCCGAGTGTCAGAATTACGGACATCAAAAATCCCTAATTATTACAGGGTGTCTGAATTACGATCATCAATGGTCCCTAATTCTGTCATAAATATCGACAGGCATCATATGTGATGATGAAATAACAAAGAAATATGTAACATATAATAAGCAGCAGAGTAGCGATTTTGGCATTAATACACCACCTTTGGAGATAACAGAGATAACAGAAGGAAGCACAAAAGAAATCATTCTAGAGAAATAAGAAAAGAAGCGAAAAAGGGACAGAATAAAAAGCTGCGCCAAGAAAAAGAGAACACTAAAAATTCCAGATGCAAGAAACATAAAATACAGATGAGTTAGAGAGGGCAGACTGAAGAAGACTAAGGACTTATATTTATACTGTTTCATTAAAAATGCTAAAACATAAATGTTTAACATTTCTTAATAATAAATCAAAAAAACACTTAGTATTTACTTGAATGTTTATATTTGTCGGAATAATATGCCACAACTGTCTGATTTAGGATCACTGTCTGAATTAGGTTCACTGAGGTGTCGGAATTCGGATCAAAATATACGCTTAGTGTCGGAATTAATCTTAGTGTTAAACTTATAAAATATAATATAAATTACATAACTATTATCAATTTTCTTTAAAAATGAATAGCCAGATATCTTTAGAAGGAAATATTTGTTTAAAAAAAGTTGACATAGTCATTAGCACCAAATAAATATAAATTCTAGTTACAATTGTAAGAACGCTTCCTTAACCTGTCTGAATTTGAGGCGCTTACCTTATGAAAAATCATCCACAAGTGACAAATTCTGAATTCTCTTGCTTAAAAAGTGACGTTTTGCGTTTCTCAGCTGACAGAAGTAGAACGTTAAACCAGAATGTTGCAATGTTCCTAAATCACTTGACTTACCACGCTGTTGTGTTGAAATTATAAAATACCTACCAAACAAATTTCTGTCGTATTGTCTGGAATTATGTTCATTTATTTAAAGATTATTAACTTCGCAATCCATTCTAAATCGGAGAGATTATGCATTCAGACAGTATGTTAATATTATCCTAAATAACACTGCAGAATACATTATAAAATAGTTGTAATAAATATATATAGTAACGATCTTAGCATGCGGTATCGCTTCAAACCATCAAAGCCTCATAGCACGTCAGTTTATTTGTTTTTATCTGTATTTATCACGCTGGCAAGGACCGCGACCTATCCGAGTGTTTCATAGCATAATATTTGTATTCCTAATATATCATCCACTCGCTCTGTTATGGTGCCAGTAAAAATAGGACGCTAAGGGGGCAGCGATGTATTATTAACGGACAAAGCGGGAGGCACGACCTATTAAATTTCAACGCCACACATGTTACCGCAGAGACAGACGGACAGATATTCAGCATCGCGTAAAAATATTATAACGACTGCTACCAGCAAAATAAGTGACCGACGAAACCAGATATGAGCACAACACATTACGTAATAAGTTGAGTTATAATTGTTATATACTCAATTCTAACTATTGCAAACTGAAGATGTGGTACAGACAGTAAAGTAGGCATTTTTTTTATTTGTGGTAAATGTTAATAGAAAATAATATATCATTTCTTTCGAGAGAGAATTTAAAATCTGATTGAAAGCAGAAATTATGAATTGTGTCTAGTTTTTGAAAAAAATTTAATAATTCACCTCTAGTTCACTTTTCTCAAAATATCTTTGCAGTACATCTTAGACAGACAATAACTGTAAAAGTATAAAAGCGTAATTTATCAGGTAAATTACCTAATAAATTACTGTAATTTATGATAATTTACGGTAATTTTTAATTGTCGTAATTTACGGCTTAAATTATCAAAGAAAAATTACCGTTGGTAATTTACCGGAAAACGAAATATCATTATTTGTGAAACCAAGCGTTGTAGTTTTGTGAGTCTTTGTGAGTATTATATTATAATTAGTAAGTATTTTATATTATAATTATGCTATGAGACTATTATAAATTGCTGATATTAATAATATTTTTATTGTAGGCTTTATTTTTTGTGTTTTTTTTTATTTTTATTGTAATTTTAATAATGAATTACTAATATTAAATCAGGAAAGCCATCAGATATTGGTGGATATCTACAAAATAATGTTGTACCCTACATTTTTACTTTATCATACGTAGTATGACAAGTATTGTAGTCGTGTCGAAAAAAAGTTTTGAGATTTTAGCGGAAATATGTCGTTCTGGGTCCCCTGAACATTTTTGACCAAGGTATAAAAAAATGTTTGTGTACTGTGAGTTTTAAGTTAAACGGTCTAGAGGGTTGCATAAACATTAAATCCATGGGCGGGCAAATCTAGGATTCTCACACTCATGTATAAGCTGCTGACCGTTTAATATAGGCTTTAAAAGATATATTTATCTGTTTATATTCGATTCCTAATACTCACAAACTTACCACATTAGAAATTGTTGCCCCTGTACCGCTACGAACAATATACTATATTTTTCGTGGCATTAATATACCGCCGGGTGACTTCTGAGTGACAGTTCACCATGACTACTGTCAAAACAAACTAGAATTGTCCCAGTATACTATAGTAATCATAAGTAACATAGATAACCATTAACACAAATATATTAATTTAAGAATATATATTATACATTATGAATGAACACAATTTCAAATATAAAACATACGGTGCCTTGCGCCGTGGGCGCTTATCCGAAAGTATATTTACAAACTGAAATCTGAAACGATTTACCCGCCAGTGAGTGAACAGCTTGGCGGGTAAATTTTTAAAAGCAAACGACAATAAAACGATAAAAATGCTTTACATAAATATTTAAAAGGATGTAAAACGTTTTGATCTAAAAATTATTGATTACAACACTAACACGCTCAGCACGCACACGCAGCTACCGCCACCGCCTTCGACGTCTCCTCCGTTGCTCCGGCTCAAACTCATCGTCATCGGTGGCGTCCAGCTCAGCATCGTGTTGTTGAGCTCCTACGTCCGCGTCGCCTTCTTCCTCATCCCTAGGCTGCTCAGGTGGTTCCGGCGCTGCAACCTCTGGCAGTGGTGGCAGAAGGTTGTGTAGCTCGAATGGAAAGCGATGTTTTCGCATCCTCGCTTTATCGGTAATGTCACATATGAGGGGGTTCTCATGCCGAATGGTTTTTCATAAAATTTTGTGACGTGTTTAGCCAAAATGTCATTAATAAAAGGACACGCAGCGCGAGTATGTAAACTTACAGTACGGTCATATCGATCGGCTCTTAAAATAATACGTAGAATTTTGTTTTGCTGGACCTGAACACGTTTCAAATGTGTACGCGCCGCGTTGCCCCACACTGGCGCCCCATAAAGCATTCCCGGTCGAATTATCGAATAATACACGAGTTTCTTTTTTGCGAAATTTAGAACACTATTACGACAAATTAGCGGGTACATTGTTCGAATGAGTAACATAGATGGTTGACCATTATAACTCCAAAGCAGGAGCGCCGTTACATATGAGCAAGGGGGGGGGCTGGATTTTGAACCCAACTATTCCCAAACTATACGGTGAAGTGTTGGCCCTTGCGCTCGCCCAGAATTAAAAAAAGAACTCCTACTGACATTTTACATACTATAGTTTATTGTGTAGCAAGCCAAGATTCTTTATAGACGATGGATACTTTTCGAAGCCCGGAAATCATTCTTTTTTGTCGGCTCACACAGCATTTTTATCCTAATGATGACTATACAATCGTCACCAATGTCAGTTTCATTAGATTGTTTTTTCTCCAGTTTTCGTCGCGAAAGAGTTTCAAGATAAATTGTGCCAAGCTTACGCTTATGTGCTGCAGTCCAAAATGACCATGTTTGGGCTTTCATTTAATCATATTTGTTAGGTTCCATTACTTCGCACTTTTTTTGCGCTGCTGAGTTGTTTATCTCGAGTATACTGTATGTTAAAAATAAGTGTAAAATATAGATAAAGTATACTGAATAGTCCACTTTTGATACCGAACTCATGTCCAGAAACACACTTGACACAGTTTAGGTATTGGGAAAGTAGGTAGCGTGAAGTATCACATAACATCTACATATTTTAAAACCAAATAATTTGTATGTGAAACTTTATTTGTATAACATCTCTAAAATTAAAGATAACCCAAATTGACCAAAATTGGTACCAAAATTACAAAACGGTTCTCATTAGCTCATTTCAAAGACGTTAAATAAAAAGTCAGTCAAATGTTATTTGGTTTTAAAAGTGCCATCCTATGCTACATAACACTATTTTCTCTATGATGTTTGTAAAATTGGTTCCATCTTCCGACTCTCTCTCCAGAGTTGAAATAATACATTTCTGGACATGAGTTCATTCTCAAATTTACTATGGTCTGATCTCCTATACAGCTTATACATATAACAACAATTATTATTAATTAGTTTATTATTGTCGCCTTTCAAATGTTTACGTAGTAATAATAGTAATAATTACAATTTTGTATTTCGTTGTCGATAATCGTTATCACAGAATTTTCAAATATGTCAACTTTTTCTCTATATTTAGTCATTGTTTCTCGTTAATGCGCCTAAATTTTAAAATAATATTATCACATTTTTATTGTTTACCAATTTGTTATTCAGACTTTTTATCGGATGCTCGATTGACACTATTATAGAATTTAATTATTAATTGTGTTCATTTTGTGCATGTATTTTTGGTTTTAATCATTCTCTACAACTGAATGAATTCCAACTAATATTGCCTTCATGTCGTTTATTAATTCGCTATAATAATGGTTGGATTGTGTTCATCGAAAGCAGTAACCACTCGAATTATTGAGAGATAATGTTTAAAACCAAAAATACAGACAAAATGGACAACATTGAAACGTCTATAATTGTGTTTATTAAAAGATGACAATTGTTCATCATACATTAGGCCTTACTCGATGAACACGAGCTGGAAATTCTTATAGGAAATTAACAATACTTACTCCAGCATATTAATAAGTAATAAAAATTCTACAATGTTGGTTCATACACAAACCAATTCTTAAATTCTAGGATAAACGTTCAATGATTCTGAAAAAAAATATATAATTACAAATAATTCTTATAAAAAATTACTAATTACACACTAATAAACGATAAAAAGGCAGCAAATTTTCTTGCAATTCACTTAATATTAATATGCTATAGGTAGATTGGCGAGCATACAAAGGTCACAACCGTGGTAAAATTAATAGTTTACGTACATGAGCAAATACTATTTGATCGAGATCGCTCGTACTGCATTAAAACTAGTTAGCCAAGATTTGACAGATATTTTGATACTATTGACAGTATTGTCACAATAATAGTATGATAAAGTCATTTGGCTGGCCACATCAGATGTTTATTGACATAAGTAGGTATTATAACTTACTATCATCGGTAAATTATCATTTTGGATTTTGAATTACCCGGTAATTCAGGAACACATTTTTATTAACATAAGTAGCATAACTTTCAGTGATCGGTATTAACGCCTGTTTAATTTGCCATTTTGATTTTTAAATTACCGGTAATTTAATATTTGTAATTCTAATTTTAATTTCAACGGTAAATTAAGGGGAATCCATACCTCCTACGTTTTGCTTGCAAAACACGCAAAAGTTCTGAGGCTTTTTCTCAGCAATTAGTTGACATAATCGTAAAAGAAATACACCAAATTAAAGATAAAGATGTATAATTTTGCGTCTAGTGCTAGATCTTTTATAGTTCTGTTAGTTTTTGACAAATCTATTTCTGAATATGACATAAAATTGGCTGATTTTACAATTTTTTTACGAAGAACTCAGGCTAAAATTGAAAAAAGTCCCACATAATAGGTCGAAGTTACACCTTCCACTATAAGTGTGCAAAATTTCACGTAAAAATATCAATATCTTACATGATTTTTTCACTCAAAACTTTACTTCTTCGAGTACATGAATAAGTTATATTTTATCACGTAGCGTGGATACAACAACAACAAGTAATACATATACATTACGACAGCAAGTAATACACCTTTATCTATAATTTGATGTATAACATGAGAGAATTGATATAACATTAAGCTGACTCTGGATGCTTATTTTATAGGACGTACCAGCAGTACTGATTCCTCTAATTATTACCGTACTCAACATCCCTGGTCATCGAAGTTGTAAGCATGTTCTGCAATAAGTCTACAAGGTCACCCAATCTATTACAGCTTTTTTTTCCAAAATCCAGAAGAAGTATAGAAGTTAAAAAAATTTTCACGGAAAGAATTTTCAACTTTGGTCTACACATAATAATATTCTCCATTTGTTTTATATCTCAAAACACTTAAAAAGTCTGAATATCGTTCTACAATTTCTACAAAATAACAAGCTGCGTATTATACAAAAAGCAGATGTATAGTTTCTCACTTCTGGTATCATCAATCGTATACGAAAACAAGAAAATAGCGCGTTATTTTTTAATAGCACTCAATGTGGTTTTGTGATCTCGTCGACAGATGCTATATAGGATATATGGCAGGTGGATTTGTTAAAAAGGAAAACCATAACTGGCGTTCTGTTCATCCGCTTCCGCATTTGAACTGACAACAGATAATTGCCAGTACCCAATCAAATTTTATTGCACGAGAGAAAAAATGTGTAACGTGCTGTTACGTATTTACCTACTTTAGCACATTTTGAACACTTTATAATATACAGAAGGATCAATAACTAAATTACACAACAAATGTACCAGCTATGTAACAACTTGTTACATTGTGTCGCACACTTTTCTTTTAATCGCAACAACCATTACGCAACCAGTTTTTATGATGTTCATTATAATTTTCCACCTCGCGCTTTACTAGCTAAACTACCTAGTAAAAGTTAATTTTGTTTATCGCAAGAAGGAAGTAGACGCTAATAACTTGCGAAGTTAATTAAGGCTCGTTTATTATTCTGCAAATGAGAATTTAATTTGCAACGTGGCTCGCTGCTGCACCGGCACACCTAGCGGTAACATTTCGAAGTTTCCCGTAAACAAATACGACAAACTGAAGAACATACGAGTAATTTCTCGGATTGGCTGTATCGGAATCCGTATCGAATCTTTGATTGCCGTTTAGGAGAAGCACTTTAAGAAATTACATAGAGGCCTTTATTGCATCCATACACGAAGGAATTTTTATACAGGGTGTGTGTATACATTTGCGGAAAAGCAACACGTGGCGATGTTCTTCGCAAAATTACGAGTAGATAATTTTTACATTAAAATCTTACATCGTCATTCTTGTGTCCTCAGGAGCCATTTGAAAGAAACAAACACTGCCGCTCATGGAAGTTCGGACACATAGTAAACATATAAAAAATAATGCTAAAAGCACTGATAACGTTGCAATAGGCACCTCTATTTCTACCAAATAGCGAACACATTCTTAGAAACGACTTCAGTGGGCACAAACACATCGAAGTTGGACAAATGAAGACTGGAAACAGTAGTGTCTGACGATTTTCCCGACCAAGCAATGGTTAGCGTACGGCAACGCGTCCATGCCGATTTTCCGCTTGGAGACGTCGTTTCCCTGTGTTTACGAAAATTGGTCTTTCACGATCGCGATTGACTTCAGAGGTGATTTTAGGTGCGGTCAATTTTCTGTTTTGCTTAAAAATTAATTTTAATCGTTCTTCATCCGCTTGGGAAATTACTCGTGATAGTCCCGGCCGAACACGTTATCCAAATTCCATGTTTCTTCATATTGGTGAAGAGTGTACCTTATCGTTGACTCACTTATCGTTGACTTATTTCTTGCATTTTCACGAACTGACAATCGTTCCTGATGAAAAGCGATGATTACAGAACGCTGTGCTGTTCCTTGCTTGTTGGCTTTCCGCGTCGCATGATGTCTTTCGCGTGACAGAGTTATCTTGTGCAAACTACAGATTGCAGGCACAGACTCGTTGGAATACGAATTCCAGCATTTGATGCAATTTGTTATTTCGTATTTAATCCTTTTTAATGGAAACTAGAAAATTCCCAACAACCGCAGTTACAAAGCATAAAGTTGCATAATAATTAAATATAAAAATTATTTTAAATTAGCACATTTAATGATGTCGTACGTTACTGGAAATCAAGGTTAAGAATGTGTTCGCTATTTGGTAGAAATAGAGGTGCCTATTGCTACGTTATCAGTGCTTTTATCATTATTTCCTATATGTTTACTATGTGTCCGAACTTCCATGAGCGGCAGTGTACATTTGGTAACACTGAATCCAACCAATGTTCGTGTTACTATGTACTGTAAACAGTCTTCCAGAAGGCTTTGGTGCACATATTAAAGATTTTAAATTAAAACAACGTAAAAGAGACAAACGAGTAGAAATTTTTATTATAAAAGTACATCTTTGTGTAAACCTTTTTAAAATTTTAAAACTAATACCGTTTTTTATTTTAAATTGAAGTTTCTTCATCAATAGATTTCAAATAATAATGACACCAATCAAGAGATAGGATATCATGAGTTTGGAGACCTAGTCCAGACTCATGGTACAACATTTTCGATTATTGATTGTTCACTCAGAAAATAGCAAAGAAGAAAAGAAGGAAAGAATGAAAGAAGGAAAGAAGGAAAGAAGGAAAGAAGGAAAGAAGGAAAGAAGGAAAGAAGGAAAGAAGGAAAGAAGGAAAGAAGGAAAGAAGGAAAGAAGGAAAGAAGGAAAGAAGGAAAGAAGGAAAGAAGGAAAGAAGGAAAGAAGGAAAGAAGGAAAGAAGGAAAGAAGGAAAGAAGGAAAGAAGGAAAGAAGGAAAGAGGAAAGAAGGAAAGAGGAAAGAAGGAAAGAAGGAAAGAAGGAAAGAAGGAAAGAAGGAAAGAAGGAAAGAAGGAAAGAAGGAAAGAAGGAAACAAGGAAACAAGGAAAGAAGGAAAGAAGGAAAGAAGAAAAGAAGGAAAGAGAAGGAAAGAAGGAAAGAAGGAAAGAAGGAAAGAAGGAAAGAAGGAAAGAAGAAAAGAAGAAAAGAAGGAAAGAGGAATGAAGGAAAGAAGGAAAGAAGGAAAGAAGGAAAGAAGGAAAGAAGGAAAGAAGGAAAGAAGGAAAGAAGGAAAGAAGGAAAGAAGGAAAGAAGGAAAGAAGGAAAGAAGGAAAGAAGGAAAGAAGGAAAGACGGAAAGACGGAAAGACGGAAAGGCGGATAGACAGAAAGACGGAAAGACGGAAAGACGGAAAGACGGAAAGACGGAAAGAAGGAAAGACGAAAAGACGGAAAGACGGAAAGACGGAAAGACGGAAAGACGGAAAGACGGAAAGAAGCAAAGGAGGAAAGATGAAAAAATTAAAAATAAACCAACTACAGATAATGCTTTATGATACACTTGTTTTACATCAAAAGTTTTTAGTTTGCCAACACCATGTTTGTGACCAGTAAAAGGTCCAGACACTAATTAAAGCCTGTCATAAAGAGCGACCGGCGTTGTAATGAAATTAACGAACGAATAAAATGAGTTAGTTGCGACTATTCTGTCGCATGTGCACGCTAGCGCTGCGGCGAATCCGTTTGTACCGTCCGCGTCGCATCGCTGCTGCCTGGATTCGTAAATTGAATTTATTGATTGCATGTTGTGTGTTATTCGTCGGATGTGTTCCATGTATCATTGTTTGTTTTAGTTGAGCCATAATGCGGGTTTTACTATCCCCAAGGAATTTAAGCTATTAATAGGCGACGGTAATGCAGATAACATCTTGTAGATTTAGAATTTACGACTGTGTGATATTAACAGTTAACTGATGCTAATTAATTGATAGATTATTTCATTAGCTTTTGGAAATTAAGTCACCTTAAGTCAAATTTCTGTATTTAAGCCAATGGAATTTGTATTTTGATGGTAAACGCCCCAATTTTTAACTGTAGTATTTATATTGATATGGTGCTAATAACTATATCCACTTTTTTAAATTATTAATTCATTCTTCTTATTTCAGATATCTGCCTATTGATTTCTAAAGAAACGGAATACTGTTTTTAACTTTAACTTTTAACATTTGCACCAAGTTCCGAATTAGCGATTTATCTGATTTATCCGAAACCAGACATCTCAGTGAAGACATCTCTGTGAAACCAGACATCTCATGACGCTTTTCGATTTCTATGACGGAATTGGGGACTAGTGATGTCCGTAATTCCGACGCACCTTTCAGAATTAGGGATTATTGATGTCCGTAATTCCGACACCTTTTACGGAATTACGCGTACCTAATTCCGACACCCTTGACGGAATTACGTATACGTAATTCCGACCCCTAAATTTGTAAATAATAGTGGTTAAAACGGCGTACACCTTATTAATATGAAAATAATATGTTATTATTCTGACCGTTAGAACATTGGTAGAACAAGAAAGTATTGTGGGTTGATAAGTTTATTATTTTAACCTTAATAGAAATATGTCGGAACTTAGGACAGTGTCTGAATTTGGGACGTTTATCTAAACTTCTGTGGGGTTTTATTTTCGGTCTAAAACATTCCTCAGCATTAGCCCAAAAGCTCATCCAACATTCAACCTGGCCAAACAACAGTACACACACAGCATACAGAACATTTAAATCAGTACCTCATGTCTGATGCACCACATCTCCTGGTGTCTGCTGTAAGTAATACCTTGGGGACAGGCACGGATGAAAAGCAGCTCATTTAAGCCGGAAATCAATTATTAAGTACGCATTCTGGCACCTCTGAATATTTGATGCGTTGCCTCTCTCTCTGCTTTCACAAGGGAAGACTCAACTCTCGACGGACCTGGCAAAAAATCGATTCTTTATGTTTACTCAGGGTACAGCGTACGGACCCCAGCATTGCACATCACTTGATCTCTCCTGAAATATTTAGTACAGAGGGTCGCCAGGCGTGCTGAAATGGCGCTAGTGTAGAACCAGGTGGCCGTACGCAAAATAAAAACGTCTTTGGCAATATTGGAAGCGTAAAGTGGCACGCACCCCTTAAATAGTAGATTAGGTTTGACGTCAGGCATGTGTACAACATTTTAATGGGGTACAAGAGAGCGGGCGACAGGTTTCAGTGGGATCATTTTTTCGATATTGGTATTGCGACAGGACATCCTGAGGGTAATAATAACAGTTATGGTGTACGTGTGAGGTTATAAAAACTAGCGGGGTGCGAAGTTTCAGGAATTCCACGTATCTGCTGTCTGGTTTCATGATCGTGCGTTAAGGGTATAATCGAGGAAAGTGGATAGAAACAAAAATTGATAATGGAGAGTTAGTTGGGGATTAGTGATATATACAGGTGTCCGTTAAAGGTGTTCCGAAAATTAAGGAGCTAATAGAGGACGTCACTGCCATCCAAAAACTGTATATGCACTTTTGGCTTTCGACGCTTCATTAAAAAGTTATGGTTTTTTATTTTTCAGTTTTATATTCCCTTAAAAATATAACCGATTACAAAATCGGCGTTGTTTATTTAACAGAAACCAAAAACACTTACAAATAACAAAAATAAATAAACGAGTTTTGCAAATACTGTCGGGTTGAAATATGCATTCACATGGAAGGGCAACATTTTGAGCAGTATTTGCAAAACAGTTTTATTTATTTTTTTTATTTGTAAGTGTTTTTCTGTTTCTATTAAATAAACAAGGCCGACTTTGTAATCAGTTATATTATTAAGAGAATATAAATCGGAAAAATAAAAAATGCTATAACTTTTTAATGAAGCGTCGAAAGCCAAAAGTGCATATACACTTTTATTCTGTATGCGGCAACAGTTTAAACAAATTTTCATTCCCGTAGACTTAGAAGCTTAAAAAACCTTCAATCCAAGCTTAAATCTCACACATGTTTTAACTACTCTAAACGTTTGTTTACTTGACAAGTTACCAACAAAGGCCAAAAAACGCACTACATTTTAGGCTGGATATGTGGAAGACCAGTTGTACCCCGCCGAAAACGGGTTTTTCAAATATAGGCCTTATTTAATGTGGCACATTGATGAAATTCTCAGTGGAACTCCTTTGATCTATTACGAGTTGGGCTATTTAAAAAAAATCTTTTGTCATAAAACTTGTTTGGTAAATCGTTTTTTACAATGTTAGCCAAAACTTTATAACAGCTTTAAAAACTATCTGATACGATTATTTCCAAAAATATCATAAATGATCATATTACTGCTGTTACTTGGACAGCTCACCACAAACCCCAAAGATGATTTTTTTATATTTTTCATATGCCCTCTAACATTGGTACTTTGTGCAAACGCTTAGTCGCATTTGCTGGATTTTAGTCCTTGTGCGTTACGACCGCGTGTCGTGTGTTTTACTGAACCATTACTTTAGAATTTTGCGACTATTCTTTTGACAGAGGATGAAGAATTAGAACATGATTTAATTAACAATACGGACACGTTGTCTCGTGCAGGGCTCCATGCTTACTAACCCCATCTGCCTCCTATCGAGAATATCTCACTTGTTGACTTATCGAATCATAACAGCCCAAATAGCGCGCTATTTAAATCTTGCGCTCTCATTGAGACAACCTTCACCATGCTGTGGCATTCTTTTTTTAATTTTCATGTGATAGAATTCTTTAAGCAGTCTCAAATAAAAGTTTGAATTATGCTTGTTGTCAACAGCTGGCCATTTCCAAGATATGAACTAAGTAATAATACTCATTACTTACAGTAATTATAAGAAACCCTGAAAAGTGTTCACATTATATTATTGTTTTTTTTATCATAAAATGTGATGCTCTGTGGTGTATAAGTAAGTCCTTCTGGCTTTGAAGTCTTAACAGTATTTTGAGTTTATTAAATGAAATCATTATGGTAACACTATCAAAACAACCAATACAAGAATAAGTTTAGAATATAGAACCATAATACGTGGGTCCAGTTATTTGTACTTCTTTTTCTTTATCACTTGTCGCCAGAGAGCTTTGCTGCAAAACTCATCCCCTACGTTCGTTAAATTCATTAGAACAGTGGTCACATTTTATGACCGACGGAACGACAACTAGCGCCACCGCGCGTACTCGGACACATTGGCGAACAAAAACGACGTGTCCTGTAAAACAACTGTTGTCGTACTGAAACGTCCTGCGGTCGTTCTCCCTTGGGGGTCCGTACATTTAATTCCACTGGTACTATTAAGTACCTGTGTTCGACGTTCGAGCGCTGAACGACGTCCAAACTTTATGCTTACTCCTCCTACTCTGGTTATCTGTTTATCGCACCGGCAAAACTGCTTAACTACGGAAGCTGTCATCTATATATCTGCGGGGGTAACTAACCGTGAACTCGCCGCGTTGTAGTACAACTGTCTCGCAATTTGCATAATTGATTTACGCTTTTCTCTTGAGCAGAACAGAGCGAAGTTGGTTTCGACGGGGAATTTCTTTCACTCGAGTGAGGTTATGACGGTTTGGGAATTAATGGTTCTTTGTTTTGCGTTGCTTTGAAAATAAATGAAGAGAGGTTTAAAATAAATACTGGAGGATGCTGGTGGCTTGATAGAAAAGATCATTCAAAACCTATTCAATCAAATATATAATTATATAAACTGTTCAGATTAACGAGACAGTGACATATTTTTTGCAGTTGCGTGCCCAACCCTTAAAATAAAATAAGAAAGTCAGTTGCACTGAAAGAACTCATGCGCCAATTTGACGTCTTATAAAACACCTACTTTATGTCAGAATCATAGATAAGATACATATATATTAATATAGCTCCGCTATAGACGTTATCGCTAGTGGTCTTATTGCCGCCTCTGCCGTAATTTAAAAGTAAAATTAGTTTGGAAATAATAAAAGTATGATGTTATTGTTGCAGAGCACTACGAAAATCACGTCTTCAAATTAATAATATTGTCAAATTTACTGTAAGCAGTAACATCCAAACTTTGTGGAAAACTCGATGTTATTAACGTTATAAATTATTAACAATGAGATTTAAAAAAGAAACTACATTATTATATTTATGAATAAAATAGGAAAATACAGCAATTCAAACAAACTTGTTAAATGAAAATTTATTTTATCCAATTTCGAATGCTGATAACAAGTATGTTGAGAATAATAAAATGAAAAAACATGTAAGTTAAAGGCACAACAACAGCAGAAACTTCTTCCTTTGATTACTCAATTGACCCATAACAAATTTTATAGTGGTTTCATTCGTTTTATTATAATCATTGCAAATAGCAAACTTCATTGCTCTAAAGCCATCCTATATAATTTCTGCGCCTTGGAAGATAAACATTTCTTACATATAGTAATTATACGCTTCTAAATATAATCTATAATAACAATAAATAATACAATAATATTAGATTATATTATTTTAATTTTTGTTTCCAAGCAATAGATATTTGATAGTTCGCTACTTATTTTGAATTTATATATTTATGTTATGCATATATCAATATCAATGATTTATCTCATATTATGGTACAAAAATAATAATAGGATCCGGAGGAAACCAGAGAAGGCCTTTGAGACTCAAGGGATTAACAGGAGAGGACGGTTACTTATTATTGCTGTCCATAAATATAAATTTGATGTTAAATTAAACATATTTGGTAATAGTTGTAATAGTTAATGTAATTTTATAAAACTGAAAAAAAATATTTCTTACTTCAACTAGTAATAATGTTTTATTGATTACCATTAAGCAGAACTACTAGAGTACCAACTATTTCTTTCTTTGAACTTAAGTAGTGAACATGTAGTAATTAAATACCATTATTCGTTAAATAAAGAATATTCAATAAATATAAACATAAATATAAACCGGGTCAATATTGTGAGAAAAATCTGGCGTAAATCAAATAATCTTTTTCATATATTCACCTCTCTCTATTTGAGAAGTACCATAATTTATTTGACCAGCCCGGGAGAGTCCTGGTAAATGAATGTATACTTTTGTGGCCATTGTTTGGTACATCTGCAGTCTCATCTGCGGACCCAGGCAAGGAAAGTTGAGTTTTAGGCATTGGTTTTGTTCTTTATCAACGAGTATGTACAAAATCTTCCTCGCTGTATTAAAAAAATCTCTTGGGCACTGAATAATTATTTTGTTGTGTTTTTATCATCTACTAGCAAATAACTGCTAAAAACTACTGCCTTCAGCGCTTTTACAAGGTTAGTCGAACTAAATTTGACATGCATATGCAAAGTGCGCGCAGCATGGCCAGAATCGTTATGCCCGCGAGGGCATTAAGGATTCTTAATGCCCGCGCGGGCACTAAGCGTTGCCATGGTTTTATATGTCTGATACATCAAATATTTGACATTCAAATTGTAAATTTTAAATCCTCAATGTCAATTATTTGCGATTAAGGTTATTATGTTTGACAATTAATTGTCTGCATTGTCACTCACCTCCGAATTGTATGTATTGTTATTGAACTCCGTAGATACGCATGTCAGTTGATTAGGTCAAAATATGTATTTATATTATTCAAACGGAGGAAGAAAGAAGCTTTTGAAAGCTTTTAAAGGGTGATAGACGAGGTAATTTAGGCCGTAGTTAACCAACATTAGCATCAAACTACCAAATAATCTGCGTACAGAACAATATTAAGGTTACAGGTTAGAATACTTCACTTTATTATATTTTTTCTTCTGACACATTAATTTACTTTGTTATAAATTTATTATATACAATTCCTATATGCTTCTCCGTTCCAAAGCCGCGAAGTTCTAAGCACAAGCATTCGTTCGCATATTATTAAAGCTTATTAAAAATTTGAAGGATATTTCGCAGTGTTTCTTCCAGTCAACAGTTACAAATAATTTAACGCAACGTTTGGGGAGTAGTCAAGATGGTCTACGACCTTCATTAAGACAGCAAGTTTCAACTACAGCTAAAGCGAGCGTGGCGCACCCTTTCGGGCAAAAAGCAAAGTAACCGCATCCAGGCGGTGTACATTAGGCAGCCCCTTATACAACTAGAAATTTAATGAGCGCAAATATCATACAAGCTAACAAACGGATGCATTAGCTCGAAGTGATGTTTAATAATAAATAGGAACTAAAGCGGAATGGTTGCAAATGGAACCGGGCTAGGAAGTTGCCAGTGCAATAGTGTAGATGGCGCTCGGGTGTACGGGAAATACAATTTCGGAAAGTATCCGCGTAATTCATGTCAGTCTGGCGATCCAGTTGGCCTGTCAGGTCGGTTCACACTTTACTTCAGTGACAGTTCATTCCACAAGTAGTTTGCATACAACTGATATCGGACAGTGGAAGTTATTCATGAAACAGTAGACTGCCTGGGACATTTGCAATGTTTACAACTTTCCATGTAAGCTCTGATTAGCTAAAACTAATTGAGTTTTGGTCTCACATTTCTGTGAGATTTGTTTTTATTAGATAAACGTGTTTAAACAACTAGAACTGTAGCATAAACGTCTAAATTGACTTCATACAAATTTTCTGGATTCGGTTTAGTGAGAGTGTACTATAGTTAATTACTATCTGCTAAGCCTCATTTATAAAATATTGTTTAATTCAAACAAATATGCGTTGACTCAAAGAAATTTGGTGTTTCAATAGAGGCAAAGAAATATTTCTTTGCGAATAAAAATGCATATGTTTGAAATATTTGTTGAATTATAATTTTTATAAATTAACGAAATTGTTGGTTGTTGGTTGAGTTAAAATGCGATATTTTAAGGTTGCGATAAATGGTTCTTGGATGAAGAAATTATTAGTTTGTTAACGGAATTAATGTAGACCAATTATTGACTCGATCTTTGCGGAGGATACAGTAGAGCAAAATCTGCATGTGTCACCGCCTTTTGGGATGTCGCACATCCTCAACCAGTAGTTGGTTTTCCCAGACCTACATATATATATATATATATATATATATATATATATGTATATATATATATATATATATATATATATATATATATATATGTATATATATATATATATATATAAATATATAAAGACAAGGAGTCTTTGCCGTTACGCAAGAATATATATAGTTCATTGAAGAAACCCGTTGTTTTGACCGGTTATCTTACTTTAAGATTGTACAATTTTAAATGGATAGTATACGTATTTGACATAAGAATTTGTTCTTTTAAATCACAAGGTTGGGTAGTTAGTTAAATCAGCTTACATTCTTGGAATAAATATTCACCTACTTCTTTTAAATATGAACATGTTTTTTTTTGTTTGTGTCCCTTCTTAGTCTCTTTTCATCAATATTAGAGCTGTTGGACATTTCTACGTCAGGTACATTGACGATATAATAGCACAATCACTGATGCTGCATAGACATGTATGTGGTTATATACCCTATTGGCACCGTGCGCAGTACGGAGTGGGGGATTGAGGAACGCTTTATGCGCCCATGGCGGAATATGTATCCGCCAGAAGTTTTCTCGGTCACCGCTGCACGCAAAAGCGCTGTAGTCGACTTTATTTATTATTTCTGTCAGCTGATAGCGTTGTGCACAGACTAGCATTGTGTATACAAATATACAAATATGGTTAACTCGTGCTGTGTGGCAACAGCTTTCTTGTTTATGTTTACTTAGTAGACGCGCTACAGGTAACTACCACGTGGGTGATTACTAGGAAGGAAACTGCATAGAACAGCGCCACCTCGTGGCGATCTTAGTCCCGTCCGGCGGCAATAGAGATGGGCATATCGTACGCGCACGGCGCCAATAGGAGACCTCACTTACGACGAGAAACTAAAGCGCCATCTATCGGCATCCTTCACATTATTTTCAAAAAAACGACTTTCTTAAATCAAAACAATCGTTTTCCTAATGCAAATATTTAGGTTGTTTTATATTAAAGAAATATTCTTTATTATAAGTATGTGTTGTCTTAAACTAAACAAATTATGTTAAGAATGTTAATTTCTTAAGATTGGACACCATTTCTCTGTGGGTATTCACACTAAACTTATATTTATTTGAATCAAAATATGATTTCTTTGGCCGAAGTAAACCTGTTTTTAAGCCAAAGCAAAAAAAAATGTTTGAAGGAAATAAATCTCTTCTTGTATACATATTATAGGTCACAAATTTATTTACCTAACACACAGATATAATAGAACAAAAGTTGGTGCTTAAGCTATGTACTATATACAGTGTTTCAAATGAGGTCGTTGGGTTGTTTCCCTAGGAAGACTTATTCAAATTGATTCAGACGATTTTCAGAAATCGCCCAAATATTTGAATTTGCTGGACGTAATATGGACTAGTTCATTTAATTGTTAAGTGGTTTGGATTCGGGTAGATTATATTGATAGAGTACCGCCCCTAACACAGTTCATTAACTCTAAATTTCGGTGAATGCAACAATAAACAAACACAGCGCAGGGTATCGTCTACTTTGTGAAAATAAACAACGTAACGTAAACATGCAGCCCGAGGGTGTTACCTTTAACCGAAAGGGTTTCAACCCGTCTCGTTTACTCGTCAACATTAACATAAACAACATGTTATTCTTTTGCCAGTGTACGACGAAGTAACAAAAACAACAGGGGGTGCAACGACGCGATATTATTTTATTATTTCTAATGGAAACCTACACGCAAATTTACGAAATGCGTAATTTGATAGTTTAATTTAACTAGTTCAATGTTATCATTACAAATAAAGGTTCAGTGAGCATGTAATGGAAGCAATTACGATCCAATGATGTGTGTTTAAATACATTATTATAGGGAGTAATTGTTATTACTTGCGAATTGAATACTTATGTTAGTTTTTCTAATATAGTAAAGTCAAAAGTTTCTATTTTCTAATGTCAAATAGAAAATAATGGAATAGTTTCAATAAAATGTTCTATTTACAGTTTTCGTACAAGTAATAAATACCAGGAAAGTTAACAAGATTTTTAGACTTATTTTCTAAAAAGTTTAGACTTTTGTTAATCTATCAATAAATCGTGGGAGTTCAAGTCGTACTGAAACAACTTGTTTATCTACCTACGTTGTTTATCTACAAGTAATATTAACATATTTTATTGGGTTTGAACTGAAAGGATAGCCCTTTGCTAATATTTTTATCTTGTTGAGTTGAAAGGTTAGTCCTTTGCGAATATTTGTTTATCTTGTCGAGCTGAAGGTCAGCTCTTTACTCAAATGGTAATTTATTTTGTTTGGCTGAAAGGTGAGCCCTGTTCTAAAGTTTATTTATTTTTTTGAGCTGAAAGGTTAGCTTTTCGCAAATACATATTTGTGTCAGTCTTTTACTTTGGTGGTAGGTAATTTATTTTGTTGAGCTGAAAGGTTAGCCCTTTGCTAATATCTGAATGGTATAGAGCTAAAAGGTTAGCCCTTTGCTAATATTTGTTTAATTTTTGAGATGAAAGATGAGCCCTTTACTAATATTTGTTTATCGTGTTGAGATGAAAATTACCAATTTGATAATATTTATTTATATTGTTGGAGATGAAAGGTCGGCCCTTTGCTAATATTTGTTTTTTATCTTGTTAAACTGAATGATTAGTCCTTTGCTTATTTTTTTATGTTCATGAGCTGAAAGGAAGGACCCATTGCAAATATTTTTTTTATTTTGTTGAGCTGAAAGGTTATAGCTTAACATGCTAATATATTATGTAGCTGAGCTGAAAGGTGGTTTGCTTTTTGCAATTATTTGACTATGTTTTGAGTTAAAAATTTTAGCGTTTTGAACGCAAAAGGAAAAAAAATAAATATTGGTAACTTGATTATACCTTTGAATTTCGGCAAATTATGAATTGTCGAAGGGAAGTTTGAATGAGTTACTGAGACCAAGTTTATCATTGTGGACAATAGTTCTGGAGACTGGCTTTGAGAGCAAACCTATAGTCAGGATTGGCCGTGTTAGGAATTATTTTATTTGTTGGATTATTTCAGATATTGGGCCACTGATAAAAGATTATGAGCACGCTTAATTGTAAATACATGACTAACTAGACTCACTTTTTACTGTTAACGGTTTTTGTTACAATACGATAACCAAAAAACTGCTATCGGTAAACGGACAGTTCTGTGAGATCGAAACTTGATTCTTGATTCGAAACTATCTTTCATCTTCTACATTCGCTAAGAATAGGGTTACATACTTAGGGAGAAAATCAAAGGTTCTTCACTCTTCAAGCAGTATATTGGGCAATTAGTTAACAACTTTTTTTAATAAGATTATAGTCAGGCTTATTTGCAACTATGTAAAGGTGACTAAACCCACCATCACACATTAAGCCAAGACATCGCGAGCGATCGACCAAAATTGGCTTCGCGATCGACCGGTCGATCGCATGGACTTCTTGGCCACCCATCTTACATGATATTTGCAATCAGCAATCTTCAAATATTACGGGAAAAAAGTTTCATGCATAACCTTCTATTTGGTCGAAATATTGGATCTGATATTTTGAATTTTGAAAACCGGATATACATGTGGAACGTACGCTTTTCAAATAGCAAATACATTACATTCATTGATTAAAAAGTTTGATTAAAAAAAAACCGTACATTTAAAAGTAAAACATAAAACAACCACGAACAGATATTTCCAAATCAGATCTCGTAGCTTTATATTTCGATTGTGCAAGTCCCTTTAGGGCACCTGCTAACCTCCAAACTCCATCTGGAAAGCTGGGGCGCGTGAAATCTGTTAATATTCTCTTTGGTAGGTAAAAGGTGGTCTCGATAAAGGCTTAACCAGAATCTTGCACATGCAGTTCTTGGGGCCGCGAAGAGTAGCAGAGAACACCATTTGTATCATTTTAACGGCGTGTGCCCTTCCTTAACGTTGGTCTTAAGCCAGCCGGCTTGAGCAGGTGGAATTGTACACCTGTCCCCCAAAATCATCTATCTGTTCACCCTGTACAACAGGTGAGTGAGTGAGTTGAGGTGAGGTCCAATCTCCCAAATAAGAGACATCTGTTGTTCTCCTTTGAAATTAATCACTCTGGTTTGGGAATACGTGTTTACTTGATTATTTTAAATTGTCAAAAATAATGCATATGGAGTCATTTTTAGAGTAATGTGTATTCATCAAAAGTTTTGGCATAAAGGTATCCAATTCTTTCTCAATAAATTAACATTTTATGTTCAAAAGTCATTTAAAACTACATGTTGCATCTATTGGCTTACCGATATTGACTTTGTATAATAATAACTAATAAGCAAAACCAAAAAATTACAAAGAAATAAATACGCTATACATAGTCATAGTAGCTCATAGTAATCTTTAATTCTTCAACAAGATGCAGCGCTATCTAATTCTCAACAGTTGCATATTTACATTTGGAAACAAATACCTTGATGTATTATTTCATTGTTGTTACGGTCATGAAAGTCGTTGTAAAACTAAGTTCGGACGACTTGACTCACACATTTAGGGTCAGGGGGTGTAAAATGGGTAAGCTACGGTTTTACGACGCGAGTTTATGGAACAAGGGCGTAAAATGAACAATATAGAAATCACGGGCGATGGGCGAAAATGGAATAGCAACTTTACAGCCGCGCGCTTGATGGCGTTTCAACCCAGGAAGTGATATTACTTGTTCTGACCTGGAATGGAAAATTGAAAATACCTGTATCGGTATTGTAATGAAAAGAAGAAATAAAAAGAAAGAAGAAGTTATCAGGTACATAGTTATCTGGAATAGAAAACTAACATAGTATTATTTTGTCTAGTTTATAGTCAAAAGGAAAATAGAAATGTTCTACATCTTTCCACATTCATTAATAAAAAGCATTTCTAAATATTTCTAATTCGCTGATTTAAAAAAAAAAACTAAAGTTTGTTGCACATTGTGAAATTCCATTTTGTGTTTCAGCTTCCCAAAGAACGCACCTTAAGTTATTTATTTGTTTTAATATCAAATTTATGTAGTACAATTCTAGGGTTTTATTATGGCTTGAACACTGTTGTTGTCGTGATCGTGAAATTTACGTAAATTTTATATCTGGTCTTACCAATTGTCGAGATGAAAAATAAAACAAACGTCTTGCTTTGGGTGTCTTGTTGAACTCACATGCGCCACAGACATGTATGCACAAAACAAAACAAACACGGTGCTTATTTTTCTGTGCATGATGTTGTTTAAAATGTAAGATTGCTTTAATTATTTATTTATCCAACATTTTAAAGTAATTTTAAAGTACTGTCTGTTGATTATTGGTTGGACAGTTTATATTGATATTTTTTTTATTTTGATATTTTGCTGTTACTTAGTTTATGTAATACTTGACCATTGCCTTTATCCTGATTGGGTCCTACTGCAAATAAGATTAATATTTATTCATTTACTTTATTTATTTATTTAGAAGTTGGCTCAGAATACCTACAAAATAGTAATAAAAAACAGTCAAAGGTTTGTTCCATCGGTTACTTTAATTATTTCAATTGTTCATATAAAATTTAAACGCTTCTGAAGTAAAGTTTACCTACTTTTTTGGTTGTGTCACTTCTATAGCAAACCCGCAATATCAATATAAAACTATAATTATCACGGCAATCCCAAAGGAAGATATAAAAAGGATGCAAAAACAACCAACAAATGCCAAAGAATATAATATAGACCTATTATTAAATGCTCTGAGAATAGTAATATCAATTTGAGTAGCCAGTTAGATGTTTTTTTTATATATAAATTAAAATAAACTAAAATAACAACAATAGTAATCGATAACAAGGCATTATATTTTTTTTTGAAAAACTAATATTATTAGACTATAAACTAATATTACCAACTTCCAGAAAATTAATTGATTTTAGAGTATTTAGAACGCTTACTGATTGTATCTTCACCACAACAAGTATCGTTATATTATACAATTTGATGAATAACTTGTGAGAATGTGAGAATTGATACAAAATTAAGCTCACTATGCCAGCTTCAATGTAGGATACAAATTCTAAAGATTCCACATAATATTTCGAAGATAAATTTTGATAAGGATTTATGTATCGAGGGTTTTGCATTCCTATACAACCAACAGCAAATTGGAGAAACCACAACAAGCGTCCTGCGTAATACAAGAGAAGAAAGCTGGATGTGGCAGGAAGGCAAAGAATATCGAAAGTTCGAAAGCACAAAGCACTGTGGAAAGCACAACCGTATGTCACCGGGAAAAGGGCATCGGATCAAACGTCGGAAACTTTGTCGAATAATCGCCCCTTTTTATCAATTGATTTAAAGGGAGGCCGAGGGCAACACACGCACACACACACATACACA
This sequence comes from Aphodius sticticus, assembly GCA_963966075.1. Taxonomy (NCBI): domain Eukaryota; kingdom Metazoa; phylum Arthropoda; class Insecta; order Coleoptera; family Scarabaeidae; genus Aphodius; species Aphodius sticticus. Next base: position 106,078,316 of record OZ014506.1, read on the forward strand.
CACACAACACACACCCACCGTAAACGAGAGACAGGAAAGTTTACAATTCCGGTCCCAGGCCGCAAAAAAGGAAAAATAAATATATATTTGTACCCGTTCGGAGAACAAAAAGGAAACTCTTTCTGCCATACTCTCTTCTCTGCCGCTTCTCTAATGGGAGTGAGCTTACAAATGTTTTATGACAACTGGGACTTTCGCCGTACGCTACGGACAGTTTGCGGATTTGCTTTTTTTATGAATATGTACGCTGGGGACAATTCATGCGACAATTTCTCATCCTCTACCCCTTCCTATAAATAAATTTGAAGCCCCACAAGCCTTAGAAAGAGATATAAGGATGTGTGTTGTGACTAAAGTCCACACATGGTGCTAAATTGTGATAAAAGTGGGGTTATGTTACATTTTAGTATTAGAGATATGTTAAACTACATCATATTAGACATAGACAACCCTGAATCTTAGATTTGGGGAAATCGGGGCATATTTGAACGGGTTTTGACATCCACATATAGTTGTTGCCTATCGTCTCAAAATAGTTGGTTGGTAAGGGAAACATATTTGATGCACATTTGTCCAGGTATCTACACTGTTACTTTTAAGTTAAATAAAGTATTTTTGAAATTATAATATCTTCCGTCTAGTCTGCGTTTTGTCCGAAAAAAACGGGGCACATTTAGACAATGAGATCTTAGTTATTACTGAAAGTAACAGTTTCATCTTGGTGAGTACTTATCTTCGAACATATTATTATACACATTTTATTTATTATTACACATATTATTATATATAGCCAATGTTTTCAAATTTACTGTGTTGAAAGAACAGTTTCACATAAAAACCTACTTTCAAATAAATTCCACAAGCAGCACATAGATATTATTATTTTTTTTTGTTGATATTATCGTTAAGGCGAAAATTTTAAACACCCTGTGTAAGATATAATGATGCACTGAGCATCAGTTTGCTTAGTCATGTTAAAGGTTTCCACAAAAATCAACAAAAAGATAGTCAACCGACAGAAACCTGATGGAAGTCGATGTTATTTGAAACGTATAAGCAAAAAAATAAAACAAATTATATATTTTTATTTACAAAGCTGATATCGACTTCCGGTAGACCGGACGTGGCAGTAAATTTGAGAGTATTTTATTTTAAAAATTCGGGTAGAGTAAATCTTGATACCAAACTATCAAAATTTTAAATTTGGAGGTAAACAAAACTTCTAATTACACATTGCCCGTATTTCTCTGTTCCAAACTGCCCAGTTGAAATGTCCAAATGTGCCCCAACATAAGTTTTATGAATTAAAAATTTTTGTAAAATTATAGGTTATGAATTAGTAGTCATAATAACGGTAATGTATGAAGAATGTACGGACATTTGTATGAATATATATATATATATATATATATATATATATATATATATAATTAAATGAATAAAACAACTCTTCTTTGGTGCACGTGTTTAATGTTTACTTGGGACGCGTTTCGGACCTCAGGTCCATCATCAGCCGCCAAATGGTCTAGAAAATCGACGTCGACAAACAATAGCAGTCATGCAGATATGTCAAAAGATAACAAGTCAACATCTCAATAAAATACATGCGAGAGGAAAATTCCGCGGAGAGTCGAAAATATTGAACCCGACTTGTTGATAGCAATGTTGGAATGACATTCCAACATTGCTATCAACAAGTCGGGTCCTGTTTTTTTAATCGGGAATTGTGTGAAATAAGTAGATAATAACTTAGCGAATGATATTTGTTTTATTGTATGAAATTTCTTTGCTTAATTACATATATACTCACCTATGTATAAATTATCACTACATACAATATCTAAGGCATGGGAAAAAACACCATATTCTATTAGACATCAAATTGTTTCCATTATATTACACAAGTAAGTTTTCTGTGGCATGTATGTTGTTTTGGTGACCACTATATGGCTAGGCAAAATTTACGTAGCGTGTGCGTCACAAGTCACAACTACGAACTGCGTCGCAAATACGTTGAACATAAGTACTGTAGGCTATTCACGCAAAATTAAAACTATATACTTTCATAATATTATAGATCGCGCAGTGATTGCGTACAGTACCTACAAAATTAGTATTAACACTAGGAGAATTTGCAGGCCTAATAGGCCTGCTGGTCGACCTAGGTAGATCGCCAAAGCGTTAAGAGGTAAACAAAAAGCCCGGAAAAAAAACCGTTCGAAGCGGTTACGGGGCGCCATCTATTGCTTCGTAGCGTAATGCCAACAGCGACATGATGATGTGCCGCCGTCTGGTGACCGCGTCGCGAAGCGCGCGGCCGTTGCATAGCAACCTCGCTCGGTTGCCATGGCGACGCGCTGACCTGTACACTCCTAAAGCATAATCCATAAATTTAGCCTAATCGAGTTAAAAAATAACGAGAACTGGCCGGAAATTGGACGAAATCAAAAGCCTAAGCGCTGTACAATCCAATCTTAGGCGGAAAATCGGCGCCTGCGGCGCCGATTTTCGCTTCTCCGAGGAGCAGACCCTTCCCCTGATTCGCCGATTTTCGTAAACTTCTTGCGCGGACTGTGTTAGACTTTTAGTATATAGTAGGGATATTGAACTCTTCCCGGACAATACTCGGTAGTCAGCGAACACGACGCCATAGCAGACCCCAACTAACTGAAGGCAAAGGCCGATGCGAAAAATCTTAAATCTCGGCAACGTTCGTGCACGTTTGAGTGTAAATGCGCAAGCGCGTTGCAAGCAATGGCTTACTTGATTCAAGATATTGGTCAACTTCTTGAATTGAGAATTTAAACTACTTGGTTTGAAAATTATATACTTAACCGAAACTAATAACTCTGAGATTGGGATATTCTTGAATTGTGAGAACAAGGAATTCTTAAATGAAAGAAATTGTTTCAAACCAAGTAAATATTAACTTTCATCTAAAGCAATAACCGCAAGTAAATAATTTTCTCACGTTTTGAGAATATACTTCGCTGTGTGTGCGTAAAATAATTTTTTCCCTTAAGTTTTAAACATTAAAAAAACTGAGCATTTAAAGATTAAAAATGTAATTTTTGAATGCTCTTACATAAAACGGAACAGACTGGACTACCCTACAAAAGGACTTTTATATATATTATACTTACAGGATTTGACATACTTACACCCTACGGAATGAACTTTCAAGGGCAAATAATTTTCAAGCGCATCGACCCAAAAAAAGAAAAAGCTGCAGTTTGCAAAAAGATCAAACGCCTTGGTCGTTTTATTTACAAGACCTTCGCTTACGCCTCACCGCACCCTTCATTCCTTTAGAGCCCGCGTACCAGCGAATCTGGAGTGGGGGGCAGGAGGCGGTGGTATCCGGAAGAGAATTCACCCCATTCTCTCACTCAAACATAATACATTCCGAATAAGGTGGGAGCTGCTTTTGTGGCATAAATCACTGAAATTGTAAGTATGCGCTCGATTCACAATGAGGCCGAGACTCATGTCGATAACAGGGATGCCAATAAAGCATCAGCAGGGGGATGAATTCTGCTTTAAGAAGGTTGAAGCTTGGAGCGAAAGAGGGGGGTAAAAATCACCCCCGACTGACTGTATTAACCCCCCGGATTGAATAAAAAATGAAATGTTATTTGTAACGATGCAGAGAATTTTACGAGGGCTTTCCTTCTACGCCGTATACACGCGCGTAGGCCCTTTTTACGATCTTTTTTTACAGATCTCGTTCCGTACGTGCTTCAGAAATGAAGACGCTATCAATTTTAAAGTACGTGGGCGCGTCCTGCCGGCGGAGGTCCTTCTTTCCGCGCTGCAGGATCCGCCAATTTATACGATTCGGGCGGGAATCGTAACTCGATTACAATAAAAGCGGAATATATGTCAGGAGTTTTGATCTGGCCCCTTACGCACACAAAAAAAAAGAAAGAAACCTTTCTGAAGAGGGTAACGCGTTTGGGGCATATTTGTTTACTTCCGTGGAACACATGTTCTTCGCAACGCCGCGCCATCTATCGGACAGGTAAATAAGGCGTGTACTGCGTGTGTAAGCAATTTTGTGGACAAGTATGTCCTATTGATATAAAAGAAAAGAAGAATGCGTATTCTACATGTAGATTAAGTTAAAAGACATTTTTTGGAGGTTTTAATTTTTAATTTGTAGAATATAAATTAAAAAAGTACAGGAACATCATGTTATGTTATGTTGCTTGGCTTTATAGGCCAAGCAATAGAGCTACAAATAATTTTCATTTTGACATATAGACTAGCAGGAAGCCGCCTGTGCCATCCTGTGCAGGACAGTCCGTAGTATATTGCCACTAAGTTTCCTACTCGAAAATTAAATTTTTTAATTTTTTATAAACTATCATCAATAAATAATCGCGTTTAGAAATCGTCCGGTTTGGAGCGCGCGGCAGATTTCGGTCATGTTTTCAAGCATTTTTCACCTATTTCGCAACATTTTAACGCAAAGTCAGAATAGACGTTTTGTAGCACAATACTTCTACTTTCGAAATACGTAAAAAAAATTAAAATCGGACCACGTGCGACGTATCCAGGCTCGCCGAATCATATTGCATACAAATATTCAAATCGCAATACGCGCAAAAACTAATCATCGGACAACGCCTGGGGTGTCCACACTCAAAGTACCCACCCATCGCTACTTTCACGCGAAAAGCCTCCGCTACAACTTTGAAAATGGCGGAGTTAAGAATTTTTTACAAATTTTTCCGGTTTTTTTGAATTTCCTCCGTTAATATTAATGCGATCGAGTCCGTGCGGGGTTCATTTTTTTTTCAAGATAGCTCCATCGGTTCAGTTTTTACAAGCGAAAAACGAAAAAAAAACACGTGCCTAAATTTCAGGGTAGCGCTGATTTTTTTAACAAATTAAAAAATCCGAACATAAGAAAATTTCTAATAAAGTATACTATTTTCTCCGTTGGTTTCATAATATTTATTTGTAATGTATTTACATTGTGTCACCGTTTTCAGATACATAATGAAAACCGTCGGTAATTTCTAAATTTGTATCATATAAATTATTCAAAGTAGAAAAAAATACGGTTTTAATGTGGATTAAAAAGAGATCTTAATACAGATGATTTATCGGTAGTATTCAAAAGTGTTGGTGGCTTCGCTCGGGTGGACTTTCTCTAGGCAACATGGCAATGAATCAGTTATTATTGTTGAACCACTGTTAAGTCGTTTTTTCAACACGAAATTGATAATTGAAAAATGTGAAAACGACTGTTGCCGATCCACGAATTAAGGGCTAAGCATTTAAAAATGATAAAATTGTATTATATTATTATCGATGATCATATAGGATTTTACATGATTAGCTTTCAGAAAAATGTGTATTGTTTCCTTTATAAGTTGCAAAAACGTTTGTTCTTATTCCCTGACCTATAATTGAAACATATTTTTTAGTCATAGTTAGCTATATTTTGATGTGAATACATTATACTTTAACAAAACGATGTAAATTAGAGTCCTACACTTTTTAAATAAAACAGTTACGACGGTGACTTTATACTTGTCCCTTGTGTATGCTTAAAAATAAATTTCTTATAATTGAAGAATTATCAAAATCGTATGAGCCGTTCGAGCAAAAATTAACTTTGAAATTGTGACAATTGTATAGTGCTGCGTTGATTTTGACAGGCGGTGTATTAGTAAATTTGAAGCCAATTTAAAATAAAAGCGCAGTAGAACAAAAATCAATTTCTAAAAACTGAGACTGTGGAACCAATGTTAAATCATCAATTCTTAAATAAAACATATTCGAAGGAGAACCAGTGCATTTTCGACTATACATTTTGCTGACGTTTGAAAAATTCTAACTAGGGCTAATAGTATGTTAAATGTTAAATGTTAATTTTTTGTTTGCAGCCAAATCCTTCCCTTTTATCTAGGGTTGTCGTATGATTGTATAAATAGCCAACCTTTCAAACAAATTCCGATGTAAATTTCCGCATAATGTCTTTTATTTGTAATTACACTTGTCGACAAATTTGAATTTGTTGTCGGCAATATTAACCTAAATAAATATTTTGGTTAGTTTGGATGTGCTGGTTTCGAGTATGGCCAAAAAAAGTTGCCAGTAGCCTGACTTTCCCGTAACTTTGAATTTAAAACAAATAAATAAAACTACATTTTAGTACAAATGTTGATGTTGATAATAAATAAATTAAACAACTTAAAAAACACAAATAAATATATTTTCGTTATCATTGAAGTTACCAAAACCTTGTCCACCAGTGTTGTATGTATGTGTAATACGTGGTAAAACGTATTTAAATAAATCATTACATCAAAATGTATTTAACAATAATTTCTTAAACAAAATAAGCAAGGCGCGAAATTGCGATTAAATTAAGGAAGTTCACATTCCGAGCATGACCTTGAGATTAGCCAATTTATACACAGTCTTAAATTATCTTTAGAGTACCTAATTCATTTGTAATTTCTACTACACACATTCATTCATGCAAACGCCAGCATTAATATGTATCTTCCGTGTTTGTAAACATTCCAAGGGTCAGCGAGCTGCCGATCACGACTAAAAATAAATAAGCCATTAAACTCTCATTAACCACTCCACCAATATAAAAAACACGAGATGTTTATTATACAATTAAAAGATAAATCCGTCTTCATTGATATCCGAAATGAATAATTTGTAATTGAAATCGAGACATTTGAACTTTACTTGAACTTTGATGAACCTCCTTATCAATTAATTAATAACCAAATAACTCAATTCAGTGATGTGGATTTTCTTTCTACTTTTTATGTTATCTTATATTGTTCCAAGAATAAATTCTTTGTACTAGACATGCACCTGACCTGTTAGTAGGCAATACCAGGTTGACAACCACCATATTCGGCGGAGTTCTTGTGGTATCCCTGCTCTATAAATGTCCGTCGTGTACGGGTTAAGCCTTCAGAGTGTTGCTGAACTTATCTATCCGCTGAACAGGTTCAACCGTAAAAATATCGACGAGTCATTAGCCAGTTTCTTGAATGTATTCGAAAACCTGTTTACTGGATTGAATGAAAGTATACACATCCGGTCACGTTACACACTGGTCTGCTAGAGGAGGTAGAAATTAAGTTCTGTCCACACTACTCGACTTTAAGATGAGTATGAGGATGAGAGAGAAGCGTCAGTTTTTAGATAGGAGATGAGCGGTAAGAACAACAGTTTATTGGTATAATGATTCCGGTGTTTTGTAAGGATGACAAAACGAGATAAGAAGTTAATGGGACGGACGTTCTTGCGCGGTAGGTTGTGTATATTTTATTAAATAAACTGCTTTGATGGTATTGAATAATGGAAAGAAATTGATGATTTGTAAAATTTTGGTAAAATATGTGCAATAATTTGCCATTCTGGGTTTTATGTTCAATAACATTTATGAAGTTAACCGATTTTGGGAGAACACTGTGGAGAAATTACGGATTTTGGTGCGAAAACTTGGAAAATTTAGCTGTTTTGATCAAAATTATGCATATTGTTAAGAAAATAATTGATTAAAATTTATTTTGGAATAATAATGTATTAGATGAATTCTTAGATAACATCTAAAAAGTCACATGGCGACGAAATAGAAAAAGTGTTCTTGTAAGACAAGTTTTGCCAAAAACCCTACACATGTTAAATTTTTTTTCAATATGCGAGGTCGGAATGCTCCTAAATCGTATATCACAGACAAAAAAGGCTTGAACCTATTAAAAACCGTTTAGATATGCAGACCAATACAAAAACAGAGTAGTTGAGAATTTGCAAAAGCATTTTCTTTCAAAGCAATTTCTCCATAGGGTGTCTTAAACACGGACCACCAATCCATCATTTTGGTTCTCCCGTTATAATAAGATTAATAAGCTGCAAGTTTATTTATTGTTTCTTCAAAATTGCAAAGTGATGTGACGCTTGATTGGTGATTGGTGACGCTTGATGAGCGATTACATAAAAATTGTTGTTCAATATGAAAGACAACATTGCAAAGTTTTACTTTTAAAGCTGTAACTTTGACAAAAATCATAATATTAAGATGAATCCGAAACAAAACTAGTAAGAAAATTATCTTGAAACGGGCTGAAGTTAAAATACCCCCCACCGTAAAATATTTTTAGTGTGGAATTTGAAAATAAAAATGGAGTTAACCGATTTTGCCCATTCACGACCTTGTCCTTTCTTTTTAAGAGATAAACCTGGATACCAAATTTCAAATCAATTGCTATAAAATTACAGCAGTTATCGAGTGAATTTGAAAAAAAAAATGGAGTTAACCGATTTAGCCCATTCAGGAACTAAAAACTAATATCATACGGTCTTGTAAAATGCTTTTTTGGAAAGGCTTTTTTAGTAATTTAAAATAGAATTTATTGATTAATTGATAAATAAATTATTGTATGTAAACATAATTAGTCCCATAAAATTGGACTTCTAACTAAATAAAAAAAAAATGGAAGTATTCATTAACACATATAGGAAATTCGGTACCTAACAATCTTCAAAATATCTAATTTAATATCATATCAATATTTCAGCATTTATCATTGAGTTTACGAAATACTATAAATTATTAATTTATGTAAACTATTAAAATAAATCTTCGCGTTAAAGGTAAAAGTTACTAACTAAAATCTAAAATAATTACAAAAATCTTACTTTTGGAAGGAATACCAACAAATATACTCATATTTTCTAACTAAATACAAATAATAACAACTTATTATAATTATAATGCTAAGGATATTATATTATCCAAGTTTTATAAGACGAAAAGTGGCTGACAACGAGCGCAGCGAATAGTGCCCAAATGGAACGAGTGCGCCATAACGTCTTATAAAACGATTGTTTTATATTTTTATTATTTCTATTTTGCGAAATTAATTTTACATACATTTTGAACATTGCTGTTGTCATCTTACAATCTAGAGTAGTTTTAAAGTCAACAGTTGGTAGTTGGGTTAAAACTGTCAAATAAGATGTGGTGTTCTGAAGCATTTTTTGACGCTTAGCATCAATTTTCAACAGTAATCTTGGAAAACTAAAAGTTACTAAACGCTAGTGCTCTAGTGTTTTCTTAATTACACCGAAAGCGGTTTCGTTATGAGTTTATAGGGAACGCAAAGTAGAAAAATAATATTTATTATTAATAATATTAAGTCGTTGTACAAAAGAAAATGCCTAATTGAAAACAATACAGGTCTCTCGCAGGAGGTCTAAAGTTAATATTTGTCTTCAATTTTTTTTCGGAACAAAGGTTGAGTAATTTTAACAAATTTAACTTATTGTCGTAGTCCATTTCAATTGGGTCAATGGTGCTGGGAACGACAAATCAGTTCTTTTATATTATAAAAATAAATAAATATTAAATATGTCTAATACCATCTTAAGAAGAAAATATAGAAAATTATAAATTTTAGATTATAAAATTATAAACTTGATGCAGAAAACTTTTTGTCAACTTGATACATAGATTTTCCAGAAAAAAACATTCAAAAGTTAATTGCTTGAAAAAGAAGTACTGTGCTCTGAAAAATGTATGGACAAATAAGAACCAGTCTAAGAAAAAAGAAAAACAGGCGACACAGCCAATATTGTTTATAGACCATAGAACCTTTTGAAAACGAATCTAATCCCAAAACGGTAAAAATGTAATCGTCAACAGACTTCATAATTAACCATCCAACTTAGAAATATGTACTCAAGAAATGACCAATTATCTATATCAATTAAACTTGCATACTTTTCACCGCTACTTCAATTTAATTCTAAAACATCGTGCGCAAAAAAACACACCACTACCAATATTAATTACTCCGCTATATTGATCCAAGCTACCAACGTTATCATTTCATTCCAGATGCACCAGTAATCCAGCAATTAATATAATGTATGTGAGTCCAACTCGAGTTGAAAATATAAACGCGTGTATGTGTGTGTGCGTGTGTGTGTGTATGTGTGTGTGTGCGTGTGTAGACTTGTCCGTGTGTATTAAGCACACACCTATGAGATGACCGAGGCTGCACTCAGGCTCAGGAAGTCGATTAATAGCACGCAGTAAATTAAGAGAGGAAATCGTAGATCAAACGCAGCAACTCTATCGGATGTTACCACTATTACTCTGTAGGTGACTGTACCTGGATATGGGAGTTCAAGAGTTATAACAGCTGGAAGAATTGCGCAGGAAACTTATCAAAGTATCCGGTATTATCTGTCATTAGTTGTGGCTGTGTAGTTGTGGTGATTATGTAATAATTAATTATGACACATTTTAATATATCTACTCTGTTGTTTGATAAGTCGTTTAGGTACAAAGACTATCTCTACCTCTAAAACTACTTATTCTTTATGTCCAGATCAAAATACTTCTTAAAGAGTCTACTTATCAATCCACAGCCGTAGAACTGGATGGCATCAAATTGGTGATATGATCGATTAAAAAGTGATTATTTTACTAATGACCAGTTGTAAGGCATCACTCAAGCTCAAGAAGTCACTTACAAAATTGTCTTCATTACACACATATGCAAATTAGGTGTAATTATGTGATTTTCAGCACGACAGAGTTATAATTGGTTTTAAAGATCAGCTTTACGGCTTCATGGTGTAGCTAATCAACTTTAAGGCATGCTTCCAATGAGCATTTCCCTATGCATTTGCCAGGATATATAACCTCGAGCGTGATTGGCTGGATCCCAAACTGTTTTACACCGGACAAATTTACGAAATGTTTCTCAATACGTCGCATGTAAACATTGTTTCGGTGCTATTCTTGAGTTTAGTTCAGTAAAATCAGCTGTACCTGTTAGAACTCTTAGAATATGAATGATTTTGTGAAAATGACGACTTGTCCAGAAGTTTCCAAGGATGGCAACGTTTGTCACTTTATAATCTGATGATATAAATTAAGGAGAAATTGTTTCCACAGTTTCACACCATTTTTAGTACAGCGAACTGTGTCCAGTATGTGCTGACAGTCAATGTGAATTTATGTGAATCTAATTAATCAACATATTATATGTAGATATCTATTTTGACAACTCATATTCCTATGATCTGTCAACCATGATACTATATGTGACCCCGCACGAGAGAATCGCCCTAACTGCCATCTCTCCTTTGAATAATATTGACTCCTGTCTTTTAAGGCCTATAACACTAAAACTACTGAGCAGAAAAAATTAAAGTGTGTCATACTCCTGAATCATTTCTACTATCAACATTATTTGCATCCTAAAACTTCAATTTTTGTTCGGGTTGCATTTAGAGTCTTTTCTATTGATTGGCGTTTTTGTTTTCTTCAATATTAATGTAATAAAGGTTCTAAACACGATTTTAATAGAAGCAAATATTTCAGTAACGAATATTAACACGATAACTGGAAATGCATGTAAACAATCTTCATCTTTTATTTAATGCAGCTGTAGAAAACGAATCGTACTAGTAAGATCATTTACTAATTACCATCAGAACGATTTCGGAATTTCAAATAGTAGTTGATTTAAATATAATACAATGAATTTTGATGTAGGATTAGTTTTAAGTAATGATTTTTTACAAAAACGGATATAGACGGATTCACTAAAAACGTCAAAACATTCTGAACACACGTGAGGGAAGCCGATCTGTGCTAAATATTGTTCATGTTTATTTCGGTCTTAAAAATTAACAAATAGTCGGAATGCAATGAAATTCAAGGGATATGTATCGTAGTAAAATCTTGTTTACAACCTGTAGAACAACAAGAAGTAGCAAAAGCAAACAAATCAATTGTTTTTGCGAGACATTTAAACCTTTGAAGATAGCGATTCAGCAATCCTTCTTGTATTCACTGTATCCTTGCGCACACACGGAGCTTTCTGACAACTGCACGCGCGCCATCTAGTCCTAACTAGTGTCATACTAGACACATAAATTTTTAAACGATAAAACAGCTGCCGCGTCTAATGATTCGTGTAATTTGTCAGTGTTGTTTCACTGATATATTATACGAGTCATTTTACAGTTTGTGAACTAATAGCAGAGAAAATTAGAGCATAATTTGCTATGAATGTGGCTTTATATTGTTGTGGAAATAACAAAATATTTAAATTATAATACTATCTATTACCAATATTGCTGTGGAAGCAGCGTGCTCCGTGCAATGTGTGGAAGAATAGAATATGTCCAGGACATACTTTTGAACGGGTGGCATTTTTCGGCCCGACAAATTAGTGCTTCATACGACAAATTTCGGTACCTTAACGATAAAACATGCATTTGAACGACAAAATACGTGTTTTAACGACACAAAATGTAAACAAACGACATAATATACATTTTAACGACAAAATATGTAAATGAATGACAATATTTGTATTTCAACGATAAAATCAGCAAACTATGTGATTTAACCTCAGAGACCATAAATGACAGCAGTATGACAAGCAGCGCCGCTATCCCAGCCGTACAAAACTTATTCCATACTCATACGTAACGTTAAAAATGAGGTTATATATGTAGTTTGTTTTTAAATTCGCAGAAGGACGTTCGGAATAATTGAAAATTATTCTGTGTATAATCGAACAGTTGTAGGCAATTGCTTGTTTGATTGGTATGATATTTTTAACTAAAATGTTTGTCAGTTGCAAAAGATCAACTTTTAGTACTTTTTTCCAGTTCAAGTTCGACCGCATAATTAAAATACCCTGTAACATTTCTTGCTGTCAATTAGGGTTGTGCTTATTTTTTGTACTGTTATTTTTTTAATGTAGGACCCTCCCTTGTTTTGTTTACTACAATACATACCACAGGTATTAACTTACACAAGAAAAATAATCAATTAACTTATGAGTCAGAACACTTCACATATTTCCAGGTAGATACTTAATTTATCAAAAATACAATAATCTAAGCTAAGTGCCATCAATGAACACAATCGAACAGTCTATGGAGAAACCCTACCAAAAATAGTTTTCACTTGCTCGATTTTGTTATTTCTTGGTCAGGATAGTCACTTAGCTTCGACGATTGTATTTTTGACAAATTAAATACTTGCAAATATGTGAAAAGCTTTGATATCGAGATGCATTGTCACCTAATTATAAACAATTTTACTCACAACAAACAATTTCATGGACCGAAGCATATCAATGGCTATAAATAAACAAAAAAATGCTTAATGTAGGTACTAAATATTACACATGTTCTACTAAATCAAAAGATAAAAATATACAAATACACAATAATTCAAATATTTGTTTATTTTTTATAGAATGTACGGATATATATTTAATAATGTTTATTTGTTTGTTTATTTAAATACAATATTTTAAATTTAATTTGTGTTTTTATAAAATTTTTGCGTACCCCACACTACAGCTGTTAATGAAATTTTTTAAAACCAACATTATATAATTAAAACTCAAAATAAAATCAAAGTAATCAATACTTTTCGCAAACAGCTTAAACAAGTAATATTACACTAAACTGTCATTAAGAATCCCTAATTTGTCGTGCTGAATACATACTCTGTCGTGTCAACTATTGTCGTGGGGAATACCAACTTTATCGTGCAGAGTACATATTTTGTCGTGCACAATTTGTCGTTGAGAATACTTTTGACATTTCTGGTGATTCTTTTTCTAAATCCAATATTGTATAATAAAAACCGTTGTACAGAATATTGTTCATATTCTAGAAAACGAACGTAAAAACCTGACAAAAAAATGATGTATTTGTCACTTTCAATTCACAATTGTCTTTCGCTCGAAATGTGTAAGATTAATAACCTTCTTTTCTATTATACATAAACACCAACAATCGCTTAAGAATCTTGGTTATAATTTATACAAAAAGCATCGCTTGACATCCTTTCTATCCGACTCAGCGCATAAAAAAAACTATAACTTTCTTATAATCAGCAATTTTACACACCACAACGCGATTCTTTCGCTTTTTTATTTCTATTTCCGCAGACAAAACAAGTAGATACGCCTTCCATTCAAGTTCACAAACTCCCACAGTTCCCAGCCAAACAATTGTTCCACCAGCATTATTAGTTATCTTATTATACGAAGAGATAATTCTTCTCTTCCACTTGCTTCCCGGCGTCACAGGAAATAATTAGACAAATCAGAGAAGAAGATACATAAAAACGACACACGTAATAGCGCCATCAAAATTACAATTGGGTAATCAAAAAACGCGATCGAACTCTTCACTTAGAGCAGTGGTTCTTAATCGGTGCTCCGCGGAACACAAATTTGTTGTTGACTCTTCTACTGTATGTGATTTGAGTTGCACAAATAATGGTTAGATGGCAGCACCTTTGCAAAGTGATGGAGACCGGGCTATGATGGTCCTTGCATCGGCTTGACGCCGATAAAAATTGCAGCTCTTCAGTATTTTTATCTCGATTGTTAAACTGACCACATCCTCCGGCATCCTTGCCTATGCTAGCAACATAATGCCCAATATCCAGTGGCTCATAATAAAAAAAATATTAACTTCAACAATACTAACAATTAAAATATTAACAATTTTCAAACAGTAATAAATATGAATAAAACAAATAAAGAATTCTCAACACAAACCAATTGAAACAAAATTGCTACACGTCACATATAAAAAATTCGGAAAATATGCAGGAATTTTGAAATATATTTCCTAAATTAAACAATAATAAATAAAAAAATTAAAATAAATTAAAAATACATACAGAGTAAGCCAAAATTACCGGAACACCTAAATAATTCCCCAAACGTGTAAAATTTCAAAATATTGGTTACTCCATTTATTTGGAGTAAAGTAATATTGTTTGACGCAAATATATTTTTGCCTCTCGTCAAACAAATATTTACTTGAGTTTCTAAAATTACTATCTGTGTACAGGGTGCCTCATTTTATTATAGAAATTTGGTATCATTTCCTTTTTTTAAATATAATACCGTATATATTATTAAATTTTTTAATTCGAAGAATTTCTATAGGAATCATTTTTTTTTATAAAATGCATTTTATAATTATAAGCTACTAATTATAGCTACCAAAAATAGTCAACATTACTGGAACACCTAAATAATTCTCCAATTGAAAAAAATATAGATTATATAATATAATGACAGTGTTCATTTTATTATGGAAGTTTGCAAACATTTCCATTTTCTAATCAAACATCCTATATATTTTTATTATTTTAATTCTAAGATTAATTCTAAGAACTTTTTGTAGAAATAGGTTTTTTTGAAAATGTGTTATTTTTGAGTTGAGCAATTAATCAAAATTCCTGACCTTCAAATTAAGAATTTTTTACACATTTATTTTAATGTGGCAGTTTGCACATTTAATTTAATTATATTAAATTGTGTTGTTAGTTTCTCTTGGATTTTTTACTTTTCCCGTTTGGTTAAAGGAAAAGTTCATTAGTTTTGATTAACTGCTTATAACAAAAAAAAAAACGCATTTTATAGAAATGTAATTCCTACATAAAATTCTATGATAGAATAGAATTAATCCTAGTATTAAAAATGTAATGGATGTTCTGTAAGAAAAAAAAGGTTTGCAAATTTCCATTATAAAATAAATCCTGTATATTAAAAATATATTTCAACGGGATATATTTAAACCCAAAAGCTTTTATTTGAAACACTTTTTTATAACTATTCACTATTGTTAATAGATTATAATTTAAAAAAAAAATCTGATGTGGCCAGGCTCATGACTTTATCATACTATATATAAAATTAATAGTTTAGACGCATGAGATTCTATTTGATCGAGATCGGCTATGTCTGCATTAAAATAAAACTAGTAGAACTAGACAGATATCTCGATTAAAGCTGCGTTCGGATATTGTACTCCGTTGACACTGGGTACACCGTCCAAATGACACTTACGTGTTAGTGGGTGTAAAAAGTGTAACGGTGTTCAATATCCGAACGCAGCCTATATTGACAGGAGTATTTTCAAAACATTAGCGTTTGACACTAGCTACTGTCATTAGAATCAAAAAATCTGACATATCCTGGCTACTAGTTTTAAAGCAGTACGACCAATCTCGATGAAATAGAATTTGCTCATGCAGCTAAACTATAAATTCTACCAAAAAATGTCATATACATAAATTATAGAAAATTTCCTCTCCTTTAATTTATGTTTGAACTATTTTGACGACATTACACAAATAGCGGCTCATTTACAAAATCTTCGAAAAATGCTAAGAGTAAACCACCAGTTCCTTTGGACCCTTTTCAACAGAAAGCTTTTCAGCTCTAAGTTTGGTTATGAAACTTTAAAATATGAAGTTTCGTCCCGATACCTTCAGTAGTTTCTGCGGAATCGTCGCCACAAAAACGAGTACACACAAAAAGAAATTTTTTTTGGCATGATTACAATACTTTACATACTGCGTATGATAATGTAATAAAGTAAAAAGTGTAATAGATTATCCGAACGCAGCTTATATTGACAGAAGCTACTACTGTCATTAGAATCAAAAAATCTGACAAATCCTGGCTACTAGTTTTAATGCACTACGACCGATCTCGATGAAATAGAATTTACTCATGCAGCTAAACTATTGATTGTACCAAAAAGTGTCATAGTCATAAATTATTCAGAATTTCCTCATCTTTAATTTATTATTTAACTATTTCGACGAAATTCCAGAAATGGCGGCTTATTTGCAAAATCTTACAAAAATGCTGAGACTAAACCTCCAGTTCCTTTGGACCTCTTCAACAGAAAGGTTTTCAGCTCAAGTTTGGTTATGAAACTTCTAAATATGAAGTTTCGTCCCGATACCTTTAGTAGTTTCTCCGGAATCGTCGCCACAAAAACGGGTACACACACACACAGACATTTTTTGTACCTTGGTCAAAAATGTTCAGGGGACCCAAATAGACATATTTCCGCTAAAATCTCAAAAAATTTTTTTGGCACGATTACAATACTTTACATACTGCGTATGATAAAGTAAATACGCATTTTATAAAAATATAATAATTATTACATCAAATTCTAGAATAGAATAGAATTAATCCTAGTAGTTTAAACCCAACAGCTTTGATTTAAAAATTTTTTGTTTGTTTTTGCAGTTGGAGAATTATTTAGGTGTTACGGTAATTTTATCTATTAACTACTAACTATTCACTATTGTTAGTTAACAGCTTATAATTAAAAAAAAATAGTTTTGTAATATTTAGATTACCGCGAACAACTATAATGTCACATGCTTGGAGGAGTGTTCACTGTTCATCATATACCACATAGGTGGTGGCACTTATAATCATCTGGTGATAGTTCACAAACAAAATTTAGTGGACACAGAAATTCAAAACATACACATATACACACTGTGGAAAATATGTGTATGGTAAGAAGAAAACTTCGGAACCAATTGGGTACATCGACAGCGCTTTTTCTCTCAAACATATTTACAAGTGTTCGTTTGGAGAAATAAATTCCAAAACTTCTTAAGGAATTGAGAAAACCAATAAGTCCATATGAAACTTTTTACTTGGAATAACATTTATACTTTCTAGAGAAAAAATCGGTAAAAAGTTCATATGGATTTTATTGTGTTCATTTATTTATTCCAGTCATTATTATTATTTTTAATATAATTACTTAAATTTATTTAATGTTTATTGTTGTTATTATTGTATTATTTTTCGTTTTCGCTTTGTTTGATATGTATTTTATCTTTTATTTTTCTTTGTTTTTTTAACATTTCAAACGGCTGTAATTTTTTAAGGAATTGAAAAACAAGTAAAACATTTTACTCGGAGTGATATTTGATATCTGTATATTTACATGTTTTTTCTAATTCATGTTACTTTTAACTTCTATGTAGTTATCAGTTTAATTTTTAATTAAAGCTATGTCTTTATGTTTTTTATCACTTTCATTCTGGTGCTCCGCGAATTTTTTCTTATGAACAAAAGTGCTCTCATAGCTTCAAAAAAGTTAAGAATCACTGCCTTAGAGGCTCTAAGTTACAACATAGATACCACATATAAGCCTGGTTTCAACGCGGAATATCAAATTGGTATAATACAAGATAGCCGGAAGTCAAAGATAGGTTGTAAAGGCAGAGAGCTCCGTGGAGATTTTAAAAACTGGTCTTGGGCAAACCTGGAGATAAACATTTCCATAATAGATGATGTGAACGGTGTGGGAACGTACGGCAGTCGAGATTGTGGGCTCGTGAATGAACTTTTGAGGCCGCTTCTAATTATTGAGACACTCAATTAAAGAAATTTATGCGGCGCGATGTGACCAGCGTTGCAACCAACGTCCAGCTTTTTTTTTATACCTGACCGATTTATGGTGCTTTTTCGTCGTTTATCTGTGTGCTCTTTTGCGTCGATGGATTGTAATTGTTTTGTTGTACAAAGCGACATGAATGAGGATTCCGTGTCACAAGCAATTCTTTTGAAGTTTAACAATGGTCAAAATTACACACAAGGAATTTCTTTATAGTTTTCTTATAGTTTTATAAGACAAAAATTGGCGCACGAAAAATAGAACGAGTGCGTCAATACGTCTTATAAAACACGTGTTATATACTATTTTTTCTATTTTGCGACATTAATTTTATATAAATTTTCGAAAATTGCGGTTGTCATCTTACAATCTAGAGTAATTTTAACAGTTGGTAGTTGTGGTAAAATCTGCAAATACGATTGAGGTGAGCTAATAGCGATTGAAATGTCAGCCCTATTTGACACTTGACGTCAATATCATCAATCTTGAAAAACTAAAAGTTACTAAAAGTTTGTGATCTAGTGTTTTCATAACGGCACCGAAAGCGGTTTCGTAATGAGTTTATAACGAACGTAAAGTAGAAAAATAGCATATTATAATACAAGTTTTATAAGACACAACTTAGCGCACGAGTTGTTTTGTTTTGTTATATACTATTTTTTCTACTTTGCGGAATAAATTTCGATAAATTTCGAAAATTACGGTTGTCATCTTACAATCTAGAGCAGGGCTTCTCAACCGGTGGTACGCGTACCACTGGTGGTACGCGAAAGACTATGAGGTGGTACGCAAAAGGTACCAAACTTAAAATCATGTTTATTCAGATGATATTGTTAAATTGTTTGACCCAAAATTATAGCGGTCAAATCAGATAATACCCATAACCGTACGCAGGCGTATTTCAAAAGGCACATTGTGTAAAAGGAAGTGTAGTTACAAAGATAAATCAAAGTTCATATTGTGCGCTACAGTCAGATGAAATACTGACATAATTAATTTTTATCAATTATTAGTCTTTATCCGATTCAAGGTGGAAGAGAAAGTTGCAGAGGAATAATTATTTTGTAAACCTCTGCTCGAAAGAACAACTGGTGAAATATTCAAATTTCTTAATAATTTTCTGTTCAACAATTCCATTCCATGAGCGAAATGCACTGGTGTCTGCACTTATAGAAGAGAAGAGCTCGGGCTTTAACAATGAATAATTGCAGTCAATATTATTAAAAGTCGAGCATTCAGTTCACGAATGTTTTTAATATTATGTCAAGAGATGGGTAGCAACAGAAGTAACTCTTGTTACATTCCGATGATAGATGGTTCTCGAGACGTAAAGTTTTGAATTGTCTCTTCGAACTTAAATCAGAAGTTCAAGTTTTTCTTGAAAACGCTAATTTCTTTCTTTGACGAATTGTGGATGGCCCGGTTAGCATATTTAGCTGATATTTTTGGAAAGCTGTATGAATTAAATTTAGTTTTTCAGGGATCAAAGGTTCATTTAATTATCGTTGAAGATAAAATTACCAATAAATAAATCGAGTTAATTATAAAAGAAGTTAATAAAAATGAGACATTATCCAGAATATAAAGAAATTATATTCTGGATTAATCTACTACAACAGCTACTCTGGCATTGATTTTAAAAGATTGGGCTTATAACATGAACAGAAAAGACGGAAATGATTATATAGAAGCAGTAATAAAGACAATGTGGAATAAAACGGCAAAATTAGTTCAAGAACTTTACTTTAATAAGTATAACAGGTCCTTTGATCCTTTCCATGATATAGAATTCAGAAATGCTCGGAATGCAAGAGATGCAAAAAGAAAAATGTTACTAAAACATCCTGAAAAGCACAAACAAAGTTCTGTGACACTTTCTAATACAGAATTGTTGCAAATTTTTAACTATTGGGACGAAGATACACCTTGTGGATTGCAAAGAAAGTTTTTTCACGTTGCATCGTATGAACTAGCTTGGAGGGGAGGAGAAGCTACGAAATGTTTAGTTTAGTATACACAACTACTACTGGTTTTGCTATTATTTATAAATTAAAAGGTCAAACTCATATAAAGTAGAATTTAAAAAATAATTGACCCTTTTTATATATACCTTTTATATATTATAGCAGTAATGTTATGCCATTTCCAGTTTGATACACCAATATTGTTGGTTTTGAGAGGACATACCATTTCGTTTTAAAAATTCTATCATGATGTATGATGAAGCTAGTGTCATATTTCAAGCTAATCACTTCCTTCGGCATTTTTATTCAATTTTTTGATTTTTCAATGAATAATTTGTTGTCACTTTGATGCAAATTATAAATTGACCAAATAAATACATTAGCTAGTCTTATATTGGGGTCCCGCAATAGTAAGCACGTTGATAAATGCTGCTTCAGAGTCTAGAAAGAGGAGGATACATGAGTAACCACCGAGAGTAATGATAGGTTTCTTGAAAACTATTTCTAACATAACAGGAGAGACTTTTTGTTGTTGTTAACATACCTCAATCCAGGAAGTCACACAGCAAAATACTCTTCATTCCATACATGCAAATTATCTACAATTAAGTGATTTTCAACACGATACAATAATTATTGGTTTTAAAGATATGTATGGCTTACCACTTCGTGATGTAGGGCATCAACTACTAACTTTAAGAAGCCACAATTACAGCCACATAATTGTATAATTCCACATTTATAATTTAATATTAATCAAATCCTTGACATAAATCCTCAAATCTATCCCCAAAAATAACCAAATAAAAAAGAAACCTATAGACATACAATTTCAAGCATCGTCTTGAAATATTCAAGGATTAAAACTTTAGGATTTTCAGATTCCGAAATCTGGTTTGTACTGGTCCAGAGGTTCCACATTAATTTCTTTTTTCTTTCTCTATAACCCACCCGAACCTGTTCACTTTTCTTCTGAGTCTACCTGCACCGTACAGCATAAATAAGTGTATATACGAGAGTGGAATACATCGCCGCGGCAGACAAGACATTGGGTCGAAACATCTGCTCAACGGCAGGTGTTTTCTTTGTATCTTGCCATCGACGATCGAAAATTACTTGACCATTGCCAGTGAGTCGACTCTCTCGTCTGCTATATTTGTTTCGTCGAACCGACTCTGCCATATGGAGGATTCGCTTTTATATATAAGATTACTCCACGTTTATTATTATTGGCTAAGAGGGAACAAGGCTATTCAACTGCAACATTTGTTGCTGATGGGTAAGTGAAGAATTGAAAGTATTGTGAGTAATGGTCGACATGTGATGGATATGACGCTTACAGTCTGTGAGGCGTCGTTTGTTTTAATGGTTAATCGAATTTGTGTTTCCTGAAGGAAGTTGGTCTCTGAAGCATATGGTTCAAGAGTTCTGGACGTTTTTAATTTATGTGTTCTTGGTTGTTGATGGAAATTGATAATATAAAATTCTAAAATAAAAATGAAGCAAAAATGCAATAATATGCAAAATTTTGAGTCATCCTAAAGCTATTTTCAGCTATTTTCTGGCAGAAGTCTACATAAACATTATTGCTCACAAAAGTAGCATCACAAGTACAAAATCAAATGCAGATTAAGCCAAAAATTGCTCAAAATAGACAACCAATCAACCCCAGATGACTCCACTATGCAATTGCTACAAAAATCATCGAAAAGATTAACACAATTGAAATTGAGAGACTCAAATATAAGGAAAGCAGAAAATTGGAAATAGACGTGTTTCATAACATACAGGAAAAACTAGACTATTCAGAATAAAATAGATAGAAGAATACTTGTACCTAAAAGAAGTAAAAGCATGGATACCCCAGGGTAGTGCGTTGGGGCCAATTTTCTATCTACTATTCGTCTTCGTACTTATCGTACTTATTCGTACTTACTATTCACATTAACCTTACAAAAAAATATCGAGACATACCTAAGGTGACCAGAATTTTGTTGTAGTAAAGCGGGACAGTAGCGTCGTGTGTGGGGGGGGGGGAAGTATTCGTCTTTGCAAAAGACGCAAAACGACGAATTTAACACAAAAATTATAGTTTTTTATAGAGATATTTTTCACATGATCACATATTCCTTTAAATTTTTATACTTTTCATCAAAACATACTTGTTTAAACACAATATATGTACTTCACTGCACTCTGATAAATTGTTTTGCTTAACGCATTTAATATTTTATAGTTTGGTACAAGAAAAAGTGTACTTCGTTATAGTTTCTGATTGGAATTGAATTTGTAAATATTAACTGTTTCCTTTAACATAGATTTTTCAAATATATGCCTTTTGCACGAAATAAATAGATTTTCACCAACCAATAAATAATAATAAGAAGACTAAGAAAGATTAATTACATTCTTATGGTTAATAAAACAAATCTTACGGTCAAAGAAGATACCAAGCAAATGTTCTAATCTAACGACCCTGTACAATACAACAACATATTCCAAATTTAGGAGTACGTTTTTGCGAGAAACTTACCAGCCTATATTAAAGGAACGACTATTTTGTTAAACTTTGATGTTAAGTAGCTTTTGTAATCTTTGACGACTTTCATAATTTTTTATTCATATTTTACATCCGATTACACTATAAGGATAGTTTTGATCTGATCGATATTCTCAACATTTTGTTTTTGGTTCATTCCCATATCTGAATTTTTTTAGAAGATACATAATTTAAAGTAAACCGTTGCAATTTAAAATGCTGTTTAACCTTGCAGCGAATGTTACTTGATTAAGAGTGTTTTTACTATTGTTTTTAGTACCAATAACGCATTAATTTAAAGATAATAACCAGAAATTTACAAATAAATAGATGGATAAAAAACTAAATTATACTAAGCGAAACTCAACGTGTATGTGATACTTTACTAATATGTGATGAAATAACAGCAAGTCGACATGGAATCTAAATGATACGTTTCAAAGTTCGGTTTTAATCCTTGCAGCATATTCAGCCTGCCAGATTTGCCAGTATTACTGGTCCAAAAACAATGCAATATTTTAATTACAAATGTGTATCTCCTACAAAAATTCAAATATTGGGATGAATTACAAAATAAGATGCTGAGAATTGATATGGTTTTTGTAACTGAGCATTTGAGAATATGCGAGAGAACCACTGCGTTAGTTACCCCACAGGAAGTCTCAAACTTGGTCGAAAAACACACTTTTTTTTTATTTTAATAAGCAGGAACATATTTTCTTTATCTTTCAAAAGTAGGTAAGTTTACTTTACATGTTCTGAAAAAATAATGGAAATTGGTCAAAGAATACAAAAGTCATTGATTCCAGCAAGGTTGGTTATCTATATCAATTCAATTTTGTCAAAAAAATACAAACATCCATAAATTCCTTATGCACATAACAATTCCATTATTCAAAAATCTACAAATATATCAAATTCCACCATTAGACAGAATGGGTAATTGATAATTTTTGTAAAAAATACTAATTTCGAAAACCGGTGGCGACCCCAATAAGAATTATAAAAATATTAATGAACTATTTGAAAAAAAAGTTTTTAATTTTTTTTGTAATTCTGTAAAAATTCAGTAAAATAATATTTCCTAAAAAGCGGGACTATTTTATACCTCCGCGGGACGCAGGACAAAATGTGAAAAGACGGGACTGTCCGGCCAAAAGCGGGACGTCTGGTCACCTGAACTGTACAGGCTTTTGCGATATTAATTTTTTTATTTAAAAAATGGCCGTTGCAGGTTTTTTCGAAAACTTGGTAACAACGTCATGTTTGCAGATATTTTCTTACGACTTTGTCAAAAAACAACCGATACTAATAGGGAGGTTATAGTACCAAAAGAAATTTGATTCGCTATACAGGGTATTCCTAGCACGTCGTCAATTTTTATATACGTCAAATGAATTTTTCTTGAGTTTTTTAAATGGAACGCCCTGTATATTATTTGCTGGTTGCATTTCCTATTAAGTTTCCTTTAATTTATGTTAAGTATGGCATATACCTATTTCTACCTGCTTTCGTGATATTTTTGTAAAAATTAAAATTTTGAAAATTTTTAAAATGTGTAGTAAAGTATGATACCAATATTGTGCCTGAATATTACACCCTGTATAGTTTGGTTAATTTTTTAATGAATTTTGTTGTAAAAACAAATTGAAAAGAAAAGATAATAGAAAAAAATGGCAAAATTGCTCAAAATACATTGAAGAGAAAACTAATAACATTTATTAACCTCTTTTTTAAAACTTGATAAACATTAACTTTAAACTGGTAAAAAACTGCAATGATTATTAAAGATAAAACAGCAAGTATATTCATTTGCAAGGTGTTCAAAATGCCCTCTGTTTTGTCTTCTACATTAATCCGATGGGTAAAAAATCTCGAAGTATTTGTTAACATGTGCCTCTTATTTTCTTCAATGTCAGCGGAAGCATTTCTAATTATAATATTAATATAGAAAATTAATATATTTTGACATATCTCAAGGATTCTACTAAAAATTAAATAACTAAACAAATAATTAAGAAAAAGCTAATAACATTTATTAACTTCTTTTTTAAACTTGATAAACATTAACTTTAAACTGGTAAAAAACTGCAATTATTTTATTAAAGATAAAACAGCAAGAATGGTTACTAACTTTCACATTTATGGTACTATGGCAGGTAAACATTAACTTTAAACTGGTAAAAAACTGCAATTATTTTATTAAAGATAAAACAGCAAGAATGGTTACTAACTTTCACATTTATGGTACTATGGCAAGTTACACCATACATTTACGGTACATTTATGGTACTGTGCTATTTAAATGTATCTTCATAAAAAAAATTGGGTTTATTTGGCAATTTTTCTTAAGAAACGATTTTCAAAGTACGCATATTTGCTTTTTACATTGTTATTTAAATTGATTAAAATCAAAAAGCAACTAAAATCTATCAAAAAGTGTATGAAACGGCGTAAAAAGTCTTACTTTTGTTTCTCGAGTCGTTTGTTTTAATCTCTCATCTTCACGCTTCAAGCTAGTTCCTCAAACATATGTTCTTTACCACTTATGGAAATTTTTAATTAAGAATTAACATAATTTTTCTGTCCGTTTCAAATAATGGAACTTATAACGACATTCGCCTTGCAAAAAAGTGCGAAGTTTATGTAGATAAAAATCTCGATGTGTTTTCATTATACGGTACATAAGCGGGCCCACACATTTAACTTATTGAATTTACTGTATCTATTTTAAATGTATGGTGGTTTTACATACCACTTTAGATTAAAATACGCCCGTATAATTGCTATTGCTTGCTTTATAAACAGAACATGCTTCTATTTGTATCAATTATTGATCTTTACGACATATTTCGAAATGTAGGCGCGGCTCTAAAAGTATTTTAAGTGGTCTGGGGTAACAAAAATATTACTATTTATATTATATTTGCATTGGTAATACTTACAGCCATTAAGGTAAACAAATTACGAAATATATAAATAGATATAGAAATAACTACATACTTGTATACGTTTATAGTCTTATTAATATTCATATCCATCTTTAATTTGCAGAAAACATTATGAAGATTGTCGATACAAAAAAAGCTATCATACATATTTATTAATAGTTATTTCAGTTCATCACTCTAGTGTTTGTAATAAAACATTGTGATTGGAAAAAAAATATTTAAATCTATTCTATTTTTGGTTCATATTCACCATATGTTAACATCAAAGTCAATCAAATTATTTACAGAATACGTAATCCTTTACACTCCGTCACATTCTATTTTTACAATCATCAAGCTTTCTTTCAAAATAGTATCAAACGACTTCTTTAGATCTATAAATAATTACTCCTCGGTTACTTTTGATGTATTCTGCCTTAGTTTCCTATGCAGTTTGCAGATGCAGATGCAGAGATCCACATTTGCAGCAAAGACCCAACTTTCGATGCAATTAACGATGAAAACCAGTTGGTAAATTTAAATGTGTGCTCGAAGGTCTCCGGGTTTACCACTGGCTGCATATAATCAGATTTTTATGACGAGTAACTGGTCTTCTTGTAGCTATATACGGAGTATTCAGATCAGATTTTAATGGACTGCAATCTTGCATACGACAGTTTTCATTTCTTTAAATTTTAATGTGTTAGGACTTTACTAAAAGAAGACATAAACGAAAAATACATAAATGTAAAACAAAATTAGATAAGAAGAACAGCAATAAAATGTTAAAACTGCTTGTAAAGTGTGACAGTGGTGTTTGGAATTGGTATAGTTAGATGGGGGATAATGAATTCCAAAGTAATGCGGTTTACGGATTCCGTATGTAAATTTAAAAGTAAGTCTGTGTTAGTGGAGGTATTTTATGTAAAAAGCGAGGTTCTACTTAGGAAATCGCTTCAGTTTACATTTATCCTACATGACGGTGAATGCAATCTGCTCTAATAATATTCTTTTTCTGTGTGGAAAGTTGTGGAAATACTTATACTCACCAGCAAAAAAAGACGGTTGACCTAAAATTTTGATAAACTTTGATGTTTCATAACTGTAATACCTGGAGAACCAACAAGATGTTTTGGTAGATCCAAACGTCATGTGGAGTACATAAGAAACCTGTCTTATTCCCTTGTCCTGTATAACATACCTACTTCATTTTTAACATGTTGCTAGATACCTACTTCCAAATAAAACTTAGCAATGTTGGCTTATTTTAGATATAAAGAATGTGTCTCTTTGTGAATTATCGCTTGTCGAATAATAATGATGACATCTGATGCGCTCTTGGAAAACGTACTGGCATGTTCTTTGTTTTCGTTTTTTGACTGTTTTTGGAGATTGAAGATTTAAAGATTTAAACTATCAAATCGCAGTGTAAGTATACAGTATACACATACATATGTGACCAGGAATGGAGAAATTGACATTTTACACACAACAAGCTGAAACATATAAAGAATAGCAAAAAAGGGAAAATTTAATGTCATCCCAGCTCCCAAAACTCCAAGAATATCTATTTATTGCTTATTTATTTCTAAAAATCTGACCATTAAAAAATTATCGCACAAAATGTGTAAACACCTACACATAATTGTCCAACCGTAAGATATATCAAAAAAAAATTTCAAACAAAAGTTTTTTGGCTTTAAACAACTTATCGTCCAAATATATTTTTAATATATTCATTTTAGTATGGAAGTTTGGTAACATTTTCTTTTTTATCAGATCATCCTGTATTTTTTTAATTCTAAGATTAATTTAAGAATTTGATTACGAATCATGTTTTTTATAAAATTCATCATCTTTTAATTATAGGTAATCTATTAACCAAAAATAGTCAAAACTACCGGAACACCAAAATAATTCTCCAACCAAATTTTAAAAAATATTTCAAATAATTTTTCAACCGTAAGAAGAAATTACAAAAAAATTCAAACAAACGTTTTTTGGCTTTAAGCTATCGTCCAAATATATTTTTAATACATATTTCATTTTAGTATGGAAATTTGGTAACATTCCTTTTTTTTAGAAAATAAACTGCTTCCGGGTTATGCCGTGTGTCAAGATTTGTTAATGCTGACGTATCGCGAACCATGTTGCTCGCTTCTTCAAAGCTAATTGAATACTAGTAGTGAATCCTCAGTATTCAATTAGCTTTGAAGAAGCGAGAAACATGGTTCGCGAAACGTCAGCATTAACAAATCCTGACACACGGCATAACCCGGAAGCTTACTTACTTATTCCTTTTTTTATCAGAACATGTATTTTTTTAATTCTAAGATTAATTTAAGAATTTGATGTAGGAATCATGTTTTTTATAAAATTCGTCATTTTTTTAATTATAATCCATTAACCAAAAATAGTCAAAACTACCGGAATATCTAAATTATTCTCCAACCAAATTTTAAAAAAGATTTCAAATAATATTTTTTTGGCTTTAAACAATGCCTCGTTCAAATATATTTTTAATATACAGGATGTTTATTTTATTATGGAAATTTGCAAAACTTTAGAATTGTAGAATTATTCTTAGAACTAAAAAATGTAACCGATTCTGAAATATGAAAGGTTTGCAAATTTCCATAATAAAATAAAGGCCCGGTATATTAAAAATATATTTGAACGAGAGGTTGTTTAGGTGTTTTTGATTATTTTTTTGTTAATAGTAATGAGTTAAATAATTTTAAAAATGAATTTAATAAAAAATGATTCCTATAAAACTTCTTAGAATTAACCTTAGATTTAAACTAGTAAGAAAATTATCTTCAGCCGTGCTGAAGTTAAAATACCCCCCACCGTAAAATATTCAAAAAAAGTGAACCGATTTTGCCCATTCACGAACTTGTCCTTACTTTTTAAGAGATTAACTTGTATACCAAATTTCAGATCAATTACTTCAAAATTACGGCAGTTATCGTGTCACACACACACAGACGGACAGACGGACAGACGGACAGACAGACGGACATAGCTAAATCGATTCAGTTTTCAATTCTGATGAAATCCATATATTATATAAGTCTATATCTGCCACGCCTCCTTAAGGGTGTTACAAATGTTGAATCAAACTCAATATACTCTCACCACATTAAATGTGGGGGGTATAAAAATGTAAAAATATTTAGGCTGTTATATTTAAAAACAGGAAATGTTACCAAATTTTCATAATAGAATGAATATATTAAAAACATATTTAGACGATAGCTTGTTTAAAGCCAAACAACTTTTGTTTGAAATTTTTTTGAAAGTTCTTACGTTTGGAGAATTATATAGGTATTCCGATAATTTTGGCTAACCTTGTATAACCAAATAAACGTAATCACGCTAAGAACTGACGCTGTGTATAATAAAAAAACAGTTGTCTGATAAATATATTGGTCAAATATAGGTTAATTAAAGTTAGGCTCAATTTCGATTATTTAAACTAATTTTCAGTACATTATTGAATAATAAGTTGATTTTCTTGTCTTGGGGATCAAAATTGATGATCGATAGCTTTTGTGTTTAGGATAGTATCGTAAACATTTCGAAGAAAAACGTATGTTACAATTATAATTTTGCAAATGATGGCACTTGAAAACACAGGAAGGTATACCAACCTTAAAATTATCTAGATAAGTGCTTTAAGAAAAAAAAAGGATACAAAAATAAAAATGATTAAAAATATACAACCTGTCAAGTGCCACATGTGTCCGATTTTCTGAAACTCTACAGTCCCGTACGCATGGTCGTAAATGTCGTCCATACATCATAAAAACGAAAAGTTACGGTGCCCTTATGTAGCTTCAAACGTGGCCAAAAGTTCATAGAAACACACGCCTATAAAATCCACAGTATTAACCTGATATCACCTCTTTTTTGCTATCGCGCAAAATTTTGTTCTCCTTTTCTATTTATTTTTTAATCTAATCAACATTTTCATCTGTGACTACTTCTACATAGGCTACAACTTTCAGGTAATACAAAATAATGTGTTGCCAACGCTGGTTGCATCTCAAGCACGACGTTGCGTTATTTGAATTTATCACTAAATGTAAGTTGTTGGAACTCACCTCATAAAGTAAGCACAGCCACACAGCATAGCTTATTTGCCTATATCCACATAGTTATATATAACAAGGTAATCAGAAGATTTTGTAATTCGAAAACAAATATAACCATCACAGCGGATGCACCAATAATCCATGCTAAAAATTGAACGACAAGGCGAGGACATCTTCCACAAATATTCCAAGATTCCTCTACCTAGCTAGCTAGCTAGCTCTAGCTACCTTCATTCTAAATAATTTTCCTTGGCGCCTGCTTCCCACCACCAACGTCTTCATCCAATATTCATACGCGTCCCGCAATATTGCATTTCCCAGGTAGATGGCGCCACCAGCCAACTAACCAACAGCAGCTGCACCACGGCCACGAGCATCAGCAAAGACGAAGTAATAACAGGAGACAATGACGGTCCGCATTAAATTTGCATCTGGGAGGGAAAACTAGACAGGTACAGCAGCATCCAGAATGAATATCATTAGGTGTGAGTCACGGGATTGAATTTTCACCAAAGTACAACATACACATACGAAAATGTCGCCTTCTATTTTGCTACCACCAAACGCTACCGTATAGTCGTATATGCGATAGCAGCGACGCTACACACTTTCTGGTGGTGTATGCAATTACACTGTAGAGGGGGTGGTCTGATGTTTCGGTGTGTATAACCGAATGGTCGCACAGGGATGATTTACAGTAAGAGCATTAGGGGTGTCGTTGTTGCCTGTGTCTATTCAGTAGTACGGATCTGCATTTTGAGGGAAATGTTCCGGTGTGTTTAGTTTTTGTTGTAATACTTGCCGTTTTGTATTTTGTAAACGGAGCAGGGAAAATGTTTGGGTATACTAGAAATGCGCTAAAAGTGGGTGTGCGTCAGAGTGATTGTGTGATTGCGATTTTTTATTTGATTTCCAAATAACAAATTGTAGTTGAAGAATGAAGGGATAGTATGCAGGAACAGTTAACATGGAAATCTCCTTAAATTAACATTTTACTTTTGAAAAATTCCAACGAGACTCTGCAGCAAAATGCCAGAAGCTTTCTTATAATTTTACTACATGTAAAGATATTTTATGGGAATTGAAAACAACCGAGCTTTTTATGTCTTGTCTATATTAAATACAGCAGATTTGGATATTTTGACGATAATGCAAAATCATCATTTTGCAACTCAAAATCCACGACTACAATGCCTTTAATAGATAAGTCTCTTTTAGGAATATTAAATGCGATAATCGGGGTCTCTTAAATGCTTTTGTTTTTTACAATTGTTGTGCATTTCTGCATTTCTGGAAAACTAAAAATTTTTTGCATAACCTGCAAAAATAGTTTACAAAAGTTATAGAACAGTAAAAATAAAATAGCAATGTTCTATTTGTAAATCCCATCTTACAAAAATCAGGACAATCAGGAGTTGTAATGAATTAAAAAATAACACAAAATAATCAGTATTACTACGGCTTTGTAATAGACTACTTGAGAGCCTGACTGATGCTAATCACTCCATAGTGTTTCAAACTTCGACAATCTTGATGAATTTGTTTATAAAATGATAAAAAAACATTCGTTTTTTTTTCAACTTTTATCAACGACTGACAAATAATTCATTTCATTCAATAATACATCTATAGTGATACGCAGCAGCTATCATGATGACACTAGCGTTGTATAAAAATGACAGTTCACTTGAAGTAGCTTCATTTTTCAAATCATCACAGGACTACTGTTAACACGGTATTTATGAGCTCAAGATAAAACGTTGTTGTTGACTTCCACATAATGCCGTATACACAAGCAGTGGGCGAGTGTATAAACATTCGAGCAATAATTGCATGTGCTCGTCAAATAATATACTATTGCTTGCATCTGAATTTTATTGCTGGTTTTAACAATAATTTAACAAGATTTGCGACCCTAACAATAACATCAACTAAAGAAGCGAATGATAATTAATCCAGGTGAGGATAATTTTTGGAAAAAATACTTCCGCCTGGATTTGAATCAGGAACCTTCCAATTTCCGGTTGACAGCTCTCCCAGTTGAGCTACAGAGGCAGTGGAAAATTATAGGTTATATTTGTCACAGGATTTGCAATCCGAGTTTCGAATTAAACAAAACCGTCGTGACACCTATTGGGGATAGATGGAAGTTGATGAAGTTCATACAGATGAATAAATTCAAGGGAAAATGGTTATTACGTAAACTCGTCAGTAATGTAGAATCAACTAAAGAAGCGAATGATAATTAATCCAGGTGAGGATAATTTTTGGAGAAAACACCTCTGCCTGGATTTGAACCAGGCACCTAACAATAACATTTATGTAAAAAAAAGTTAAATAAAATAAAGTGCAGCAAACATTATTCTGAAGAAATGTCATAAAAATATCGATTACATTACGATTTAAAAAAATCTGATGTGGCCATGCACATGACTTTACCATACTAAACAGCAGTGTCAAACGCTGATGTTTTGACAATACTGTCAATAGAATCAAAATATCTGTCAAATCTGACTAGTTTTAATGCAAGACCGATCTTGAGGTCCGATCAAGGGACGGAAGCCGAACAGCGCAAAATGTTGTTCACGTGTACTTCCGTCTTAAAAATTAACAAATAGTCGGAATACTATTAAATTCAAGGACACATCCCTTGAATTTAATAGCATTCCGATCGCAGTAACTAAGGATTATTTTCATGCTAACTGCGTTGTCCTGCTAACATGCGTTACTGAGATATCGGCTTCCATCAAAATCTTGTTCGCAACTTTTATTACATAAAAACTGAAGAAAACAAAAAGCCCAATCTATAGAAGAGACTGTAAATGCAACCTGAACAAAAACTGAAATTTTTGTGGTAAGTGGTGTAAGAGAGAAAGCTTTAATTTAAAACTGTACTTTTTTCACTTCTCTCGCGCTCATGTTTACATCGAGAGGCAAACAATTTTGACAGTCATACAACTTATGTAGAAATGATTCAGGAATAAGGCATACTTTATTTCAATTTTTTCTGTTCAGTAGTTCTAGAGTTATCGGCCTTCAAACGCAGGAGTTTAATACTATCGAAACGAGAGATGGCAGTTAAGGCGATTTTCTCGTGCGGGGTCACATTCAAATTAGCAAAAAGAAGGGAACTAAATCCAATACAGTTCCCTTTTTGAGAACTGATCGTCAAACTGTTGAATTTCAATATTTTATGGCGTCCGTAAATTTGACTGGCGCTTGGCGCCCTAGAAACCACCCCTAACGTACACGTTTGCGGTTTTTAATTTTTTAAAACTAAAGTTCGACAAAAAAAAGGTTAATTTCACCTTTTCTTGAATACAGTGGTTCTTAAATTGCAAGCGCCCTAATATAGGGGTTTGCAGTTTAAGAACCACGCTGTATGTATATAATGTACCTAATGAATGATTCTATATTTATATTTTCGTCAATTCCGTCAATAATTATAGTTTTGTATTAGATATTCAACAAAAACATCTGTGTAGCCCATTTTAAAAACTCATAAACGTTTTCCCGCGATGGTGTGCTAAAATTAGCAAAAAAGACCTATATATTGGGACGCTCGTAGTTTGAGAACTACTGTATACAAAAAAAGTGGTAAATACCTTTTATTTTTGTGCAGAATTTTATAAGCAGTATTTTAGCATTATTATTATTTCTCTTTCACAGGTAATCGCCAATTTTTTCATGGAATTGTTTGAAGAAGAAGCCATTAGGTAAGTCCTTACAAACCCAAGCATTGGGTTAGATGATCGGTCATCCAGCTAAACTATTAATGTTCCAAAAAAATGACACAGACATACATTATATACAATTTCCTCTACTTTAATTTATTATTTAACTATTTTGACGAATCTACAGAATTATTATTATTATAACGGCTCATTTGCTAAATCGTCGAAAAGTGCTAAGAGTAAACCACCAGTTCCTTTGGACCCTTTTGAACAAAACTTCTTTGGTAAAGTATCATAAATCAGTAAAATAAATCAGTTAAAATTTGTTATGAATTTGTTTGTTTCCTTTTTTGTTTATTCATTTAATTGTTAGGTTATTTTATTTACTTTTCTTTATTGTATGGGTATTGTTTATGTTCGTTCTTCGTGTTCAAATATTTGGTATGCCTTTTTCACTTTTAAGGAATTGAAAAACTAATAAGTCTATATGGTAAAAAACGGATTTTGAATATAAGCACAAAATTGTGGTTTCTCCCAAAAAAGCGCGCATACTCTTTGCTTTTTTTAAGCAAAGAAATTACATTTGGAAGATTATTATTTCCTATAGTTCGACAATTCTAAATTTAAAAAATGTTTTGACCTGCAAGTTTTTTTTTCTCCACAGTTTTAAAATTTCCATCCCACTTGGTAATCATCACAGAACGCAACAGCATCCAAATAATTCACCCAACGGCAACCTGCTACAGATTTCAGCGTTTCAGAGTTTAAACAGAAGTACCTAATTATAAAGCAATATTTGTTGCGAAATTATAAATTTCCCAAACCAAAGCGTAGCTCAGAGAGCGCGCAGAGTTACAGCTATTTTCGCATAACCGCACGACCCTGTGGGCCTACAAAAATGATTAACCGAGACCGGTGCGCGAAAGGGGGCGCCACTAATCCAATCCGGACGAATCAAGTTTCGGTTTATCAATTTCGGCCTCGGCCAGAATTTTCCCCCATAATTATACAAAGCACTTTAATGTTTCACTTTGAAACGGTCGAACGCCGCCGCGTCTCTCTGTAGAACATCTCTAGCGTGAACAACATGGCGATTAATTAAGACTGGCCCTCTGACGGCGAAACGGCGAACTGAGAGGAAAAGTCGGCGTTCTGCTTATTCTTCTTCTTCGAGGAACTCATTTTCGGTAATTTATGTGTGAATGGCGGCAACTGGGAACATCTGCGTGCTGTGTTTTATTGTAATTTTGTTCGAAGAGATGTAGCTGATGGAGTGGAGCTTTCGCTGACTTATAAACAATGACTGACTAAGTAATCACGTATTCTTATTTGAATATAGGGTCTTGTAAAGCTAAATCTGGGAGATGTTGTCATATTTGATGGTTTAGCTTACTGTCCTCGATAGATTTTGTTTTATCTTGCCTTTAAGTATCTAAAAGTTTTTCTGTATTTTTTTATTTTTAATTACTTTGTTTTGAATTTCTTCTTTTGCATCAAACTATTTTTAACTGGAACAGAAACATATTTAAGTGCTCCATTCAACACACCATATTTTAAAATTTTATTATTACAAATAAATTACAATAGAATTTAGTAAAACTTCTGACAGTAACCTGAAGTAAATATGTATAATTCTATACATTCCATAATTAATTAATGCACGCATATTCTTCCCATACGATTCCATGATAAATAACACAGTATTCTGCTTATTTTTTAATGATATATGGTTATAAAAGTACGAGTTCTGATAAAAACTTTTACGACAATACTAAGAGTGGAATGCCTCAATCCTTCAATAGCATAACTTACGGTATTTATCTCTGTGGAGCGATGAGAAAACTTATTGTTGCAAATTGTATAGCAAAAATTACGCGGTATGCAAAATAGTAGTAAAGACGGTTACATCATACCTGCAGATTATAGAAAAATAGTATTATTAGATTTAAGGAAACGACCAATGTTATCAGTTATAATAACTGTGCTTGCTTGTTTTCCTTTTTAAGCCAAGAATGGGAACCACCTGGGATCTGTAATACCATATTAATAAAAATAGCTAATTTATCTTTTAAGGTGAATCTTTACCAAAATTTTATCAAAGTAATCTGACAGCCAAATTTTAGCTATCCTATTGAAGTAAATTTAGTTTTCAAACTACTTGAAATAAAAGAAAATATCAGATTTCTATGATTCCTTGATATTTCTTTGATCCTAATCAAAATTTTCTAGCAAGCTATGTGATGTCATCAACATTTGTTTTGAATGACACTCCCATGTTTTTCTTATTGATGTCGATAATCCTTTAATTGTCTTAATTTTTCCATAACAATTTCTGGATTTAGACAAGAAAAATTTCAAACAAAATGCAATTAAGAATACTGAACATTCTGATGACTTGGCTAACATTGTCCTTGCAATTACAATAGACTTCTTTCTTCGACTTTTTCCTAATTTACCGGTTTTTTTCCTTCGATAATTTTATTTAAAGGCTTAAAATTGTTGTACCACCATTAAAACAATTAACGGATTTATCAATGATGATATCTGATGGAGCTCCCATGTGCTCTATCTGGGCAACTCGAGATGTGTGCAGTGAGGTGTAAATTTAGGTATATCAGTATTCAGTTAGCTCTGAAGAAGCGAGCAACATGGTTCGCGAAACGTCAGAATTTACGAATCTTGACACACGGCATAACCCGGAAGCAAATTATTTTCTAAATGATTCTGGCCGTGAAAACCTACGTACTTACTGAATCTCACACTACATGTTCGTGGAAAAATCTATTAATAGGTTATTTGGGAAAATTTTTAGACTTATTATTAAATGCTTTGGTACTACGATAAAACCAATATGTAAGACGTGGCTGAGTAACCAGTTTCCAGGAAATCTTTTCTTTTTAATTTCTCAGTTTTTTGGAAATTTGGTATTCGAAAACTGTTTTTTTTTTAATTTCTCCACATAGATAAACAATGCAATTTTTGTTCCGTTTTAACAAACGTAATCTGCAATGGTTTAAGAAATCCGATAATCCGGACAAATTGCTAATGTAGACGCTAAATTAAAATCAACCCATTTGTGGTCAAAAATAATAACTAAATAAAAACTAACCATGTATGAATTTTTTTTTGCTTGAAGGTTTTTCTCGTCATTTTGAAGGTGTGTCTTTGCAAAACGAAACTGTATATTCGTAATAGGGTATTTGACTATTATTGGAAAACCATCTTAGTGTGTTAATTCCTTCATTCTATATTGTAAATGCATTATTTTTCGTAATTATTTCCTCAATATTTCATAAAAATCAGCGTTAAAAATTGAATCACAAAACGTCCCGCCAAAACGATACTTTCTCTTGTGTGACGTCACCCGATAGCAGATGTCAAATCGGCTCATATGGTCTGTCAGCATCGGCATCGTCGCCGTTTGGTAATTGTGTTGTATGATGTGTTGTTTTCACAATTTCTACATAAAAATGGGTTATAAATGGTGTATAAATCCACAATGCGGAAATACGTCAAGAAAACCTCCGTATAAACTATTTGTAGCTGTTCCGCAAGATTTGAAACTGCGAAGAAAGTGGTTGGCTCGTAGAAATCCAAATGAAATAAATAGCGGCCAATACAAGTGTTTTTTGTTGTGAAGATTACTTCGACATAAGTAAAACTGACTAGAATAAGTTATCTATCGTATTTTCGAACCAGGTATTATCTGATCTGACAGCTTAAGGTTAGGGCTATCCTAACCTACAAAATGATGCTTACATGGCAGTTTAGTGCTATTAAATTCAAACGGGAGAAGCATAAGAGCGCGTTCGGATAACCCGGTATTGTACGGTGAGTGTGACGCGCTGCATAATAGGCGGACTAACGTCATACGGCGTTTATCTGCATATAAGAGAGAGACAGCCGACCCAGGTTATCTGAGCAGTGCTGTCCCCATACCCTACCCTGACAAACCGAACGCGCTCTAAGCGTACTAATGAATGACGCCACTGGAGACTGAGCCAATTACAGAGCGTTTTCAATCACGTGATAGGACGTGAATAAAATTCAATTTTAATTTTGGTTTTTAATAAAAATAAAGAATATTTTTTTTTAAAAAGTAATAACAAATAGTTTTCTTAAACTGTAATCTATTAGGATGACTATAATATAAGCCATATTTTTAATACAGTCAAATACCCTATTGAGATTTTTTTTCATCAACACACATTTAGCATTTAACATTCCAAATTAAAATCAAGACATCCATCATCCAGAACGCCACAAAGGGCTTCTATTGCCTCCAGCGGCCCAATTTTTCCTTTCTTCTCCAACCCTCACATCTCGTACACTCCTCGAAATTAAATTTCACGTAATGCGCCCACAACATTGGCCCACAGAGCGTCCTATTCGCCGCCAAGAGATTCCACGAACCTCAAAGTAGCCCGCGCGAGTTTTCCGAAATTAAAATCCGGGCGACGGATCCGGGCGCAATAAAACTGACTGCAATCACAGCCTACCGTGATGCCCCGCACTCCCCGCACCCCGCCCTATCCCGTGTAAAACCTTCAACGGCTCTCCGCCGATCTCCGATTATAACGAAAAACCGGTTTTTCGTGGAGATCAGCGTACTACTAGGCCTACTTGTTTCTCCCACCAATCTCGTATACGATTTCTACGTTCATTGAGAACTTTTAGCCTCCTGGTCGCAATTTTATTTTATCGCTTGGCTACGTAATTTGAAATATCCGGCCAGGCCTGTTATGCCATGCTGTAGACTGTGTAGAGCGTGGATTTATCTTGTGAGAGGAATTAATGTCCGGACTTGTATCCGTGGTGATGCTTGAGGAAAAATGGTACGGTAAGTGTGTGAGTGTCGGGTGCGTAGGTAGATGGTTTAATTAATATATGTGGAACCTGTTCTTGGAGGATGTGTGGTGATTTTTGTCGTCCTGTGTTCTGCGAGAGTACAGGATGTGGCTCTCTATGTATGCTACTAGAATTGCGAGTAAATCTGCAAATCTGGCGCAGTAATCGACTTCATGTGAAGATTGCGTTGAGAATGAGGGTTTGAGGGAAGGAATAATGGTTGCCATTGATGATGTTATGAATTTGAGAGATATGGATTCCTCGGTACCTAAGCTGAATAGAGAAATAAATAAGTTATTGTTTGTTTTGAGATCCAGTGCAAATATATTTAGAATTATGATAAATAATCATAATGTAATAACTACAGTGTCCTTTTGGGTATTATTAAATACAACGAATTATCTTTAAAGCCATTCCACTTATTTGACTGTATTAAAAATATGGCTTGTATTATAGTCATCCTAATAGATTACAGTTCAAGAAAACTATTTGTTATTACTTTTCAAAAAAAAATGCTTTATTTCTATTAAAAACCAAAATTAAAATTGAATTTTATTGACGTCCTATCACGTGATTGACAACGCATTGTAACTGGCTCAGTCTCCAGTGACGTCATTCGTTAGTACGCTTAGAGCGCGTTCGGTTTGTCAGCGTAGGGTATGGGGAGAGCAATGCTCAGATAACCTGGGTCGGCTGTCTCTTTCTTATATGCAGATAAACGCCGTATGACGTTAGTCCGCCTATTATGCAGCGCGTCACTCTCACCGTACCCTACCCGATTATCTGAACGCGCTCTTATGCTTCTCACGTTTGAATTTAATAGCACTAAAGTGCCATGTAAGCATAACTTTGTAGGTTAGGATAGCCCTAACCTTAAGCTGTCAGATCAGATAATACCCTGGATCGAAAATACGATAGACTTATTCTAGTCAGTTTTACTTATGTCGACGTAATCTTCACAACAAACAACACTTGTATCGGCCGCTATTTATTTCATTTGGATTTCTACGAGCCAACCACTTTCTTCGCAGTTTAAAATCTTGCGGAACAGCTACGAATATATTATCCGGAGTTTTTATTGACGTATTTCTGCACCGTGGATTTATACACCATTTATAACCCATTTTTATGTAAAAATTGTGAAAACAACACATCATACAACACAATTACCAAACGGCGACGATGCCGATGCTTACAAACCATATGGACCGATATGACATCTACTATCGGGTGACGTCACACAACAGAAAGTACCGTTTTGGCGGGACTTTTTGTGATTAAATTTTTAACGCTGATATTTATGAAATATTGAGAAATAATTACGAATAATAGTGCATTTACAATATTGAGTGAAGGAATATATGGACTATATAATTATATATCTAGATTTTCTGATACGGCACCCCGCAAAAAGCACGGTAAAGCAAATGAAAAATCTAAAAAGGATAATGGTGGATGCGCATACACCTTATTAAAACTTGTTTAATTTACCGCAACCAAACAAAATAATCTGTATAAGCACAAACGTCCCTATACATAAATACACGCCAAGTGCGTTTTCCATATCGCAATAACTCACCGAAAGGGGTCGCCACCGATCGCCAATCGGGATCAACTTAATTAAAATACTAGTTCAGAGATTACCCGCTCATTCCAATCGGTTTACCGGCAACAGCGCCATCTCCCGTAGGGGGTACGCATTACAAGGTACACACGCGACAAACGCACACAAAACCATTTACAATAAATACACGCAGCAATAATAATTCTAATTGGACGAATTACAACGACTGCGCCATATTCGAAAATGATTGCGGCGCGCCGTACCGTGTCGTGCAGTTGGCTGCATTGTATCGGTGCGTAATTCGGATCGATAGCGAATCACAAGTGCGATAAATATCGCAGTGATGGGTTTGTGAGTTTTGACCAATCGCTGCTGGGATTGCGTATTGTATTAGTGCCCTTTGGTGCTCCGGTGCGGCGGGTATTTTGTAATACTAGAAATTGGGGAAATGCATTATAATTGTTCGGCGTATGTTTGCGATTGCAGTAAATGATAAATTAGGTGATTTATTTGGTTTTGATTGCGGTGGTTCTGGTGTGTACTCGTCAGTGTCATTGAAAATAATTTGCGGGCTTTTTCGAAAATTATATTTAATCTTTAACTTGCTGTACAATAAACTGTTTTTGTATGAAGTGGTTCCACAAGGACGTGTTGCTGGTTTTGTTATAGGTGACGCTAGTGTCGCAAAAACAAGGCATAAAGTACTCTGGTAGCCCTATAAATTAAAACGTAGGACGTATCTGTCATTGGATAGACATTTTATAATGAAACATATTTTGTCGAAAGAAAAACCTACCCAATCATATGGTTTATGAAATAAATCATATTATATCGGATTATAAAAAACTTATAAAAAGTTGTTTTTTCTTAAAATATATATTAACTGATATACAAATAAAGCACTTAGATTCTGATTTGAAATCCCAACCCCGAATGCTACGTCCGGTATATTCCCGATATCTAAAAAATGATAAATAAGTCAGATAGGCTTATGTTATACTAAAAAAATATTTAAAGCAAACATGACATTATGACAATCATTTCTTCGTTGTCATATATCCAGATAAGGAAGCAATCAGAAAAAAAT
Organism: Aphodius sticticus; assembly: GCA_963966075.1. Taxonomy (NCBI): domain Eukaryota; kingdom Metazoa; phylum Arthropoda; class Insecta; order Coleoptera; family Scarabaeidae; genus Aphodius; species Aphodius sticticus. Next base: position 106,119,289 of record OZ014506.1, read on the forward strand.
TAAAACATCAGCTTTTAGTTATTGCAAAACCCTTGCTAAATTAGTTAAATACATTTTCGTTTATGAATATTTAATATACCCTCTCTAGGATTTTCACCTAGGATTTATATAAACCTCGGTTTTTTGAAAAACGTTTTTTGTATTCCAAATACCTTTTATTGGAAAAAAAATATTTAATTGTAGCCAAATGCTTATTTATAAAGGCGTATTAAAATTAATTAATTAATTAATGATTTTAGAGGACTCATGTCCTCTAAATCAATTCATATCTATTAGTTTTCCAAAAACAAAAAGGTCAAAAACAAAAAGAAAAACAACGTCTAACTAGCTACTCAATTTGATTTTATTGTTCTCAGACAATAGGTCCATATAAGTTCAATAAAATTTAATTCAAATTTAAAAATTATGCAAAATAGGCCTAAAATTTATTAAAATGCTCCTATTTTTTTAGTTTAGTCTATATTATTTCATTTACAATATATCTCTAACAGTTAACTATAAAAAGTAACATCAAGAAAACCCTGTAAACCCGACAAATAATTATATTGTTTCTTTGACAGGCGGATTTTGACTTTATTCGACTTCTGCCATTAGCAGTTAGGTAGATGTATAGTTTTATGAAAATCAAAAACAAAAGTAAAAACCTTAACGAAAATATGTTAAAATAAAATTCAGTGAAATTCAGCTTTATTGTTCAGATACTCTTTCAAATAACGGTGCAATAAATTAAACACTATAGAGAGTGCGTAAGTATCGAAACATGAGCAAATCTCTGATACGGTTTATTATTTTAAAATTCCTTGGACACGTCGACATTTAATTAAGTATAGAAAAAAAAACAAATTTCTGTAAAAATTTTAATTTGCGACCATCAATTGTTACTGAGTTATGACGTCACTTTTTTAAAAACCCAATTCTTTCTTACAGACTTTCGTAGATCATTTAATTGTCTATATGTCATCGGAAATATTTTACATAATAACCTTAAGCCCGCCCTTACATCAGAAAGTTTTCGAAAAAAAAGAAAGTTGAATTTCTAATACTGTAATCATTGTAATCATGATAATTTTAGGGAAAAACGCTTTTATGAATTGAAGTTGCAATTGTATTTTGGGTAGAATTATTTGCTATGACAACAAATCTGGGCTCCAACATTTTCTACCGCGCAAGGTTTTCAAAAAAGTGTGCCGACAGTGTCAAAACCGCTGTTTTGGTAATTTCACAAATTTATACCAGATGAATGCATTGTCCTAGAAACCTCAAAAGGGCCTCATAGTAAATCTTAATCTTTTAGATGAAATCCGAAAAGTTTGTCCCAAAATGTTTTCGGGCATTTACATCGATTTTTTAAGTGGGTGCGTACCAGAAAAGAAACGTAAAAAAATGCAATAACCAGACGTGATATGCAAGTTCTGGGCTCAGATTGACGTTCAGCGGAAATAAATAAATTGAAAACGCCTATAAACAAACAAAAGCTATCAATATTATCTCTTTCTTGAAAAATTTCTTACGTAAGGCGATAAATTTTGTGAATTACCTTTAAGACAATTAAGAGATCTATCAACATCCGTATAAAAAATATGGGGTTGCCATTTAAAATGACGTCATAAGTCGATAACAATTGAATGTCGTAAATTGAATTTGACGTAATTAAAAATGGACATTTTGTCATGTTTTTTATACTTTATTTTTTACTGTATATCTAAGAAAATTTGACAATTACAATTTCTCTTCAGATTGATCAGTGTGAAATTTTGCATACAGTCAAACTCCAGAGTCTAAGTTCAAACTTATGATATAAAATAAATTTAGGCGAAAATTGACATTCTAGATTAACAACAAATTCTAAAGAAAATAACAGATTTTTTATTATTTATTAATTAACAGTATTTTTTTTGACAGACAAGCTCTTTCACAAATCTGACATGGCGAAAGGAAGATACATATTTCGATGACTGTACACGTATGTACATACTTCAAAGATTTTCATGATAGTATCCTATTTTGAAAATTAAGAAAATTTGCAAGCTTCACACACCCACACCCAATTTTATAAATCTGAGGTAATTTAAAACCCAGAAAATGTAAAAAGTTATGTCTAATATTATTAAATGTTACAATTATCAATTAAATATTATTATAATATATAAATATTATCTATTAAAACATATAGATATATCTACACAATATTTCCCATTTTCATAAAATTTTAAAGCTTTTACACATATGCTGGAGTAATGGCAGAAGATTTTAGAATTATATTCCAGGAAATTCATTTGTAATTTATAATTTACATACGTAGTTGTCAGAACCATATTTCGTTGTTTTCTGCTAATGAGTTCCCTTACCGACACACAAAACATTACATTTACTCAAACGAACAAATAATAGAATACACAGAACTGAGTTCGTTTCCAACTTAATTAATATTTTGACCGGCGCCTGACAATGTAGCAAACATTCTGCACATTTCCACGAATTTCATCGAGGCAACATTTATAATAGCCCTCCGTCTCCACGTTCGTGAACTTATTTAACATCCACAGTACGTTGTAATAAAAAAATTGAATTACCTACATGGTGTAACTGTACAACGTCAACAGAGCTAATTAAATTTCGTACTAAAACTAGCTAAAACTCACTAAAACAAGGAGCAAACAAAAACACACCAGCTAACCAGACGTGTCAATAGCCAACGGAAATTATCGAGGGTAAATTATAAGAGAACAGCATCACACTAGTATACAATATATTAAATTTACTCCATGTTTTAAAATGTCCAGGCTAAATACGTGAGGGAAACTTCGGATGAAATTTACACTGTAAATTTTTGCGGTTTATGTTGCTTTTGATGTGCATTTTCCGACTAGTTTCGAGCCCTTGAGTTATGCCGAGAGGGTGTAGGGTGAATTTCAGAGAGAGGCGGGGGTTGTTCAAATTCATTCCGTTGCATACCTGCTGTCTGCAAGTGCAATTGTTTAACGGCAAATAAACTCTACCGACAACTGTACATTTCACATGGTTAACGAGTGATATTCTGCTGGAATGTTTCCCGTATATTTATCTGTAGCGTTCCTGTTATGTACACTATTTGTCCCAGTGTGAGCTGAAATAACAGGAGATAAAACTGTTGGATATGAATGTCGCATTTGCCGGCGAAGGGAAATTTTTGTTTTGCACGTGTATGGCTGTAAAATTTTTGTGGTGTTTATATTTGTGTCAATAATATGGGGTGTAGTGATAGTGTATCAGGGTGATGCACTGTGAAAAAGGTTTTAAATGAACGTCAGTTTGTCGACATTTGGTTTATTCAAATCAAGGATGACATTATAAGTTAATGTCATCTATTTGCCCGGAAAAGCAAATATTGAAATACAACTTTAGTCTGTCATACCTGGATATCATAAATCAAGTAAAGAGTTTAAAGTAAGTAATTTCAGTGTCAATCTTCGGTCAAAAAATGAACAGAATATACAAACTGTTTTTCGTAGAAAGGTTCCGAAAAGGTTTAATTGAGTATAAAATGTACCCCTGTGTTCGGGCGCTCGTAGTTTAAGAACCGCTGTATATAGGAAAAAGTGGATTTTACCTTTTTGATGCAGAATTTTATAAACAATATTTTTATACCAGAGCCGAAATTACAAAATCGAGATCCTTTCGCGGTAAAATGCGAAAAACCGCACACCTGCACGTTAGGTGTGGACACTTTCCGGGTGTCTGATGTTTTCGGATCCGTAAATGGTCACCCCGTACTGGATTTATTGGGGTCCCTATTTTTGCTAATCTCACTGTACTAATATTTCTATATCTGCATTTAATTCTGTCAATAATTGTAGTTTTGTATTAACTATTTAATAAGAACATCTTTCCAATTCTTTTTGGTAACCCATAAACTTAAAGAAAAGTAGGGGGGATCCGACCTTTTGGGATCCGACCCGGAGACTGTTGGGTTTCAATATTCTATGGCGGCAGGAAATTCATTAGAGTCTGACGACTCGAAAACCCACCCCTTAATGTGCAGGTTAGCGTTTTCGCAATTTACCGCAAAACGGTCACGATTTCGCAATAGGGTATTCCGGTCATGTCAAAATTTAAGCAGATATTCGGTTTAACCTATTGTACAATTTATGAGGATTCATATAGTTAAGCTATGAGCTTTTTGATTTAGTTTTTCTATAAGATAATTGCAATTAAAAGTGCATTTCGTTTGAATTCACCGACCACCCTCGGAAATACACGATGATTACCGATCCCTAGTAGCGGTGGCAACAGCGGACAGCTCTCGAACAGCTGATCGGCCAAGTTGACGGTTGGCGACCCTGTTGTTTGACAACGAATAAAGGTACCTTTTTTGAGAAATGATTTGATCATTGAAACTTGAAGCCAAACATCTCTCATCTCGCTAGTCGGCAATGTAAAGAAAATCTTATCAGAAGTTACTGTTCTACTGATGTTATAGCCCGGCACAGAACAATGTCGGCGTTGGAGTTTATACATTTTGAACAAGTGTTTGATATAACCTCAATAACCAAAGCAGGTGTCAACAAACGAGCCATTCTAAATGTTGACACAACAGAAGACAAAAATTTACTACGTGCACCCTAGATATAGCAACATTGTCAAGTCGCTCACTTTGAGCGGTCTTTGTGACGTCACAAAGACCAATCCTAATTCAAACTTCAAACAAGGATTTCTCTTAATTTAAAACAATGTTTGATATTTTACTTGTGAAGTAGCAAACAGTAGCACCCATACTTTATAAAAAATGACAATTTCAAAAACACCGGAATACCCTATTATAGCTGCTGTACAAAAATAATGTTTATGAAATTCTGCATAAAAAAGGTATTTACCACTTTTTCTTTTAAACAGTAGTTCCCAAACTACGAGAGCCCCGATATATAGGGACTTTTTGATAACTATCGCAGGAATAAGTGTATGAGTTCTCAAATAGAATTAAGGGCTTAAATATAAATATCATAGAACCACAAAATTGCGACTGCGCGCATATTATTAGTTTAGTAATAAACATATTATATATTTATATACAGAGTGTTTCTTAATAGCATGCTAATATTTAGGGAGGTTATTCTTTGGTCTATTTTGAGGAAAATACTTCATATGAACATATGTCCCAAAGGTCTTAACTTTTGAACTACAGGGTGCTAAAGTTTTAAGAAAAAATTCTTTTTTTATTAGTTTGGTACGAGTTTAGATATTTTTGTGAAACGTAGTACGCATCTTTTATGCATCAAACGGCATTTTCTGCTGTACAAAATATTTTTTTTTATTCTTGCCAGTGGCGTTTTTGCGGGGTTTGTACTCAATCATTTCAAAGAGAAAAGTGATACGCAACTGCTTTTTCTTAAAGTAAAAATTATATTTATGTCCTAAATGATCATAAAGTGACATTTTACATCTTAGATACCGGGGCGAAAACAGCTTATTCTTGTTGCCCGTGCCGGCAATAAGCCTTGCCATGGTTATATGTCAAATATATCAAATATTTGTCATTCAAATTGTAAATTTTAAACCGTCAATGTCAATTATTGGCGATTAAGGTTATAAGTTTGACCATTAATTGTCCGTATTGTCACTCATCTACGAATTGTTTGTATTGTTATTCAACTCCGTAGATACGCATGTCACATAACGTCAAAACATTTATTAATATTATTCAAACGGAGGAACAAAACCATTGTAGGACAAAAAATTTTGTATGCACCACGGGCATTACTTGATGTTTATACACTCGGGCGACTTAAAAAGCTCGAGGGCCGATAAGCCCGAGACAACTGACCCTCGGGTCATAAACATCCGTTTAATGCCCTTGGTACATAAATAACTATTATAGTGTGGTTCTTAAAGTGCAAAGCCCTATATTGGAACCTTTGCAATTTTAGAAATCCTGTATTTAAGAAATAGTGGGATATGCCTATTTTGTGCACAATTTTATAGGGATTATTTTTGTACAGATGCTAAAAATGCGAAACCGTGACCGTTTTGCGGTAAATTTTAAAAACAGCGAACGTGCACGTTAGGAGTGGTTTCTGCGGTGCCAGGCTCTAATAAAATTTGCGGACGCCATATAATATTCAAACCCAACACTTTGCTTCTATTTTCATTCTTGTTGCTAATTTGAATGTCCTATTTCATTATATAGAAGGCCCAAGAATGAAGATATTTTTCTTTTTAAATTTGTGGTTGTACAAATCCATTTTGTGGTTGTACCAGCTACAACAGCAGAAATCTGGAGATGCTAAACAAGAGCTCAATGTATTCTAAACAGTTTGTTTTTTGATTCAGTTCGCTACCTTCTTTCATAACCGAGATAGATCGAGAGAGTTGTTGCTTGTCTGGCCATTGAATGTTTGTCACAGTTCTTATAAGTTTCATAAAACTACTTTACATACAGTATGGTCAAATCGCTCTACCAAAAAAAGTTGGTATAGCAAAATTATGATCTTCTTTGTTTACAATCGCAAACAGTCACAGTCATCAAAACAAATCTTCACATCTCCCCTCCCACCTTTCTTTTCCACACCAATTCAGGTCAGCACCGATTGCTTAAACCTTAAATCATAGTAGACGCCTCAAAAACAAGCAGGAAGGATGCTCGGTTTCAATCGACCAGCGTGATAAATGGCAGGAGTCAATCAACTTTACCATCGCCCATCGGTAAAGAAGAAGACAACTCCCTCAAGAAGTGGCAGCCAGAAGAAGACAGGAGATGCCAACTAGGCGACTACACAGCCCATCGCTTAAAACAAAACGAACACCGGACTACCTCATTTCACATTTCCGCTGATACTCGCATCATAAGAGCGAGACAGACACTAACCAGAGGAACTTTTCTGTATGAATAGGTACCAACATTGAATGAACTTTCCCATCAGAGAGCACAGCGTCGTCGGAAGCAAAAAACCAGTCGCCCGGGAGAACAGGTGTAGACGCCGCGAACTGGTTTCATGGTTGAGGCAGTGGCGTACGCACTGTGGGGGTCATTCTCGAATGATGAAACTGCGTAATGGAGGCTTGTCTTCACGCGCTAAACTGTGACAGTCATTGCTGGTATCGGTAGACAATGGAGAACATGGAGGAAATTGGTCTGTTGTTGTTTGTTAGCGAGGATTTCTTTGATGGATGATGGTAGTGTGGATGATGGTGTTTCTTTAGGTGTAAATGAAGACCATCAATGGTGGTTAGTTTTTCAATGGAGCTTGCTGATTGGGTGTAAATCATTTGCGAGATGATTTGTTACGCTGGGGTTTTTGCGAAGATTGTTTTGTTTCATGACTTGGTTCTGTTTGTTATGTTTTTATTCTATGGGGATTACCTGTGGTGCTTGTGATACTCCTATAAGATCTACTATATATAAGATTGTGTTTTCCTGATGATATAATTATATAAGTAAGCTTAATTGATAAATTAGGGATCTAATGTGAAAAGTTAAAGGCAAAATCAACAATATTTGATTTAAAAAAAAATGTTTTCAGATTCTCTGAATTTTGTTTACATTTTTGTTTTGGCAATGAAGTGTATCTCCAACCCAAAAATAAAAAAAAGAAAACTAAACAATCTGATCTGATTTGCAACTCTGGATTCGTGTTTATCACAAAATTGTCGGAAACAATCAGACTTTTGATTTACTTTTTATTTTGGGTGGAATGAACACACCACTACAAAGAAACGTCGTCTGTGCAAAATTATTTTCAAGTGACATATTCTATTATTATCGATTATTATCCCTTGCTGTTTTTATACATCAATTAATAGATATATTTATGTGTTAATAGATATACTGTGTTCTACTAGTTATCTTATACAGGGTCACCATAAATGATTGTGGTCGAAGTAGGCCATGATATTAAATGTAACTGTAAATGCCGCTCTATTCGAATGGAATACCCCTCTTCTACACGCAAAAGTTCAATTGGTTGCATAACCTATTTCAAGTTTGACAGTTGTTTGTGTATAGCGGCAAAAATTTATTAACATGAACATGGCCTCCTGTGACTACAATCATTTATAATGAACGTATTAACTAAATAGTAAGAAAAAATGTTATTTAAAAATGCGATTCTTATTATACATAATAGATTTGTTAGAGCAGCAGTAATATAAGTGCATAAAGCACTTATTATACATAGATATACATAGTTCTGAAAAATACCTAGAATGTCATGAATCTACAATACCAATCTGTATAAGTAATGCCCAACCAATCGTAGCTTGTATAAAAAAAAAATTTTTCTTCGAAGAGCATAATTTCAAGTTGTTATAAGTTGACTCTATTATAAGTTGTCACTTATAACAATTAAGAAAAAACCTTAACTTTATAATTTTTCTCAATGAATGTGTTTATTTTTCTTGGAAGAGTAAAGTATTTTTCAAGTTGATAATTTTTAACATTAGGTTGTGAAATAATAGTATAACAATATTACTGTAGTGCAACATTTGGGTCTCCGGCATAAAATTGAGTAATTTGAACAAATAATGCTTATTTTTGTGGTCCATGCACATAAGCTCAATGGTGCTGGGAACAAAATATACAAGTTGATAAAAAGTTGTCTCTATGGACCCACGTATATCACAATCTGAAAACAATCTAAGTCTTCTGTAAGGGGTCTATAATTTTTTCACGTTTCTAAATTCAGGTCATGTTTGTCACTTAAAACATTTGTCATCGTAATTTGCATGGACTATGAAAATAAGCTAAATTTGTTAAATCAATTTTAAGCAATTTAACTAGGTTGTATTAGAATTATAGATTTTTATACTTTTATTTTTTTTTTCATTTTTTTTTTTTTTTTTTTTTTTTTATTGTTAAAATTATTCAACTTAAAAAGAAAAAGCATTCTCCAAATAAATCTCTTGCGGGAAATCGTTTTTTTTAATGGAGCCAACTTTTTTGGTGGTTAGTATGAGTCCATAGAAACAATTTTACATCAACTTGAAACATTGATTTTGCGGTCTATCGATTCCTGCGATCTACCGATGCACTGATCTACCCATTAAGGTCTACTAGTTTAATAGTATAGTTGGTTAAATAGGATCTAGTAATGATAATGATTAACAGAAAAACAAAAAAAAAACAAAATGCATGTTAGTAGTCGAAGTATAATTTATAACATATAGGTCTTTGATTTTGTCCCATAAAAAATAAGTTAGAATGTACAAGGTTTTTACCGTCACCGTTGCTTATGCTAATTAATAATAAAAGAGAATGCATTTGATTTTAGTGTAAATAGGTACTGACTGATAAATTTTATTTTTTATCAAATGTTTACTAGTTTTTTTCCATGAGACTTCCAGTGCAATTCAATTTAAAATAACTTGAATGAAATAATCCATGTAGCATGAATTTGTCCAAGTCACAAGTTGTGTAAGTGTTTTTATGATTCCGTAACCTGTGTTTTATTATTTTGTTGTTCCAGATAACGTTTTCCAATAATACAATTTGTTAAAATTGTCAATTCTTGTTTAAAAGGGCCCCCAGAGGGCAAGTTGTGGGGTAGTTTTATTTGTTTCTATTTTACATCTCTTTTGGAATGCTGAATTCGAATGTTAAGTTTCCTAAAAAAATTTCATTCAACATTCAAGTAAATGCAAAAAAAAGGTAAACGCTTTCATTTTTTTGCAGTTTTTTGCTTATAACTCGAAAACTATCAACTTTTCGTAAATTTTTTTATAAACTTCACTATTTAGGTATTTCTCCAATAAACGTTCGGGCCCAAGCGATAGTTAAAATGGGGTATAAGTTTTTAAATTAATATTTCTTGCTGGCAAAGAATAAATAAAATGAAGAGACGTACAAGACGGAATTATACTTATACCGAATTTGAATACAAAATTTACAAATTTGTATAAATGTCATCTTGAAAATGCTTTTTTATAGTAGTGGAGATGGCATAATAATTTAACTCAGTTTGCATTGTATTGGAAGGAGGAATTCACTAAATGGCAGCCTTTAATAATAAATTACCGTTTTGGAGTGTAAAAAATGGGCTTTTGCGGAGATATATAAAATACGCCAATTTTCAACTATCGCTTCAGTCCGAACGATTTGTCGGAGAAAACCCTGAATAGTAAAGTTTGTAGGAAATTTCATGCACCAACATTTTTTTCAATGTTGCGTCACGAAATTTTGTATGCAAACCTTATATTTTGATTCAGTAGCCCAAAAAACATAAAGAATGCAAAAAAACACCCCACAACTTTCCTGGTAAAAACACTATTTTACTCGATTGCAAGTGTACTTGAAAAAACTGAAATCAATACTGTAGTCGTAAAGTAGTCGCAATAGTGTAGGTCTAGACCAGGGGTTCTCAACCTTTTAGGTTCCGTGTACCACCTAAAAAATATCCAAATTTCTTCGTACCACCACCCTTTATACAAAAATGCATATTAATAGAGGGAAAAAAATAATCCTACTTATTTATTTTGTAATAAAATAATAACGTTTATAACAAAAGTTCATTTGGTATACAAAAGTAAAATAAAAAAACCCTTGGGGTTGTTTTGCTAAACCAATTTTCTTTTAAATATCATGATCTGTGTCAATTAGTTTCTCAGCTCAAATTTGGCTCAATCATTGATTTTGGCTTATGTTTGTTGTTTAAATATAATATTGATAAAATAATTTTTCCTCTGGATCCAAAAAACGGTGATTGTAATAATTTTAAATTCTTCCATTAGCGATGTGTGTGAGGAAATTTCTATCAAATGTTCTTAAATGTTCTTTTTCTATTAGGTTGTGAAGTTTGGTATTTACATAACTTTTAGATTTCTGATCCAATTTTCATTGTCATAGATTTGGGAAAATAACTATTGTTCTTTAAAGAGGTGCAATCAATATTTTTTTATATCCGACTAATTCATCATTGATGTTTCCCATCTTTCTTCAAGGGAGCCTTCGAATGCTGGCAATAAACTACATTTATTTTTATTAACTACTTTATATTTAACTCGAATTATTTATTGGTAATTTTATCTTCAACGATAATTAAATGAACCTTTGATCCCTACAAAACTAAATTTAATTCACACAGCTTTCCAAAAATATCAGTTAAGTATGCTAACCGGGCCATCTACAATTCGTCAAAGAAAGAATTTTTGAATTCGAAGTTAGCGTTTTCAAGAAAAACTTAAACTTCTGATTTAAGTTCGAAGAGACGATTCAAAACTTTACCTCTCGAGAGCCATCTATCATCGGAATGTAACAAGAGTGACTTCTCTTGTTACCCATCTCCTGACATAATATTAAAAACATTCGTGAACTGAATGCTCGACTTTTACTAATATTGACTGCAATTATTTTTTTGTTAAAGCCCGAGCTCCATCAGTGCAGACACCAGTACATTTCGCTCATGGAATGGAATTGTTGAACATAAAATTATTAAGAAATTTGAATATTTCACCAGTTGTTCTTTCGAGCAGAGGTTTACAAAATAATTATTCCTCTGCAATTTTCTCTTCCACCTCGAATCGGATAAAGACTAATAATTGATAAAAATTAATTATCTCAGTATTTCATCTAACTGTAGCGCAAAATATTAACTTTTATTTATCTTTTTAAGTAGGTAAACTTCCTTTTACACAATGTGTCATTTGAAATACGTCTACGTACGGTAATGGGTATTATCTGATTTGACCGCAATAATTTTGGGTCAAACAATTTAACAATATCTTCTGAATAAATATGATTTTAAGTTTGGTACCTCCAGTGGTATGCGTACCACCGGTCTAGACGAAGGTTGCCAAAATTGAAAATAACATTATGAATCTTAAATGTCTTATCTTCATTAATTTATTATAAAATGCAAAAACAAAATATTTCGGTTAAACTCTTTTGGGCTTTCTCTACGACTTTTAACAACTTTTTTAAACCTAATTCTACGCAGTAGCTAAACTATTTTCTTGATGTTCTTAGATTTTCTTAAGGTTTGTTCTGGTATGTCTACATTTGCCCGCAAACATCTAAACAAATGCATGAACATTGTGTAAAAACTGTAAACAAAAATCTACATCTAATATTCCTTTTATATATGTACATTGAAAGGTTGTAATTCCCTAAGTAGGACGGAGGAATTCCCTGTCATGGTATGTATGTGTTGACAGAAAAAAGGCGATGAAGGATGTCTATTTAAGGGCTGTACGACTTAGCAAAGCGACAAGATCAAACATCAAAGAAAATATTCGATTTTACCACAGAAACCCCAGAATCTACTAAAATATGAATCAAATGAAGAATATACACATCCCACCAAAACACCCTGTATAAAACAGACAGCCACACCTATAAACCACACCTTACGCAGCCCAGTAGCACCATCTTCACATACCCCCAAGTAACCACTTTCATTATCTCAAAAACGCCATAAAAGAAGACGAACAAATGAATAAAACATCTGCCGCGATGCAACAAAGACAAAACAGACGACCAAACACCACACCGAACCTTTCTAGATTTCCACTTAAATCGAACATCTTAATGGCAAAGAGCGCGACTCGAACAGATATCACGGATTGTATCCTCAGCTATCGTCTGATTATAAACGTAGAGGGCCGTCCGCCGCATCCGGTTATCCTTTTACATTTTATTCTCTTCCAAGGTGAACGGAAAAATGTGATCACCGGGTCCACTGGCAAGAGGCAAGAGCGCAAGAAATCATACGAGAAAAATTGATACAGACCGGTCATTGCGTCATTTCCGTTGCCGCTGGTCGGTGTGTGGATACTACGAAGAGAAGTCTTGAGAACCTCGAGTTGAGGCTGCTGTTGATGTTGGTAGCGCAGAAGTCCAACCAGTGGCGTCACATACATGGAGAAAGTAAGCAAATACTAAAGCGAACAAATATTTTTAAGTTAAAATATTTGTTATTCTTGAGTTTAAGTATGGTTTGAAACCAGGTCAAGATATAACTGTTCAGGAACAAAGTGATTCCCGACTGAAAAAACAATGGTAATAGAAATAATATTGGAAAAAAAGCGAGTGTGACTCGCCTATATTTCAGGATATAGAAAAAGTCTTCGACAAAGGTTGGTTTCCAGCTTATAAGCTGGAAAACTTACTGCCTTCCGAGTATAGTCAATTATTAAAATCATATTTTTCCGACAGATACTTCCGAATAAATCAAGAAAATGAGTAGTTGGCTCTCAAAATCTTAACCCAATTCTACACATTGTTTACACACATGAACTTCTGTAACCAGATGGTGATACATTGGGGTATTTGACCCAAAAATCAATTTTCTAGAAAGGTTTTTAAAACTACAATTATTTGTAATTTATTACAGTCATTTGAAAGCATTTATAGTACAGGCAATTTAGAAATTATTGAACCATATTTATCTATATACAAATTGCAACCCCAGCCCCATGAGATGGAAATTTTATATGAATTATTTGAAAGTTTGTTCGCGTGTGGCTTTGAACCAATGATAGCGTTACTCTGAACTAATGTGCTCGTCAGAGACAAAAACTAAAAAAAAAATACGAAAAACCGACTGATACAAACCTTTTGAAAATTATCACAAAATAAGGTGACTTTTAAATTGGCTTAGATATAAAAGATGTCAAAATATGGCCAAATTCTTCATACGATGGGTCCAAAAATAAACCTGACGTACAGGGTGCCCATTTCATTTCGTTTATTTCAAGAGCTAGACAATCGGTTAAAAGTGTACAAGAAGGTACAATTTTTTTTAGTTAGCTCTGTACTCTATACTGTTTTTAGTTTTCAGCAACTCAAATATTTAATTTTAGGATTTTGTCAGTTTAAAAGTTATCTGATTCTAATCTGATACTATTAATTTTGCCTTCTATCGTTTTTTTTATTAATTCTCATTAATTCTCAAATAAACGATACACCATATACAGTGTGTCCTCCAATGGGCCTACCTAGATGCCCAGATATCAAATTTAAATGTTGTCTTCTAAGTTTAATATTTTATTTATTTTTAACAAAGTAATTTAACAAAACATTGCTCAAATGTTGCCCTCCTACAGCTACACATTTTTCCAATTTTTTTTCTAAGCTCCCGATATGCTAAATCAATTGTTTCTTCATTTATTTCGTTTCTCAAAATCTGTTATTTTAGAATGTCACCATTTCGCTGTTTTTTTCTTGATACATTTCACGTCTCCTGTTCATTACATTTTTCAACCAATTTACGAACACAATTTACAAAAACTTACAACAGGTTATTTTCTGATAAAAACTTCAATTTCGCGGCAATACAATACATCACCTATGCCGTAACAAAGAACTAAATAAATAAATCCTTTGGTCCTAAGTCTACATCCTGTCTATAAGTTTCAATAAACAAAGTATTGTTCGCTTTATTGTAAGGTTTTCAATTCACTGGTCAGGGTTGTGAAATTTGAAACAGAACGTTCTAGTTTGACATCTGAGCATAACATTTTATATCTAATTAAAAAAAAAGATCTGATGTAGCCAAACACATGAGTTTATCATATTATAAAGGACTGGACCTTGTTGGTAAAATAAAGTGTTTGGGATTTGTTGCAGATAGAAGTTTAACATTTAAACATAATTTAAATATAATGTCACACGCAAAATATCAAAAAGAAACTGTTCCTTTTTTACAGAATTTCAATGTCCACATCAATGCAGACTAGAAATAAAATCTATAATGCTATAATTCAGCCTCATTTTGACTATTGCTCGAGCATATTGTTTCTGTTTAACGACAATCTAAAACAAATCCTCCAGAGAATGCAGAATAAAGCCATGCGTACAGTATTGCAGTGCAATCGATACGCTTCTGTGGATCTTATGTTGGGTACACCCAATTGGCAGTCACTCGCAAGTCGGTTACAGTACCTGGCGTTGGTTTTTGTTTTTGAAAATTGTTAAGGGCCTGTGGCCTTAAATTACCTTACTAGCTTGATATGTTAGAACAGTGAAATACATTCGTATAAGACTAGGTGCAGAAAGGGTGTTAGGTGTTACCAAACAAAACCCGGAGAGGAATGAATTCCTTGTTTCATAGAGGAATTCTCCTATATAATTATTCATTATTCATTAATTACATCTGCTATGAAAGAATTGAATAGCTTAAATTTGTTTAAAAAAAATAACTCAAAAAATGTGTATTGTAGAGTTGTTGTAGGTTAATCTTAACATATTGTATATGTGATGTAACTGTGTTAAATGCGTTCTGTGCAATTTTATTGTATTGTTTGTATTTTGGGTTTTATTGTATGAGGTCTCTCCTATTTAAATAAAGTTCATTATTATTATATAAAATTAATAGTTTAGCTGCGTGAGATTCTATTTGATCGAGATCGGTCGTGTCTGCATTAAAATAAAACTAGTTAGAGCGGATTTGACAGATATGTCGATTCTATTGACAGTGGATATTGTCAAAACATCAGTGTTTGACACTACCTACTGTCATTAGAATGAAAATATCTGTCAAATCCGCTCTAACTAGTTTTATATTAATACTGACACGACCGATCTCGATCAAATAGAGTTTGCTCCCACAGCTGAACTATTAATTTTACCAAAAAATGTCATAGACATAAATTATACAAATTTTCCTTTACTTTAATTTATTATTAAATACTTTGACGAATTTACAGAAACGGCGGCTCATTTGCAAAATCCTTGAAAAATGGTTAATTCATGAAAATGAGTAATAATCCAGTTCATTTTTAATAATCCAGGACATTTTTGAACAAAAACTTTTTCGGCTCTAAGTTTGGTCATGTAACTTCTAAATATGAAGTTTCGTCCCGATACCTTTAATAGTTTCCCCGGAATCGAAAACCCCTTTATAAATAATGACTTTTTCTCAAGAAATTAAAAATTACGTCTAATTACGGTATAGTTAGTTCCATCTGGGAACACAATGTATTTTCATGGTACACAGACACTCTGTATAGAACAAACCATAATGTTTATTTTCTGTTGTCTGCAGGATAGAAATTGATGATGATAGGTTTTTGTGTGCAGAATAGTATCGTGAAATACCGAAAAAAAAGCACAAGACACAATTTAAAATATCTAAAACGACGTCACTTATAAAACAGGAAATACCTACCAATCTCAAAATTATCTAAACACGTTTATTAATTCTATTTAACAATCATCCCTTTCTATATTATAAATCACCCGGTATATTATTTTAAATATTGCATTTAAATATTACAATTTTTCCAAATTCAATTCTATCTCATCACTTTGAATTTCCTGTAGTTTTTCATAAAATGCATTTAACTATAATCTAATAAATGTTTCTATTCCTTCCTCAACAAACATACGCTTTGTTTTCAACTGCAAATAACTACGGTGCTTTCATTTTCTTATATTTCCGCAAGGTTTTCGCTTATTACTATGCCTCCGTACTTCGCAAAACGCTATTACCAACTTAATCGCGCGAAACTTTTCTATTACCCAGACCGAGAGCAGACCAGAGTCGCAAATTTTTCTATTTGTTCCTTTTCTGCCAGAAAATGCACCGAGGTAACATTAGAGTGTGACATAATTCCATCCCCGGTGTACCATTATGCAAAGTAATCTAGGAATTTAAGAAGTTTGAGGACTAGAATTTTCAACTTCATCAGTTAAATATGCTTTATGGGGTCGCCTGTTGATTTACTTCTGCTACGTGGTATGTCGCTTGCTCTCTTACATATATAAAAGTGTATATATATCTCTTACACACAGAAAAGTGATTATTTGGAACGAGAAAACATAATTTCTTGAATTTATTTACTAGATTCAAATGCATATTTACTTGGATGTAGAAAGTTAGGTATGTACAAGAAATGCCACATACTCAATATAAGTAAAATAATTTCTCAGATAAATGCTGTCAACAAATAAATTCTTTCTTTATAAGAACCAATATTGTATTAAAAGAAGTAATTGAATTTTTCGTCCCAAAAATGTTAATTTCTCCAACGAAGTAATAGTAAATCCATCCAAGTGCGTAGTTACTTGATCCAAGAAAATATAAGACATTTAATATAAGTAAGTGTTGTTCACTGAATAAAAACCCACGAATTATTTAACTGAAGTGATTCTCAATTCTTTCAAGTAATCCCTTTCTCTGGAATAAATATGCGCACCGTGATTTTGTCAAGACTCGCGCGCCCGCGCGTGGTGCTGGCGCCGCAAAGGAGCCCAACCTAGTACGAAAACAAAAGCGAAGTACCCGTAGGGGATATGCCTTGTGATTTATTGGGGATGTGTATTGTGATTTATAGTGTACAATAAACATTTCAACACGGAATAGTTTGATGTAACGCACGCAACAGTTTAGAACTAGTAAGTAAATATAACCTACCTATCTTGTTAATTAGCAATAGAAAACGTATTTGTGCCAAATCTTTAAAATTCTTACATTAAGTAGCTAAAAATATTTACCGGGAATAAAAATATACACTTCATTGAAGACTGTTTACTTACTTCACCAGAGTAACCACTTTCTTAAATCTAGTAATTATTCCAAGAAATAAAATTTCTTGGTTTAAGTCAATAATCTCTCGCGTATATACGAACCTACCAACTACTTCAGCCAAGTAATTCTCTCTTCGTTCGAGAGATCACTTTTCTGTGTGTAATATCGGAGTATTTTTGAGAAGAACTATATTATAATAGAAAGCAATAATACATAATTAAGTAACTTGAAGATTTTATGACAAGTATTCATAAATTATACATCTAATAGCAATATCATGATATTGAGATCACTGGAACGACTGTTCTAGTCATTAAGCATGTATAATAAATCTTGCAAACTGCGCAATTGTCATAATTTATGGAATGGCGAGCGTAACTATTGCAGCAAACGTACCTACGTATGGGAATTTTTAGATGGTATCGGCGGACGGTACAGTTAGTCAGCAATAACCTGGACGTTTGTTAATTAGTCACCAACAGATGGTAATAGAGGCAATTATTCGCTCACAAAATGCTTCTGCTCGCGCGAACCAGAAAAAACATATGCCTGACGACCAGATCAATTATAGGGAACAAAACACCCAGGTTGTACCTTCAACAAAGACAAAATGGTCTACAGTGGGACCAATCTGCAATAAATAATGCTAAAAGGAATTTTTTATAATGTATATATTATGTAGTATGCATGTAGTATGACTTCCGGTTTTTACGGAAGTGAAATTTTTAATCGTAACCTATATTATTTGTGTGATATTTTCAATCAGGATGACATTCTGAACACAAAAACATATCCATCGTCAATTTTTATCATCAAGGCAACGAAGACATAGTTTTCTTGTTTATTAATCTGGGTGACTATGAATTCGTAAAAATAGTCGAAAATTGTCGAATAAACACTGCCTACATCAATTTTAACCCATGTTGTATTACTGGCGCCCTCTAGAGTGGTTTTATGGTTTTTTGGCCAATGAGTCATTTTTTTCTTCGTGTACTTTATGGGTGCATTCTGATTATTCGATAAATAACATTTATTCGATGATAATGACACCAAATACATGATGACATTTTAAAGCAGGAAAATTGACTATGAATCGAAGACGTCAATTTTTAATTAGTAAAATATTCATTTTTGAGTTAAATTGAATTTCCGATCTTCAATTGTTACTGAGATAGTTTTTTAATGGCAACCCACCGAGATAGTATAAAAAAGGAGGAGTCATATGAGCTTAAAATTGGGATCACTTTATGTCAAATCATACCGTCCGTTAGTCCCCATACCATCAAATTGACAAGCCGATACATTATATAGGTTTAAGTGGTTTCTTGTGCGCTGTAAGTATTTTTTTATAACTAATTAGCATGACAGTATGTGATGTAAGAAACTGTCGCAGTAGAAAGGGTCCTGGCTGCAATAAATCAGCGAGAATTACGTTTCATCGGTAAGCGACGTTAGATGTCAGTCAAATGACAATGAACAGGCCTGTATTCAATAAAATTTGACTTAATTTTTAGTTTATTTAACTATTAAATGTAGGTTTCCAAAGATTCCTGCCCAGCAGGAATTATGGATACAGATTATAGACCGATGGAACTGGAAGCCGACAAAGTCCAGTTGTGTTTGTTCGAAACATTTTACGGATATATGTATAGACAGAACATCACCAATCGCACAAATATATTTTTTCTACTTTGCATTCACACATTGTAACACTGTTTTCGGTGTTACAATTAACACATTGTAATACCGAAAACAGTAACATTTTTGTCTAAGATTGGTACACATTGATATCAAATGCCATATGTCAAACGTACAATACATAACCCAACATAACCACACACTGCATCTTCTTAATCGCTTGCAATCGCATAAACTGCGAAATATCAATATTCTATACATATTTAAACATGGGTGTAGCCTGATATAGTATGGCCAAAGGATTGGGGCTTTCTTAGTTTTGCTGTGTTCATCAAAATACGCCAGCATGATATTTTCGGTGATGGTTTACGACTCTGGTAAGTGATCGTTATCATTATTTTCAACTAAACATCAAATCTCCTTTTCAGATATAATTCAAGGACCACATTTACTTTAATAGGGTATTATGCGAAGATCAAACCTACATCGTAGATATGAACGATTTTAATTACTGGTGCGAGATTGTATATGCGCAATAAATAGTTCATCAGCATACACGTACGAAGCTATAGTACATTTAAAGTGTAGAGGATTTCTTAGTTTATGTAACGTATAAGTTTTCGGTAATATTTTGGACGCTTGGATGCTCGGTTCATATAGTATTCGTTTTTGTCCGTGGCTTTCGACTTCGTCTTAGTTCTGGTTGTGTGCAACGTATTTGTATTACCTCCATCCCATGTAATTTTACTAAGTATAATTTATTCTAATAAACTACTTTGCCGAAATTAGAATTGGGTTTCAATTATAAGTGAGTGTAAATATATAAGACGCGACGGCTACGTAGCGGAATTAGGTAGACACCGCTATTAAACGTTAAGCGTTATAACAATTCTTTAGTAAGTTCTTGTTCTTCGAAGTAACTAATCAGTCACCGCCAAATACTTCTATTCTGATTTATATACTTATGAAACTACTATTTTAAAGTTGTTAACTTTTTAGGTAAGTTTCATGTATTTGTCACAGTAGGGTTAAAAGTGTTGCCCCAAGCTCCACTATGATCGTCGTTGCAACCTCGCTGAATATTTATTCAAACTTGTAGGCTAAAGTAGAGTAAAATTATTCACAATTAGATTTTGTCATGATTTTATCTCATCGATCCCATCCTTAACGAAGTTGACAGTTACTACAGTGCTGCCACGTGGTACCCGCAAAATACCGTAGATTATAATTTAGCGCGATATAGTAACCACAGTTTCTAAATTTATATAAAATTAATGACGCAAAGTAGAAAAAATTGTATATTACACTCGTTTTATAAGACGTATTGGCGCACTCGTTCCATTTGGGCACTCCTCGCTACGCTCGTCGTGCCCAAAACAACTCGTGCGCCAATTTGACGTCTTATAAAACTTGTATAATAATATACTATTCTAGTTTAGTAAAACATAGTTTCGATCAAGATGTGTTGGATAGTCACAGAATATTATTAACTGAAAGTATTATAAATAGGTACACACATATTCGAATGTGTTACATCAGAAAAACAGAAATAAATAAATCCGCCAGCATTCGACATCAAAATAATAAAATGGTATTGTTTAATGGCCAGTAGGTTACAAAATGTATAATACTTATTTTGTTCGTATTCATATTCATATTTATTTCACACTTATAAGATTTATTTTACATTAAGTTAAACAAATATAAGATTTATTTTTTATTATTTGTTATAGCCTTAATCCAGGATATTTTTGTGTGTCATATAAATAACCACATGTTTTTGTTACTGTATTGGATAGATTTTTTTTGTCGTAATAGAGGCGGACATTTTTCAGTCTTTTCGTTTTCGAAAAAAGGATATATTCGGATATTTATATGAATTATATTCGGACTTCTATATTACTACGAATCCGGATAAAACATTTTTTGACACGGTTTTCGAAAAAAAGTGTGAGGTCAAAATGTCTAAAACCGCGATTTTGTATAATTAAGAAAGAACGTAGGCTTTTTTTACAATTTTTAGCTGAACCCAGTATCCTAGAAACTCTGAAATGCAGACAATTAAGAGATCTATCATAATCCAATATTTGATTATATACAGGACAAATATAAAAAGGGTACCTTTGCTTGTGAATGATGCAGCCACTTAGATGCTGAAAGCAGGAATTTATTGAAATAAAAATATAGAAATATGGTGCACCTTACTTACTATCTTTCTTAGAAAACTTTTGACCTAAACACATAAACTAGGAAGTTACAAATTATGCTAGAAAGAGACGTTTTAAATTTAAATTAAAGATAAGTGATCTCTTTTAATACAATGATAAATTTAAATCAAAAAAAAAATATAAACATAAAAGTTACAGCTATTTGTTTATCTTTAAAATGATGCAATAATAGGAGTTAGCTAGTTGAGAACCGCTGACTTTTACAGAAAAGAAGATTAGAAAACTTAGTGACAGTTTGAATATGACACATTTTAAGTGACAGTACCTGTTACTGCTACAAACGACTTCATATACATACAAATAGCACATAGTAAAGCAAAGGATACCATTACTCATAAATAATATACATATCCCGGCAATTTTCTCAAAAATATAAATCAGTCCTAAGCAATACATCCTCAACAAGTCAGATCACGTTAAGATTTACATACGCAAACACTTATCTCAACTTCCATCTCTAAAATACCTCAATAACACCAAAGAAATCCAATAATACATAGATCCATGATGGACGATTCAGTTAATGTTACACATCGATGGAATTGGCGATAAAGCAAAATTTATCGCGGTAAAGTTAATTAATCTAGAACGATTTGAGCGTAAATATCAGAAGGAACGTTGCAGTAGAAGAGCCAGCGCACAGAAAGAAGAACCGGAATAATAATCAACGGTCCAACTGTAATAAGGCTAAATAAAGTAAGAATATTGACCGGATGCTCTGAAAACCAGTTCCATACGTATGTCGTATATACGTGAGCGCTCTGCTCCAGCAGCAGCTAGTTTCAGGGCGCGAGCAAAACAACTGCGCTCTAAATGGCCGCTAGATAAACTGGGTTACAGGAGAGATCGCGTTGAACGAAGCACGGATCGCTCGCTTTTGCTGGAAAATGACACTGGGAGGGTAGAAGACAAGGAAATCATCCACTATCGCATATTGCGAAGATTAGATTCGATTGTTTGGCGTAGTGTAATGTTGATTTTGCAGTTTTCGTGCTAATATCATGTTAAAATGTGTTTTGAGATGAAAGGATTAAAATCACGTGAATTTCTAAGAAATGGGGTAAACTCGTTGAATGAGTCGATTTTATGTAATCATAACTGAATAGTATTTTGATTGTTTAGTACTAGAAGTATAATTTGAGTAGAAAAGTGTCAACCATTTTATCAAAAACCTGAATTTTTAATTATGAATATTATTATACAAGTTTCATTAGACGTCAAATTGGCGTATGAGTTGTTTCTCCGATAGTCGTGTCTTGTCTCATTTCCGCAATGTATAACATGTTAGCATTATTTTTTAAAATAATGGTGTAATAATCGAAAAACCTTCAGGTACATACCTAACTGGAGCTTGGTTACAGACCGCCGGACTCGTTGCCAAGGAATCAGTCAACAAAATGCACTTGGATCAACCGGCGCGCGCAGCGTCCGTTTACCAATAACGAAAAACTAGATTGTTCTCATAGAAATATTGTTCTCATAGAAATGCCCAATTCTACAATATTGGACAGAAATTTAGCGGACCATGGATCGTTTAGTAAACCCCGCAATTCTTATAATCCTCGTGGAGATGTTGAAAACTATCAAAGAGATATTTTGGAAATGGTAAAGGTTAAGTTACCATAATTTGTAATGCTTCAACTACTGGTTTTTAGAAAAATGACGACCCTCTGATTTCTACGCGGGAAGTAGCCTCTAATTTGTAATTGCCACAAACATGTGTTTGGAGAGCATTACGAACAAAGAAATTTAAACCGTACAAACCCGACACAAGTCAAACTTTGCAGTTGTACGAAATTATTTGAATCAATAATTTTCAAATCGCTGGATTGGTAATGGTGGAGTGGTGGAATGTCCTGCTAGATTCCATTATTTAAGGGGTAATGCCACTCTAGATTTTTTAAAAAACCAAAAATTTTTTTTGCTTAAATGATGTCTTGAGATCTTAGAAATAAGGTACAATACGTTTCATATTGGAAAAGAATGTTTAAATGTTTATGCAAAAAGTTTAGCGTGAGATATTACGGCCTAGAGACCTATACGCTCTTATCTTATTTGGAGGAATTACATGCGTGGTGTGAAATACAACATAAAATATTATAAAACACAAAAATTTTGTGGAAATATCCTTGGTACGTTCGTTGAACTGGCGCTAGGCGCACAATGTTACAGCTGTCTGATATAACGTGTGTTGTTCTTGATTAGGTAAAAAAATAGCAGAAATAATTAGTGACATTCTTGGAGTATATCGTGATCGAAAGGAGGCGAAAGGAAGCAGCATATTTTCAAATAGAACTAACATGACAAGCATTGAATCGTTTGGAACTAGAGTCTCCTCTGCCTGATAACGTATCCACAGTCCACACCGGTAAAAAAGTAATGTCGGTTGAAGATTATCACAACGTTGAAGTGGATGACGTTTAATTATCATCTTTTGAACTTAGTTGTTGTGTTTTCTGCTATTTCACAAGTTGTAGTGTGTAAAACGTGCAAATCAAATGCGAAATTGGCCGAAAGTGGCAACCGTGACTTAGGATTTCAAATCGTGGTTTCTTGTGAGAATTTTGAACAAACTTTCATTCCGAGTTGCCGATTTGTTCAAAAAGGATATGAAATGAATAGCGGAATTATCCTTGTCATGCGCATAAGAATAGGTGTAGATGTAATTGAAAAGTTTTGCGCATTCAAGGACCTTCCTCGTCAGATTTTTCACTCATTTTACGATAAAGTTGTTCGAACCATTTTTGTGGAAACAGAAGCATTGTCAACAAAGTATGCAGAAAGCAGCAGAAGAAGGGAGGGCTAAAAGTCATTCAATTGATAAAATGAAGAAAATACGTCTGGGCGACACTGTAGCATAAATTCTGCCCGATGAAATGCCACCTGGTGATTTCATTTTCATTTTCACTTTCAAGTGGCAAAGTAATTGTGGATATTGCAGCAAGTATAGCTATATGTGTTGTCAATGATGCATTATCCAGCCTTATGAAGTGTATGGAGGTATTATGGATGTGCATCTAGCCAAACTGCAATAATATCTGTGCGAAGGCTGACGCACGGCGCATCATGTTTTCAAAGTCATCCCTGACTGATGCTGCAAAACAGGCCCGTCTGTCGTCAAAATCAAACAGAAAGAAACAAGAGGAGGAAAATGTTAATTTGAAAAGATATGGTCCAGGCTTCGCCGACTATAGTAAAATATAACAATTCTATACATCAAAGTTACACAATATTTTAAACGGTGTTTTCTCAAACCGCATTTTTCAAACTGGCCGGAAAGATAACTTCAACTGATCTTCGTCAATTCACTTGAAATTTTATATGCAGCTTCAGAACAATATTATCTAGAGAGGCACGTACGGATTTTACGATAAGTTCGAAACTTTTTTGTTATAAACAATTTTTAACCTAATTTTGTACCTAAAAGTGATATTTTGAGTTCCCGTACGTACTTCCCCAGATAATCTTATATAGAATCAATTCTTCTTTTGTTTTTATGGCTAAGTGAAAAACTGCGTGCAAAATCTTTCCGGCCGTGCAACCCTGTCCGCCGGAAGAGGTTTCCTTTGATGTCTCTAACGCTGCTGTTTTTTTTATTTATTTATGTTATTATTGTGAATATTCCTCAAAATATGAACAATAAGGGCTTTAAAGAGATTTTGTAATTCTTTTACTATATTGTAAAAAATATACCTACAAAATCGGCTATTTTTTTGTCGCGCTAGAGTGGCATTACCCCTTAAGTTCTCTGGACTATTTTCTATGAGGAACTGTGAACGACGAAATTTATCACGATACTCGCAGAAATATCGAGGATCTGCGGGATCAAATAACAAATGCCGTCAATGCTATTCCGGGAAGAACAGTTAGAAGAGCATAACAACATGTAGAAAAGCTGACTCGGTTTTATGCCTTCAAAAAAATGTCGACCAATTGGCACATTTACTTAAAAAATAAGCTTTTTGTTGTATAAACTTGCTTCTTTTACAATGAATGTTTTTAATTCAAAGCACTCTGGTCAGTCCGGCGTCGGCGGTCTGTTACTAAGCACCAGTTGGTTACCTGATAAGCACGACAAACAAGGAGAAAAATAAAAAAAAGTTTTTTTATTATTAAACCGTTATTTTAAAAAATAATGCCAATGCTATACATTGCGGAAATGAGTAAAAACACGACTATCGGAAAATGCCAAAATTCAACATGGCGCCCATAAGAAAAACAAATTTGGCCATGGTTACGCCGCCATCTTTGATGTTATTTTAAATTAAAAAATAACACTGCATTCCTTGTTAAAAAGTCGCTGTAGAATGTTTTTGTTTCAAATGTGCTACGTTTGGTTTTGAATAAAAAAATAAAAACGATATCTTAACCTTTCAGTATTTTGCGGATATCTTTAAAATGAAAAATGAAATTCGAAATTCGAAATTCCATTCTAAATAGAATATCATTTATTGTATTTTCGATAAATATGTCAATATCTTAAACTAAACTATATAACGTATCTACTTATTTTAGCATTGAGATAGCGCTCATTATTGAATTTTAATTATGAGCTCCTTCATCGTCATTCAGTTGTACAGAATCTCTGCTGAAACCAACTTCGTCCTGTAATGTCTATTCCACTACTATGTTTTTCGCTATTTTGTATGATTAATATTTTGCGCTAGAACAATATATGACTTATTCTGACGTCGCAACTACTTCAAACATCTTGAGAACTGTTGCAGCGAACTGGAGACTAGCAACATGAAATTTTGTTACTTTGGCATAAACCTTTTGTCTCATGCCACAAAAGTCGCAAGCAAATGACTTGTGTTGCCGGCAACATTTCATGGAGAGTAGCATGCTTAGGGTTGCCATATTTTATGGTAACACTGTCGGGACATTAGTGACCGGGAAAATACACAGTGTGATTTTACTTGTCTAAGCTAACATTAACTTTATTATAAGAGATAGAAGACAAATTTAAGGAGGAATAATACACGCAATTCCTAATCATAACTACATCGAAAAAACTTTTTTGTAACACAACATTCTTGTTCTTTCTTGGAATATGCTTTGAAAATTTCTTTAATGTAATGTAACGGTAGGGATAATTATCTTTTAAATTCACAATAATGTTTTTAAATTAATATACCTACTTATGCAACCTTAGTTAATGTAAATAAAAAGATTGGTCACAAAATTGCAAAAATAAAAAAAAACGATGTAAAATAAGAATATACAGGGTGAGTCGATATTCTAAATTATGTCCAGTTTTTGAGAAAATCAGTGCCAAAATGTACAAAAGACTTTTCTTTGGTATTTGGTTTTCCCAATAACTGGCGTCAATTCACAATTTATGCTTTCTGACCTGCTCCAGTTTCTATGACAAAAAAATAACAGAACCGGTTGTAATTTGTTTGATTTTTTTATTAATATTGTATGCAAACTTATTAAAATGAATACACATAAAAATACATACAAATGTTTTTATTTAAAAAAAAAATAAAAATAAGCTCGACAGCCGCTAATAACTATTATTTTAAATTATGAAATAAATGCTGTAATTGTTATTCAGGTCATATAACATTAAAAAAACAAAAACATGTTTGGGCCAAAAAAAGCCCAGCCTAATCTACAGTTTGTTGGCCCATGGTTTACACCCACGTAAGAGAGTCTTTTTTCTATTTCCAAATCCATTATTTTACTAAATGGAACACAACGGTCAGTACAAAAGGCCCTTATTAAATGCAAAGCAATCTGCAATAACAACATGAATGGGAAAAAATAAGAAATAATATTAGGGATTTTTAATTGCTTAAATATTCATACATCTTCAGAATTGTTAAAACCTTTTAAATATTTTTTATATTAAATATTAGATCGTACTGTTCTTCTAATAAAATGTAAACCGCACAGTTAGTAAATTGTTTTGTAGCATTTCCGTGTTGTAAAAATTCAAAAGATTTTTTTTGGGAAACTTTGTATGTAAGGTTTAATTTAGGTATAATTTCTTTTTCGTTTTTATTCATTTGTTTTAATATCCCAGAGGCATTGGTAGCCATTAGGTATATGTTTAATTTCTGAAACAAAAATAAAAACATATTGAAAAAACTTAAAAAGGTATAACAGTGTTGTTACACACTGCTGCAATGAGATGTGAAGAAAATAATAATAATTATTAAGTAAGTATTCATATAATTCATGGTATGTCCAAAAATAAGGATTTACCGCTATGACATGACAAAAGTTTTCCCAGACGTCGATTAAAATTACGAAAAAATATAGTATACAAATAAAATAACTACCAAACGCGTCGGGACTTTACACGACTTTATCGGGACGTCGGGACAACTAGGCCACTAACGGTGACAGTCCCGATATATCGGGACGGATGGCAACCCTAAGCATGCTACATGTTGCCTACTGTGACTCTGGTGTAAACGCGGCTTAACGCATACAGTACAGAGTACAGAGTCCGACCTTGTTCAGCGTAAGAAAATCGTCTACGTCCTACCGCTGGTGTGGTGCAACTGGTGACAAACCAACAGTCTTGAAATTCTTAATGAGAAATTATCAAATAACAAATGCATTTATTTTAGTAAACCAGCCACTGCGTATTACCTATTCAATTTTAGTCAAAGGTAAATAAAATAAACTCACTTCTCCCACACGCAACAAAGAGGTAGAAAAATGTTCACCCCCCAAACAATATATTCTCCTCGGCCCAATTAAAACAGCACAACAAAAAATGCTCCGCTCGTTCTAAATAGTCTTGCCTTCCTGTCGTTTTCGCGCATTCAGAAGTGTCCCCCATTATAATAAAAGTCATATTGTGGCCGCTCCAAAGGGGTCGCTACGCTTCCGCTTTATATGAAAAAAGGCGCCAGACAGTCTGGGGGTTCTCTCGAATTCATTCCTGAAAACGCTGACACCAATTAACGCGACCGCGGGAGACGTAAAGCCCAATTAAGCTAACTGGAAAACGCCTCACGCGCTACCCCTTTTGCATAGTGATGGAAATACTCGCAATCAAGGACCTGAGCAAGTCTTCAGAAGAAGTTTTCTTGATTCGATCTTCAGAGTGAGATAAAATATGAATACTGGGCCATTAGTATTTGGACATGAATTATCTGATGTACAGGTGAACTGTTGAATATTCTAAATTGATTGATTTTGAAATATATAAATGAAGTTTACCTGAAATGAACATACTGATATGTACTCACTTAGAAACCCATAGTTTTAAGCTAAATAAATGTATTCATAAAAGTTCAAAACTAAACAACATGCAATTGAGCGAGCCAATTTCAGAACTTTAATAGTTTTGTCAGCTGATTTAACTTTTATTTTAGCACCATGTTTTCTACTATAAAGTACCTACTTGTAATGTTCTCTATGTACATTGTACATATTTTGATAAAAAAAATCAAATATATTGCTTATTTTGATAGTACAAAGCACATATTATTATATGAACTAACACGTCATCGCTTGGAAAAACTTAGTAGACACTGCAATGCAAAATGGCACTGCATTCCATGTTAAAGGGTAGCTGTT
This sequence comes from Aphodius sticticus, assembly GCA_963966075.1. Lineage (NCBI taxonomy): Eukaryota > Metazoa > Arthropoda > Insecta > Coleoptera > Scarabaeidae > Aphodius > Aphodius sticticus. The sequence goes on from OZ014506.1 coordinate 106,148,132, forward strand.
TTTGTTTCAAATGTTTAGCTACATTTGGTTTTGAATAAAAAATTAAAAACGATACCTCAACATTTTAGTTTTTTCCGGATATCTTCAAAATGAAAAATGATAGCTTAAATTTTTTTTCAGATAATTGACCAACACAAAATTATGAAACTGTGCTAAATTTAAATATAGGCTCTATCTCCACTAATAAGCGAGATACCCATGGTGAGCCTCGAAATTGTATCGCCTGGTATAACCTGTTACATACTATTTTGCAAAAATCCACAAACAAAAAATTACAAAAATTAAACCATGTACAGGGTATTCCTATAACAACTTAGTTTTTCTTGGAATGTAAATTTTTGACACAATTGGCAATTTTGGTTTAGACGCAAAAACAGCAAAGTATGGGACTATGTCAGTATTAATAAAAAATAAACAGATATATACACCATTCCATTTATAAAACCGAAGTTGAAAAGTTTTTATGACACAAGCGCTATGTATAGTACAAAACCAGTAACACCATCTTGTTCCACCAAGGGGTAAATAAATGTATTTTTCTACTTTGCATTCACAATGCACACATTGTAACACTGTTTTCGGTGTTACAATTAACACATTGTAATACCGAAAACAGTAACATTTTTGTCTAAGATTGGTACACATTGATATCAAATGCCATATGTTAAACGTAGAATACATAACCCAACATAACCACACACTGCATCTTCTTAATCGCTTGCAATCGCATAAACTGCGAAATATCAATATTCTATACATATTTAAACATAGGTGTAGCCTGCTATAGTATGGCCAAAGGATTGCGGCTTTCTTAGTTTTGCTGTGTTCATCAAAATACGCCAGCAGGACGTTTTCGGTGATGTTTTACGACTCTGGTAAGTGATCGTTATCATTCTTTTCAACTAAACATCAAATCCCCTTTTCAGATATAATTCAAGGACCACATTTACTTTAATAAGGTATTATGCGAAGATCAAACCTACATCGTAGATATGAACGATTTTAATTACTGCTGCGAGATTGTATATGCGCAATAAATGGTTTATCAGCATACACGTACGAAGCTATAGTACATTTAAAGTGTAGAGGATTTCTTAGTTTATGTAACGTATAAGTTTTCGGTAATATTTTGGACGTTTGGATGCTCGGTTCAATTCGTATTTGTTTTTGTCCGTCGCTTTCGACTTCGTCTTAGTTCTGGTTGTGTGCAACGTATTTGTATTACCTCCATCACATGTAATTTTACTAAGTATAATTTATTCTGATAAACTACTTTGCCGAAATTAGAATTGGGTTTCAATTATAAGTGCTTGTAAATATATAAGCCGCAACGGCTCATTATATACCCATGTAGATATATACCCGCATTATTATGGCATTTCACAATATTTTCAAATATGATTCGTTCTGTATCTATCAGTTTTTCATCTGAAATACAAGGTGTCCAAGAATGAGATAGAAAATAGCAATTAATAAGTATCAATAATTTATAAAAATGCATGGTAATATTTCTAGTAGGATGAATTGGAAGAATTGAGTTTACAAAAGTCAATAAGTTATAATAAACAAATTAAGTTGTTGTCTCTATCATTAAAAGGCATAAAATATTTTTACTTTCACTTATAAATGAACAGCTCACCCAGAAATAGGTACCTACATTTAATAAATTATATGTATGTATGTATACGAAGTAAGCAATAGTATATTTTAGCTCAAAGACAAAATTTATAGGGATGTTCGAAATAATGTATTAAAATCATGAACTGCAACTGAACTGTAAATCATGAACTGTAACGATTTACTAGCTTATAATATTGAAAATATGTTGTTAAAATATAATATAGAACTATTTGATTGTGTAGTACCCATTTTCACAACTTTGCAGCTTATGTTAATGCATTATTATTATCAATTATAATATATTATTGACAAAACATGTTTATTGCGTCCTTAGCTGCTATTTCTGAAACACCCTGTCTATTATAACTAAATATAACAATTAACTTAATATAATAATAACTTAATACGTTAAACAGCAAATTCTCATCCACATTGACCAATTATAAGTTAATTATCTCATTCCACACAACCAAATAAGTCTTCTTACAACATCACAACATATTCTTATAATACCATGTTGTACCATTCTTCTTCCGACAACAATTATATAAACCTAAACCGCGGGCTATTCACGCGTAATTAAGCTAAGGAATCCTTCCTCCTCAAAAAAAATTCGGGCTGCGTGCCGTTTGTAATTAATGCTAGTGAGAGGCACACAGGAAGCCAATTCATCCCTGCACCCCCCCTCCATCCCACCTACTAATTGTACACGCGATGACGACGCGATCATTTAATACATGACCGAATCCCAGCGTGACTTGTCCTTTTCTTCGTTCTTCTGTTTTGTCTTGAGGATGCGGACCGAGAACCGTTCGATTTTGGAGACCGGAAGACGATGACAGGTCGTTTCGGTTCTTATCGCGAAACGCCATCTACAAGCCGCTTTTGAAGTTTGAAGAGCGTTCAGGTGTTTAAGATGGTTTGCTGTGTTGGTTGTGAAGTGTGTGGATATTGTAAAGGAATTTTGATGTGGGTAATTTATGGGTAGAAAATTCTTTGGGTTTTCTATGACTGTGGACTAAATGTACAGTCATGGAGAAAAAGATCGGATCCATGGTTAAGTTATCGGGATATTTATTCAATTACAATAGTTTGAATAAATGAAAAACCAGAAATCGAATGATAATAACGCCAGCCGAGAAACAATTGTTTGAAAAATAAATCAGGTGTCCTAAACAATAAAGCTACCTAAAATTGTAACCTAAAACACATATTATGCGTTCTTTGTATAATCGTGCATTGTGATCGCATTATGATTTGCGGCAGATCAAAATGAAAAAAAATAAATTAGGTGTTTTCCTTAATTCATGAACTAACAACATTTCCATGATTGCACATTCCCGAATTTGAAAATTTAAAAAAAATCGGCCCACCCTAATATGCAGTGTCTTTTGATAGAATTATAACCCTTAATTATACCTATTATAATGAACCTTAATTTTAATTTCTCTAAAAAATACATGCTTTATACATGCTTAAAAAACGAACATTTCCAAAAAACTGTCATTATTTTTTCATGCAAAATCACCCCTCCCGCCCTTATTTACTAACGCCATGTATATGTAGAAATACACCGCATCAGTCAATAAATTAAAATTATGATAATTAAGACAAGATAACATTTTAGTCCTTAGTATCTTATTTAGAAAATCTGGCCAATAGAATTGTTACACAAAAGTTTTTTTATTGCCCTTCCAATTTTGCGCTCCCTTCTATCCGTGCGCCTGAAGCAGTTTGCTCCCACTGCTCCCCGTAGCTACGCCCCTGCCTCGAAACAAAAAAAAATAAAATAATATCAAAAAATTAAAAATTAAAATAATTTTAAAGCATTTGCAGCAGTTCAAAACATCAAAATAAAAAAAAATTAGGTGTTTTCTTTAATTCATTAACTCACAACTTTTCCATGATTGCATATTCCCGAATTTGAAAATTTAAAATAATCGGGCAACCCTAAATTAGGCAGTGTGTCTTCTTATACAATTATAATTTTTACCATAGATACATTGTCGAAAAGCAAGCCAATTCAGTGAGTGACACAACTTGAACAGACGGCTCCAATTAAAAATAATTCAGTTTTGAAATTTTTAAATTAGAAATTAGAACGAAAATACAACAAGGCTATATATAGTCTAATAGTATAACAAGTTTTATAAGACGTCAAATTGGCGTACGAGTTGTTTTGGGCACGACGAGCGTAGCGAGGAGTGCCCAAATGGAACGAGTGCGCCAATACGTCTTATAAAACGAGTGTAATATACTATTTTTTCTACTTTGCGTTATTAATTTTATATAAATTTAGAAATTGTGGTTACTATATCGCGGTAAATTAGAATCTAGGGTATTTTGCGGGTACCACGTGGCAGCACTGTAGTAACTGTCAACTTCGTTAAAGATGTGATCGATGAGATAAAATCATGACAAAATCTAATTGTGAATAATTTTACTCTACTTTAGCCTACAAGTTTGAATAAATATTCAGCGAGGTCGCAACGATGATCATAATGGAACTTGGGGCAACACTTTTAACCCTACTGTGATAAATACATGAAACTTAACCTAAAAAGTTAACTTTAAAATAGTGGTTTCATAAGTATATTAATCAGAATAGAAGTGTTTGGCGGTGACTGATTAGTTACTTCGAAGAACAAGAACTTACTAAAGAATTGTTATAACGCTTAACGTTCAATAGCGGTGTCTACCTAATTCTGCTACGTAGCCGTTGCGGCTTATATATTTACAAGCACTTATAATTGAAACCCAATTCTAATTTCGGCAAAGTAGTTTATTAGAATAAATTATACTTAGTAAAATTACATGTGATGGAGGTAATACAAATACGTTGCACACAACCAGAACTAAGACGAAGTCGAAAGCGACGGACAAAACCGAATACGAATTGAACCGAGCATCCAAGCGTCCAAAATATTACCGAAAAACTTATACGTCACATAAACTAGAAATTCTCTACACTTTAAATGTACTATAGGTTCGTACGTGTATGCTGATAAACCATTTATTGCGCATATACAATCTCGCAGCGGTAATTAAAATCGTTCATATCTACGATGTAGGTTTGATCTTCGGATAATACCTTATTAAAGTAAATGTGGTCCTTGAATTATATCTGAAAAGGGGATTTGATGTTTAGTTGAAAAGAATGATAACGATCACTTACTAGAGTCGTAAAACATCACCGTAAACGTCATGCTGGCGTATTTGATGAAACAGCAAAACTAAGAAAGCCCCAATCCTTTGGCCATACTATAGCAGGCTACACCCATGTTTAAATATGTATAGAATATTGATATTTCGCAGTTTATGTGATTGCAAGCGATTAAGAAGATGCAGTGTGTGGTTATGTTGGGTTATGTATTGTACATTTGACATATGGCATTTGATATCACTGTGTACCAATCAGACAAAAATGTTACTGTTTTCGGTATTACAATGTGTTAATTGTAACACTGAAAACAGTGTTACAATGTGTGCATTGTGAATGCAAAGTAGAAAAAAATATTTGTGTAATTCTCATGAGCTTTAATTGTCAACTTATTCTTTTATAATAGAAGTAAAGTTGATAAAAGTTTGAATTTAATATTTAAAGGAGTAACTTTGTTTGTGGGTTAGATGCCAAAATCAGAGAAATTATTATAGGAAAAATTAATAAATATGTACCACCTTATTTGTATATTATTCAAGATAATATATTAGTCAGTGAAGTATTTGTTCTTTAAAATTACCTCTTAGATAAACTAACTATACAGTGAGCGCGCAAAATATGGAAACATGACAAAATCTCTGAAAAGCTTTGTAATTTGAAAAATCTTTGGAGACGTCGATTTTTTATTATCAAAATACACATATTTATGTGAAATTGAATATCCGAGCTTCAATTGTTTTTGTCTTTTGTCATCGATTCATTTTTTAAGTGGTAACCCCATGTGTTTTGTACTTTGTTCTTAATGGTAATTTAGAAAATGTATAGCCTTACATAAGAACATTTTCGGGAAAAACACAGTTGAAAATTATAGTAATATCGAAAACTATTGTTTGTTGACGAAAAGCGAATAGGAGTATTGATTTATTTAGCGTTGAATACGAATCTGAGCTTGAAAGTTGCAAATCACGTCAGGTTATTACGTTTTCTGTTGATTCTTTTCTGAATACGTGAGCACACCATTTAGAATCGCTGTAAATGCTTCAAAAACATACGTAAACAAACTTTCAGGGTTAAGAAAAGTGTAAAGATCAAAGTTTACTATGAGACAATTTTGAGATTTCTAGGACAATGGGTTAGGTTGGTATAAATGTGTAAAAATTATAACAATCACTTTTTTTACATTATGACATAAATTTTTTCGAAAAATCTTATGGGATAGAAGATTTTGGAGTCCGGATTCGTTTTCAGGGCAAATAATTCTACTTAAAACGCAATTTCATATTCATTATGAATATTTTTCAATTTTCAATAAGTCATTTTCTCTACATTTTATGGCCCTATTATCCTCCAATTTAGAAAAAAAGGCAATCGAACCGTCATAACTCAGTCGGTCGAAAATTGAACTTAAAATCACTTATCATTACCAATAAAAAAACATTTTTAAAATAAATTCTTGTGTTTGACGGACAGAATGACAAAACTTATCTTCAACCTCTAGAAAAAAAAATAGATGTGTATTTGTGATGGTATTGTGATATGTAATTAAAAACGCAATTTATTTATTTATTATAATAAATGCAGGAACTGCAATAACATGAAAGAAATTTTATGTAATGTATTAGAATTAGAGCAATGTCGTGCTGTTTTAGTAGCGAAATCATCCTCGATGACCATGAGATGTATTATTTGATAATCTGAAAACCCTATAAAGAAAGATTACTTCCAAATGTAAAAGGATTTCGACTTGATCAAAACTAAAAAAGAAAATAAAATCAATATTTATTTGAAGAAATACCATGACATACATTTGGAATGCGACAAAGTGAAATGTTCTACAAATAATGGAATCACAAATGAATTAATTAATAAAAAAAATAATTAATCCCCAATATAGTTCCTACTTTAACCTGTTCCCATCCCCTACTTTCACCACCAAAATTCCACCCCTCCAATTCCAACGCATCGCCGCGCGTCAACCAAAAACGCCGATCTAGTGTTCACATTTTATTGGAACACTAAAGACCATAGCTAACAAGCCCACAAAAGGCACCATGGATCCTTCCACCTGTTTGCAGAGGTACCAGCGTAGGGCGGGACGCAAGGGGGGGTTCCTTCCGTTCACACACGCCACTGTCTTAGGAGTGAACTTCGACCGACCGTCACACTTCCATGCACCGGGTGTGAAAAGGTCTTCAAATCCCACGATTGTGCCGGTCGCCGCCGACAAACCAATTCGAAATGATGTTTATGTATGAGTCATTAGAGTGAGACGGACTTTTTCTAGAGTGAGATAAGATATATATGTATCTTGTTGGTTAATTGTGAGATCCTGGAGGAAGGAACAATGAAGAACTTGTCTGGTCGCAAGAAGAGACAATGGCGTCCGAAACGAACTGGTTTCATGGGCAAGTTGGAAGTATATGACTGTGGATGTAAAAATGATACAAAACTTTGGAGAACACTTCAATGAGCAATATGAAAATAGCAAAAAAAATAACTATAGAATAAATATGTCAAAAAACAGCCCAGATGTTTTGTTGTTTGTTGTCATTTTGTCAAAATGTTTCTCATACTACCAGCCACGGTTGTGACCCTGTATACTCGGCAAAACTAAAAATAAAATGCTTTGTCACTACATTTTCAGAATCAACAGATTCTTGTACCAGAATATTCAATATTGCGTGTTTTTCAGTTAATATTGTTGGTTTTTTTATCATTTATTATTGTGCTGGTGGTATCCATTCCGAATAAACACTAAAATATTCTCTCTTCATAATTGACTCACTAAATTCCCAATAATACTGTCGCGATTCTGCTGTTTAATAATTTATTAAAAGAACTTTTTTCGGAGGTCAGTTAAATTATAGACTTTTTGTCGATCATTCTCTGTATTTTCGGTATTCAACCCCTTTTAACCAAAAAACTACTCGACAGATGTTAAAAGTGGTTAAACCCGTTAACAGATTTAATAAATACGTGGACTAAGTTATCTATCGCGTACAAATTTGACACAAACAACAAAATAATTTATATATAGTGAAAGCAGATAGTGAGTGATATGAATTAAGCTGAGTTTATGCTTCGAGTACGTACCTACAGTGCTGTTTATGATCCAGTTTGTATAAATAAAAACGAATTACCTTGAGCAGATGTTCCTAATATATGTCACAGGATTTTGGACAAGCTTTTAAAACTGCCATTTTTTTGAGTATGTATAAAATGTATAACTGATGAATAACTGGATTTTATAGAATCCTTGAAAAAGTCTCACAGAAAAGCTTTAACTGAGCTTGAAACACGGACGGAGTTTTTTAGAACTAGTGTACCAGCTTTCGGCAACAAAATTAACAAAACCATAGATCTCTAATCTAATATTGTAGCGATGGTGCCACACATAGTGATTGTGTTTTCAGTTTATGCGATGAGGTAAAAGTACGTATCTGGGTCAAACATGCCGTTGAGCTGCAATTTATTCACTCTGGAGTTTAAAATCGTGCTAAATTATGAAAACGCATTTGCAAATTCATAGTGATATACGTGTAAATCCTGTGTCACAATGAGCTATTTTGGATACAAGAAAATCAGCACTCACAACCTTTTTGCATTTCACCTCCTCAATTGTTGTTTATGTCTAAATAATATGTAATTTTATAGCTTAACTTTAAGTCTCAGTTATTTTTTCGCTCCGTTTCAGAAAGGGGGCTTCTTATGCTACATCAAATAAAAATGTATTGCATCAAATCTATCGTTTAACCTACCTCTCTAAAACTCGATAATGTCGAATAAATCTTTTATTTATGGTTGAGTATTGAAGATATGATCTAAATCGCACACACCCATGATTTATAATCTCATAACATATGTATAATGCTATGATGCTGCTATAATGCTATAGAATGCTTTTTTATTTATGTTAAAACTCTGTGTTAAATGTTTAATGTTTTCTTTTCAAAACATATTCTATATTTATAGTAGGTACCTATAGTTTCAATTATCACTCGTGATGGACAATTCAATGTTAGAAGCAAATATTATATTAGGTATTTAATAAATTGGCAATTTTTTTTTTCGACAAATGCCCGAACACAAATATATTAATATTATTTACATTCATATACGGCTATTATTTCTAAAATAAGTTTAATAAATTGTACGGATAATTTACATAATACGGTAAGTATGATTATATACCAACATCATACCAATATATAAACAAGATCTACCATAGATTTACATGAAATATAGGAAAACCACACCATTATTCATGTAATTGGCGACATTAAAATTAATGGCAAATTACAAGACGTTATGTAATTGTATTTTACAATCGAATCTGTAATTTTACAAACGCATTGCTTTTTCACAACATGACTGTAAAATCACATCAAAATGGCGTAATTGTAACCATGCAAATGTAATTATATTTACTGTATACATTCACCTCAGAAATGCCATATAAAACTGTAGTTTCGAGGACAGGTGGTCGGTCTTTGTTTATAATATTTTTCGAAACGCAAAATTAAACATAAACTCTGCCATGACAGCTATGTCAGACTTCAAATATACGGTGTGGATAATCCGATGATTGAGGCATGAACTTCATCAATGATAAAATGTTCATATTGCGCGGGCTATTATTTGATTCAAGTGTTCACCCATCAGTGGTGTCATTCTCAACAGCGCGTTAATTTTTATGTACAGTCAACAAAGACGGAGAGCTTTATATCCAACCACACTGAGCTTTATTAGATAATACGATACACCTAATATACTCTACTGCTATTTAGAGCCACTTGACCCTATCACAATTTAATATGCGCTGGAACAAGGCTCTAATAAGTCTTAAGCTCCTGTGGTAATACAGTTCAAGGAGCAGTCCCAACGTGTCTATTACAATGAACCACTGTGCGCATAGGTGGGAACGGCAGTGCGTTATGATATGGTATAATTTCCTAAGTAGGAACTCAAGATAGTATAGTACATATTACTGTATAATTACCATGGGAATTTCTGGTCCCGTGCGTCAGACCCATTCAATGCAAAATTAATGTTATACTTCATCGGTACATACGTGATATAGGAAGAATATATATATCCTTCTAAGTTTGGTCATGAAACTTCTAAATATAAGTATAATGTACTTTAACTTATTATTTAACTATTTTGACGAAATTACAGAACTGGCGGTTCATTTGCAAAATCCTTGAAAAAATGCTTAGAGTAAACATCCAATTCCTTTGGATCTTATTGAACAAAAACCCTTTCCTTCTAAGTTTGGTCATGAAACTTCTAAATATAAGTATAATGTACTTTAACTTATTATTTAACTATTTTGACGAAATTACAGAACTGGCGGTTCATTTGCAAAATCGTTGAAAAAGTGCTTAGAGTAAACATCCAATTCCTTTGGATCTTATTGAACAAAAACCCTTTCCTTCTAAGTTTGGTCATGAAACTTCTAAATATAAGTATAATGTACTTTAACTTATTATTTAACTATTTTGACGAAATTACAGAACTAGCGGTTCATTTGCAAAATCCTTGAAAAAATGCTTAGAGTAAACATCCAATTCCTGTGGATCTTATTGAACAAAAAACCCTTTCCTTCTAAGTTTGGTCATGAAACTTCTAAATATAAGTATAATGTACTTTAACTTATTATTTAACTATTTTGACGAAATTACAGAACTGGCGGTTCATTTGCAAAATCCTTGAAAAAATGCTTAGAGTAAACATCCAATTCCTTTGGATCTTATTGAACAAAAACCCTTTCCTTCTAAGTTTGGTCATGAAACTTCTAAATATAAGTATAATGTACTTTAACTTATTATTTAACTATTTTGACGAAATTACAGAACTAGCGGTTCATTTGCATAATCCTTGAAAAAATGCTTAGAGTAAACATCCAATTCTTTTCGATCTTATTGAACAAAAACCCTTTCCTTCTAAGTTTGGTCATGAAACTTCTAAATATAAGTATAATGTACTTTAACTTATTATTTAACTATTTTGACGAAATTACAGAACTGGCGGTTCATTTGCAAAACCCTTGAAAAAATGCTTAGAGTAAACATCCAATTCCTGTGGATCTTATTGAACAAAAACCCTTTCCTTCTAAGTTTGGTCATGAAACTTCTAAATATAAGTATAATGTACTTTAACTTATTATTTAACTATTTTGACGAAATTACAGAACTGGTGGTTCATTTGCAAAATCCTTGAAAAAATGCGTAGAGTAACATCCAATTCCTTTGGATCTTATTGAACAAAAACCCTTTCCTTCTAAGTTTGGTCATGAAACTTCTAAATATAAGTATAATGTACTTTAACTTATTATTTAACTATTTTGACGAAATTACAGAACTGGCGGTTCATTTGCAAAATCCTTGAAAAAATGCGTAGAGTAAACATCCAATTCCTTTGGATCTTATTGAACAAAAACCCTTTCCTTCTAAGTTTGGTCATGAAACTTCTAAATATAAAATTTCGTTCCGATACCTTTAATAGTTTCTCCGGAATCGTCGCCAGTAAAAAAGCCGTTTCAATGATTAACATGAAAATGGTCAAGGTTTCAGGTGGAAATTTGTAAGTTTATCCAAATAATATGCTACATGGCAGCTGTAGCAATACAATAAAACCAGTTGTGAGTAGGGCTATATTTCATAATATTAAAACATTAATATAATGATAAAAAGGTTGAAAGATTTTAATTTTTTTTAATTTTTATTTTTCTCCTTTATTGAAAGTAAATGATTGAATCTGTAATTGTCGGTCGTAGGTAAAATTATGTACAATACTCGAGCTGTAACGTATATTACGTGCTCGTGAAATATATCGAAACTCGCCCTCGTATGTTAACTGTCCACTCGTACGTAATATGCTAGTTACAGCTCTTGTAATGTAATATACAGTAGAGCGTCGATAATCCGAACCTCGGTAATCCGAACGTTTGCTAATCCGAACGTCCAAAAAGAAATAATAATAAAATAAACCACTGACCTAGATATCTCTTCTATATCCCTTCGATATCTCTTCGATATCCCTTCGATATCCTTATATTTTCATTCCTACAGTTTAAGAAGAGCGGAATCAAATGGTGTTGGAATCAGAATAGATGTTTCGTTGCTGTCCACGTCTAGTTTCCAAATCCTTCTTTGAAATTGCAATCGGACGACCTCAAACGCATCAAGCTCTCCGCAAAAATATTGCCAAAAAGATCAAATGAGGATTGTGCGAAAACTATTAATCCGACCGAGTGCAGGTTTTGAACACTTAAAGTACATGTGAATAGCTACCACTGTGCAAAGTTTCAATATATATATCCCTTCGATATCCTTAGATTTCCATTCCTATAGTTTAAGAATAGCGGAATCGAATGGTGTTGGTTTTATTAAGATTGAACCTCCATCCAATACTCGTATTTTCTATTAACTAGCTGCAATATTTGATAATGCGAACAATTTGATAATCCGAATCACCTTCGGTCCCAATTAGTTCGGATTATCGACGATCTACTGTACTATTAAAAAATCCTCGAACACGCGGACTTTTAATTAATAAAATAGATACCCTTTTCTGTAAAAAGCTCAATTTCCGCCCATCAATAGTTACTGAGGTAAAAGAAAATATGTCTTGGTGTGGCAAACTCCACCAATTTAATATTTTACCTAAAACGGCATTATCTTAAAAAAATACTTCAATTTCTAGATCCAAAACTTTCCAAGTAATGGACAAATTTATAAAAGTTTGCTACAACAAGCTACAATAAAAAGACCCTTGTGCTAACTTTAAACGTTACTTCTTTCCTTGTTTTATGCTTTCAAAAATAAACACTAAGTTTGGTACAAATTACAACAGATAAACCGATAATATTTCATGAATAACACACATCACTCAACGTAACTCAATACCTATGAGAGCACGTCAGCCAACAGGTAGCGAATTAAATATTGAATACGTAGTAAAACTAAAAAAAACACAGCGCAGTAATTGATATCCCTGTCATCGAAGACGCTACGTACACGTAGCGGCATCAAAATCGAAAAAGTTGCGCGCCTGAAAGTTGTGTGTGAGAACAAGCTGGAACTACTGACGCTCAGCATCTCGTGTTCGCTTAATAATATTAAATGGTAATCCGTGTGAAGTTTGCACTTTTAAATTCAATTTAGGCTACGTTCGGTAGCCTGGTAGGCGTGAAAGTTTGCTCTCCGGCCAATTTTCTGCTTTCCAGACGAGCGAGATTCCAAATAATGGAGCCTAATTTCGGCGTAGGCCAGCGTGAGGATAGCAGGAAATTTGATTTGCTTCGAGCGCTCTCTAGCGTTGAACTGGGGAAACAATGGCATTTGTCATCATAGGGAAAATTAAGCTTAGTGCCTGATTACGCAGCGGAGCGGCGCCACCTGTCTTAAGTTAATGAGCTGTAGTTGAGTCGATGAGTCACGGTGTTTTTTGGTTTATTTTAGTAAATTTCTATTTTGCGTATTTATTAGGAATTAAGAAGATTTGTTATTGGTTAATGTACTAACTAATTGAAACATTAAAATCGTTTAAGAGAAGGTCAAAAGAAGATTTTTGACACTTCTCAATAATACCAAAAAATCAAAAGGATCTGTAATTTTTGTGAAAAACGGTAAACGGTTTAATTACAACAATTACTTATTGAAAATCTTTTTTTTCGATGGTAACTATAAAATTTGAAGAATGTCATGCCAAAGTTTTTTTTGTAGAACAATAAATAGTGCTCGTACTACTGGAGTGAAAACAAACACAAATAGTGTGTCGTTGGAACTACTCGTACTTTGATGATTCATTGTGTAGTAGATTTACACAACATTATTGTGATGTGGAACTCGGAATACAACTATTAATTATCTACAATTTGACCTATGAAAGAGAGATATAGTACCATTTTTTGTAAAAGGTATAATAATTTTTTCGTAGCGTTTCATCGCAGTATATCTCAAAGCCTACATAGATAGTCGATGCAAATTGCTGTTATTAAAGGTGTTTTTGAACTACGGAACGAGAACGAATGCTAACTCAATGACATTCTACATTTTGACATATAGAATAAAGTAATACAGCAATTTTTGAAAAAGGTATTCACAATTTTCAGGAGCCACTCATGATATTATCTATTAGGGTGATTTATTTTTTATTTAATAAACGTAATAATCCGCAAAAGTTGAGATTTTTTAATAAAAAATTATTGAATTTTTATATTTACATAACCCATATTTTGTAAAATACTATTTTAATTTTAGTTTACTACTGTGATGGAGACTACAAAACTGTCAGCTTCTAAAACTTTTGCTTTACAAATCAGCAAAATACAGACAATTTGCCAATATTTGAGGTTTTATTCAATAAGTATACCTACCACAAAGTAAAAAAAAAATATAAATGTAATGGTTCACTATAAACAATTTGTTTTAATCGTCTAAAAAAATAAAAATCCATAATTGCAAAATCAGGACTTCGTGCTGGCTATATAATAGGGGCAGTTCGTCCAATCAATTTTTGAGAAATTTGTAAATTTAGCCACCAGCTTTAATGTTTGAATAGTGATCTTGGCAACCGTTTTGCTGAAAGTACATTAGACCGTAAAAAATTTAAGAGGGGCGTTTATGCTGGTGAGATCGACGTCTGCCTTGAGTCTGTAGTACGCCCAGGATGTGGTTCCATCTAACGGCGAGCCGTTGTACTCAAGTCTTTGTGTATAAACAAACATACTTACTTAATTTGTTCAGCTTATTTCTGCCCTACGCAGCTATTGTAGTTGTTGTCAACTGTTAGTTATTATTGATCGGAGCTGTTTGGTACTCTTCTCCCTTGTCTCGGTCTGTGGCCTTTATTACAGAAACCTTCTTTACAGAGGTCCGCGGTGACAGTTCGTACTAATTCGACACAATTGCATAAAAATCAGATCAACTTGACAACAGCTGGGTCAATTTTAAAGAGCTATGTCTTAAAATGTCACCCATAAATTAGCTCCTGTTCCGGGATTAATGCTATTGGCTTAATCACTATGAAAGCATATTAAATCAACCAGTATATTGTGTCCAAAATTAGCTTCTTTTCTCTAATTAAGTTCATGATTAAAGCAAGCGCGGTTGAATTGTATATTTAACCCGGCAGAATGCCCTATTCTTCCACATTTCAACAGTACCTTACTTTTACACATCAGGCACTAGTTTCGACTCAGATCTGCTTTTTATGCGCCCGTGTTTTGTTTGTAACTGGTATATGGATAAATACCCCTCTTATGGGTAATTCCTCAAGATGTTCATTAAAATAATTTTGTAAGATATCCAAATATTTCTGATGATTATCATTTTCATCGAAGAAATATGGTCCAATTACCCCGTGATATGTTATAGCACACCACACGTTTACTTTTTAGAAATATTGGCTTTGTCTAGAAAGTGAAAAATGTGGATTTACATCACTCCAGTAACGACAATGATGTGAAGAAACAATGCCATTTGTTGAAAAGGTGCTTTCGTCAGAAAATACAAAAAAATTATAAAAATTTCGGATGCTTAATATTTCGTTACCAATCTCAAGACAGAAATCCAAACGTTTGGTATCCTAAATGGTTTAAATTTATTAAGTTAGTTAACTTGAGTTAACTAATTTTCCTTTTGTGAACTATGTACTCTGTGTAAAATAGTATATCTAATCTTAAATGTTACTGACCTTAAATGTTATCTTGAAAGTTCTTAAAAGTTCTCTTATTTAGGTAATTACTGCCATTCACCAATTATACTACCGTTATGCCACATGGAGTATCGTATGTTGTGCTGCATGTTCTTAGAAACGCAACAATAAAAACTGATAGCGTAGAGGATATAGTAAAGTACACCTTTTTAGCGGTGAAATCAGCATTTAAAGACAAATGCTGGATTGTGGCTCAACCACCTGCTCTTATGTTGTACAGCTATAAATCAACAAAAACCATGAGTCCGTGCAAATGTGGAAATTGCAATAAATATCATATATAATTAATGCTACTGTACTGCTACTTAACGTAAATTATTTATTTTATACTTTTTAAATAAATAAATAACGTTTGTATATTTTATTTTAGAGAATGTAATAAAATTCAAGCATAATGAGTTTAAATGGTTTTCTTTGAAAATATCGCCACACTGCTAATCAGTGTTTCATTTCATGCTCCAGATTTAAAGGTCTGGAGCAACTGTTTCTTGCAATTGCATCAAAATCTGAAAAACTAACTCCAAAATTTATTATTTAAGCTCCCAAAGCATTTTTTGTTCAATGTATTGAGGTTGAAACAAAAAAAAATAAGTTTTGTCTAATTTTAAAGTACCCAGAGTTTTTCAAAACAATTCCACGATTGTTAATACGTTAAAACTACGAATAATGAATACGATAGAATCTCCACTGCATTGACGGAAATTATAAATTATTATAAAGATAAAATTGCTGAATTGATTTCTCAAAACATAACACAACCTTTCTAAACAAACTTAAACTTCGTTTTTTATTAGTACATTATTTCACCAAAATTTCTTCTACCGCCCTGGCTTGACAAGCTTCGATAAGTCTTTCCACAGACACCCTGTATATTACTATCCTTAAGGTAGTGATCTCTGCTTCACAATAGAGAGTTTACTAATTTACTAAGGGGCAAATTTCAACAGCTAGCAGAAGACATCCAAGCAACTAACTGACGTGCCTGGTTGAATTTCTGCGTTTATGTGTATGTACTCGTTTGCTGGCGTACTACAAAGGAAATTACATTCGCCGTGTACCGACTCTGTAGCGCCAGTTAATTAATAAAGCCGTAATTATGTGCGGAATTACTTTACCCTGGTCTGCGGTGGTACTCTGTGGGCACAGAGCAGAGTACCCATCGCACATTTCACGCAATCGAGACAATGGCAAACACGCAATCACGTTATAAGAGTTTGCTAGAATAGCAACACGACGATACTTACAATTAATTGCCATGGGAATTCAAGTTGATGATTGGTTTGCTTTAGGTTTGGTTTCCTTTGTTTTTTCTGTTTTTGCTTGTTTGTGGAAATATAGAATGGACATGATAATGGGGACTATCCTTTGTGCAGAAGGATTGTAGAATTTGTTCCAATTTAAGAATTTGGTCCAAATTAAGAAAAATGGAATTTTATTTATAAAGATACATTCAGAACATTATAGATGATGATTTAGAAACAATGGCTAACCTTGAAGGAGCGTATGTGCCTAGACGTATTATAATAAACGGGTTTGTTGTGGTCTAACTTAATAATAATATGACAAATACAAAATATATAATATATACATGGTGATTTGAATATTTTGTTAAAAGAAAAATTCGAAAACGAATTTTATCAACTATGTTAAAATCTTATACGTTTTTAATTATACTAATCACACTGCGTGACCGATTTAGAGAAATTGTTTCTAACATTGATTAAAATAACTATGTTTGACTGAAATCGACCTTGCTGACCACGAAAAGGACGTTAAAATATTTCTATCACGTCAGGTTTTCGAAAAAGTGCGCTCAAAATGCAAAAAAGATGTGATTTTGGCAATGTTTACGAATTTATAGTGGCTGGACCCAATGTCCCAGAAACTTCCAAAAATTCTCAAACAAAACCGCAAACTATGTACTCTTTACATGTAATTCTCAAAGTTAGGTCACTAATGGCCTTGACCTGCTGACAAAGCTTGTTGATGGGTCGGCGGGCAACAAACAAGCTGCTGTTCATAGATTGGTCGTTGTTAATACAGCCCCCATGGGTTGCATACACGATTGAAACGATAAGATTACAACTTAGAATGCAAATTTTAGAATGTGATCATATGCTTGCATATACCAGTTACAAAAACTATGAAAGTACCCTTGTGTTCAAAGCTATGCAAAAATGTAATTTTAAAAAAGGAACTAGAAATATAAGAGGTCATCAAATGCGAAATTATAATCACCTTCTTCATTGCATATACCGGGTGTTTTTTTAGTAATTACAATTTTTATTATCAATTTCTCATAAAATTATTTTCTTCATAAAAGAGTCTGGATTGTCTTTTACATAAAATGCAGATATTAGAATGTATGTATTTGTTTGCATGTACCGGATGTTAACGAAAGTATGAAAACACTGAAGAGTAAAATACCTTTATGTTCAAAGCTATGCAAAAATGATATTTGAAAGAAATATTTGGAAATACTAGGGGTCTTTATACGTAATTATAATCACCTACTCCGTTGCATATACCGCGTGTTGCTAAAAAGATGAAAATGACAACTCATATGTCAAACTACCTTCATCTTATGTAAAAATATTATTTGACAAAATATTTAAAAATATTAGAAAGCATTAAATATGAAATTTTAGTCAGAGTTTCGGATTCTGATTTATCAGAACCGAAACGCATGTGGCTGTGATATTATATTTCATAATGAATTTTAGTTTTAAACTGTGTTTCCAATTACCAATATTACCAATTTTTGGTAATTAATACGGTCAATTTGTGCACAAAAGGGCCTCTAGCGAGTAAATTGTGGGAAAGTTTTCATTTCTGACTTTTTATATGTTTTTTGGGTTGCTGAATCTGAATCTGAAGTTTGCAAAAAAAGTTCGTGTCGCAACATTGAAGAAAATGCAACAAAAACAAGGTAAAAATATTAACTTTTTTGCTTATAACTCGAAAATTCAGTTTCCATCAAAATTGGCGAATTTTATCTGTTTGCGCAAAAACCCACATTACACTCCAAAACTCAAATTTATTATTAAAGGCTGTCAATTAATGAATTTCTCCCAGTTCTCTGCACGAGATTGTATATGTAAAGTTACAGGGAATTTTTAAAAACATTACATATCGTTCAAAAAACAAAAGAAATTCCAACAAACAATTTTGATCAAATACGCCAAATGGAACGATCGCTTGAGCCCTGACAATTTGTCGAAGAAAAACCTAAATTGGGAAGATTGTAGGAAATTTTATGCACTTCCATTTTCAATTGTGAGGTTATTTACGAAAAGTTGATAGTTTCCGAGTTATAAACAAAAAGAAATGTTTTCGTTTTTTATATTTTCT
Organism: Aphodius sticticus; assembly: GCA_963966075.1. Lineage (NCBI taxonomy): Eukaryota > Metazoa > Arthropoda > Insecta > Coleoptera > Scarabaeidae > Aphodius > Aphodius sticticus. The sequence continues at coordinate 106,166,985 of OZ014506.1, forward strand.
TCAATGTTGCGTCACGAAATTTTGTTAGCAAATCTCAGATTTAGACTCACCTCAAAAAAAATACCTGCCGACATATAAAATGGAAGACATAAAAACTACCCCCATACTTTTCTGGTAAAATCAGAATTTGACTGGATTAAATGTAAATGTAATTAAATTAATCCTTTCAGAACTGCTTCGTTAACGGTACAGCAATTAAACAATTTTAAGGTGTAGAAGCGGAAATTTTCTGTGATATTATTAAGTAATAAAGAACTATTCCATTTGTTCCACTTTTTGTGGGACACGTTGTATATTCTAGAATAAGCGGTTCAAAATGGTAAATGGTACAAAATGGTACAGTGACCAATCTATGAAAACGTCCTTCAAGGATTACTTTGAGACCCTTCTGAAATCTCCAGATTATTGGGTTACGTCGCAATAAATACGCAAACTCAGCAAAAATCACGCATTTTTGTGGTTTTGACCTCGTTTAATTAAAAATGTGACGTGATGAAACCGAATTGTCACACAGTGTTATAGGACTACAATTTCAAGCATCGTTTGTTAAACTACCAATTGGAGATGACATACATAAAAAACATAATCGCCACAAGTAAAATATAATCATAATTCCGATTTTCGTGTTGAATAACAAAACATATCCCATTCTTTCAAATCCATCCCACATCCATAAACTTTTAACGTCTCCTTTATTCATTTTGTTTTCCCCGCGGCTTACGAAAAGCGAAAGTCATAATATCCGCACGGAACAAAGTAGGTAATTTCTATTCTATTATCTATACGGCGAACATCCGCAGGTGCGTATCTTAGGCCCCTTGCGGTACGTGAGAATTACGAGGACGTCGGAAGACGGATGGGCGGCGCCTGCGTCGCGGCGCCTCCGACAGACGCCTTCCGCATACTTTCCACCATTTCCACCCTTTACGCCCTTGATTTATTGAAATTTTAAACGGTAACCGCAACCGACAAACCCCGTCGACACCGTGGAGTTCTTCGTGCCCAGGAAATCTACATTTATTAATTTAGATCCGAGGCGGTGTTTTCTCTAGTTAATTGACCATCCCCCTCCACTTTCCGAGGTTGGGGGGTGGTTAAACCTTTGAAGGGTTGAATGAATCCGCTTCGTTTGGAGGAAAATAGAATAATATAGCCTTTGGAATAGGTAAATTGTCGGTGGAAAGGAAATTAATTTTGTGTTTAAATTGTTGTATTATGTTTCTGAGTTTAAAGTTGGAAATTGGTTGTGATTTTGGATCATTTTCGGAAACTTTTGCGTATTATTTTTCTTCGATTTTAATTTACTTGTGGTCAAGAATAGTTAGTTATCCATTTCTGACAGCATCCAGTTACAAATATGTTTAATTTTCCCAATTTCTGAACATCTGTTTAAGTTTTGTCATAATAGGGTATTTGACTATTTGACATTGTAAATGTATTTTTTTCGTCCTTATTTCCGGAATTTTTAATAAAAATCGAATCACAAAAATTCGCAAAAATGTCGCTGTTTGCTAATTGTGTTGTATGATGTGTCACAATTTATACATAAAAAGTCCGGATAAACTATTTGTAGCTGTTCCGCAAGATGTGAAAATGCGAAGAAAGGTTGAGACTGGCTCGTAGAAACCCAAATGAAATATATAGCGGCCAATACAAGCGTTTTTTGTTGTGAACATTACTTTGACATAAGTAAAATAGACTAGAATAAGTTATCTATCGTCTTTTATTTCCCGGTATAATCTGACAGTTTGAGGTTAGGACTAACCTAACCTATAAAGGTTTGCTTATATTGCACTTTTTACACGTTACTAAGTTCCAGAGCGGATTATTTTTAAACAAGAATCCCACCATCAAAGCGTTAACCTTCGCTAGATTACCACTACCCGCTTTAAAAAAGTTGTTTTCCATTGTTTGTAAATTAACGTAGTAAAGTCAAGCGGCAGAAGCACAAGCTTAAAACGATGTTACGCCACTAGGGAGTGACAATTACAGAGCGTTTTCCATCAGTTGATAGAACGTGAATAAAATTCAATTTTAATTTTTAATAGAAATAATTTTTTGGAAAAGTAGAAACAAATAGTTTCCTTAAATTGTAATCTATTAGGACAGTGGTTATTAACATTTTTGAAGTCAGGTAGCACTTTTGATCATAAGACAAATTCGCGGAGTACCAAAAACATGAACATAACTTTTATTAAAAATTTGAACGATTTTTACATAAGAGTTAAAAAATAACATTAATTAGAAACAATATAAATATACTAATAGTCTACCCTTTTTTCTGCAAAATTAATTTTTAGAAATCACATGTCATTCTGAGTATAATGTTTTATATGCACTTATGTTTTTTCTATTCCTTAAGAAGTTACAGCCGTTTGAAATGTTAAAAAACAAAGAAAAGTAAAAGATAAAATACATATAAAACAATGCGAAAACGAAAAAAAAAACAATCAATACCCATTACAACAATAGAAAGTAAATATCTTTAAGTAATAATATTAAAAATAACGAAATAAAATCCATATAAAACATTTTACCGATTTTCTTCTAGAAACTAAATGTCATTTCGAGTAAATAGGTTTATTTGGACTTATTGGTTTCCTCAATTCCTTAAGAAATTGTAGCCGTTTAAAATACGGTTTTATTGATATTTTCATCAGCTCTATCTAACTTTTTACCGAATTGAAAAAACGAATACTCGAATGAAATTTATTTGCAGCGAAAATCATTAAGGTGATAAATAAAGAAAATAAAAAGATACATTTGTGTATAAATTCAGAAAATATATGGGAATTTTAAAATTTATTTCTACAAACGAACTCTTTAATATGTTTGAGGAAAAAAGCGGTCTCGATGTACCGAGTTGCTTCCGAAGTTGTCTTTTTGCTCGCATTCACATATATTCCACATTTTGTGTGTGTTTTGATTGTCTGGGCCCACAAAATTTTGTTCTTGAATCACCTGGTGGTTATAAATGCCACCACCTATTTGGTATATTGTGATAGCTCCTCCAAGCATGTGACATAATAGTTGTTCGCGGTAATATAAATCGTAACAAATATAATAAAAAAAAAACCTTCCTAATTTGTAATTTGTAAAAGTAGTTTTGATAAGCTCATTTTTGATACAGCATTATACTATTGTAAAACTCAATAAATCCGCACATAACATGTGGATGATATGTAGATGAGGGCAAAAATATATATTATGAAAACATCATATTTATTATGCCTATTTTAGAAAATATATTTCAAAATGTTTGCATACTTTCCGAACTTTTTATGTGACATGTGTACCAGAGTTATACTCATTTTTATTTTAATTGGGTTATGTTCAGAATTCTTTATTTATTTTATTCATATTCATTACTATTTGGAAATCGTAAATATTTCAATTGTTAATTTTGTTGAAGTTAGAATATTCTGTACGTTAATAAATACTATTATTTCAATCACATAGTGTTGACTGTAATAACAGGCAAATACCCTATTGTGGTATTTGTCAATACATACATATGCTTTAAATTTAATTAGCAACAATTATTTATTAGAGATTCATAGATAACCCCTAAGACCCCTAAGAAGCCATAGAAAAGCCAGGAGACTAAATGAAAAAAGGGCTTACAGTTCTTACAAAATCGATTTTGCTAAAAATTATACCAATGCCAACTTGAATATTTGTTGGTATGCAAATTTGCAACACACATAAATCTTGTATTACAAGCGATACAAACTTAAAAAAAACTAAACAAAAGCTTAAAAAGTTTAGAAATTGTAATTTCTTCTTTAACTATGCAACTTCACAAAGTTTCAAATACAAAACAAAATGTTGGATGTATAGAATAGGGTGTTCCTCTTTTCTCCGCAAAAATTATTTTTGAAAAGTAACTGTCATCCTCAGTGAAACTTTTTATATGGACCTAATTGTTTTTTTTTTAATTCTTAAAAACCTACAACCGCTTGAAATATTAACAAAATGAATAAAAATAAAGAATAAAGTACATAGCAAATAGTGCTAAAATAAAATAATTAAATAATTTTAAGTAAAAAATCAAAATATCCCGGTATATTACGATGTAACCTTACCTCTTTTTCATAATTGCAAAGTTTTACTACAGCTCTACTTTTTACAATCATTCAAATATTGGAACGAATCATCAAAAACAAATATTTTCGATCTGATACCAATGCAAAGACGGGTCATAATAATGATGAATTTATCCTGAAAGAACCACTGAAATCGGTCAAATATTACAAAAGTTATTTAACATCAAATTTCACCAAAATATTAGGTGTAATATTAGACAGTTTGTTAATTTTGAAAACATGTTTCGCTAACACGATAATCTCAAACTATATTTTGTTTTGTAGAGCAAATACTTTGTACATGAGAACTTTACTTTTCAGGATTCTACTAATAATACTCAGTTTTTTTTTTAAATTCAACTAAGGATTGTTGCGACACACCCTGTATATCTGTACAAGTTAAAAAAATAGCAAAAACACTACATAAAAACATACGTAATTGACTACATCATTTATCGGATATACCATTTAACTCAACTATTTTATACAGTACTCCAAACTAATTTAAATACTGTATACGCAATACCCACCAACACAGCAGACGTTTGGCACGTACCAGAGCCTAGACTAGACACGGAAGTCTCCCTTTTAACGACCAAACTCATTTATAATCATCCAATTTATTCCATACATGTCATACAAACACCAGTTTGACTTTATTCCATTTTTCTCTTCAACTTAATCATGCAAATGCACAAGTTCACTAACTCTATACCGTTAACTGCCGTGCGTTAAGCGTCACTCAGGTCAGTTCATTTCGCACTATCCCATCCGCAATCTAACGTGCAAGAAACCACAATGTAATTGTTTCTAACTTCCTAAATTGGACATACGGTAGAAATTAAAGCCAGTTGTATGGTATGTGGATGGCAGAGCTGAAATGGGTACTATTTCTCATATAGTTTAATTGGATGAGGTTTTCGAGGAAGTCTGAAAAACGTAATGACGTGAAATGAAGGTGTGTGTACTTTATTTCTTCTGGCGGTTTCCGTTAGCTTATTATGAGGTCTTTTTCACACGTGAGCGTGTGGCAAAAAGAGGGTACGATTTCATTAAGTTGGCAGCGGGATTTGTTTTTTGAAGGAATTATTAAGTAAGTCACAATAATTCTGAAGAGAAAATGGTAATGGCTGAGGTTTTTATAACTAATTTCCTTCATAGAAACAGAAAGTTTTAAATCATTCATTAACATTATAATTAACAAAGTTGCATACAGGTAAACAATATATTTAAGTCTGGAATCACCAATTGTTTTTTTTTAATAATACTTTTCGAATATTTATTGGAGTCTCTAGATTTAGGGCCCAGTATGATCTCCAGTGTTTCTCCAGTAGATGTGTCACGATTTTGTTTCTTTATGAAAAGTTTAAACTTATATGTAGATTAATTAAGATCATGTAATGACCAAAGCAAGACCCATTTGTTCCCTTAGTTGTTCTATTTGTTTTCACTTTTTGTTTCTTTACTATTTATGATCAATGATCACTCATATCTTTCACATCAAAAACTACTGATGAAAATATTGATATAAATAATGATGTTGCACCTTATTTCAAATTAACGATTTTTGTTTATTTTAGACGTGCCATCTTTAACCCACAAAGTATAAATAAGTTATAAATAACTTAATTAATTAAAAAAAGTTAATTTGTTTAATTATACAAAATGCCACGTTTTCAATTTTTTCTAGTAGTTGTTCCAAAGCTGGGCACAAAAGCGTTAATCCGTTAAATTTTAATTAACGAAGTTAAATTTTTCGTGAACGAATTAACTTTTAAGTTAACTTTCAAAACCATTGCCGGACTGACTAACTTCCGCTACATTTTTCATCCGTTAATTCAAGTCCGTTAAATCGGAAATATCATCAATAAATATTTCAAGTGGTTATATAGGCATTATGTGCAAGTTTGAACTTGGTTTTGTTTACATGTGTGACGTACTACTTTGTGTGACGTGGCGTCCGTATATAAAGCATGCGCGCGAGTTGTTTTGTTTTTAGTTGTTTCAACTCCAAGACGCGAAACATAACCTATTCCGCATTTCGTTATTTGTTATTGTTTGCTTTGATTTAAAAACTGTGTGTGGAAGAAAAGCGTAATCAATAATTTAATAGCAAAGCATGGAGGTTATGTTTGCTACCAACCCAAAGCAAACTATTGTAGTCAAAAAATAAAGATCACTGATGTTCAAGCCATGCGATTTATTGAAGTTGCACAGATGTAAATGGTGCGCAAATGGTCATAAAATTTCATACGATTTTTCAAAACTGCAATGTTGAAAGTGCAGGTTTGAACTACATAGATATAAAAGTAGCTTTAGTTGATCTTTTCATCTTTGTATCTCGCATTGTAGTTCCTTTAGTTACCACTGTACCTAGTTTGCAAAGTCTCTAAGGCAATTTTTACATATGCAACCGCAAGAAAGATCCGCAGTTATTTGGGTTGCATACTCACCGGTAGATCGGCACTCAACATAACCTATATTCTTTTTATAATAAGTTAACGATTAATGATTAACGAAGTTAACTTGCTGATTAACTTTGCCCAGCTTTGGTTGTTTCATTTTCTTAAAATTATTCGTTTTCAATGGTAAATATTTAAAATATCAAAATTATGAAAAAAAAAATCATCTTTTACGATGATATTAAGCCATGACTCATGACTTCATGACCTTATATAATTAATTGATTAATCATGATCATCATACATAATAAATCATGAAATTTTATTGTAAAATTGAATAAAACTAATTCTAAATACATATATTTTTTACATTAATTACATTTTTCCTCTATGTGAAGATTTGTTCGAAGAAAATGGGACTCTACTCTCCGCAATATTTTGCGTTATTATTTATTAACTGAGATCCATTTCAAACCCTACTTTAACTATAAAATAAAAGGTAATTTCCTTTAGGAATTGTGGTTAAAATGGAATAATTCCTTGTCAAATCAGCACAGTTTTATTCCTCACCATCTTCGATTTTGATGAAATTTTTTACAAATTTTGTTGGAAAAAAAGTAGATAATAGCTTACACTGTTTTCAGTTAATTCCCAAAGTTTGACAGTGGGGCGGAAATGGGTTGATGTTCTAAAAAAAATAAATATCTTCAAATTGTATTGAAACTAAACATATATTTATTGACTAATATACCATTTATATGACTTAAAACTAATAACAGTATTAAAATAAATAATAGTGTATTGCGTTCACTTGGTCGATGTGACATTTTCAGTAAATATTATGTTTCTAAACATTTACTATTTTTAAGACGTGAACCCATTTACGTCCCATTTTCAAACTTTGGAAATTAACTAAAAACAGTGTAAGCTATTATACATACAATGCTCAAAAAATTAGGGATCACTTTTTCGAAACCTGTAACTGTTTAAATAATCGTTCTAGGCAAATCAAATTTGGTATGCTTTAAGGGCATATATTTAACTAAAGAAAATAACAAAAGACAATGTTACAACCCTAACTTACTTCTCCCTACGTTCTTACGACCTAAGACGAGCACATGGAGTAGAAATTGCTGATCAAACTGTTAGAAACAGATTCAGATCAGATCAAAATTAAACTTTTAACTTTTAATTAAGAAAACAAAATTCCCCCACAAGCTGTATTGTATTGTATATCAGGAAAAAGCTCATGGCAAAAGCTATAAAATGGCACCTAGATTAATTAGGTGAGCGATAATCGGCCTTTAAATATATCATGTACGAAGGATTTTCAAAATTTTATAACATATAATTTGAATTCCAAAACGGTATAACATATAATCATAAAATTTGGTATATTTCTATAACTACATGAACACAAAAATTATACAAAATTTCATCAAAATTCAAGGTGGTGAATCACATATAATTAAAACAAAATAATTTAGAAATAGTTTTATGTAATTACACGATCAACTTTCATGATTATTCAATTAACAACGATTCTTATTTTATTTTTTCCTCCTTAATCGTACCATACGTATCAAAATGTAAAGAATATCACATATGAAACTAGAATAAACTAAATAAATAAATTTAGGGAAGATTTTTCCAAGTATGAACAAAATCGGTACAGAAGTGTCAAAAAGTCGTTTTTACAAAGTCAACTTTGAAATCATTTAACAAAGAAATTAAAAAAAAATGCATTTAAATAACTTGGGTCTTGTAATCGTCCAAAAAATAAACATGTCTATCAAATTACGGGACAGCCTATATATTAAATATTCACGCTTTGCGATAACAAAAATATTGCACACAGACAAAAAAAATAAATAGGATAAAATACTATTATTGGTATAATTATCGCAATTCTATGCAATTTATTGGACCACTATTTTCCCCCAAAATGATAAATAAACAAAACTGTTTTTATTGCGGAGTTTTATTACAAACATAATGACGAGCCTGAAATATTATTGCTATCCTACGACCTAGTTTCCCCATAAAAATAGCAGAACTCACACAATACCATTATAATCTTTTCATAACAATCATAACATGTTAACGTCTCCAGTATTGCCGTCATTCCACGAAAAACGGAGTCTATTTTTAAGACCGTAATCATGACACAAATATCTCAACAGTTCTGTTTCCTTTGACTTATGATACGTATAAATTAGCCGTAAATATTTAATCAAAAATCGACAGTCACTTTTGTTCTTTGTTACAAAATTTACGATACCTAGTAATTTTAAGCCAATATTTTTAAACTGATGGACGCTACTAGATTAAGAAATCTTAAATAAATATTAAGAAATCCACACGTATTCTTATATCTGGATATTAATTGATATTGCTAAACTTTGTATTTGTCCATTATTAATAACAATTATTTTGCTAATGTTCTCGGTATAAAATATATTATTCAATATTAAGTTAATTTGTAAATAATGAAATACCACAAAATAATATACACGTGCTAAATTATATATTCAGCAGTGTTATTACATTAAATTGTGTTCGTTCTATATAATTATGTAGTGCCTTTATGATTACTACATCAAATCACAATTGCAACTGCAACAATTCGTTATTAGATTCGCAATAATCACAGCCATGATTATTAACCTATTTAACATGATTAATGACGGACAGGAATGCCGATGTAATAATAACTACGAAGTATACTTGGTATGACATTGTTATCTTTGGAATCGCTACATTCACAAGTAAAAACATACTATATTGCGTAGTTTTGAAACTCCTGAAAGAAATCAGTATTATCTTTCGTAATTTATTTTATTAATTATTTACTTTAGTTTTACATAAAACAGCAATAAAAACTATTTTAAAACCAAGACTATCTAAGATTTAAACCAAGATAATTAAGGTTTTACTCTACAATTCTCTAGACCTTAACCGATGACGTTACGTTACAGTTCATCGGAGTAACAAGCGACTGAGTAGGACACAATGGTGTTTTTTTTACGATGGGCTGGTCTAATGATCACCAAATCAATTGTCACGTGCCACCGGATATAGTAAAAGAAAAGAGCCGCAGCGTACGATCAACGTCGTGTTTTTGTTCAGTGTTCAAACTGGGCGATCCAGCTCCAAGTATAATAGAAGTTTGCTGAAGGAAGCTGTTTAAGCGAGAATGTAAACATCTTTGCCTCTTGGGGGTAATTTTGCAAGGATTTTTTGTTTGTTTGTCCTTAAATATTTAGGCCCGAAAGGTCGTTTCATGTGTAACATAATAAGATTATATTTTGCTGTAACAATGTATGAATCGACTTGGCTTTTTATTGTAGATAATTTTTTTTCTTAAATATTTGTATGCGGATTTGTTTGCTTTCCAACATTCTGGATACTTAGATATTTTTTATATTTGTATCGTCTGATGTTTTTTAACTACGGAATTTATAGATTTATCTAAAGGTTTAGTGCGGATGTCGATATCAAATTAGTGAAATCTGAAGTCAAATTTCACAGATTTCCTGCCCGAATTAGTGAAAATAGTGATGATAATTTTTGATATAAAAACAGTAGTTTTATCGTATTAAACAGTGAAATAGTGTATACATACATAAGGATATTGAACAAAAGAGAGTTAGTGTACGTAACTTTATTGTTAAACAAATAAATAAATAATTCTTCAACTGTTAACGGTAAGCAAATAAAACGATTAAAGTATGTGTTTGAACTGGTTTATTACAAATAAGTCTTCTGGTACTTCATAAATTGAGAATTACCTATTTTTTAATAATCTACCTGCAGTGAAAGGTACTCAAAAATTAATTGAATATTAATTGAACTTTCTTATACAAAGATTTAAAATGTCTTAGTCGTCAATAAAAGAATTAAAGGATCTATTCAAGTAACTACCGGCGATTATGTCAAAAGTTTGAAACAAGTTACTCAAAAGCTCTTATTGTCATAATTTTTTTTTTATAAAACTAACAAGCACTCCATCTGGAATATTCCATTTAGCTGCCCAACCCTGTATATAAGGTGTTTGGTAGTTGGATGTAAATGTTTTAAGGGATGATAGTGGTAAATTAGAACCGATTGAACCAAATATACCGTTATGTAAAGCATGACGTTTGTCAAAGATATGTTCGACAATTTTTGAAGAAATCTATACGTTTATTGGCTATCTTTTTTAATATATAGCTGTCAAACCCAACAAGCTAGAAACTTCAATTTTATACCAAATTAAACCCTAAAACATCTAGATGTATCCCAGATTCTCCGGACGTTTTGTTACTCGACAAAGTTTAACACATACGGCGTGTTTTTATTAAATATGACGTTAATTTTATATTAATAAACTAATAGCTTTTTTTTGTGTTAATAAATACAAAAATCATTTGTTGTTGTCAATATTTTTACTTTTCAGGTTATTTCAGAACTGACATATGTATTAACATTTATTCACAAAATAGAAATAAATTAAAATTAAATTGCTTTAAATTTGTCTTTATGGTAATTTGTTAATTGTGATTTACTGGTGCTTTCGAAATATTTAGCTTCAACGATATTTTGCAGTGTTTAACTTAATAAACAGAAAGGAGTATGTATTTTGTATAGCATGAATGTATCATTACTATTTTTTTATATTATTATTTTGTATTTACTTTACAGCAATATGTTTCACATATCTGACAACTGAAAACAATGACAATTATGTATATCACTAATTTACAAAAATGTTCGACGAATTTTCATGGAATGTAAATATGTTATAATTATTATTTAAAAAAAAAATAAACTAAAATATACGACCATCTAAAAGAACATTTATACAACATAAAAATTATTTCATCAAATTTGACCTGGGATGAGTATAAATTGTGTTGGTAACGAGTATATAATTTCCCAAAAGGAGACGCTTCAGAAAGAAAAGTTGTTGGTTTCTTTTACGTATAGCTTTTATTGCATATTAATTACTCACAATCATATGCAATAAAAGGTATACGTAAGAGAAACCAACAACTTGACTATTTGAACCAGGGACCTTTGCGTCGCTAGCACAATGCTCTCCCATCTGAGCTATTGACATTGTGCTAGCGACGCAAAGGGCCTCGGTTCAAATCCAGGTTGTGGCTGTAATTTTTGATATATTTACAATTTACATCCCGCCTGTATGTTACCATATTATTAACTTATAATATTACTTTGACAAAGTATGTCGTTAAACATTTTCAGTTATAGTTTATATTGTTTGGAAATTAAAAAGACCTTCATTTTTAATGTATATGCATTTTAGCTAACCTTACAGTAAACAATTCATAAGTCAAAATGTTACTTTTAACTTATTATCGTTGTTAATGCACGCCTCTTAATTTATTTAGAAATAAATTAAGAAATAAAATTTCCAATAATGTTCCAGCTAATTTATAGTAAATGAAAAATGTGTGCTTATTGAACTGGAACTATATTACAATAAAACTTCTGTAGAGGTCTTTGAAATATTAACAAAAAAAGAAAAATAAAAAATTAATTAGTTATCAAACAATGCAAAACCAAAAATGAAACACAATAAATACATATTCCAACAATACAAAATTATTAATTATAAGTAAACTTTTAATAATTTGTCTTAACAAATGAACAAAAGAAAATAGCATAATGTTTTGTTTTTTTTCTAGAAAGTAGAAAGTAACATGTTTCATATGGTCTTATTGGTTTTCTCTGTTCCTTCTGAAGTTGGAGCCGTTTAAAATAAGATATTGTTAATAATTCAAACGGCTGTAACTTTTTAATGAATTGAAAAAGTAATTTACTTTCTGAAAAAAATTGGTTTTGCGGAAGAAACGTGGGACACCTGTATATATTGCTATAATTTAAATTATTTTGGTTGTCAAGCATGTATTAGATGTCATGAACGATAATTGAACATTAACTGCTGTAAAGTAAATACAGATATAAAATTTCCATTGTCCTTCATACAAAATAATGCTCGTCCTAAATGTAAATTTAAATTAAATTTAGAGAATTTATTTACATTTAGTGAATATATTTTAATATTACAATTCTGAAATAGTCTATATTTAGTGATAATCCTTGGCATCAAGTTGATTTGCGCATTTACTTACTTACTTACTTAAGCCCGTCATCCTACTGCTGGGCAAAGGCATTTACTTGCGTAATTAATATGTGTATTAGTTAACATAAATTTATATAATGTGTCGTGATATTACGCAATATCTTAAAATGAGCTTTTCGTATCATATTATCAAACATGTTTATTAATATTATTATAAAAGTAATTCTATATTTAATTAAATGCATTACCTACTCGTAAACTTAACTGTAGTGATCATATTTCATTTCTTACATTGCAATGAAGATATCACATTAAGGAAAAGGTTGGACACGGTAAAAATAAACTAAATCCCGTTACATTACATCCATCGAAAAACCACCTCGTGACGGACAACTTTTTGCGATGCGGCCGGGTCGAGGTAGAACAGTACACGAATATATACTCGACATACTATTTTCAAATCCTGCGATAGCGATACGAACTTACTTATTTCCATGACTGTACATTAAAACAATTATGATTGTATATCGATTCCATAGAAACAGGCAACAACAAGTAGGAAAATTACATTGTCAGCAAGACTAGGTAGCCTGCGGTCTTGTAACAAGCGCGGCACAGGACTGGACTGCACTTTTAATCACAAATTTTCTCGAGAATACGTTAAGTTCGACAATACGTTCTTTGACAAAAAATATTTCTTTTGCCTTGGGGCAATTTCGTCATTTTACAAACACCCTGCATTATTTATTTAATTATACATTTTTCTAACTTTACCTGGACACCAGCCATGTAAGGTGATGTAATTATGTCAATATAATTAATTTCTGTGCATGTGCTTACGATTCTACCCAATAACACGTACTGCGAATTCCAAACCAACACCGCCGACACTATATTCGCCTAGATCGCCTCCCCACGATCTACTTTATCCACTCCAATCTATCAGTCGCCGGCACTGTGTGTGCCTTTGTATAATCACCCTATGCGACCTGAGGTCCTAATGAATTGATACCACTGCTTGATAATAAGGATCCGTGCCACACGTATTATCCTACCTCCCGATCCTATCCGCTCTGCATACAAACAAAGTTACACAGCATTCAATTACATGCGGTACACCTTCGCAGCTTCCCGTTGCACCAGGAACGCCCGCAGGGCCAAACTGTCCGAAACTTACCATGCGGATCTATTCCACGAACATCCCCGTTTGTTACCTACGATCGATACCGCACAAACAAAAAATTTAGTCGCCTAAAAGGAAAAGATCAAATTTCACCGGCGCATCCGCCATTATGTAAAAGTTGTGATAACCCGTGAATGGTGCATTTTGGAATATAGATAAATTGGGTTTAATCGATTCGGGGTGAGGTAATTAATAGAATAAGGGTAAAAAGTTTAGTAATTTTGACAAATAATAATTTACCGGCGCCTCCGCCATTTTATAGAAGAGGTGATAACTCGTGAATCGTGCTTTTTCGAATATAGATAAATTGGGTTTAAGGCACCAAACGAAAAAATTCTCTAAACCTGTAAAAAAAGTGCAATTTGGGTTGCATACACGATGCAGTAATATCCGAATTTTGTGGTATAGAAATGAAACCGTACATAGCGTTAACGTTTGATCACGTGACTAGACAAAGACGAATGGCACAAAGTGGGATGGATAGCAGACACATTTCTACTACGAAAACTACTACATTGTTTACATCTGTTGAATATCCTGATATCCGTGCAGGGATCTCCTTTCTTGCGGAGCGCCGGCCACACGTCTGTTTTGAACCATTTCGCACAAAGTGTGATTACATATCGTGATTAATAAAATGAAGTGAGCAAAAAAGTTACATTTAGTATGTGCGCATAGGTATTTAGTTTACTTTATTGACTAATTACGGTACCGATCGGTTGGTTATTAGTGTTATTATTTAGGCTGTATACCTATGACTAGTTTTGTCTACAGGTATACTTATTACATTAGAATAAGTATGTAATAGTTACAACTTTTTGTGTAAGTTATTACTACTTTTTGCAAACTAATAAAGTACATATACATGAGTAATAATTTTTGTATAGTGTTCATGTTTCATGTTCATTTCGTGATATACAATGACATACTATTTGGCATGGGCTAGATTTATGTTTTTAAATTTTTTTTTGTTGCTAGGTTATGTATGAGAATTTATAGTACATATAATACATACATACTGTATAGCTTGAATAAATCCGCCAATTTCGAAACTTGGTTTGCAATTGTGAAAATAATAATAACCAATAAAATGTATTGGCCGGTGCAACTTCATTGTGTAATTGTTACATGCTCGGGATTGTACTCAACTCAAGCACACCCATGCTAACTAGCATTCATTATTTTTATAAATTCTTTTCGAAGAAGCATACAATGGTGTTATGTAACATTCGAAACTTGGTACATTACAAATTTACCACTATCAAATGGTTTCAAATGCGAAAATAATAATAAACAATGATACATATATACTGCAGCTAATTTCATTATGTGATTTTATATTTTCGGGGTTGTACAGAAGTAGTCAGGTCTGCAGCGAATAAATCGATACGTGCCATTCTCTACTTGTATATTTACTTGTAATTCGTGACAGAAAAATCCTGAGCTTCTGTTGACTAACAAATTTTTGATTTCCATTCATATAACCCCAATTCATAGAGGGTAACACTTGTTACGCTACTAATAATCCGGTATACATCGGTTAAACCTTTACGATAAATACTTCACATTTTATTAATTTTATAACCATTATTCACTTATTCAAATAAACACAGCTTGATCACACATGATTTCGTAGCTTATAAAAAAAAACAAACAGTACAGTTTCAAGAATAATTTTCAGAAACATAACCTCAATAATGCTTTTGCAGTTTTGACACTATTTATGAATTAGATTGAATCCGTATGAATAAAAAAAAAATCAAAACATATTTTTGTTTGGGTTGCCTACATCAAGGGGTTAAACAAGAGCGACATCTCGTATCAAACGCTTGAACTACAGACCAATGAATGTGTCAATTTATTTTACACGATCAGTTTTTTTGAATAAAGTACAAGACGACAAAATTACAATTTATTTTATTGTGGTTGTATATACCATTCGGTTCAGAAGAACATGGTGATTTTTATCTCTATTTTATCTCCGTTAAATGTTCTTATTGCGGCCATTTGAGCATAACAAATAATAAATTTATAGAGACAATTAAACTGAGATCTCTATTTATAATCTTGCAAATTCAGATATTCAATTAATCCTCTCTATCAAATGGATTGTATACGTTTCAGTTGCGAGCAAGATTTCTGCGTCGTATGTGGTAAGTTTCCCTGTGACGCCGATCGTTAATCGATTCGTGGAATTACTTAAATAAGGGTAAAAAGTTTAGTAATTTTGAGAAATAACAATTTACCTGCGCCTCCGCCATTCCGTAAAACGGTAATAACTGGTTAATGGTTCGTTTTTGTATATAGATGAATTGGGTTTAATCGATTCGGGGTGGGGTAATTAATAGAATAATAGTAGAAAATCCGTCAAATTGCATAAATAAAAATTCGCTGGCGCATCCGCCAAAAACTCATTTCTAAAAAAATCTACATTTCCGGGAAATTAAATTGATATGAATTGTAAGTGGAAGATTTCAACTTTTCCAATCAAATTTTAATCCTCGTTCCAGTGGCGTCCGCAGAATTAATTTATGCATGGCAGAAAATTGATATTAACTAAACCCTGGCGAAATTACGCGAAGTTTGTAATTGTTTTTCGATTGTTCGCCGAACAGATCCAAGCGCAAATTAAACAGTGTTGCTTGCATAGTTTTAAGTCGTAAGTTTTAAGTTGTCTCAGTACAAACTTCCTACAATAAAGCTGTTTGTGAAAGAAATAAACATATTGTACATTGTATCATACATTCTGTACAGCTTAATCTTTAATAGAAAGCAGTTTCAATGTGAGTACTTATTCCAAATGTCTTGTTTATAGTATTTTAATGTCGTGACCCAACTGTACCGCAACCTAAGACGTAGCGGGTCATATATACATAGTCCATTCTGGCTTTATGGCATCATAATTTACATAAAGTCATTAAACAGTTGATGGAAGCAATTCGACATTAAAGCAGATGTTTCTAAAGCCCCACAATGGGAGATCATCGCTTTATAACCTAGAAATAATTGCAGGAGTCGATGGAATTACTCCTCCACATCGCTTAACATGAAAAACTATCATGGAAAATGGAAAAACTTCAATGGAATCCATAGAGGTTGGATACTATTTTCATTTTTAATTAATTTTTGCATCGCGTGTCAGAACAGGCGGCGGGCGCGTTGCGCTAAGCGCAAAGCGCCATCTGTCGAGCGTTCGCAGCTTATTAATAATATTACGGTTCGATGATCAATTTTCATAATTGTTACACCGAATTAATGAGATTTTAACTCGCGCGTGCTATAGAAAAACGCGTTCGCTGTAATATGCTTGCATATAATGTATGTGTAGATGTATTGGCGTATATGAAATTGAAAATTATGTACGGTATTTATGTGCGCGTCGATCCTTGGTAAATTAAATAACGTACGGTTGATTAATCATGGGTAATTTTATGTGGGGTATTATTATTGAGTTTTAAATTGAGTTTGTTGCGGTAATTTGTTGTGGTACTTACTGTATATCGGTGGATTCATCTTAGGGAGAAGGTTGAAGACCGGTGTATGCCTGAAAGAAGAAAGAAAAAGAAGAATTTGTTAGCAGATGTTTCTATAAACATATTTGTTTTTATTGGTTAAAATTAGCATTAAACAGCCTAAGGTCGAACCTTGTTTGAATAACCACGCTCCCATCATAAAATATAACATGGCGCAGTCGGTAGGATAGACGGATGACCTGTTGGAGATGCGGTACTACACATGTGCCAAGATCCTGTCCTGCTTACGGAAAAACTTGTCAGCTCTGTAAGAAACCCGACCATTTCGCAAAAGTTTTTAAATTTAAAAATAAAATCAGTGTTGTAGATCTAAGCAGTAGCGATGATGATTTAAATCAAAATGACTTAAAAGTGCAACAACTGAAATTAGATTCAGTAACGATGGTATACAAATGATGATAGACAATAAATGAAAGTTCAATTAAATTTAAAATAAATTCTGGAGCAGACGTAAATGTAATATCTTTGTGAAAGTTAAAACAAATAAATTTTAATGTTAATACTACCAAAAGAACAAATCAAAAATAAAATCATATACCGGAAATGAACTTTCAATTATTGGATCATGTATTTTGTATGCAAATCACAAAAACAAAGAGTATAAATTGAAAATGTATGTATCAAAGATTGATTTTGAGCCAATTTTATAAATTGGCCTATTTATTAAAATCTCTTTTAATTTATTAAATGCTATTTCATGGTGCTCTAACCACACAAATTCATTTTCATTTTTCAATAATTCTCTTAAAATTGTCTTTTCCGATAAATTTTCAATAAAGCGATTTAAAAATGTTACCGTTCCTAGACAACGTTGAACATCTGTTTTATTTTTAGGTGATGGTATGTTTCTAATAGCTATTATTTCTTCTTCATCAATAGTCATACCACTTTTTCCAAATTTATATCCTAAATATACAACTTCTTTGACCTAGTTACACATTTCTCCAAATTAAATTTAATATTATTCTCGTTTGCAGTATTTAATACCTTTTCTAATCTTTCGTCATGTTCTTTTACTTTATCATACGTAGTATGTAAAGTATTGTAATCGTGCCAAAAAAAAATTTGAGATTTTAGCGGAAATATGTCTTTTTGGGTCCCCTGAACATTTTTGACCAAGGTACAAAAAAATATCTGTGTGTGTATGTGTGTGTGTATGGATGTGTGTGTGTGTGTGTGTACCCGTTTTTTGTGGCGACGATTCCGGAGAAACTACTAAAGGTATCGGGACGAAACTTCATATTTAGAAGTTTCATAACCAAACTTAGAGCTGAAAAGCCTTCTGTTGAAAAGGGTCCAAAGGAACTGGAGGTTTAGTCTTAGCATTTTTGAAAGATTTTGCAAATAAGCCGCCATTTCTGGAATTTCGTCGAAATAGTTAAATAATAATATAAAGATGAGGAAATTCTGAATAATTCATGACTATGACATTTTTTGGTACAATCAATAGTTTAGCTGCATGAGCAAATTCTATTTCATCGAGATCGGCCGTACTGCATTAAAAACAAGTAGCCAGGATTTGTCAGATTTTTTGAATCTAATGACAGTACGTAGTGTCAAACGCTAAAGTTTCGACAATAACTTCTGTCAATATAAGCTGCGTTGGGATATTGTATTACACTTTTTACACCCAATAACACGTAAGTGTCATTTGGACGGTGTACCCGGTGTCAACAGAGTACAATATACGAACGCAGCTTTAATCGACATAAGTATCTGTCTAGTTCTACTAGTTTTATTTTAGTGCAGACATGGCCGATCTCGATCAAATAGAATCAATCTCATGCAGCTAAACTATTATTTTTATATATAGTATGATAAAGTCATGTGCCAGGCCACATCAGATTTTTTTATTTTTACCCCAAATCAGTATGTCATCAATATATATTTCAACACCTTCTAAAGAAAAAATTTATTTCTTTAAATCTTTCTTGAAATACTAGCTGATCACTTAGGTATTACTAATTTTTGCGCCTTATACACCAAATTATTTATTATGGTAAGTTCGCGTTTAAATGTGCAATAATGTTTAACTTTTTCAGGAATCTTTTTCAAACTATTTGGCCAACCTTCTGGAATATATTGTTTAATTAATTTTAAAGTTTCATCTTTTTCGGTTTCGACTTGTAATTCATTTAGTTTTTCATTAGTAATGTTAATCTCTTTAGTTACCAACTATACTTGGGATTCAATGTCCATTTTGTCTTCGTATTCAATGTCCAAATTAGCTCGTGATAGAGTGTCTGCAATAACTAAATGTTTTCCTGATTTATATTCTATTCGACACCACCCTAATCTTCAAATGACATTTTCGCAGCAAATTTTGTTTCTAAGGCATTTTATTTTTAATAAAATTGCATCTAAATGTTTGTTTTGTTACTTTTTTTGGGCAATATTAAATATAATAACATAACAAGCGGTTTATCAAAAACTGAAACAAAAACATTACATTTATCGTTAAATAACCGATCAGCAAACAATTGGACAATTTATTAAGATTTACTAGATTTTGAATCCGTGTTTTTCTTTTTTTTTTTTATTTAAAACAACATCCCATACAATCGCTATGAATGACTGATCTGATATTTTGCATGTCGATTAAATATTTGAGTTTATTTGGTCAGTTGCCCAAATATCAAACGATATTTTCGGGTGAAAACATTTTTTGGATAGCAGATATTTTTAGTTATTAATTTAATTCGTTAAAAAAATTGACATCTTTCCAGATTGCATTATAAATAAGAGAAAGAAATAGCCTTGGTATATTATTTTCAATAAAACAACAAACAATTGCGACACCGATTGTGATTTAGTGGTCCATTTCAAACTAAAAAGCAAAACGGTGTCAGCAAACCAAATAAACAATCAAGAATTATCTATATTCACCAAAACTGTAACACATATAGGTATTATTTTTTCATTAATTTATTAAAAACAATAACAACAACATAATTTTACAGAACGCAACAAAAACAATTAAAAACCCATTTCCATTCATTAAATAAACGAATAAAAATATCTTTTCCATTCACTCCATCTTTCAATTATATGTCATTAAACCAACAACAATTTATAGAGATTAACGTAGATTTGAAATTAGATTGGTAGCAGTATAGTGTAGTATGTGGAGTTCTGCAGTTCACATTGTTAGCACGTAATAACACGGCGACTACGGCGTAGTAGTGGGGGTACAATGAAAATGTAATTAAAACGGATTGCATAAAATAGTACAATAATTAACCATTCAAGTTCATGAGATAAAGTTGGCGGGCCCACAGTTGGTACACCTTCCCTGAGAACAAGATCCTCCACAGAGATACATATCATTACGGTCATTATCATTACTTACTCTATGAGAGAATCTTCCAGTTGTAACTAACAGGAATTAAAGCAATAGCAAGAAGTAGAATATAAAAAGCAGAGGATAAGCATGAATTAGGTATACTTTATTGATGTTTTTACACACTTCAAAACAATTTATTTGCAAAAATTATTCCTTTTGTGTTTGAAATGTATGTATCTTCAAAAGTCCTTGGATATAAAAGTTTCTTTTAGTTCTCCACTAAAGAAATATATTGAATATTAATATTAATATTTTATATGAGAATTTATAGGTTCCAGCTCTAGTGTAGCAAAGTTTCCATTCATTTTATATAGCTGCTCAATTTTATACATGCAACGTTGTACGCTCAAGAACTTGAATTAAATCATCTAGTTTCTGTTTCCTTGGAAAGTTCAGTTGTTTATCTTGGTGCTCAACTCGGGGGATATAAACTTCCTGAGGAGTGTTGTCAGATATCATTCATTAAACTCTTCAGGACTTTGATGGAATTATATGATATTCTTACTATTCAAACATGTTATTCGAGCAATTATAAAATAAGTATGACTTGATAAATTTACCTAAATATTATCTGATTCGTTTCATTTTGTCTAGGAATGTCTAGACTAGGTAGTTTAAAATAGTTTTAAGAATTGGAGAACGTACAATTTTTCATCTTATAGTGGAGTTTTGGTACTTTTGTCGGTTTTGATAAAATTTACAAATGTGTATGACAAAAAAATTAGCTGATTTTATTTTCTTTTTACTGAAAACGGGTAAAATGGTAATTATTGTGTCTCCATATTACCTTCAAACATTGAATAACCTAGCCAAAATCGTCGTTTGTTTTTAACTAAGTGGAACTTTTTGTTATTATGAATATTTTATATTACTTTACATTCCTAGTCAGGCAAGAGCATCTGTAAAAACAATTAATTTACTATTATTAAATTTAAACGAAAAATTTTGAAAAACTTGAGTTACGACGGCGCGTTCTAAAGATATGAATAAATTATATGAATGGAAAAGAAATTGTTCAATGAAAATTAAGAATACTCAATACTCATGTGAATACCGAATTAATAAGGTATATTCCCTAAAAGTTAAATCTAAAAATATTTAATTGCAGAGATACAAGCAATCCACTGAGACCTGTTTTTCAAAATTTTGCAAAATGGCAGCGATTTGAACACAAAAATTAGTTTTTTTTTTACCGAAAATAAATAGTTCTCAATTTTTATTAAGTAACAAAGCAACGTACCTTTAAAGTCCAGTTTCTTGAAAATTTTCTGATGTTAACATAATAAAATTTTTATACCGTTGCAAAGAGATTACAATCTACTATCAAAATAAAAAATAAGAAATATTGTTTACCATTTAAAAAAAAAATACCGATGACGTCATAACAAATATTGATGAAAATCCATGAAATAGGTTTTCCGTATTCGGCATAATTTTAATCGCTATACCCCTTTTAGACATTTTCGATATTTTAATTGTTAACGGAATTATCGAGTTTGTATTCCTTTACTTTATTTTTACCCTGTACGACACTGTACGTTCTAAAGTGATTTTTTTAGGATTATTTATTTTCTTCATATTTTATTTATATCCAACTAGCTTTAGAAATTGCATAGGGAAAGTGGATCGTGTGAGGTATCATAAGATAGCTGTTTTAAACCCAAATAAGTTTCATGTTTTTATAAATTGTCTTCTTATCTCGTCTATAAATTTATGTTTATTTATTATTCATCTAAACAATTTCTTAAACCCGGTATTAAGCCATCTCGGTTCACAGTTTTTGATATAAAAATGGGGTTTTAAAATTAAGACCATCGTAACTGATCATGTTCCACGTAAATATGTACAAAGATATCCCTTCAACGAAAGCAGACAAAAAGTAATAAACAGTCAGCCAGGACGTTTCTGCTATTTTTTACTGGAAACTGGACAGATTTGAGAGAGAGAGCTCCAAAATATATTAGCATTCCAATAACAATGGCTTTTGAGTAAAAACGGACTCTTCACCGTTAAACTTAAACTTGCAATGAAGAAAAAACGATAATTCTCTTTCAAATCAATAGTTTTTGTCGTATTTTTTAGTTCTTAGTAACATTATCATTCCAATAACAACAGCTTTTGAGTAAAAATTGACTCATTACCGTAAATGTTAAATTAGGAACCACGAAAAATTTAAAAATAGATTATATTTTTCCCCCACTAGGGGTCGTTTAGATCACCAAATCCCTCAAATATATTCCAACTAACCCTTCCACAAATTTAGTCGTTTTATCAACGCGGGTGATCCCCGCCCGTCCCTAGGTAGTTATACGTCGTTTATCCGAAAAACACGGCCATCTTGTTTGCGTAAAAGCCCGTGGCCGGCGTCGCTCGGCAAACACTAGCGCCCTCACGCGTCCACTCCCGGTACTAAACATACAGAATTTTCCCAACCGCCACCGCGCGAAAACAAAGAAAGTTTTTATTGGGGCTCCGTTCTGCAAATTTCTTCTGGGCTTGTGTATTTGATAATGTTGCGGGGCAGATAGTAATGGTGTTCATATAAGGGTGGATGAGAGTGGGTGGTTTTGATAGGGCGTGAGTGTGTAATCTCGCGGACGAATTCTCGAAGGGCGTTGGTTTGTTTTTATTTCGGACATCCTATTACTGTTTCATAACGAGGTTATTCCGTTTTGTTGGCTGCCGGTTGGGTGTTTCATCGAGAAAACGTATTAGTTTCATCCCCCAATTTGCTGGTTAGGTGGTGAGATGGTGGAGATCGGCCGTTTTATTTCGGTGTGTCGGTTATCTCGCTTCTTTTGAGCGAAATCAGCGGTTTTGTGGGTGTTAATAGGGTAGGGAGATACAGATAATAGAGGATGGGGAAATGGCGATGTGATATGAAATAATTTCATTTCCTGATATAATTTCATCTTTTTTTTTTAAGTTTCTGTAGCTTTAGTACCTACTAGGGTACCGTAATTTTCCACAACTGTGGTTCTAGGCTGCAATTGTGGTTTACCGCTGTCCACAGTTCGTTAAAATGTTTATTTCCGCTAGAATAATGAAATATAGACTGTAGGCTTCACAATAATTCATATGTTTAAAATTTATTACATACTCGTTGTTTATCTTGCATTTACCATACAAAAGATCGTGCTGAACCGCCGCGTGAATTCCGACGCTCTTCGATCTTTGGTGTGGTGCGGGGCAGGGAGTCCTTAGCGGTGCTGTCGATAGTGAGGGAACCGCGGACAGCTGACTACCAATACACAAAAAGAACGATAACTTGTCAAGGTAGTAATTTCAACTAACAGAATTAAATTCTTAATGTTTGCAAAATTTTTATTGTAATATATGACCCGGTACGAGAGAAATGCCCTAACTACCATCTCTCGTTAAATAATGTGTGTCATACTCCTCAAGCATTTCTACGTAAGCTGTATGATTATAAAAAATTTTTGCCTCTCGGTGTAAACATGAGCGCAAGAGAAGCAAAACAAATTACCCGATTTTTGCACACAAAAAAACAACACAAAAATTTCAATTTTTGTTCAGGTTGCATTTCGAATCTCTTCTATCGTTTGGCGTTTTTGTTTTCTTCAGTTTTTATATAATAAGGTTGTAAAACAAGATTTTTATGGAAGCGTATACAGGGTTAGCCAAAATTACCGGAACACCCAAATAATTCTACAACGGTAAAAAATTTCAAAAAAGAATTCAAACAAAAGCTTTTAGGCTTTAAACAATCCATCGTTCAAATATATTTTGAATATACAGGGTGTCCATTTTATTATAGAAATCGCGTAAAATTTTTTTTTTCAAATGGTACACCCTGTATCATTTTACATTTTATAATTTTAGGACTAATTCTGGACATTGTTTATTAAAAGAATATTTTTATAAAATGCATCATTTTTGAGTTTTAAGCAATTAATTAAAATTAGTCAAAATTACCGCAACACCCAAATAATTCTTCATCGGTAAAAAAATTTCAAAAAACATTCAAACAAAAGTTTTTTACTTTAAACAAGCTATCGTTCAAATATATTTTTAATATACAGGGTGTTTATTTTATTATGGAAGTATGGAAAACTTTTCCTTTTTCTCATTAAACGTCCTGTACATTTTTATTTTTTAATTCTAAGAATTTTTTTCAAGTAGGTTTTTATAAATTGATTCATTTTTTAATTATCAGCAATTAATCAAAACTCCAAAACATTTATTTTAGCCGAACGGATAAATAATACCAATGTAAAGAAAAAATAACAAAACAATTAAATTAAATTTTCAAACTGCCATCCCTGAGCGGCTTGACAATGCCCCAACCTATCAACAAATTCCCGTAAACAGTTGTCTAAATGATCGACAGTAATACTCTGAACTTCGTCCACTATCCTCTGCTTCAACGCATCAATATTTTGCGGCCTATTGGTGTAAACCTTGGACTTTAGGTGGCCCCAAATAGAAAAATCCAGTATTTGTAAATCCGGCGACCTAGGTGGCCATTCAATGGATCCTCTCCTTCCAATCCACCTCTGCGGGAAAATTGAATTTAAATAATTCCGAACTTGGACACCGTAATGCGGCGGTGCACCATCTTGTTGAAACCAAATATTATTCAGATCTTCGTTGAATATAACTAGGAGATGAGGTATTACTTCATCTAATTGCTTATAACTAAAAAATTATGAAATTTTTAAACAAATTATTCCAATAAAAAATTATTAGATTCGTCTTAGAATTATAAAATGTAAAAATATACAGGATATTCCATTTGAAAAAAAAAGTTAACCAAATATGCATAAAAAATGGACAGCCTGTATATTAAAAATATATTTTAATGATAGCTTGTTTAATGTCAAAAACTTTTGTTTGAATGTTTTTTGAAATTTTTTTACCGGTGGAGAATTATTTGGGTGTTCCGGTAATTTGGACTAATTTTAATTAATTGCTTAAAACTCAAAAATGATGCATTTTATAAAAAAATTATTTTAATAAACAATGTCCAGAATTAGTCTTAAAATTATAAAATGTAAAAAGATACAGTGTTCCATTTGAAAAAAAAAAATTACGCGATTTCTATAATAAAATGAACACCCTGTATATTCAAAATATCTTTGAACGATGGATTGTTTAAAGTCTAAAAACTTTTGTTTGAATTTTTTTTTGAAATTTTTTACCGTTGTACAATTATTTGGGTGTTCCGGTAATTTTGGCTAACCCTGTATATCAGTAACGAATGTTAACAGGACAACGCAGTTAGCATGCATATAATCCTTATTTACTGCGATCATGAGATGCTTCAACACAATCTTTTGTAGGGATAATGCAAGATAAACAATGATTCTGTAATAAACTATAAACATATGATTTATTAGGTAGCCTATGATCGATACTTCATCATCCTAGCTCTTCTGATAACGGAATTGCTGGTATTGCAAAATATAGCTTTTTGTGGGTCAACCACTAATCCGATCATTTTACAAAAATGCACATTGAAAGCTAGCACTCCGTAGGTGATTTTACTTTTTAATTCGTTGAAATCTATTGATTATTTCGGAAGTAATTAATTGCTAAAGTTAAACGAATTAAATTTACGGGGCAACAGCGCCAATTCTTCTTAATTTGGAAAAATCGGGTAAAAACCAACATATACAGCTTTCTAATTTTAATGAGCTGTAGCATATTAATCAAGGACAGCGAGACAGCGAGAAAATCGACGTCAAAAGAGCGGAAATAATATATGGCCACGATAGTACCTAACAGAGTTGTCAGTTTTTAAAATCACGCATCCGGGCAGTCTCTTTTTCGAATAAAGGAAATAATTTTTTTGTTATTGAACAACCCAAATGGGTTGTTTAATGTCATAATTCTCTCTGGGTAAAATATTCAAATGTAAATAAGATATTTTCCAGTTATGCCGAATTTTCCAATATTTTTTGTTTTAATATTATTGTTTTAATACCACGCAAGTATTTTAATTAAGATATTTAATACGCCTACATCATTGGTTTTGTAAATTCATGGAACATTTTCAGTTTTCTTTAAAATGTTTATTGAAATTTAATTAATTTAATTGGTTTTTTTTCTAACAGTAATTCTTGGGTGCTTCTTATTATGTCAAAATTAGTATTTTATCATAACTAGAAAAACAATTGCAGTTTTACTTGTTATAATCTAAAAGTTACAAACTTTGTACCGAACATTTTTTCTATTATTCTACAATAAATGCACACTGCACACAAGTGAATGAAAAACGAATAATAACCAATAAACTTTTCCGTGTAGATGTGTCATCAATGTTCCAATTTCTTCAACTAGAAAAAAAGACAATCGACTAATGACAACTTATGTTAGTAATCTTTGTTTGTATATCTGAATCTGAAGAATCTTAGTATCGAATTGCTACTTGAAAATTGAGTCTAAGATTTTCAGCACTGATTTTCTTTCAATGTTGAGTTTATGTTCAATTGCTGTCCTCAGATATCGGACAAAAATGAAAAAAAAAAGAAACGCTAAAATTAGTTGTAAAGTTTTATATTCTTTTGTTGGCTAGTGTAATGATTTGTTTTCGACAGCTGTTTTGTTTTTTTAAGAAAAGAGTAAATCAAGAATTATTTATTTACGGTGCTGCGCACAGTTATTGTAGTTAAAAAATATTTATTTATGTAAAATAAAGGTCCGTAATTAGTCGTATCTAAGCTACCTGACGATCCTCACCAT
Source organism: Aphodius sticticus (assembly GCA_963966075.1). Classification (NCBI taxonomy): domain Eukaryota; kingdom Metazoa; phylum Arthropoda; class Insecta; order Coleoptera; family Scarabaeidae; genus Aphodius; species Aphodius sticticus. The sequence goes on from OZ014506.1 coordinate 106,194,324, forward strand.
CAATGAACAAAATCTAACAAATGAGCGTAGTTTTTGAGAAAAGCAGTGCTAAAAAACTGCAAATAATCCATAAATATTTAGTTTTTTCTGCTTAACTAGCTGGATTGAAGTCTCCAGAGATTCAGATTGTACGTGAAACAAATTAATAAATTAGATACTTGGAACTGTGTGAAATGCTCTGATATTTAGACTCAAAAATTAAAGGATTATTATTGTAGGTATAAAATAACTGTGGTATGTAAATGTTGAGAGCGCGCCATAGAAAAAAATGTAGAAGTTATATTTGTTTCTATATAAATAAATACTAGCCAAATAAATATAACTATAATTGTTTCCGTGTCACACGACATTTTGTCGCTTACAAAGAAGAGAAGAAATAACAATCACGAAATAAGAAAGGAGAAAATTGAAGACACAAATATGCACTACCATATTATTTATTTTTCTATCAAATCGATAGTTTTCAGTTCTGTTTAAATAGGGATGTCTGGCAACCCTGACCAATAGTAAATCAATTTACGGTGCTCTCCAATTTCGTTAGAGAAATGCGCAGTGGCGCATCCGCCGTCCAACTACGGCAACATCAAATCGCTAACGGTAATTTAAATTGCAATTGCAGCGCTGCCGGTGCACAAAGAATGACTGACACAATGCACTCTAAATTAAACATATTCAAATGAGAAATTGTTTAACGGTCCGACGATAATTAAAGTTACTGTTTTCTTTGCATTTCCGAAACCCTGAATGGACGAGTTCTACAGCAAGGTACAAGCTACTGTTCAGAATACACTAATTATTACAACGTGCGGTGAATGTGAATTGAGTAGCTTGCTGCAAACTTTACTCTGTGCGTCGGTCGTTGTGTTGTGTGTTTTCTCAGTATAAAGTAAATATAATGATTATGTGCACCTGCAGGTTTTTGGGGTAATTTATTATTGCGGAAAGGTGGAATTATGGTAGTTAAAAAGAAATTTGGATGTAAGAAGAGCGATGAACCTGTGGGTTTCAGTAGGCAAACTTGCACCGAAACGCTAAATTTCAATATAATAAAGAAGAAAGCTGAAAAGAAGAAACAATTTTTTTTTATTGGTAACTCCAAAATTTACGGTAGTTGCTTGCTGTGTTTATGCTTGCTTTCCGAGTTCAAACGTGTCGGCACAAGCTGTCAACCACATTTTTTAAATGGAAATAAAAAATTAAAAAAGTATGAAACAAGATCCTAAATAACTTCTAGAACGCGGAACAGAATAAGTAATTATAAGTAATCAAAAATACGGTTTGAAAAAATTGATATTTTTTGGTGGAATTTTGTACAGGTGTTTGTACAGGTCACCAATAGCTATAACACAATGATAGGATAAATATAATACAATTGTTTGTTCATAGGTACTTTATTGCAACCGCAGATTTTCTGACTTTTGAAATGTCAATGCAGATAAATCATACATTGAACAACAAAAATATTCACTGCGTTACTTTGATGCTATAAAATATAAATCCTTTGAAAAGTTTCCTTACAGTTTAGCACTGCCTATTTAGTAGTATTCTACAGATAATATACTATGAATGCAAAGCAGTAAAATGACAACTAAATCATCAAAAACAAATTGCAAAATAAACGTGATTATCGTGTGGTAATAAAACCTGATAACTTAAAACGAATTTTAACATTAAAACTTATTCTTGGGACACTCTACATCACTTTCTAATACGACCGCGTCGGTCCTAAGTTTACTGCTGATTATTAATACAGCTTTGAATTATTTTTGCTATTTTTGGTGACCTAATATCCCTATGACGTTCAGAGTTTTGCCCCCCCCCCCCCCTAAATTGCGATAATATTCGTTCGTATAGATAACGTATTTCAATCAGTTTCCACAGAAAAATGTTTATAACTTCTGCAAAAATGTTTGCATAAATTTCTATCATACCTCAAATTTTAGGTCATTAAGAGACCATTCACAAATTAATCAATATTAAGTTTATATTTACCTATAATTACCTAAGATTCTTGTTTTTCTTAGAAAGAAAATCACAAATTTTTAGACGATATCGCAAAATATATTAAGTTAATTTTGTTTGACTAATATTTATTAAATTAAACTTGTTATTGAAATTATAGGACTCACTGACACCTACTACCTTTCAGCGAACAATTTCAAGAAGAACGTTTGTACCAAAAAATAACATTTATAATATTTCCTTAAAAGCGGTACAAAACTCGGCGGGACAAAACGTGAAAAGTAGGGACTGTCCCGTTACAATCGGGACGTTTGGTCCCGTTATATATATATATATATATATATATATATATATATATATATATATATATATATATATGCAAGAAAACCTACTTTACACTAAACATTGTGGTGCCCGGCGAATGTATTCTACAGCAGAGGTAGTAGTAGGGGTACCGTCTTCTTATTTAGAAACATCTCTACCGCATTCTAGTTTACAAAGTGTTTCAGATATAACGGCTAACCTTGTTGCACCACAACTGTGGTAGACTCCTTACGATTGTCTTGCGTTGAACAAGTTTAGAATGCATTTTTTTTCTATTAATTTTCTCAAGAAGTTACTTAAGCTAAGTTACACCTTACGCTTTTTGACAAAACATGTTTATTACTTGGTCATACGCTCCTTCAAGGTCATCCGTGATTTCTGAAACACCCTGTATAAAAGCAGCGTTTTGTAGTTGAATTTAATTCCAATCTCAATGATCCTCAAAGCGATACTCACAACGCGTTACTAACCTCACCTGAACCCATAAACACGCCACACCGGACTCTACCATTAAAAAAAAAACACAAAAAACAAAACAAACAAACAATAAAATAATAGAAACGCTTTGCGTTTGCGTTTCGGTCAAACACATCTCCTCAAGTCCCCAAAACGTGACACTTGAGTGTAAAAGCAGAACAAACAGCGCAGTAATTCACGATAGCATTCACCACCGTTACCAAGGGAGATCTGCAGGGTCCGATAAGATTGGATCTATTCAATTTACCATTAGGGTCGCGCCGCGTCCAAGACCTAGAAGAAAAAACAAAGCCCTCCTTTGAAAGCTCTTTCAGAGTCGCCCTCTCTACCTTCGCAGTGTGTTTGTGAGTGTAAGTGTGTGTGTGTGTGAGAGATCCCTGTGTGCGTGTGTGTGTGAATGAGTTGTTTGAAAACTCTCAGTCAGTCCGGGGCGAGCAAAAACGGAGTGGATGCGGCCACAAAAGGTAAGGGAAGGGAGCCGACAACCTTTCACGCAAAAAGAAAGGGAAAAGCTCCCGGCGGCGGGCGTGGAGGTTTGCCGTGCCGAACTTAAGAATTAGTTCGGTGGAACGACGCCAGAGGCAGCCACGGCAAGATTCGACGTCCAGGAATTAAATTCGCACCTCTTTTGCTATGGACCGTCCCTAGTGTGATGTTTCAACTGCGGACATAGAACGTACTACTAATGTGTCTGTCGGATTTCGTTAGTTTTTTTTGTGTGTGGTTTCTCGTCTCAAGGGACTTATTTGTAAATAAAGTAACTTTTGTTGGGTTTTGTTTTACCCCAATCATATGATTTACGAAATAAATCATGAAAAAAGATGACACTACAGTGTATATGTAAAAAATGTATCAACCTCATTTTGTTATAGCGGCTGAACGAAATGTCCTAGAAACTTCAAAATAGCATCAAAAGAACTCTTATAATTTGTGTTTAGTCCACATGAATTTTACTGGTTTTTGTTTATGAAGTAAATGTTATTTTGAGTAAGAAGTTTCATGTGGTCTTATTGCTGTTCTCAACTCCTTACAAAAAAAGATAGAGCTGTTTTGGGGTTTTGGCAGATTCCGAATGCTGGAATCTAATACTTTACACGCTTCACAATAGTTGCACATTTCTTCAAATTCTCTTTTTATAAAATCTTGGGGGCGAGGCGTACTACTAAAAATAACTTTCTCAAAAACATAATTTTTGCCGTCAGAAGTGATCTTACTACTAAATTATCAATTTTGAAGCTGTTATTTGGTTTCAATATGCTAAAGCTTATAATTTTATAGTGCATAAACAGCCGTTGAAACTGTTTTTTTCGAAATTCAAAATTTCAAGTTGATAATATACGACAAAGAAATGGCCAAATTAAAAAATATTTAGGTCTCCCGCAAGAGGCCTAAAGTTTGTAATTTTCTTGAAAAGTTATATTTTTTTAATGTAGGATAAGGTGATTTTTCTTTTTCAAATAGAAAAAGTTTAACAATTAGGTGTGAAATATCCACAAAAATATATTACTGTAATGCAACAGTTAGATCTCTTGCAGTTTTTAGATTCGATAGATTCGATAAAACTTTTAGAAAAATGACGTATGAAACTTGAAAATAGCAACAAAAGAATCCTTATTATTTGTTATTAATCCACATGGAACTTTACTGGTTTTTGTTTATGAAGTAAATGTTATTCCGAGTAAGAAGTTTCATGTGGTCTTATTGCTGTTCCCAACTCCTTAAGAAGTTAGAACTGTTTTGGGGTTTTGGCAGATTCCGATAGCTGGAATCTAATACTTTACACGCAATTTATCCGATATCAATCGGACAAAGTTTGGTGAAGTTATAACAGCATAAAGCAAAACTACTTTTTAGCGGGAGGAATCAGTAAACTTGCGTTTATCTGACAAAACCACATAAAAATACCCAGTTACTTTTAGAGGTTCATTCATCGAAAATTAAAGGCGAAAACCCAAAAGGAAAGTAGATAACTATATACTGTTTTTTTTTGGTAAATGTGGATTTTGAATATTCTTGTTGGTTTTTATCAAATTTAATCCGACAAAAAATACCGGTTTTTTTTATAAAACCAGTTCGAAAATAAAAAAATTCTAAATAATAAAAATAGTATTTACTTCGATATTGACTTTATCAAATATTTTTTTTAAACAAGCGGCTTCTTCAGTTTTTTCAATTGTAACGCCTTTTTTACTTACAGTTGTGATTTGAAATTTAATGAATCTACCTTAATATTGGTTTGTATACATTATATATTATTATATATGTTACGGTCATAGTGATAAATAGGTTATTATTAATAATTACCGGTTATTATTAACGATTACCGGTTATTATTAATAATAGCCAAGTGGCGAGGTTAAAGTGAAGAATTTAGCACATGAACTGGCTATTATTAATAATTTCCAGCATGCTATGGTCAATGTGATATATTTCAATTCGATATTGCATTAAGGTTATGCTACAATATAATAGAGCCTCAGATTTGGAATTTTGTTAGTGTCTACATAATCGCCACACAACGAATCTATTCACTGGGTTTTCAGTGTTGGGCCTTTAGTGACGTTAGTCCTGACTAACTTATTTCGTTACTACTCATGACTAAAATAAGGAAGATTATCAAAACGAGACTAAAAAATGCCGATCCATACTAATTGCATGCACGAGTGTGTAACTCTTTGGGTCATGCTTATTTGCGCACATCTTAAAAGCTAAGTAAGTAATAAATTAGAAACCCGGTTTGTATTATTCTGCCAGTGCATACATACATAGAGTGCTTCTGTATTTTGCAATTCGTGGCAAGAAAAATTATTTTTATTTATAACTTATTATTTATTATCTTTTTAATACAAAACTTTAAAAAATGTTTTATATTTAATTTTTAATACAAAAGTCCTTCTAGGCCATTATTTTTTTGTGGTCGTACAACAATTACACCATTTATATTGTAAAAATAAAGCAAGATAAAGTTTGTAACAATAGGACGTCATCTTCTTTTGTCTTTGCATTTTTTTGTAATAAAAAAACTGCAAAAATCATAGTCATATTTCCGTTGATTCCGTTTTTTCTTACTCTACCGACTATACTAACGACTCTACCGAATTCAACAGACCTCAAGGTGGTAGCACTGGGTGGAATAAATTGTAATTGTACATTTACAAGAAACTACCCACATGCATTAAATATAAAAATGGGTGTTATTGATAATAAAATGGTTAACTTTTTTGAACACTCTGTATAAAATGTTCTTTTTTATGTTTTCGTCATTGAGCCGTCCTCGGGTGTATACCAAATATTATTATAGCCATTATATCCTGTAGTTTCTAAAGTACAAGGGAAACAAAAGACAACATTCTGTATTATCAATGTTTTGTATTATTCATAATTTTGGTCATTGGGTTAGCCGTACTGATGATTTGCGTCGAGTAAATAAATAATTATATTATATGTAAGCTATTAAGCTTGCGATAATAATAATAGCCGGTTCATGTGATTATTTAAGTGTTTCTAATCACATTGACCAAATGATATTAATACAATTTGACGTAAAGTTTTTAGGGGGTGATGCAGTATGTCATTTAGCTCTTGTTTAACCAACATTAGCATCAAACTACCAAATAACCTGCGTGCAGAACAATATTAAGGTTACTTGTTAAGATACTTAACGTTATTATATTTATTTTTGTAAGTTTCAGATATCATAGGAACTAGTCAAAGAAGCTACAAGACATTCTTAATTATAAATTAAAAACAGTTTCAAAGGAATTGACGCAGGAACTAATATATAGAATGTTCATAAAAACAAAAACTCATCTAAATATTATTTCAGACTATCTACTAGCAAGAATAACTCTGTACATCGCATCTAATTTCTTCTCAATCAGAAATCAGCTTCTACCTATCGGCTTTGTTTATTATGCGACAAAGATGTAAAACAATATGTGAGAAAATGTTTTCTAGTTTAATCAAATTTAAACTAAAATTTCCTCTAGTTAAAAATTGTCTAAAATGTATTTGGACCCCATAAAATACAGAGTCATTTGCATTAATAGACTATGAAAAAATATTGTCATCGTATTTTATTACTTGTTCATAACTATTTTCAGTTTATTTAAATTGTTTTTCTATATTTTCTTCCATTTTTTCTGAAGCTACTTTCTGTGGCTTTACAACAGTTGCATTGTTCTTCGAATTCTCTGTTTATAAAATCCTCTTCGGGTTTGACTTTTCTATGTTTAATACCATCGATATTATATTATGCAATTTGCACTAAGAAAACATAAATACCATTAGTACCTAATCTTACTACTAAATTAAAAAAAAATAAAAGCAGTGCAAGATCTTCTTTTCATTCACAAAATTTTAAATATCAATTGCCTATTGTTAAAAATTAAACTAAAAATTTGTATGCTACTATTAAGACAACTTTTTACAGTTGACCTCAAAAGTTTTTCTTTTATATAAACATTATTGTCATAATTATCAAATTATGTTTATATTCTCAGTTGTTTTCACATTTCTCTACCTTTCCTTTACTTTTCAGCACATTTAAAACATTTCAGCAAAACGACGGAACATCACGTCTCCACTGACTAACACCCAGCCATTTATTCCACAAGGTAAAAACCATTTCCGAGAGTCGCGAGAATTCATAATTTCCAAGGCCGACGCTTATATGCGCGCAACGAAATAGCCCTGTCATAAGTTGAGAAGGGTTTTTACCCAAAAAACCGCCACCTTCGTATAATTAAAACACGTACGTACAATTCTACGAATAACTTCGTTGCCTAAACGCAAACCAGAGGGCGCCGTGAAGGGTGAGAAAAGAACCCCAAAAGTACGTGATGACCGGATTAGGACGCATTTAAACAGACCGAAGAGGAGCTTTGCGGAAAAGTAAGACAGAGACAGATAGATAAAGAGAGAGAGAGAAACTTGACAGAAGAGAATTAGGAAATTCGTCTCGCTTTTTCTCTCGGAGCGATTGTTTTACTCGGCTTATTATTCAAGGGAACAGACGCGTGGAGAACCAACTTTTTGACGTGTCTGCCTTTAAATGTGAGCGTGGTTCCTGCGAGCGGCTGCCGTCTTCGTTATTTCGCGTTTCTTGCGCCGGAGGGTGCGCTGTTGTCGCGAAAGGCCGCAATTATTCATGCGCTATACGGTGTATTATTTGTCTGGAGTTCTGGACTAATAAATACGGGGTGTTTTCTTTTAATTAATTAGCTCTAGGGAGCTCGAGTTGATCTATCCTTTGTGTATTATAAGGACGAGGAGAGTTTGAAGTATCCTTTTTGTCCTCGGATGCGGTACGTTTATGTTTCAAACTGCTGGCAATTGTGCCCTCAATTTCTTGTTTATCTCGCTAGTTAAAGGAAATGCTGTGTTTTTTTGTTTGTTATCCAGAAGGGCAAAAATAAATGCTGAAGTGGAATTTTAGGATCAAAGGATAACAAGTAACTGTTGGGGAGTTGAAAATATAGGAAGAGTCTAAAAATTAGCAAATAGATTCAGATGAATACCTACTCTTGAAAAAAAAATCACTCCAATTAATTCTATGGCTTGTTGAACCATGACTGTTCTGAAGGATTTGAACTTATATTCTAACTAGGTACCTTCTTGGGTTATATGTTATAAATGTTGCTGATAACATTAGACGCAAGCAGCCCAGATATAGTACTAAATATTCTCAATGAAGATACGTGGATGATGTTTTTGTATTTTTCAAGGCACTTCGCGTGAATTACACACATTTTTTTCACCGCCACAGACACAATCATCCCCAGAAGGTCACAACTCACAACACTCATCAAACATAAAATTCTCATCCTTGAGATTTTTCTTCCCTAGACTCGAAAACACCACTACATAAAGATTCATATCGAAAAAAACTTTACATAATACATCAAATTGGCAAAAACAATGGTTATACCATAGAAAAGCTCACAACCATTGACGAATCAATAAAAATATATTATATTTTACAAATACTCTACCCCCATTCAAGGTCTCCCAATAACTACATATCAATACCATATCTCCCCAATATCAATTACAAACTAAAAGCAAACTTTTAGCTCCCATAACATAATCCTCACAAACAAAATGGCATATATCGCTTGATTTGCGGGGATTGTGATTCTGAATACATAGGACAAAGATTGAGATTACTGAACATTAGATTTACAGAAGACACAAGCATAAATAGATGGAACACAACAACATTTGCAAGACATCTATTGGAAAACAATCATACAACAGCCATTGAAAACATGAAACACATTAAATCCATCAATAAGCCTCACTAATAGACCACTATGAATTTTACCACATTGTAAAAACCAAGAAAGAAAAAGATAACTCCTGAATGAGATAACGACATGGCTCTGAATTATACCAACACTCCCCCCCCCCCTTCTCTTCGTACTATTATTATGTAACCTTTTGATATTTTTTTTATAATAACTCTTATAATGTGTAATTCTAATTCCTATAATATGTATATCACTTAAATTTAACACAAAATAATATATAAAATATATAAAAATATATAAAATATATCACATAAATTAAATAATTTCATATAACAACATCTTCAACATCTGTATTCCTTTAATGTCATTAACGGAAAGTGACAACGAATTTGCTAACCTCTAAATATCACATATACTAATTCTAGTTTTATATTACTTGCAGCTGGTCTGAAGATGGGTGTAAAAACCCGAAATTAATAACCAAAGAATAAATATAATCAAATAGTTTGCAGAAGAAATCTTGTTCTATTTCTTAAATATTCATAGTACTTAAACTGTTATCTGAACAATAATATCTACTAATTTAAAATGTTTAAATTGCTATCGAAATCAGCTTAATAAAGAAAAATAGAAAACTCGAATCCCAACTTTCCAGTCGGTATTTTTAAAATTTTGTTTATTACGAGTCTGACGTTTATTGGTGAAGTCGGATTACACATCGCCGTGTCCTGTTCACACAGAGAAATGGTTGTCTAATGTTAAGAAAATGACATTCTTAACATAATATGTTTGTTTTCGTTTAAGATAAATTTAAATTTAAATTTAAAAAAAATTGCAGAGAGGGGTTATACCTCTTATAGTAGACCAACTTTTAATAAGGAACTTGACCAGAAGATGGCACCAACTTTATTAGTAGCAGCGTATGGAAAATGGTCCTGTAAGGTATCATACAATAGGTGGCTATTTTGAAACCAAGTAACTTTTGTGTGAAAGTTATTGAAAGTCTTTGAAGACAGTGAATGAGCACCAACGTTTTGTCATTTTAAGACAACGTTTATTTTTTAATACTTTGTAAGTATATTAGTTATCAACGGGTGTACAATGCTATACCTCAGCGAAGTAATTGAACAAAATTAGGTATAACCTTGTCAAAATTGATCTTGTGACTCTTTCAGGCTTTACGAGAAGATTTTATAGCAAACAAAACAAGAACAAACAATCTATTATAACTGATATTGTAATCGGAATAGTCTTAATCTGTTAAGCAATTCTTTGCCAGTGCAAGTTTTCCAAAAATCCAACTATCCAAACAAGTGAATAAAGAACTTAGATTTCATTAACAATTTACAAAATAATCTCGTTTATTTTGAATTCACTCATGAATTTTCTAAGCGAAAAACAGCAAAACAATTTCACCACAAACTATTTACCCACAAATCCAATCTACAATCTCCAATAAATTCTCCATTTGATCGCCGTACCTTGATTTAAATATATATCGATCCTTACCCATCGCTGAAAACTAACACAATACCCTTGCTATCATCCTGTACCTATCAGCTTTACAAAATACCGTATTCCTTACAGTATTCCCCAGATATAGCCTGAAATATTAACGTTCAGATAACTTTGCTGCGCATCCCAGCTCCACCAACCTTGGAAAGCGACCCGCGAAGCTTTCCGAAACAATCGCAATCGCCAACAGCGGTCGCTGCAGTCTCGTATAAAATACCGATCGACATAAATACGAAATCTGGATAACCGCGCTCGATTCTACCATATATATATATATAGGGTTGGCCAGAGCGTTGGCCAGCGATAAAACAAAGTATTCATTATATCTTTTGGTGGAAAGCTTGCGAAGCTTTCGTCCCAAGCTTTCGTTCTGCTGATATCGTCCTGCGGCAATTGTTTTGGTGCACTCGACTCGCGACGTACCGACCTCGATAAAGTCCGTTGCTAGTGGAATAAACAAGACATTTATCATGGACATCTCTACCCCAATTCGCCCTTTCAACCGCCGGCAATTCACCTAAAGCCCCTGTTTAGATAAGCCCCACCTCCTCCATCGTTGTTCGGCAGAGTACGGTATTCGAGAGGCAACTTTTGTCATAATTCTGAAAGTATGTTGGTGCCAAGGGTGTGTGACAGGAGGGGAAATAATACGAGTGAATTCGGGGAGGTTTTTTGTTTTGGGGTGGGGTGGTGTGAGTGACTCATTTTTATAGTTACTCCTAGACGCTTGTCAGCGAACATTTTGCAATTTAAAATAACGCTTTTCTTTGCATTTTTATCCTAAACCACACTAAAGGAAGATGTAATTTCAATCAGAAAAACAAACAAGTGAACAGTTGCTTGGGCCTATATCTGTTGTTATTTATGTCAGTTATGTCATTTAGTAAATCTGGAGGATTTATTTTATGTTAATGTATTTCTATTTCCTCTAATAAGTCCATTCTGTGTGATTTCTCTGCGTAGTGTAAAAAACAGATTATCTTCTGTAGTAGTATGTTTTGATAATACATCAACAAATGCAGTACAAGACGTAAAAAGCTTTCGAATTATAAAGATTTACTCGATTGACCACGTGTTTTCGTTTTGAATGTATGCGAGTTAAAACTTTTTTAACGTATAGTATTGTAATTGTTTTCTATATTTGTTGTGGTTTGCATTTGACGACGACAATAAATAAATTCATCAGCTGAAGAAAATTTTTCTTTTACTCAATAACATGCCTAATAGAAAGAAAGACAAGTAAACACATTTGTCTGAGATTCTTAATTTCCATGAAATGTTAGATCTATCATTATATATTAACCCGTGACCAATGGGGCTTAAAATGGAGAAAAAGTTTAATTTAGTCATATTTAAAAAAATACTTCAATAAATTTCAAGCCACAATAGGGTATTTGACTCTTATTGGAAAACCATCTTAGTGTGTTTATTCCTTCACCCTACATTGTAAATGCATTATTTTTCGTAATTATTTCCCCAATATTTTACAAAAATCAGCGTTAAAAATTGAATCACAAAATGTCCCGCCAAAACGATACTTTCTGTTGTGTGACTGTCACCCGATAGTAGATGTCAAATCGGCCCATATGGTCTGTCAGCATCGGCATCGTCGCCGTTTGGTAATTGTGTTGTATGATGTGTTGTTTTCACAATTTCTACATAAAAATGGTTATAAATGGTATATAAATCCACAATGCAGAAATACATCAATAAAAGCTCCGGATAAAGTATTTGTAGCTGTTCCGCAAGATTTGAAACTGCGAAGAAAGAGGTTGGCTCGTAGAAATCCAAATGAAATAAACAGCGGCCAATACAAGTATTTTTTGTTGTGAAGATTACTACGACATAAGTAAAACTGACTAGACTAAGTTATCTATCGTATTTTCGAACCAGGTATTATCTGATCTGACAGCTTAAGGTTAGGGCTATCCTAACCTACGAAGTTATGCTTACGTGGCACTTTAGTGCTATTAAATTCAAACGGGAGAAGCATAAGAGCGCGTTCGGATAATCGGGTAGGGTACGGTGAGAGTGACGCGCTGCATAATAGGCGGACTAACGTCATACCGCGTTTATCTGCATATAAGAGAGAGACAGCCGACCCAGGTTATCTGAGCATTGCTCTCCCCATACCCTACCCTGTCAAACCGAACGCGCTCTAAGCGTACTAACGAATGACGTCATTGGAGACTGAGCCAATTACAGAGCGTTTTCAATCACGTGATAGAAGGTGAATAAAATTCAATTTTAATTTTGGTTTTTAATAGAAATAAACCATTCTTTTTTTTTGGAAAGTAATAACATATAGTTTTCTTAAACTGTAATCTATTAGGATGACTATAATATAAGCCATATTTTTAATACAGTCAAATACCCTATTACCACCTTAATACAGAAAATTCAAGTAACTTTCTAGTACATCACAGCATTTCACATTTTCCAAGTGGCCAACAATCAACAAAATCAAACAAATGAAAACTGTTTGTTTTTTTTTTCGTGGAATCTGAAAGCAAATATTCTGAATTGACACTAGTTTGAGGAAATCAGTGATAAAAAAACACACAGATTTTGTCTCCAAAACTAGCCACAATTAAATTTTTTTGCAAACTAAATACTGTGAAATGCTGTGATACCGTGACTCAAACGTAAACTGTTTTTTTTTTTAAGTTTTAAACTGTGGTAAGTAAATTTATTGTAGCAAAGTAAAATATTTTGTAATATGATTAAATTAAATTTATTCTCGTTTTTTTAACGCCCTTTGGGCACTGGTAAGAATTAAGGAAACTTGCAAGGAAACAAAAAAACCTAATTTTGTGCTGTTGTATATGTCAAGTGTTGATTACTAGAATACACGTATTTACAACAAACTTAATCTCCGAGTTTCTATGTAGTTTTTGACCTATTACGTCATCAAAATTTTGGCAAACCCCTACTCTTTTTTAGAGAGACCTTTTAATATGTTCTGTGTTCTTTATGGTCTATGTGGTATACAAACTTGTTTGTTTGTCTTACATAGATTACTTCTTTCAAGACGAATTCAGGGTAAATAATTATCAATAATAACATAAGAATTTCGAAAATGGTGAGGTAAAAATGTAAGAACGAAATATTGTCAAATTTTGCCAATTCATTTCAGCTGAACCTAAAGCATCTTACAGCAAACTTCAAACTTTGTACTTTAACCTGAAAACATAACATTTTGATCAGAAGTGTTTTGATCAGAACAGTATACGGGCGAAAAAAAGCCTATTCCTTTCCCATTCGCAAAACAACGTTATGAATATTTTCCTATATCGAAAACTTTCTTATGTTAGGCCATACGATTTGCATGCCAACATAGAGTAAATCACAATCGACGTTTCAAAATCTCTTACTGATCTTTAATTGCTATAAAGATATCTATTTTGATTACTCAAACTCGAGGCGACACTTTCAATTGCCACAAGTGTATTCCATACTTTTGCAAATATATCGACTAATGTTTATTTTTATTTTAGTTTTTTTATTAAGCAGTCTGTATCATGAGCCTTCAAACACAGGCCTCACTTCTTATGAAACCAATAGCAGTTTGTTAATTAAACCCATTTTATAGCTCAAATAAAAAATAAAATATATACAGGGTATCCCACTTTTTTCCCGCAAATTTTTTTTTTAGATACAAAATGTCATTCTGAATAAAAAGTTTCATATGAACTTAGGGGTTTTTTCAATTCCTTAACATGTTAGAGCTGTTCAAAATGAAAATCAAGCATTTTTTCAGTTGTTTTATAGGCGGCTTTGATACGCATTTATCAAGAATGCTTTAAAAATAATACTTCAGGTTGATTTTATACGTCACATTGCTGTCATTCTAGTAATTCTAATAACAGGATTGTTACTGCATTTTCACAAATAAATATAAATCCGAACAATATTATGCCCAAAAAATGTACTAACAGTGAATATGCCGATATTCATTTTATTTTTGGATACTGCAATGGAAATTGTCGAAGGGCACGGAGGGAATACCAAAGAAGATTTCCAGCGAGAAGACTTCCGGATGCTGCAGTGTTTAGTAATATTCATAGAATGATTAGAGAAAATGGAATAAGGGGAAGACCAGTGGGAGATCACAACCAAGCAGCTCAAAGAGTAAGAAGAGTTAATGCAAGAGTTTCGCATGCTTTTGACGAAAACCGTAATTTAAGTGTAAGGCGTGCAGCGCGCCATCTGAGATTGCCGAAAACCACTGTATGGAGAAATTTACGCAACGATAGACGAAAGGCATTCCGTTCAAAAAAAGTGCAAGAGTTACTGCCCCAACATATTCGAAACCGGTTAGATTTTTGTCATTGGTTTGTTGATAGTCCACAAGAAGTAAGAAATAAAATTATCTGGACAGATGAGGCAACATTTACTCGTCGTGGAATTACAAACCGCTGTAATTTTTGCGTATGGGCCCACGAAAACCCTCATACAACGACAGTAGTATCTTATCAGCATGAATTTAAAGTAAATGTTCGGGCTGGTCTGGTGGGATCCCATCTGATTGGGCCTCACATCCTTCCCGACAGAGTGGATGCAAATAGTTTTCTGTTATTCTTAGAGAATAGTTTGATAGATTATTTGGAAGATGTGCCAATTAATTACCGACAAAATGGATGGTTTCAGTTGGATGGCGCTCCAATTCATTACGCAAGACAGGTGAGTTACTGGTTAAACAACCATTACAACCAGCGTTGGATTGGTCGCGCCGGGCCTGTTCAATGGCCACCGCGTTCGCCTGATATTACTCCTCTGGACTTCCATATTTGGGGCTACGTTAAGTCAGAAGTGTACAAAACACCGATAAATACAAAACATGCATTACTACAAAGAATTCAAGCCGTTTTTGATATGCTTAAAACAAATGTGGAATCACTACGTAGTGTGCAAGAATCCATAATAATTCGTTGCCAAAAGTGCATAGATATTGGTGGAGGTCATTTTGAACAATTTTTTTGATGTATTTTATTTCCTTCTTCGTTAATGTATTGTTTATTACTTATCCAGTTTTTGTTTTTGTTTTGTTAGTGTTTGTTAAATAGGTATTATTTATGAGAAAAAAATAACAAATAAATTGCTACTAAACTTATTACCAGTTATTTTCTTTTTTTACTGTACGAACCGCCAGCACAAAACGGGTGATTAACATCAACCAATAACGAACTCACCAAGTACCCAAATAATATAATTGACCATTTTATTCGTCTATTCTTTATTTCTATGGAATGGCGTTAATATAAGATTTAAAAGCCAACTCAGAATTATTTTGAAAACAATTTTTGTCAGTTGTCATTATTTAAAAATGCTCGATTTTCATTTTGAACAGCTGTAACTTGTTAAGGAGTTGAAAAAACCCCTAAGTTCATATGAAACTTTTTATTCAGAATGACATTTTGTATCTAAAAAAAATTTTTGCGGGAAAAAAAGTGGGACACCCTGCATATAATATATTATATAATAAAAATAAAAAAAAGTTAGGAAGATAAAACTTACTAATCATTTTTATATTACTTTACAACAATATATACCCATTTAAATTACTTTCCCATAGTATTCTTCCTTCTACGGTTTTAATAACATTAATCACAAACCATCGAAAATCCGAATATACACCAAAACAAACAACCTAACAATTCAAATAATTCACCACAAATTCATCACAACCAATCGAAACCCCTCCAGAATCACACAAAACCTAATTAAACCCCCCAAATTCCGGTATAACAACAACAGATTCAATACCAATAGAATTAGCAGTAGTGGATTCTTTTTCTATCGAACCTGAGTAATACGTTTAATAATGGTTGAACAGATGTGAACAGAGGATAACAACGGCTGATAGCACACACATAGTGGATTCTGGAAATTTGCACTGCGGATCGTATTAAACTCACGTTGCAGTACCTAATTATGCAGAGAGGACTGTTTGTCCCAATTACCATTAATAACACGATATGTACGTGTGTGTACGTGTGTGTGTGTGTGTATGAGTGTGTGTGTGTGTGTGAGAGTGCATTATTGAAATTAATCGGATAATTTTTCGACTGACAGCTATCTGAGCCAGCCAGTCTACGAGAAATCATCGTTTACCGTTGTTGGAGTAATTGAGGAAGTGCCGCGCTTGATCTAGATTGCTGCGGAATGATGACTAATACCACTAATACGCATATATATGTTGGTGTATTGCATAGGTATATATAGAAATGTGGAGGATAACTTACTAATCTCGATTTGACGGTATCTTAGGTGATTTATCAAGTAGGTTGGGATGTATTTTTAGCTGTAATTGACAAGACAGTGTTCTTCGCATTTCCGCGTTTAGTGCCAAGCTATATTAATATTGTGTGATGGAATTGAGTTGTAAATGAATGGTAATAAATGAGTCAAGTAGGTATTTAAAATTGATTGAAATAGGAATCAAACTTTTGCAAATTGAACGTAAATTAGATATGCTTAAGATAATTGACTTAATCTTATAATGTTTGGTCAATAATTAGACATTTTATACAAAACGGTACAAATGCCAAACTAAGTTTCACTTATTAGCATTAGCTTTCTATCTTATTCAAATAATTTTGCTAATATTAACAGATAGATTTTTTTGTCTAAGCAAATATTTCATTCCTCTGAACAGTCAGCACACTTCCCAAAAATTTACGACAATCATAACTTATTTAGTATAATTGAAAACAAAAACAAAATATGATTCCTAAAAATAAAGTTGGTCACGATAAGTGCTTGCTTTGTGACTATTTTGCAGCATTATTTTGAAATGTGTGTAGATTATTATCACTGCTTGATTTCTTCTTCTAATGTCATATAATAATACGAGGTCATACGATGACCTCGTATGAAAAACCGGTTAAATCCACATTTGGTAATGCTTCAGTTTCTAATTTGTGGGAAAAAATGCTTTAATCAAGAGAAAATAAGAACCAAAATCATTCAATTATAGCATCTGATTGTCCAGAATAATAAACTTCATAACATACTTTTTAAACAGTTTAAAGGGTTTTATAATCAGTGTTCATAAATTTGGACTACATCTATCAAAAAAATGGATATCTATTTTCTTATTAGAACGAACACCTTGGATATAGTTACATTTTGGGAAAGCAGATAATACTGTGGACACTGTGCACAAAATCCACTGTTTTGAAAATCGTCAAATGCAATTATCTCCAAAGCAGTAGTTTTTGATATGAACAAAATGCCTTAATAAAAAAATCCATATTCGTGGAATGGAAATTGTTTGATAAATTGTTACTAATTGTCTTATTCTTAATTGTCGTATGTCTTGAAATTGTAAGAACCATTTATTCTAAATAGAGTTTAAATATAAATCACTCAACTAATCTCTAGTAGTTAATTTTTGAAATAATTTGGTTCTTAAGTAGATGATATTTCAACAAATTAGGCATTTGACCTATTTCTCACAACACTTCCGGTGACCCTTCAATAAAGGCAAGTTTTAAGTATTTCTTTTCACTGGATGCGTCCTTTTAAGATAATTAAATGTTAAGACTAAAACGGTTTACCATGTGTTAGTGATCACATAATGTAGATTATAATTTGCAAGTATAAAGTGTTGAAACTATAGGACTACAGATATTATGCGGGAGTGAAATACACTCACGTATATGCAACTCATAAATTAGATTTATGTTAAACCTTTAAATAGTTTTGACTACTTCTGTGTTGATCCTGTATGCAGGCCCGGCGCGTAATATTTTTCTTGTGTGTGTGTGTGTGAAAAAATTAATTTGAAATTGAAATTTTATAATTTGCATGTAGAATTGAAATACTACAAGGCAATATCATAAAAATAGCTTTTTTTAAATCAACATGAGATGTCACAAAATAACGTAAAACCCCCTTAAAAACTTCAGTAAATTTTTATGAGTTGTGAGTGATAAAGTTAGAAATAAAATTCATGGTAACTTCCGAGTTTTGCTGTTTAAAAAGCAAGGATATGCTAGAAAAACTACCATGAAAATTTTGGAAATATTTTTCTAAAATTACAAATACCAAGTTGGCATCTTGTGATGTCACAATACCTACATATAATTAGGAAATTGTTTAATGACATTGTCTGGTAGTACTTTGATTTTAAGTCCCATTATTGTTATTAATGTCTTTGACAAGATTAGTGGCTTATTTATATGCTTATTCTAGCTACTACACATGATGCGATCAACAAATAGTAGGTAGCCTAAATTTCACATAAAAACTAGAATTATTTATTATCTTTATTAGCATAGAAACTTTACAGTAGGGTCATTCCGCGAATTTTTAACTTTATGTTACCATAACCAAGAGATCGCTGTGTAAAAAGGTTTTCCATAAACCTTATCAGTGAACAGCTATCTACAACAAATCTAAAAGATGAGTTGTCTTTTTGTTATTAAGTTGCATCAAAATAATAATAAAAGCCCCCATTGCTTACGTATAGTCCTCAAACGGGCGTGACGGGTGTTTAATAAAAATTTGTTTCCTCTGTGTACCTCAATCCGTCGAGATATACTGTATATTTATTTGTAAGAAACATCAGCTTTAATTTTTAAAATTTCTGTAGTAGTTTATCATTTTTATTTGACTGACTTGTCAAGAACTGCGCCCATATACGTGGTGCAAAGTTTTATTCTCGGCGATAAAAACTGGGCGCCTAGGTTTAGCAACTAAAACAAGCAAAGTCAGTACAAGACTGAATTTGGGAAAATCATTATTGTTTAATCATCATCATTGATTTTTAATATAAATAGATTTCACTTATTTTTAAGATCTCTTGGACTGGGGTTTTTGCACAATTTTGTATATTTGAATTCAGTTTATGGTTTAAATTGGCATTGAAAAATCTAGCCTTTAGCGCCCTTTTAATACGGCGCCTGTGCCCCGCACACTTCGCACACGCCTTCCGCCGGCCCTGCCTGTATGTGTATAAACAAAACACCTCAACCATCGTAGTGCCCATGGACATGCTACAATTTATTCTGAGGATTTTCTTTCACAAGCATTGCACTGTTTTATAATATTTAATTTTAAAAAATCGACAGTTACACAAAGCTACCAAAATAGGTTTTATAATCAGTAATAATATAACAAGAGAGTGAGAATAAATTGAAAATAATTTGACAGATTGTTTGAAAACTTGTTGCCAACTCGAGCCCTGCGGGCTCTCGTGACTATTGCCAAATGGCAACAAGTTTGAACAAAATCTGTCAAATTATTTTCTAATTTATGGAACTCTCGAGTTATATTTGACTAGATTATTTTTTGATTCACAAATTTTTACAATAAAAAAGATCAATAAAACTATCATAAAATTATTGAAAAATTTAATTTAATTAATTATTACTTACAATATATGAAAATATCGGTGACACATTGTGAATATATTAAAAGAATTAACAATTTAAATTAGTACAATGAAAAACGCAATTATTAAAAATATTTCGAGACTCATTATTTATTGAGGATTTGGAATTGCTTGTTATATTAAGTGTTTCCTCCTGCGCATTTTCTCTAAGATTATTTATTATATTTGAATGATGTTCTTGGTTCAATTGTAAGTATGGTTTAATCGAACTTGCAGAATTATGACCAGTGACCTTGATTAGTTCTTGTTCTCCTACACCAGCTTTTGAAAGGTTACTTACTGCACTTGATCTGGCAGAATGGTTAGTTATTTTTTTAGTAACTGTGTCTAGACCTACTTTTTCTGCGGATTCTTTCATCCATTTTGAAATGGAATTTATTCCCACAGGAACGTTTTTATACCAAAAACCATGAGTTTGCCAAGCCGGATTTGGAGTAAGAAACAAGCGTTCGGTTTTAATATTTTCTTCACGTTTACTCATTAGTTTTTCAAAAAGACGAACAGGGCAAATATCTGGGTTATTTATGTTTGGAGTCAACCATTTACTATTAGCACACCTTTGTGCTCCACCCTGTGCAGTTTTTGTACAGATGGGATTGTATTCAATGCGGCCAGTATTTAATCTTTTTATGTCGGTTTCTTTTTTAAAATAATGAACTAAACATTTCGTAGCTTCTCCCCTCCAAGCTAGTTCATACGATGCAACGTGAAAAAACTTTCTTTGCAATCCACAAGGTGTATGTTCGTCCCAATAGTTAAAAATGTGCAACAATTCTGTATTAGAAAGTGCCACAGAACTTTGTTTGTGCATTTCAGGATGTTTTTGTAAAATTTTTCTTTTTGTATCTCTTGCATTCCGAGCATTTCTGAATTCTATATCATGGAAAGGATCAAAGGACCAGTTATACTTATTAAAGTAAAGTTCTTGAACTAATTTTGCCGTTTTATTCCACATTGTCTTTATTACTGCTTCTTTATAATCATTTCCGTATTTTCTTTTCATGTTATAAGCCCAATCTTTTAAAATCAATGCCAGAGTAGCTGTTGTAGTAGATTGATCCAGAATATAATTTCTTTCTTTGGTGAAGGTCTTAAATTGTCTCCATATAGACTGATTACTTATTAGAGTATTTTTCGAAGTAGTTTCTAAAATCTTTTTTGTAATTTCTGCATTAGAAAAGGTACTAAACCGATGACTTTCACCCATTTCGCGTTGACACAATTAAGTAATTATTTTGACAAGTATCTGACAGTTGCTAGGCAAATAAAAGCTACAGTGATTATTCCCGAGAATAATCACAAGAGATTTATTCCCACTATAATAATGACATAATTGGTTGACTCTTACCCTTGTGACAAATAAAGAAGCATTTCATTGGTTTTAAGAAACGTCAAAAAATAATCATTAGTATTAGTCGCAAATATTATTGGTTAATATTATTTCATAAACCTCCGTACTACAAATTTATTCACCATAATGTATTTCCATTAAAAAAACGTCATTATGCAGGTATGTATCACAATTTGCAAAAAAACGGGTGGATGCGCCGGAAGACATTTGTCACCAATTCTTTCAGCCTCGACCAAATCTCCAACCATGAATAATACGTGCGGCCGTTCAGTTTCAAGTGCCGATTCATCACCACCGCCACCAGGGGGCGCGCAAACTGGTTACGCGAAACAAAAAAAAAACTACCACGCGAGACCAGACGAAACGAAACGAAAGAAGCAGAAGATCCTGTTTGTTTAAGATTCACAACAGTGGCGTTTCTGAATGCGGGTCTCGGGCGTTCCGGCTCTAAAGTGGCGCCCGGGGCGCCGTAAATCATCCATTAGTTATGAGGGGCGCTACAGCCAGCGTCGCACGTTTCCCCAACAGAAAAATGGGTCTATTTACCGCCCGCGTTCATGGTACACACCAGATTGAAAATTAAACATAAATAACATATTGCGTTTGTTCTCTGCAGCGCCAGCGTGCTGGTTGGTGTGCCGTTGCTTCTGTGGATTGCTATGATAGGTCACGTACGGTTAGATTGTTTCGAATTGCGATGGCTGTTAGCAGCTTTTAAAGGTTTACGCTCACATGCACTTCGGCTAACGTTTTTCGCGACCGACTCTGAATACTAAGCGAAAATTAAGTGCAGTGTAATTATTTTTGGGGTTATTATTTTGGTAGAAATATATGTATAGTTGATTTTACGTTACAGCTAGTTGTTACTAGGCCAGTACAACGCAAGTACTCTCCAAATCTGCCAAGCAAATTCTACTGTGCGAGTACATCTGGGAAATTTCGTATTCGAAAGCTGTCACTAGACATCTACTGCCTATACAGTGTGTCCAGTTGGATCCATCGAGGGGACCTAACTATAGGTACCTATAATGGACGTAATTTTTAATTTCTCGAGAGAAAAAATGTTACAGGTAAAAGTTAGTTTGAATTAATTTTACGCTCAGATATCCAAACTTGTTCTACTTCAAATTTTATATCTCGGACCAGTGAAAAGACATTACTTAAAGGTGAACAAAAAATTTAGCGACCACAATTATGATTGATGAGTTGACAGTAGTAACAGCGTATCCAAGCAATTTGTTGATAGAAGCTGATTGAAAGTATGGTGACTTTAGAGCAAAGGGTTTATTTAGTTTTTTGTTACGGCATAGGTGATGTATCGTACAGCCGTGCTATTGAAGTTTTTAACAGAAAATGCCCTGAGGTATACGTTTCTGTCAATTGTGTTTGTGAATTGGTTAAAAAATGTCATGCAACAGGAGACGTGAAAAATATCAAGAAAAAAAAGCGAAATGGCAAAGATGATGCAGGAGCTATGTTAGCTATTGATTCCGTGAACACTTGCCCAAAAAAATCGTTGAGGCAAAGATCTCGAGACTTGAACATCAGTAAAAGCCACCTGCAAAGAATCTTTTCAAATCAAAAATTTTATCCTTATAAACCACTACTGATACACACTTTAGTAGAAGGAGATGATGCTCGTCGATTCGAATTTTGCCTATAAATGGGAGAACGAATTATGGTCGATAGATTCTTCTACAGAAAAATTATTTTTTCTGACGAAGCGACGTTTACCACAAATGGAGTTGTTAGTTCACAGAATTGCAGATATTGGGGTCAAGAAAATCCAAATTTCCGTATTAAAACCAATTTTCTAAAATATAAAAAAGTGAATGTTTGGTGTGTGATTTATTACAAGAAAATAATTGAACCATACTATTTTGACGGTACTGTAAACCAAAACACTTATTTTGATATGTTGGAAAATTTTACGCTACCTACTTTGGACTAAATCAACTTACAGCTCAGGTGTTAACTATACTATCAACACGACGACGGTTGACATTTTTTTAAATAAAAAAAAATCTTTAGTAGGTTACACTGTTTATACGGAAATAGGTTCATATTTTAAAGAAAAACATATGTCCACAAAATAATATTTGGAATGAGAAGTCAACTATAACATAAAATTGTATTGAAACTGAACAGTTATTATTAGCCTAATCTACCACTGCTATGATTTAAAATTAATAACAGTATTAAAATAATAATAGTGTATTCCGTTCACTTGGTTGGTATACCATTTTCAGTAAATATTATGTTTGCAGATATTTACTTTTTTAAGACATGAACCCATTTCCGTCTCACTGTCAAACTTTAATTAACTAAAAACAATGTAAAATTATATATATACAATTATCAATGAAATATTACATATTTTTAATAAAAAAAAACAATAATTATTTGTTTTTGCAGATGATTCATACAGAATTAACGCGACATGGCCACGGTAACGGAGGTGATAGCTGGAAAATGATTTCTTGCTATAATTTCTATATATTTTTATGCACAATCTAAAAAAATAAAATATAAATATCAACAAATTAGCGTCTCCGTTACTTAATTTTTAAAACATTTACCTAACTGGGAAATATTAATTTAAAATTTTGTTACCGATTTCAAACGAGTGCAAATTAATTGTAGGTAGTACAAATTTTAGCATAAAACATCTTGTCAGCAGCATTTTTGTTTATTTTCTTCTTTATCGTATCGTATACCAGTTTTAACTGTATCCCAGTTGTCGATTCCAAATATTTATTAGTAATATGGAAAGAAATAAAAAGTTTATTAAGTTTTTGTTATTATTATTAATATTATTAAATAATAACTAATATTATTTATAATTTACTGCGTGAATTTTGTGTTCAATTTCAAAGTAAGTAGTAATTAACTCCAGAAATCTGTCCATTAGATTATCATGTTTACGTTGATCGTACCAAAAAATTAACCCAAATTGTTTATATACAAAAATTATACCTACACTATAATTACATATCACTAAGACAACATTCTATAATTATGTTCACATTAACGGCATTAATTGTTCACAACAATTCACAGTTTAGTTTTCGTCCTACATTGATTTAGAATTCCCAAATACTAGTTTTACTCCTCTAGTAGATTTACTTCGTTACAAAACTCTTTGGAGATATGATAGGTCCTTTATAACACCCTGCCATATTCAGATAATTATGATAATTTAACAATACAAATTATTACTATTGACTGAATAAACAGTGAATAAAAATAAATATACAGTAAGCGCGCAAAGTATGGAAATATGACAAAATCTCTGAAATAGTTACAAATTTGATTTCTGACCTTCAATTGCTTTTTACTCGTGACGTCATATTTCTTTTTAAATGGTAACCGCATATTTTCTGTGCTGATTCAAATTTTATGATCTTACATACGAAAATTTTGCAACCGCATACCACTTAAAGAATTGCTGTAAATGCATCAAAAACATTTGTAAACAAATTTTTAGGATTTCAGGAAAAAGAAATTATGATTTACTACGAACCTCTTTGGATGTTTGTAGGTTTTTTTGCTAACCAAACACACTTTATACATATAATTAATGCAAAAGTCACTAAAGCAACATTTTATTTGAATATTTGCTATCAATTTAAAAATAAAATGCTGTTCGAAAAAAATTAAAAATAGTCAATCAGTATTATTGTGATATAAATCTGCGTAATATTTTATAACATAAATACCATATAGGAAATATTGGATTATGAAACAAAATTGAAATCATCCAACTTATCTTGAACGCTTAATTTTTGTTTACATATTTAATTTATATTTTGTTTCCAATTACTAAATTCAACCAATGACGGCCACTTTGACTATTCCACCTCAAAATCGTCATTTTAACATCAAATCCATCCAAATCCATAAAACATTTTTCCGACAAACAATACCCATTCATCACACATTTACATGACTCAAGCAACAATCGTCCAAAATTAATGCAATAATGACCGATTCAAAAGCTTTCCCAAATCAATAAATTCTGTAATAACCCCAAATTGGACGGATTATTTTCCCACAATTTTCCATTCAATTCCACTGAGCGCACGGGACACAAAAAAGGGACTGCCGGCCGCTGCCGCCCAGATTGCAAATAGGATTGTCCCCTGTGACATATGTAGCGCCCTCTGTCGGCCCGATGGCAAAAAAAAACCCGATCTAAAATCTCAATGACGCTGAATTATTTTCCGTTTGCTCGCTGAATTGGTCCCGACTCTCTGGTTGGTAGACTTGTTTACATTGGCGTTCGAATTGTCCGTTCCCGAACAAAGGGCCGGAAGGATTTTAGGCTTTCGGATGCTCTACATATATGATGGATTCCTGGATAATTTATTGGTCCCAATTTTGAGTCGGCCATGAATATGCGATGCGTCATATCAGGGGGGCAAATGATGAAATAAAACGCAGGTGTCGGTGATATATTGCCGGACTATGTGGATGAAATTGAAATTTACTTTTTGTTTTCAATTATGAGGAATCATTGTTTTTGTTTTAGTCAAATAAATTCTCAATTAGGGTAAGCTGTGATTTATATTTTGGTCTATTCATAGATTTTGTACTCTAATCAGTGCATACAATATTTTCCAGAAGATTGGTAAGATTGCTTATATCTTAGAAAAGTGTTGGATCTATACCTTTTCAAGTTCAAATTGGCATTAATCAAAATCAAATTGGCACTAATCAATATCAAAATGACAATTACCAAATGCAAAATGACAAAAAACAAATCCAAGTTGACAATTAACAAATTCAAGTTGTCATTAAATAATTTTAAGCTACCAGTATCATACGATTAAATAGAACTAAGTAAATAATGTTATTTATACTATATTTTAAAACAATAACATGGACATATTAAATAAACATTTGCTAAATTAATTAATTAGAAAATAATAGGTTAATAATATATTATTATTTTATTATTATTACTTTGACATAGTTGTCGTTAAACATTTTCATTAGAACATATTATTCACCATATTTAATGCTGCTGGAATATATCTTTGAATATGGGACTGTATGCTGTCTTATTAACTTATGGTGAAAAAATTCCTCTTCTGCAAAAACCTCTTCAATAGAAGAATGACAAGGTGCGTTATCTATAACCATCACTACTGGTTTTTGGTATATATTTTGGGCGTTTTTCCAACATTGTTTCACAAATTCGTTTGCTTCAGGTTTTTAAATCATCCAATAAGATGTATATTTGCGCCTCGGCTACCGGCTGCTGTAAATGTACATCGACTTCCTTTCTTAGAACGTCCTTGCGTCCGCGAAATACACATATTAAAATTAATTTCGTCAAGATAAATTATTGGCAAATTCTCTGCTTGAAGATTAAGTAATGTTCTTACATAGCCAGACTGTGGCCCAGTGGTAAAGCGCTTGGCTATCAGTCTGGGGGTCGTGAGTTCGAACCTCACGACCTGCTTTCAGAGTAAAGGTTTTTCTGTGGTTTTCCTCTACTCCCTGGCGAATGCTGAAAGCCAAACAACTTAAGACGTGCCACAGACGCGGGCCATAATAATAATAATTCGGGCCTGCCGATGCCCCCGTAGTGGCGAAAGCTGTTGGGGGATGTTAAGGCGTGGATTATTATTATTATTATTATTATTATTATTATTATTATTATTATATTCTAACCTTTTTGTTTTATTGTCTATACTGCTGGCTCTTTCTAGGCCTCGACGTACTTCTTTTATTGTATACATAAGACCGTCGAGGCGTGAACGAATCCATTCTTTAGTGACATTAATTTCATATGATTGTAACATCTTTTCTCTTAATTGCTGGCGAGTTATCTTTGGATTTCTCTGGATTTCTCATCTGTCTCAGGATGTAAATTTGAATTGACAATTAAATCATTTAATGTCAACTTGATTTTCATTAGTGCCAATTTGATTTCGGTTAGTGCCAATTTTTATTTTGATTAGTGCCTATTTGATCTTAAAAAGATATAGAATCCTGAAATATATTTTTAATGGTGATATCCGCCTTGCTATAAAATTATAATGCAAATGTCAGTATTTTCTTGCAATTATTTTCGGAATAGCAGTTTCTTTACTGAAGCAAATAATAAATAATAAAAAATAATATAAATATTGAAATTGAGACAAATTTTAAAAAAAAATGGCAGAGGCGCAAAGAAAAATATATGCAAAAATCGAACACTGAGTAAACACTGTATGCACCAGATGTACCAATAGTCGGTAAAACAGATAGCTGCAACCTCCTCAGAACATTGCACGACTACATCTTACTATTCAATTCTCATCGATTGTAATCACCGTTGCCGGGCATGTAGAGATTTACTATGCCGGCTTCCCATCCCACCTACCGCCCCGATAATTTATATTAGTACAGTAATTCCCTTATTGATTGCCTGTCCCGCCTATCTAGCGCTTTCTACCTCAGGCGAACATGCGAATTTTGGAAGACGGATTTATATAAATCCCTATTTCTGTACCGAAAATTGATGATGAATTTACGACGTTATAAATACGTTGCGATTTATTTTTGGGGTATTTAGGGGATAGTGGAAGGGGTATATATTAATTAGGATTTGTTGAAGGGAAATTTAAGGATATTCAGGCTTAGTTCGGAAATATTGACATAATCTATCAAAAAATGTATTTTTCGTCAATTACCACTTCCTACACTAGAAATAATCAAAGTTATTTACTGTCAAACCGTTTGCCAATTGTTGGTGGGTTTGTTTAGCTCAAACATCTCTAATGCACTCTTACAGTTCATTGGTTGTGTGAAGTGTGCGCCTAAAAAGTGTGTTCTTGAGGTGCGAATATACAGGAAGAGTCAAAATTACCGGAACACAAATAATTCTCCAACTGTAAACAATTACAAAAAGCTATTCAAACAAAAGTTGTTTGGTTTTAAACAAACCATCATTTAAATCTATTTTTAATATACTGTTCTATTTATTCTGAAAATTTGGCAACCTTTCCTCTGTTGCCCTGTATATTATTACATTTTATAATTCTTAAATTAATTCCAAGCATATTTGTAATTTTTGAGTTAGCAGCAGTTTATCAAATCCCCTGAACTTCAAATTAACAATATTTTCCCACATACATACACATTTATTTTAATTCGTCAGTTTAATTTAACATTTAACATTTAAGTTTAAGAACGCTAATGTTTTGACAATAACTTCTGTCAATATAAGCTGCGTTCGCATATTGCATTACACTTTTTACACCCAATAACACGTAAGTGTCATTTGGACGGTGTACCCGGTGTTAACGGAGTACAATATCCGAACGCAGCTTTAATCGACATATCTGTCTAGTTCTAGTAGTTTTATTTTAATGCAGGCATGGCCGATCTCGATCATATAGAGTCTCATGCAGCTAAAGTATTAATTTTATATATAGTATGATAAAGTCATGTGCCTGGCCACATCAGATTTTTTTACATTTTATCCGTTTGGTTAAAGTTAAAGCTTATGAATGTTGATTAGTTGGTTATAACTAAAAAATTATGCATTTTATAAAAAAATTATTATTACAATAAATTCTTAGTATTACGCTTAGAATTAAAAAATTTTTTGAGGTTTTTTGTTTACAACAAATTAAGTAATGATATTTGCGAGTCGAAAACACATCACGATACATCTACGGACTGTTCCACGTGACCTGGGATCGTCGGCTTCCTGATACTATTTTTGTTACGAACTCAGTCATTTTCTATTTGAAAAAGGAAATGACACCAATTTCCAGAATAAAATTAATATAATAAAATTAACGATAGCTTGTTTAAAACCTATAAACTATTGCCTAAGCAAATGTTTGAACAATTTGACGGTTGGCGAATTATGTAGGTGTTCAGGTAATTTTGACTAACCTGTATATAAAGTACCTATACCATAATTGTATCCTGGAGACCTTTAAGAAGAAATCCACCACTCGGGTGTTAAAAAATTCTTCCACGAAAGCAATTGTTTGGCGAGTAACATGCTAAAAATTCCCTTCGGTAAGTACCTCATTAATGAGGGCTTCCGTTAATAATATTATTATTAATAACTGATTCCGTTAAAAATTGATGTAAAGGTAAAGCTTCCAGAAATTCATGGTTATATTCTGCTGACCATATTTGCATATTTTGCTTATTTAAATAGCCTGAAATCAGAACATGGAATTCTTTATAATTTTCTATCGATATAAATTTTTATGTCTGTATACTTGGGTGGTCTTTAGTTATATAGAAAAAATCGATCCATACTTAATTCATGTGAAATTTGAAGTTGAGATTTATTTGAAAGTAGATAAAAAAGCATATTAACACGTGCTCCAAGGAGCTCAAGAATATGTTCAATTTAATAATATTAAAAGAAAGTTTTTTACACCACAATAAATTTACATACCACTTTTATTGGTTTATTCCAAAACATTAATGCATTAATGTTTGTTTCTAGATATCAGAGCATTTCACATATTTGTAAGTACGTAATTTTTTTATTGTTAATTCGACTATCTTAGCCAAGAAAAAACAATTTCAAATTACGTTATTGAGAAAAAAATTAATTTTTGGATTTTGTTTGCAGATTTTATTTTATTATTGCACTCTGTATATTATATTACATATGCTCAAAGCTGATATTTGAATAACAGTATATTTGAATCTATCACAGTATCCATTAATGAATAATCAACCAATAAATGAACGAAATTATCATGGAAATGGGATGAGCGTTCGAATAAGTAGACCCAGAAATGATAGAGGACAATGTAGACTGGTTTAAATATTATACATAATTCCGAGTTTTCATTTTATTTATTTTCTCCCAAGCTCAATTATTTATCAAAATTATTCGTTTGAATTTCAACTTTTATGTAACCAAGTTTGTACAACTTCAGCCTTAATTAATTTGGAGTGAATTTGGAGTGAATTTGGAGTGAAAAAAGTGGGTTTTTTTGCGGAGACAAAAAAAAATGGCGTATTTTATACGCCAATTTTCAACTATCGCTTGAGCCCAAACAGTTTATCGGAGAAAAAACCTAAATAGTGAAGGTTGTAGGAAATTTGCACATTCATTTTGAGTTGAGAGGTTATTTACGAAAAATTGATAGATTCCGAGTTATAAAGTAAAAACCGCCAAAAAGTTAAATTGTTTAAAGTTAAACCTTTATTTGCATTTTCTTCAATGTTGCGCCACGAAATTTTGTTAGCAAACCTGAGGTTCGGACATCGGACTTCTTTTTTCGGGGGGCCCTTTTCAACACAAATTGACTGCATTAATAGTAAAGAAGGTTTTTCATCAAATCATGTGACATCAGATTATTTTGGGAGAAGGCTATTTTTGCATTTTTACCAACTTTCCTCGATATTTAATCTCTTCGTTTGAAAATTTGATTTAAACCATAAAACTTTAACAAAATCCATACATACTTCTCCTAGCACAATACGTAACAACTCAACCGTAACCGAATTTCAAAGATCGGAACCAGACCGAAGTTAATTAAAATATTTATACGGAAGAACCGAGGAGCAGAGCGACGAGTGGAAAGCGGTAGAATACCTCCAAATTGAATTGGCAACGTACCACAAGCATACTCCGCAACCCCGCTACCAACACGACCGACCTAACCCCTCTCTACGGAGTTTTGCAGCTCGATGCTTTAGCTACGTCGCCGGCCGCCACGACGGAAAAATTTATTTCGTTGTTTACGAGTTTTGTTGTAGTTGGCGTAGTTTGTTTGCGGCCGCGTAACACGAAAGCTCCGTGATTTATTTATTGGGATTTTAATGAAGCGGACCGGCCCGGCAGCTTACTAGACCGACCATCCCAGGATTTGATGCCAGGATGAAACCCTGGCTTTATAAATTTAGTTTTGTTCGCTGTGGGTTGGGTTGGCTTCGTTAAAAAAGTTTGATCTGTGTTGTGTGATGCTATTAAATGACTGGTTAGGTGTGAAATATGCTGAAATATAGTTTGGGGAAACGTGTAATTATGTTGATTAAAATTGTTGTTTGTTTATTTATGTTTAGTAATAATGGTTCTCTATTAATTGTTTTAATTTAAAAAAGCAAAATGTTTGTAATAGAGTACTTGAGACCCTGACTAACGTCCTTATTTACAGGTTAGGACGTCTCAAAGTTAGACAACAAAATACCATTAAGCTTCTTCCAGTATAATACCTAATCCATATTTTGTTTTCAAAATTATTATAGCATCTTATAATTCTCATGATGTTGTTTACAATCTAAATGAATTAATTACCTTAGTGTTCCTAGAATGTCTCTAACTAAGGCAGGACGAATGGTGAATAAACACATGTTGAAGGATTTTGGAAACCATGTACCATTTCACGACACAATAGTTCACGTCACACAAACACGAACACCGATACCGTATGCTAGTAAAAATAGCAGTAATAACTAGTTAATTAAGAATCAAAACCATGCCGATCTGGAATGTACTCGTCGCACAGTACAAGATAAACTAAATAAAATAGCAGCATATATGCGTTGAGGTGTTGTTCGGGAAAACTGCAACAAGTCTCGACTTGGTGTTTTTGTCGCCCGACCACTTTTTTCTACGCGCTCGACTAGCGCGGCATATACTACGCACATATGTATGATATTTTAAAATTTACAATATAGCCGACAAAATTTTCTGGACTGTAATTTAATTTTGGAAACTTTGTGCCGTTATGGTTACGTATACAGGGTGTCTCAACAGTGCGATCTCGGAAGATTGTGCCTCCCTTAATGAAGATAAACTGATTTCACTCATATATATAAAATGCCTACGCGCACATTTTATCCCTTTTTATCCATTTTATTCCCGTGTATACAGGGTGTTCCATAAGGTAGTACCAATCCAAACTTATGTTTTTTTAAATGGATCAACCTATATTTCGGCACAATTTGGAATTCCTCGCAATATTTTACGACAATGAAAAATAACATTACCTACTCTAAACTTTGTACTTTTTAATTTATTGGTATTTTTATGGAGAACAGCAGTCTAAGAAAAATTGTACATCTCAATACCAATACCTAATATACTGGTGATGTAACTAACACACCCGAACAGATAACTGTAGGATCCAAAAGTGCTTAGCAGATAACTGTGGGGTCTGAGAGCGTTGAACAGATAGCTGCCGGGTCCGAAAGCGTTGAACAAATAACTGCGGGGTCCAAAAGCGTTGAACGCCGTTGTGGAGGTTGGAGAAGAATTAGCAAGATGGGGGGCATCATATTGCCAAGGACTTGCATGTGAGGACCAAGCTGTTCGAACATTCTTCTAACACCGAATGCATAACTGGAGCGATGGCATATGCAACAACTGCAAACTATTTACATGCGAAATTGAACAAAGTTACATACAATTCTGTGTTGAGCCAGCTGAAGCACCAGAAGCTCCGAAGTAGAGGACGTACAAATGTAGTTAATATTTTCAAAGGGTTAGATACTAGAAATATAAATGATAAGGTAAAGAAAGCTGCCATGATGGAAGTGCAGAAATATAAAAAAGCAAGATACAATTAGGTTAAATGAACAGCTAATTTAAGGGTGGATTGCATATGGGATGGGTATGTGTTTGTAAAAACACTCGCAGCGACTGTATCCGAAATAAGTATAAGGATTCATTTCTTTACTTTTAAAAACCAATCATATTAATGTACCGTGCACAGCAAAAGTAGGGCTTTGGATAGAAACTATGGAAAATCACATTAAAGGTAATTAAAGATTCATTTTTAATTAGTTTTAAAATTCTTTATTTAGTTTCTATCCAAGCCCCTATATTCGCTGTACATAGTATATTAATACGATCAAATGATAATATGCATCTTGAAAGTGAACAAATGAGCCATATACCTACGTATTTCAGATACCGTCAGTGTGTGTTTTTCACGTACTCATACACATACGTGTTCCTCCCTTAATAAAATTGTTATATACTATTTGTAAATTATATTTGTTTTAAATTTTATTTCTAACAGTTATTATAGTAGATAGTTAGTTACATAGTTATTTCAGTGGTGTTGTGGGATAACTTTTGGGTTATTTTTTCTTCTATATTTTGCCATATTATTTCTGTATTATTCAGTCTTGATACATGCTTCGCCGAGCTCGGACGTATCCGTCCCGTATAGTTTCGAGTGCAGTAAAGTGTTTGTGCACCTTAGCACCGACACCATCCGGACATCACCACAACACTATCTTCTAGTGTTTGCTCTCCCGTGTGATCCTCAATCTTGGCCACGTGTTTCTGTGCGCGCAAGACGGGATCTACGGAGACGCGTTCTGAGGTAAGGCGTCCTGCGGGATTAGCAGTTTAGCGGATCTTTTGTCGTGCCGGCTGCGGGAGGGCGGCAGGGCTGATTTCAAATCAGACTGCGACTAGCTTCCCGTACGCGTGGGCGGTACGGGGGTCCGTTGCTAATTACGCTATAGGGCCCTTCCTCCTTCGTCCATCGACGTTTTTTCACACCCGAGATTGTCGGGCGCGGCTGCTGTTCGGGATAATCCCGCCGGGACCACCTAGTCCTATTTAAGAATTATTTTTATTTTATTCTTTACAAAGAAGGTATATTTATTTTTCTCATAAAGTCCTTTATTTACATTATTTTACCACGGCAAAGCCGCATTTATTTTGCATTTTTGTGTATATGTCCAGCGATATAAATCGTACAAACTCTATCGAGTTTCGTTGGACCGGGCACTGAACCGCTTTTTGCGGATCGGCCCGGTACCAGTTCTAAAACCAGCTGGCCCCGGCCAGTCTGGCGATACAAGCTATTTTTTGGCTTCGTGAGTCTCCGACAACATGTCGGATATAAACAAGTCTAGAAATTTCAACTTAATGGACACGGACGGCGGCGGCGGCTGCTTGCCTGCGCCGGGCAACCTGGACGGCGACCTTACGTCACCCAATGCCACAGACACGTCTTTTAACAGCTCTGTGCAAGACACCAACAAACTCACCCCGGAGTTGGTTGTTCAATATATTAAAAGTCTTTCTAACAAAAACGACCTCTTCCTGATTCACAGGGAGGCCAGTCAATCGCTGAAATATGCCGAGTCGGAACCAGACTCTGTGTCTGACACTATATCTGTCTCCAGTGATGGGACAGATTTCTCGACTGTGAACAAAAAACGCAAAGGCAAATTTTCTGCACCAGCTTCCAAGGCTCCTAAACAGGACGCCTCTCTGCTTTCGCCCATAGCAGCTCCCTCTAGTGGAGTTAAGAGTAAATTTAAGGCTAACAAGTCGCAGCCGTCCACCTCTGGCCTCTCGGTCGTCGGTGTCTTAACGCCCGCCTTTCCGGCGTCTGGCGTCCCGGTGCCTGGCGTCCCGATGCCTGGCGTCCCGGTGCCTGGCGTCCCGGTGCCTGGCGTCCCGGCGCCTGGCGTCCCGGCGCCTGGCGTCCCGGCGCCTGGCGTCCCGGCGCCTGGCGTCCCGGCGCCTGGCGTCCCGGCGCCTGGCGTCCCGGCGCCTGGCGTCCCGGCGCCTGGCGTCCCGGCGCCTGGCGTTCCGGCGCCTGGCGTCCCGACGCCAAAGCGCAAAAATAAAGCGCACACCAAGCAGGCTCTACCTACTACCAAACCACCCAAACCCGCGGCTACCGGCACCACAAGCGACTCTGCGGTACCACCCATTGTGGTACGGCAGAAAGAAAAATGGTCCGCACTCAGAGCGACCTTGTCAAAGGAAGGTATCCCAATTAAGTCTGCTATTAACACCCAGGTTGGCATTAAAATTCTTACATCCAATCTGGACGACTATAAAAAAATATTGGCTCTGCTAAACGAGTCCTCAGTTCAACACCACACCTTCATGGCACAGGAGGACAGGGACCTCCTGGTAGTCATTCGCGGTGCTCCAATCGAGCTCAGCCTCGATGACGTAGAGCAAGACCTTACCTCCAAAGGATTCAAGCCCAAAAAGGTGGTTCGGATGAAACACCCTCGCACCAAAGAAGCTATGCCTCTTATTCTAGTAACTCTTCCCCGCGAGTTGCGAGATGTCTATAACATCTCCAAGCTCTGTGACCTTATAGTCACTGTCGAGCCCTTAAAAAAGTCCCCAGTGATTGGGCAGTGTTATCGCTGCCTCCTATTTGGCCACAGCTCCTCCAAATGCACGGCAGACTACCGCTGCAAAAACTGCGCGGGTAGTCATGACTCCAGGGAATGCAAAGCCCCAGCAGATGCCCCTTTTGTTTGCGCAAACTGCCACGAGGCACACAGGGCCACCTACAGGGGCTGCAAACGCGCCCCCAAGCCTAGAAGGACAGCGGTGTCCCCCCAAGCGCCAGCTAGGGCTGCTCTTCGGCCAGAACCAAAATCGTTTCCTGCTTTACCGTCATCTAATAAACAACAGTCTCAGTCCACGACGCAAGCGTCCACACTCCGCGCCACAATGGCGCAAGTAGTCAGAAAGGGCTCGGAAAAGCAGACGCCCTTGCTCGCGACTCTCACTCAACAAAACATGTCCACTGCTATTGACCAGTTTAAGCTGGCAATGGCTACTGTGGCCACCATGTTCAATGATCTAGCACAAGTTTTTAACAACCTGTAATGCATCCACACGCAAAATGCAAACCACAGTCACTTCGCATGGTTGCTTGGAATGCGAATGGTCTCGCCGGCAAGCTGCCAGAGTTTCGTGAATTTCTTTCTCGGCTCCGCGTCGACGTGGCCTTTGTCGGTGAGTCCCATCTCAAACCTTCGCACCGAGCAACCGTTGCAAACTACAGCTGTTACCGCAGCGACAGGCTGGACGGTCGTGGTGGAGGCACCGCCGTTTATGTCAAAAAGTCCATTGAACATCACGAGGTGGCCCTGCCAGCTCTCAATCACCTGGAAGCCACTATCATCAAGGTTTCGACCGCGGGGCCGAGCCTCGTGTTGGCTGTGGGCTACAATCCCCCGCGGCACCAAATTCTGCGGGAGGACCTTGTCGCCATATTTAGCTTGGGGCAAAAGGTCATTCTGGCAGGCGACCTCAATGCGAAACATGAAATATGGCACTCTGTTGTCAGCAACCCAAATGGCCGGCGTTTAAACAACATAGCCACCGACCTAGACCTGGTAATAAGGGCGCCTCTGAGCCCCACACGCTTTCCCTTCCAGGACAACCAGAGTGCCGATGTGCTCGACATTGTGGTCGCCAAAAACGTCCTCCTGGGCGAAGAGCCCATCCTCTTCTCTTGGGGCGCAGGTCTTAACGACCTTCGAACCCCCGTTGGCAAAACTTCCTGGAAGAATTTCCAGGAAACTCTGTCCGATTTCTCGTTCCCACGGCATATCGACAACATTCAAGCCCGTGTTACCTTCCTGGAAGGGAGGATCTTAGAGGCTTACCAGTCGTCCACCATGGTAAAGTTTGTGGGGGAAAGATCGATGGATATCCCTCCAGAAACTCTTGCTCTCATCCAGGCACGGCGTAGAGCGAACAAAATATACCATACAACACTGTCCCCTCAAGATAAGTTGCTTAAAAACCGCTTAAACGAGCAGGTACGCCTGGCGCTTCAAGCGCTTTCCAATGCCACTTGGCAGCGGAAGCTCGAGGGTCTAAATCCGGAAGACGGTTCCTTCTGGGCTCTGGCGCGTACCATTCGCAGGCGTCGGTCAGGCATTTGTGCGCTCCGTCACGAAGGCAGAGTGGCCAACTCTGACATCGAAAAGGCCGAATTCTTTTCAGACACACTTTACTCTGTCTTTCAAAACGACATTCCAGACGAAAGACAGCACTTGTCCATTCTCCGGCGCCTCGAGCGAGACCGCCTCCGACCTGGAGAGGTCATTGCCCCCACCACCCCCGACGAGGTTCGCTCCATCATCAAAGCCCTTCGGCGTAAGAAAGCTCCCGGACTTGGAGGCATCACGAATGTGATGGTTCAGAGCCTCCCGGAGCCGGTCCTCTCTGCCGTAGTCGACGTCATCAACGACGTT
This sequence comes from Aphodius sticticus, assembly GCA_963966075.1. Classification (NCBI taxonomy): domain Eukaryota; kingdom Metazoa; phylum Arthropoda; class Insecta; order Coleoptera; family Scarabaeidae; genus Aphodius; species Aphodius sticticus. The sequence continues at coordinate 106,231,567 of OZ014506.1, forward strand.
CTGGCTTCGCGTCGGTTCCCCGATGCGTGGAAAAGAGCGAAAATAATTCTAATCGCTAAGCCAGGAAAGCTAACCCAGGACCGACCCACACAATTACCGGCCAATCAGCCTCCTCCCATCGCTGGGAAAGCTCACCGAGCGAGTTATCCTCGCCCGGCTTTCCGAGCAGTGCGAGGAGCTGAACGTCATCCCACAGGAGCAGTTCGGTTTCCGTAGCTCCCACGGAACCGAACTGCAACTCCTCCGTCTTGTCGAGGCAATCCACCAAGCCATGGACCACAAGGACGTTGCCGTAGGGGCGTTCCTTGATATCCAAAGGGCGTTCGATACAGTCTGGCACGAGGGGCTCGTTGCCAAGTTATACAGGCTGAATATAAATCCATTTCTGGTTGAACTCGTCGAAAGCTACCTCAGAGATCGCAGTTTCGTGGTCTCTGTCGGGGACGCCACCTCCACCGCTAGAGCTATCAGAGCCGGCGTTCCACAGGGCTCCGTGCTCTCCCCCACCCTGTATAATCTTTACACGGCCGATTTCCCTAGACCCGAAGCTGCGTCTCTCTACGCTTACGCAGACGACTTGGCATTCCTGGCCAGCTGTTCAGATGAACAGCTGGCCTATCGTCGCGTGCAGCAAGCACTATGTGCAGCAGACGGGTTCTTCCGGAAGTGGAAGCTCCGCCCACATCCTGGAAAGAGCCAGTCTATTGCCTTCACAAATCGCTATAAACTAAACCCCAGGCGGCTCTACCTGGACGATGTTCCCATCCAACAGGTGGTGTCGGTCAAATACCTGGGCGTTACCATCGACAAGAGGCTGACGTGGGCAGCGCAGTTGAGTCAGGCGGCAAAAAAGGGCTCCCAAGCCGTGGGCATGCTCTACCCGATGATACGTCGTGGTAGTAGGATGTCCATGGCCAACAAGCTCTTGCTGTACACGCAGGTCGTCAGGCCCATGATGACATATGGAAGCCTGGTCTGGGGCACTGCAGCAAAAACCCACATTAAAAAGCTGCAGGTGCAACAGAACAGGTTCCTGCGAGTCATCGTCAACGCTCCCTGGCGCACGAACATGACTCTTGTCCATGAGGAGACCGGGATAGAGACCATCTCCGAATTTCTTGCAAAGTCCGCCACGAAACGTCTCGAACGCGCGGAGGTTCACGCAAATCCTTTAGTAACTCAGGCTCTCGACTACGGGGCAACCATGAGAGCTCGCAGAAACCGCCCCAAGACGGCCCTTCTACCGCCTCCGGTGCCGTAACCCTGGTGAAATTCCGGTACAAGACCTTATAAATTGCCATCTAGTCTAGTCATTCCCGTTGTTAAGTCCTATTTATTATCAAATATACTAGGTTAAGTCATGCATCTAGTCATCCTGTAGCCCTATTGCTGCCGTACCGTCCCGTTTTACTTTTGTACTTGTTCAAATATCCTATATCTAGTCATTTATGTAGTCGTATTGTTCTTTGGTCGTCTTTCTGCTGCAGCTGGCTGGTCGATGCGAACTCGTGTTCGAGTTCGAAGACCCCGTAGAAACCAGCCCAGCTGTGCCAGTATGTCTGTCCGTCTTATATCGTTTTGTAAATTAAAAATTGCGTTTTTTCGCAAAATGAAATGTCTACCGATATTTACGCGGTCTCTCATTATACAACAATATTAATCAAACTATACGATCCTATTACGCGGTATTGATTGCGTAATTAAATTTATCCAGACGAGGCATAAAGGGACTCCACCCTTGCCTCTTATCAATTAAACATGTCGAGCTAGTTCTGTATTATTTCTTATTTTTTGATTTTTATTGTTAGTGTTTAAAATATTATTATCGATTATTATAGTTATTCTTGTAATAAACGTATTTAATTTAAAGTTTGGGTTTCATTCTTATACCTGAATTCAGGTCTTTTTGTTCGATATTTGCCATAACTTACACATTTCTATACTTTGCTCTAATAGGTTCAAATTATTTGTTTCGCCTAGCAAAACTACAGAAATGTGCAAGTTAGTGCAAAATCGGACAAAGGGTCCTTGTGCTTAATTTTGATTTAATATCAATTTTAAATAATGGCGGGAAAGATTCAATTGGGAGAGCAGCGCCTCCGGCGATAGTTTGACAAACTAAACTACACGTTTCAGAGTCGCCTATCTATTTATACATTTATATCTTTAATCTATGGTTACTATATGTATAATTTTATGAGTTCTGCGAATTTGCGAAATTGCATAACTATGTATACGAGAATGGTTGTGATTTAACAACACATACATTGCAATCACTTTTGTTAACATACGATGTTGTCCCAAGGAGTTATATACAATTATTTATAACAATACGTGCGTTTTTTTGGTGACGCCCTCGTAATTAAATTGCATTTTGGGCAAAAGAGTATCAATTCAATTATTTGAAGCATAGTTCTGGTGTATACCCTTCAACACGCAAACCATTTAATTTTATATAACCTCTGTTTTGTCTCTTGTTTTCTTCACAGTCATACATGCTGGTTACTTGTTGCACCGAAATTGCTTTACAACGTGAGACTCTATTTGATGGAGATTGATCGTGTCTGCATTAAAATAAAACTAGTTAACCAGGACTTGACAGATATTTTGATTCTATTTACAGGTGGTATTGTCAAAACATTAGCGTTTGACACAACCTACGGTCATTAGAATGAAACACACGACCGATATCAATCAAATAGAATTTGCTAGTGAAGCTAAACTATTAATCTTACCAAAAAATGTCATTGACATAAATTTTGTCTACTTTAATTTATTATTTAACCTTTTTGACAAAATTACAGAAATGGTGGCTCATTTGCAAAATCCCTAGAGAATAATTACTAATTATTTGGCAGGTTTAAGAGTATTTGAAGTATGGATTACAGTAATACCATATGCACTATTTTCTGCAATTTAAAAAAAATTATACAATGTACATTATTAATTTTGTAAATGTCAGATAGTTACTGGAAAACCGGATATTTGACCTCCAGTTTACACATTCAACCGGAAAATTCATCCTAAAACGGGTAGTTCATTTTAAAACCGGACTGTAAGTTCAACAATTTGGTACTGTATTTTCGGAATTCAATAATTTACTTTTAAAGTGGCTAAAAATATAAGTGAATGATCCTGTACAATGCAATGTTATACCATCAGAGATAAGTCAAAATAGTAGTCGCAAAACTGATTAAAATTTGGTTTTTGAACCATTATGACGCTGTTAGGGCTTGAAAGCCAGCTAATTTATATCACAAGTAATTTGATGCATTAAAATCAGACAATCCTTTTACATGTTTGCTTCCCACATTTCACGCACTATTGGGAATAACGAAAATATGACCTCAGTATCAAATCAGCGCCCAAAAAATCAGTTTCCTCATAAATTGCAATTTACTTTTCCAAATATGAGACCTCACCAACTAGAGCCTAGTTGACCTCACACGCTTTGAAACTAAGTCCGATGACATTCCAATGACGTAGCAATAGCAGTAACCGGAGCAGTAGCTCAACCGCCTGGCATGCGATCGACATCGATTGTTCTCGTAATAAGTTTAATTGCATTCTGGTGCAACGACGAAGGAGTTCAAAGAAGAGCGATCACCGTTTGTTTTATTTGCAATGGCAAATGGCAGACAACGCAACAGCACTTTATAGCGCTTCGAAGTCACATTATGTAATTATTTTTCAGCGAACAGTACACACACTCGATTACTTAGCTACTGTGAGAAGAATTTCTTGTATGTGAGAGCGAGGAGCAAACTTTGTCTCGCGCTTTTTATGACTGGTTCTTTGGGATGTTTTTGTTTGGAAGTTTATTGTCGCTCTGTGTGGTGTGGCAGTGGAGTTTTTGGTGTTTTTTTTTTATTTTACTGACAGCAATACATTAGAAGTGTATTGTAATCGTTCATGTGCCGTGATGACACTTGTAACACACTTCTCGGACTTTTGGTCAAAATCTACAATCAGAAGACGACGGATAACTTTCATTTTGAGTATTTTTCTTTATTTTAAGTTTAAAGTATTTAAAATTTATGATGCTATACGGAAAAAGGTACCATATGTCAGAAAAGTTTGCGCAAAAGCGAGCACAGTGATGCTAAATCGAAATTGCTTTTTTTTTATTTTACTGGTGTATGTTTCTATGAACCTTTTTTGTTACTTTTCTATGAACCTTTGTTGTAACATACTCTCGAAATTTTAAATATTTTATGGTACTATTCTGAACAGAAAACCCTATCAATCATCAATTTTGATTAAAATAGTCAAAATGGCTATCTCAGACCGTTTTCTTTTCCTGATTCATATTTTTACTATACACTGTGTCCGTTTTTTGCAAGAATGATTGGTAATTGTTTTTCTTTTATGTGGGTGAACACTAGGTGGTATAGATACGCATTCTTTTTGTCCTCGATGCCCAAAAGTCAGAATTTTGAACAAACCAAATTTTCCGAAAAGTCAGTTTTTTGTAATGTTACCAAATTACAGTGGATGAGCCCGATGTTCTAGAAAGAAACTAAAAAAATCTGATGTGGCCAGGCACATGACTTTATCATACTATATATAAAATTAATAGTTTAGCTGCATGAGACTCTATTTGATCGAGATCGGCCATGCCTGCATTAAAATAAAACTACTAGAACTAGACAGATATGTCGATTAAAGTTGCGTTCGAATATTGTACTCCGTTGACACCGGGTACACCGTCCAAATGACACTTACGTGTTATTGGGTGTAAAAAGTGTAATGTAATATGCGAACGCAGCTTATATTGACAGAAGTTATTGTCAAAACATTAGCGTTTGACACCAAGACTACCTACTGTCATTAGAATCAAAAAATCTGACAAATCCTGGTTACTAGTTTTCATGCAGTACGACCGATCTCGATGAAATAGAATTTGCCCATGCAGCTAAACTATTGATTGTACCAAAAAATGTCATAGTGATAAATTATTCAGAATTTCATCTTCTTTAATTTATTATTTAACTATTTCGACGAAATTCCAGAAATGGCGGCTTATTTACAAAATGTTTCAAAAATGCTAAGAGTAAACCACCAGTTCCTTTGGACCCTTTTCAACAGAAAGCTTTTCAGCTCTAAGTTTGGTTATGAAACTTCTAAATATGAAGTTTCGTCCCGATACCTTTAGTAGTTTCTCCGGAATCGTCGCCACAAAAACGGGTACACACACACATACACACATACACACACACACACACACAGACATTTTTTTGTACCTTGGTCAAAAATGTTCAGGGGACCCAAAAAGACATATTTCCGCTAAAATCTCAAAAAATTTTTTTGGCACGGTTACAATACTTTACATACTGCGTATGATAAAGTAAAAACACTAGGTTAGAGTTTATAATAATTGCTTTTACTTTTACGTTATTAATGTTTTCTTGTTATTAAAATTAGTCTAATACACTCCCAACCTTTAATTCTTCAGCAGCAGTATAGATAAAACACTTTTTATTTGAATTTCCGTTTTGATCATATACAGGGTGTAATAATGATGTTATGTTCCTTTTGCCTGAACTTTGAAGCAATATATGGGATTTGTTTATTGACATGTGGGTTGATTCCTCAGCAGTAATACAGTGGTGGAAGGTTATGCATGAAATTCAGTTTTCATATACTGGGTGTTTGAGTGAGGCTGCCTTTGTGTCCCAAATTTGGAACACTCTGTGGGGTGGTCCATGTACGACCAATGGAATTATCGTTGATTAGAAGTAGCCTCCATTTCAATTTTTGACAAAACTTTTTATTATTCCCTAATTCTTGTGACGAGTGTATAGAAATTGTGACCGAATGGTTAATTTTACAATTGCCTCAAAATGGATTTGACAAAATGGCCCAATTATATAGTCAGCACGTAGTCTTGATCTGAAAATTAGGATTTCTATTTTTGGGGACGACTGAAACAAATTGTTTACAGTGAACTATTACAAGACGATGCAGAACTATTAAAGCAAAGAATAATGAATGCGATAGAATCTCTACCACTGGCGGAAATTCGAAATTCTTATTTAGAGCTTGTCTTCAAATGTGTGCCGAATCGGGTGGTGATTTCTTTGAATAGTTGATTTGTCAACTTACAAATAAATAATTGTTTATTACATATATAGTGTGTTATTGAATAATAGTATATTACAATACAAGAGCTGTAACTAGCATATTACGTACGAGTGGAAAGTTAACATACGAGCCGCTTCAGTTTTATTATTTTTCACGAGGACGTAATATGCGTTACAGCTCGACTATTGTACATAATTTTACCTACGATCGACAATTACTGATCCAATCACTTACTTTAAATAAAGGAGAAATATTGCGACAGAAGTAGATGTATTAGGTTAGATTAGCATATTTGACAGTTCAACAAAAATGCTTTTTATCTATTGCTAGTTATTCGCGCGTCATTTATTTCAACTGTGGGAAACTTTTTTGGACTGCTGTGACAAGAGGGAAATTATAATCAAATAGGAAAGCATGGATCTGCATTTGCGTTGTGATGACATTATATCGTGCGTTAAAAACGCAAAAGCACAACCAAAAGCACATGTTTGTTATAAGCGATAGATATACGAATGAAACAGTCCGTGACGTAAGGGACATTTATACATACATACGGTCGTAGGTAAAATTACATTTACAATATTTAACTTAATTATACAGTCCTATTTTAATTTGGTTTGTGCGTATGAATTCGATTTGTTATTTGTAGATTTGTTTTTGACAAGTTGACAAGTTGTTTTTTTTATTTTAAATTTTATATGCACATATCAGATTGCTCTGTTCACTTTTTTAACTTTTGATCTGAGTTTATGAACATCAGGTGTTCATCAACCCAGATTTGTTAGTTTTGTTTACAGATTTATCAAAAATTTGTATTTCATTTCCTGAAAAACAAAAATAGAAAATCAAAATAAAAAGTACTTGTACTACATCTCTTGGGCAGGTTATGTAAGTCATTTTCAAGATCTGGAAATCTCTATTGGCGAAAGTCATATACATGTGAAACTCTAGCTCCTACAATCAACTTGCCAACTTAAATAATTCATGTTGGCAACGACAGACCGACCAAACCGCGTAAAATTCACTGCTGCAGAAATCCCCCTCTCTATCCCGATCTGTTTTTTGTGAGTTGCCAACGCATAAATGTTTAATAGGGGCCGTAATTAACCAGCTCTCTCCGGGGGTAGACAGCCGAATAGATTGGTTTTGTTGGGGAAACTGGCAGAGGAATTAACGCGAATTACATTTCCGGACGACGGACGGAAAATATTACAGTTCGCTTCTTTCCCGCGAGCGAGCAAAACACGGTTTTCCAGGCGGCAGAAAGAGCCCGTTCGCTATTTTGACGCGATAAAACTTTGTAAGCCGGACGCGGGCTTTAGTAAACAATTAGGGAGTGCGAGCAGATAAAGGTGGTTAAGTGCACTTTCGGGAAAAAAAAAAACGGGAGAAGTTTTAAACAGTCAGATGAACTTTTCTGGAGTAATTTTATGTAATGTATGTTATGGAAAACCCGGCATATAGTAACCAAGTTTATATTGAAGTTAACTTGCAAAATACAAATGGAAAATTTGCAAAGAAAATAAATGTTTAAACATCATGGAAATGAGATTTATTTGAAGAATGCACACAGAATAGTGATTATTTGGAACGAGAAAACTAAAATAAAATTTCTTGGTTGAAGTCAATAATGTCTCGCGTATATACGAACCTACCAACTACTTCAGCCAAGTAATTCTCTCTTCGTTCGAGAGATCACTTTTCTGTGTGTGACGTATTTGAGGTATTTTTAGTATTTACTATGACCGTAACATTTTCTGAAGAATTATAATATGTCCAATTAATGCCTTCATAGGGCGAGTTTTCCAACTGCGGTTTAGCGAAGTTTAAGTAAAGTATCGTTAGCCTAACGATAGTTTAAGTTAAACTCTGCTAAACCGCAATTGAAAAACCCTCCCCATGAACCCACCATACGTCTAGATGGTGAGAAGTATGCATTTTAAAACAGAGAGGACGCCATTGGAAAAGAATTGTGAAAGATATGAAGGTTACTATTTTCACTATGTACCTTTGTAGGAAGATTTTAAAATTTGTCCCAACAATCATTTATTTCTTCTAGTTAAAATGTTTTCCAAACAAAATTTTAAATTACTCATCGTAGGTACTGACATACCACAATAAGTTACAATAATAAGTTAATATTAATAATAATAAAAAATTGGTTACTTTGCCAAAATCAAATACTCTCGGTTGAATGACTATAAACTTTACCTTCCATTTGTACATGGCGATCATTTGGTCAAGCCAGGCGTAGCAGTTTGGTAAAGTTAGCAAAAATAAAAAAAAATAAAAAAAATAACTAAACAAAACTGTAATAATACACATACAGTATTCCAAGAATATGGATTACAATTTTTAATTTAACGTTATAATTCGCACTATTTAGGAATTTAGGTTCTAGTATTTCAGGTTAATAATTTAAAAAATAATAATATTGAAGAAAATCTACGGTTGTAATAATTATACCTATGACCAAACAATTTTTGGATTCATTTTTATTGTTATCCTGTCATAGAAAAACCAATTAAAATTGCATCGATAATGTGTAGAATTCTTTTAACTTTCCTTGTAGAATTTTTGATATTTTCAACTTCTTTTGTTTTTAATCTGCAATGAAATCTGACAAACGGATTTGCTGTTTTTATATACCTGTCAACTTGGCATATTTTGTTGTATGATTCAAAGCCAACGAATTAGAACATTTGTTTACCATCTCATTGGAACTTAAAATATTTATTAGTATTTCGTCAACCTCCACCACAAAATTAGCCTTTAGGTGTTCCTTTAATAGACAATCTTACACTGGGCGATATTTTGTATAATTAAAATAAATAAGTTACTTCACAAGAGGCAACAACATATTTATTTCTGGTATTTATGGTAAGGAAAAGAGCTAAAATTTACTACGTAGATTATTTAAAATATTGATGAAAGCTAATTAAAGGTAACAAATAAGGTGTAGCATTTTTTTAATCCAAATTCAAAATGTTGACGATGAGTTATATAATAGAGATTTTTTTTTTCAAATCAAATGGGATCAAGAATTTGATATAATGTTGGGATAATATGGACTTAATATATCACAAAAATAGTTACACAATTAAAAAAATAGGTCTACCGCAAGAGACCTAACATTTACAATTTTGTTCAAAAGAATGCATTCCAAATATTTATATAATAGGGTATTTGACTATTATTAGAAAACCATCTTAGTGTGTTTATTCCTTCACTCTACATTGTAAATGCATTATTTTTCGTAATTATTTCCTCAATATTTCATAAAAATCAAAAATTGAATCACAAAAAGTCCCACCAAAACGATACTTTCTGTTGTGTGACGTCACCCGATAGTAGATTTGAAATCGGCCCATATGGTCTGTCAGCATCGGCATCGTCGCCGTTTGGTAATTGTGTTGTATGATGTGTTGTTTTCACAATTTCTACATAAAAATGGGTTATAAATGGTGTATAAATCCAAAATGCAGAGATACGTCAAGAAAAACTCCAGATAAACTATTGGTAGCTGTTCCGAAAGATTGGAAACTGCGAAGAAAGTGGATGGCTCGTAGAAATCCAAATGAAATAAATAGCAGTACACCCAATAAATAGCGGCCAATACAAGTGTTTTTTGTTGTGAAGATTACTTCGACATAAGTAAAACTGACTAGAATAAGTTATCTATCGTATTTTCGAACCAGGAATTATCTGATCTGACAGCTTAAGGTTAGGGCTATCCTAACCTACAAAGTTATGCTTACATGACACTTTACTGCTATTAAATTCAAACGGGAGAAGCATAAGAGCGCGTGCGGATAACCCGGTGTAGTACGGTGAGAGTGACGCGCTGCATAATAGGCGGACAAACGTCATACGGCGTTTATCTGCATATAAGAGAGAGACAGCCGACCAAGGTTATCTGAGCATTGCTCTCCCCATACCCAACCCTGACAAACCGCACGCGCTCTAAGCGTACAAACGAATGGCGTCACTGGAGACTGAGCCAATTACAGAGCGTTAATAACAAATAGTTTTCTTAAACTGTAATCTATTAGGATGACTATAATACACCATATTTTTAATACAGTCAAATACCCTATTGTAAAATGTGTTCTGACCCCAAATTTAAGAACATGATCGACAAAAAAAATGTATAATTTTGCATTGCTGTCTTGCAAAGTTTACGATCCTTTCCAAACGGTCTTAATAACAAAGGAACGCCGCCAAAATTGTAACGCACGAACGAAATTGATACTCGCTCACACCGAGAGCATCAGAGCACGTAAATATATCTTCTGGAGGAGACAAGGGCCCGGTCATATTTCATGCTGCGTTAAGCATCGGTCTTTATTCAAGTTAAAAACTAGGTATGAATGCGATCCTGAAAAATTATATCCTTGGACCCCATGGGGGCCATCTCTCTTCCATACTAACCCAGGCAGTAACCTTACCGCCACCGCCACCGCCACCGCTGTAGAAGTGGTACACAAACGTTAATCTTCTGCAGGTCTCCAGTCATAGCAACCCCAGCAACGTAAACGTCGCGATCAGTTTGACCTTTCCGTTCTGAGTCCTTCGCGAGTACGAAGCATCCCCAGGAGTATATAAGATAAATTTAACCGAGAAATGGCAACCGAGGGTGATAAATAACGGGGGATATATCGTAGTCAACGTGCGTCCGCGCTCGGGGTTGGGAAGAAATGAAAAAGTAATGAAATTGTTGTTACCATTTAGATTTTGATACTCGAAGAGTAATTTATCTGGGGAGGGTGCACTTGCACCCTTCCCTGGCTTTTGAAATAAATGGTGGGCGTCAGTGGTCCACAAGAGGAAATAAAATACGACGTTTTATCTACGACTCATAAATTCCATTTTATATTAAATATTCTAAATGTACTTGTCAATGATGGCAAGGCGAACTGTCACATAACTGTCATCCACGTAGGTTTTGACAGACTTTGACACTAGCTTTGTATAATGACGACAGTTCGTTGAAATAATGAAGTCATTATTTGAACGAACTGTCATTATTATACAACACTAGTGTTATTATAATCATTGGGGTGTATCATGATGGGGATTATATAGTCATAGATACGTATGCAATGAACTTATGCGAGTCGTAGATAAATTACTATTATGACTTAACAACAATTATACTTAACTCAACTCAAAAGTGGTTTTAGGTTTTGGACCCAATAAAAATAATTCTACAGGCTCTCATGATCCTACCCCGTAAATTTTTCTACAGAAATTCACTTTTGAGCATCGAAAAGTTCAATTTTAAATATTTAAAAATTTATAAAAACAGGACTTTTTATTTTCTTTCACCACATTAAATTGACATACCACTATTAGCTTAGCCTAATAAGCAATAATCCATTTACTTTTGAGTCTAGATATCACAGCGCTTCACACCATATTGGAAGTACGTAATTTGCTAAAAACACAATAATCTAAGCTAAGTGAGCTACGCTATCCTGGCCAAAAAAGAACAAAATTTGACAAGTGAACACTGCCAAAACTCCAAATTGTGTCCAGTTTGAGAGAAAATGAAAATTTTAGACCTGCTTTTAAAAACATTAGGCTCAAGTCAAAATTGCTGCCTTCAGATTCAGATTCTTCGAAAAAAGCATACCAGAAACAGTCACAATGTGTTGCATTTTGTTCAGTATTGATCAGGTTGGTCTCGTAGATAAGATTAATGTACTTTTGACAAATTAAGTACTTGTAAATATGTGAAATGCTCTCATATTAATTGATTATTTTTTTAGCTATTAAGTTAAGAACTGTGATGTAAATTTAGTATACCGTAAAACGGGGTGAGATTGACTTCACGGGGTGAGATTGATCACTCGTTGTATTCCTAAACAAATTTAAATCTTCACCCCATTTTAACACCTTAGCCCGCCATTTTCAGTCATTTGATTGTGCTAATATATGTTGTTTTGAATCGGCACATTATTGAACGGCATGCAGATAGGAAGTGTTATTTTTGTGACTCGAAATAAACCATGAAAAAATTTACAATTTCTGTACGCCTCAAACTTGTAGTTACTGACCTTCGAAATACAACGGGGTGAGATTGATCAATTCGTTCTTGGTGTGATCAATCTCGCCCTTGTTAATAGTCGATGATGAATTTAATTTTATAAAACAGATGAATTGCTTTATTGCTACAGGTTATTAACACAAAATGAGAATGGTGTTTGTAATTATATAATTTCAAAAATTTTATAAAGCCATTATCCATTGTTAAAATGGGGTGATCAATCACACCCCATAATCAGGGGTGAGATTGATCACTCACTTTTTATTTATTTTTGTTGTTATTTCTTAATTGTTTCGTTTACAACTACAAACTACATTTGTAACAAAGATCTGCCAAATATGGTTTATTTCACTCTAAAGGTAAAAATGTTATTCATATGAAGTTTAAAATGATCAATCTCACCTAACTTTACGGTAGTAAAACCAAATATAGTTCGATCAAGGGATCTTTGCCCCCTGTCAATAATGACAGCAGTCTGGTGCAATCAACGCTTGTCATTCAGTCAGTGGCGTAGTCAAATCAAATTTTCTCTAAAAACATAACGATTAACCCTGCACTAAAGTATAGGTTAAGTTAATTCGGCTTTGTAGTAATTGTAGTAGAGTATAATGTTTTGAGTTGTGGGAATTATGTACTACATTGTACAACGAGATTTTGTGCCTGGGAATTTAATCGCCTTCCTGTCATTTTGAAGTTTACAGGACCCCTGAACGCGACGCCACTGGAATTACGAACTACACAATGACATTTAACGATAGTTCCGTCTTTGTTATACACATTAATACCCAACATTTAGTATCCGAGACCGTGTGTCTTGCCATGGAAGACGTACGTCCGACCTTAGTGTCAATAATTTCACATGTCGTAGAAATAGTGACCGCATGACAACCTTATCGTAACTAGATTCGGCAAACTTTGACAGGGAGACAAAAATCCATTGATCGAACTATACAAGTTATTTTTTACGAATTTTTTTTAAATGGAATTCAGATAAACCTAACCTACATTTGTTGTACGACTACCGCACTCATTCTTCACGCCTTTTTCAAACTATCCGTTAACATTATTCACTAAGTCTTATCCTCTACATACAATTACAACTAACACCGCAACCCTTAGCAGCTACAGCAGGGCCTAAACACCCTCAAAAGCTAATCTCCAAGAGCAAATTGTTGTCTTAGACCGCTTTGGTCCACGCGTGGTCACTTCCAGGCAGTGCTTCCGGTCTTGGACTGGTCTGGCCACTTCGCATTCAGTGATGAACGAGCGGCAAATTGCCCAGCAACTGCTGACGATTAATTAAAACGACGTCAGAAGCCGCCCCCACGTCGGTCCCACTTGATTAATGCCCAAACTTACTGGGCCAACTTTAATTAATAGGCGTTAAAATTTTCAACCAGTGTTTATCATAAGCGGCCGGACCGCCCACGCCCGGTTAGAATCAGGGGCTTCCCCGCAATCTAGTCGGCGAGCGCGACCGCAGCATTGACCCTGTTGAAGACCTCTACAGGAGTAGCCGGTAACTATGTACGGTGCTTTACCAATATTAAGCGAAACAATTTTTTGCGTATTATTTGAAAATTTTATAATGAGCATGAGCATAAGTTTATAGACCTCGTTATCTGAGCTCTTTCGTGCTTTCGGACTGGAATAATTTCTTTTTGGAGGAAGAATAATTATTATAATTTGCGGTGTAGTCTACCTGAACCTCTTGAGATGGTTCAGAGTTCACACTGATGTTGGCAGATATATTTTGAAAGACTTTTAGACATTTTAATAATTGGTATCTTTTATCATTAAACATTTATAATAGTTTTGCTGTTCCTCAATGGAAATTTAGAGATCTAACCCGTCAAATAATTGAATTGGTGCGTGGAAGAACAGAATAAGTCCAAAATTTAACATTTTAAACTAAGATAGCAATTTTGTATAAAATTTCTCGATCTTTTCGAAAATATGAAAAAAATAATCATGTATATTACCAGTACTGCTGTAGAAGCACCGTACTTCACGCAATGACTGGAAGAACAAAAGAAGTGACAAAATCTCCGGAACGGCTCGACCGAATTTAACGAAATTTTGCAATTAAGTATTTTGCAACCATGTAAAGTGACTGGCATTATTATCGTTGATTAACGTTTCCATTTTCCGAGATATAACCTCAAATTTTTGAATTTGAAATAGAACAGCCTGTATATTTTGACATTTTCCGTTAGTCTTCCATTGCCAATTCATTTTGAATATGAATGTTACTATGCTTGTTACAGTATTATATCAAAAATATCTAGAAATTAACTAAAACCTTTATAACTTAAGTCTAAAAATTAACAAAGAAGAAATTGATAAAAGAATAACAACAAAAAATAAACCGATCAAATTTAAAACAATGTGTTCTTGTCAATTGTTGAGAATCCTGATAAACCAACTAGAGTAGTTGCAGTAGAAAATGTAATAATGTTTTGTTATCAATCTTCTCCTTTTTTTAATTTTTAGACCTAAGTAATAAAGGCTTTTGTTAATTTCTAGATGTTTTTGATATAATAATGAAGACTGTAACAGAAAATGTCAAAATATACAGGCTGTTCTATTTCAAATTAAAAAGTTTGAGGTTATATCTCAGAAACTGGAATCGTTGCATCAACGATAGTTAATTCCAAAAATTCGTTAAATTCGGTCGAGTCGTTCCGGAGATTTTGTCATTTTTACTTCATAACCTTCAATTGTCTCATTCTCAAAAATTTTCTTATGGAAGGCCATAAAAATATTATGCTACCACTAAGACAATTAAGAGGTCTGTCAAATTCATTAGAAAATATAGGGTAATCATTAAAAAAAAGTTGACCACGTCATCTTTTAAAAACAATTGAAGGTAAAAAAATTAATTTGATATCATAAGGTGTATCATGATAATTATAAATCGACGTGTTCGAGGACCTAATAACTACTTAAAATTGCTTACTTAAGAAAAGTGATGCACTATTTAGAAGGAGTTACTTCTTGGGAAACATCAAATCATGATAAAGACTAATGACAAGTTTAATAATGCTGTTTTTTTTATTCTGCTCTTCGACTCACCGATTCAATTCCGATTCAAAAGTATATTTGAATTAATTTGAAATTTCAAAAAATATAGGTCGTCTCACTTTTTTTTCCACAAAACGTCTTTTCGGATAGTAAATGTCATACTAAGTAAAAGGTTTTATATGGACTTTTATCAATTCACAAACAAGTGATAGCGGTTTGAAATTTAGCTATTTTAAACGTCTACACCTTTTTATGGAATTAAGAAAACAATAAGTTCCATATCATCTTGCAACTTTTCATTGTTGCAATCGGTTTTGAGTGTGTTATTTTTTAGGTTTCGCATTGTTTCTAACGTACTTTTTTTGTTTTTCCTTGTTTTGGTCATATTTCAAACGGCTGTAACTTCTTAAGTCCATTTAAAACATTTTAGTCAGATTAATACGAAAATAATTGTTTATTTAAAAATATAAAAGCTCAAGTTAATTCTCAACTAATAAACATATACCGGGTGACCCACGTCATAGGTACTCCCGTTTTTTTTATTTTACTTATGACGTTGGACGAAATGCTAATAGACAAAGAATGCATTTTTTTGGAATCCACTTGGTTTGTTGACCTCCGGTTTTTCCGGAAATAACGTCGTCATTGAATTTTTAATGACACCTTATATTATTTGTGTGATATTTTCAATTAGGATGAGATTCTGAACACAAAACCATATCGTTCGTCGATTTTTTTCACCAGGGCAACGAAAAAATAACCCTTTTTTTAGTAATCTAGGTGGCTATGAATTCGTGAAAATAGTTGAAAATTGTCAAATAAACACTAACTAAATCGATGTTGACAGATGGGCCCCCCCTATAGCGTGATTTCATTCGTTTTTGGCCATTGAGTCATTTTTTCACGGGTACTTTATTTATACACCCGAATACGTCGATAGATGACATTTTGATACGATTTTCAGCCAAATATCAAAAGTATTTGGTGTCGTCGTAATACAGGGCGCCAGTAATACAATAGCGGCCAACATCGATTTCGTTAGTGTTTATTTGACAATTTTCTACTGTTTTCATGAATTCACAAACAAACAAAAATATCTTTTCGTTGCCCTAGCGATAAAAATCGACGATCTATATGTTTTTGTGTTCAGAATGTCATCATCATTGAGCACATATCACATAAATAGTATGTCATGTAAAAAGTCAATGATTACGGCATTTCCGGAAAAAAAAATACCTACCTCGTTTATTAGCACTTCTCAAAGTTTAATTCGTCCAGCGGTATAAATAGAAAAATAAATAGCGTGAGTCAACCGGTATGTAAGTATTTTCAAAAAATGTTTATATAAACAGAGTAATATGGATTATTATGTTTCATACTTACTTAACTTACATTTATTGTTGTTATTGGTATTCTTTTACAATGTTTTATTTTTCTTGGTTCTTATATATTATTCAATATTGTTACTATTACATACTTCACCTTGGGAAATGAAGTAAGTAGTATTAAACGCTTTATTTTCGTAAATATTTTACATATTTTGGCCCATAAACTATAACGTAAACGCCCGAGTTGTGCTTTAATTTATTTATTAAACTCCGAAAAAATTCAATGCATAAGCAGTTACCCTTAGTTACTCACCAGAGATGCCAGAAGAATCTTAACGAGTTCCTCGAAGACAAACTAGATTAGTTTTTTACTGTAGTGCGGTAGATACGTTAGAATATTAAAACTGTTAATTCCAAAGCTGTTTATGTCTTTTTTACGGTGAACACTTAACTGGGCGAAGTGGTGACGATAAAAAGAAGCCGGGAGGGGAGAAGGGGAGGGGGATATGCATTAAGTAGAGCGCGACTTGGGTGGCCCTATTTCGCGGCCACCCTTAATGAAAAATGGAGCTTTCGAGAGAGTTTAAGACTTCGACCGAGGTGGTGCTTATAGTGGGGATAAAAATCGCCGTCGCGCGTTTTAATTAATTTCTAATTAGCATATTGCCTAGGACGTCTCGAGTGTACATTAGCGTCCACAGAAAAATTGTCAAGTGCTTAGTTTTTCGTACTAAAATCTGGATAGCTTTGAAAAATTTGCATGGTACTTAGGTACCTATTATTTGTATAAACAACACAGTTTATACAAACAAAAGTACAAAAGTTACAAAAACTAATCCTGTTTCTCATTCGAAGCAATATGTCATCACTTGTTTACATAATTGCTACTGGTCCATCGTTGAAACCGTAGTACAATGATTAACTGTGTAATTAATGTTAACTAGTTCTGTACACAAGTTAGTCGAGAACTATCGATTATATGAGACACACATTTGCACCAATAAACTACGCTACGAAACTACATATTGATTGAACACAGAATACTGAATACTGATGTCGCATTTACATGCACATTATTAATTGAATCCGGTCAATTGTTACAGTTCTAATCAAATTTTAGGTTTACCTGTGACGCATGTGAACCATACACACGAATAACATCATAATTTACTCCCTAAGTATTGTTATAAACTTCACAGAAAGAAAATATGTAAGCGCCTCCACCATTTTCAGCTAAGCAATAACTGGGACAGTTCTAATCAAGTTTATGGTTATTTCTAATCAAATATTAGGTTTATCTGTGACATATGAAGAGTTGAAGTAAATAATGAACTAAATGCCAAAAATTGGTTTTATTACATTAAAGTGCGCTGGATATCTCTGGCTTTAATGTAAATAACGGGCTACGCGAAAACATGTCGTGAAATGCCCAACAAACTTGACCCCTCGATCTCGCATGAGTTAACTTGCGGCGTATTTTCGTAAATAACGCGCTAAGTGCCTTTAGTCAGTGCCAGTAGTTGCTTTAAATTAAAATATTATGCATTATATAAAAAAATGATTCCTACAAAAACTCTTAGATTTAAAAAAAATAAATATATAGGATGTTCCATTAGAAAAAGAAAAGGTTTGCAAACTTCCATAATAAAATGAATAATATATTAAACAAGAGCTTGTTTAAACCCAAAAAACTTTTATTTGAAGCATTTTTTGAAGCTATTTACAATTGGGGAATTATTTAATTCAAATTTGATATACCGGGTGGTCTTTTTAACTTGAGACTCCTAAATATCTCGAGAAATATGCATGGTACGACAAAAGTGTCTTAAATAAACTTGTAGGACTCAAAGAAGGAAATGAGATGACGATATCAGTTTCATTGTAGATGGCGCTGCAACCTGTGAAAATTAGGCTAACTTAATTTTTTTAAATGGGAATACCCAAATTTTTTATCAAATTATGATTTTACGCTAAATAAGAAGAATCTTTTGTCTGAAATTTTTTTTCGTACTATGAATTTTTTTCGTGCGTAAACAAACCCTATGCGCATGACGGGGCACCGCGCGAGATACCAAAACATGTCCCCGTTATGCACATACCTTCCTACGTTATACCATGAGTGTCTACTCAGTCGTCGCTTTGACTGCCAGACGGCGAGCGCATCCCATGCAGTGGCAGCGGTCGTAACTACCGCAGACGCCACAAACTTCCATCGTCAATAACTTTAGATAGCTGCATCGTACGAAAAAAATGTTCCGACAAAAGATTGTTCTTATTTAGCGTAAAATCATAATTTTATAAAATAGTTGGGTATTCCCATTTAAAAAAAAAGAAGTTAACCTCATTTTCACCGATTGCAGCGCCATCTGCAATGAAACTGATATCGCCATCTCATTTCCCCCTTTGCGTCCTACAAATTTATTTAAGACACTTTTGTCGTACCATGTATATTTCTCGAGATATTGAGGAGTCTCAAGTTAAAAAGACCAGCCGGTATAAATTTTGTATACTTTTAACTCAAAACTGATGGATTGTATAAAAAAAATGATTCCTATAAACTATTCTTAGAATTAATCTTAGATTTAAAAAATGTAAAAATATACAGGGTTTATTTGAAAAAAGGAAAAGTTACCAAATTTCCATAATACAATATATTTAAACGATAGCTTGTTTAAAGCCAAAAAAAGTTTTGTTTGAATTTTTTTTAAACTTTTTACGGCAGGCGATTTATTTGCGTGTTTTCAGTAAACGATGTATTTTTTCGAACAACGGAAACTGTATGAAGTATACTTGGTCAAGCAACTTTTACTTTTATGAAGTTTTACTTTCTAGTATAAAAAATATCAACTTAGCTTAAAATATGTATTAATAAATATTATGGCACTTAGCACTTTCTACGAATTTTTGAATTTGCTTTAGATTTGTTCTTGCGATACAAGACCTCGGCAAAAAACAACACCAACATGTGATGTACAATCTGCTTAAATATGCACAAAAAAATAAGTTTTTGTTAGTTCGTTATTTACTTCAACTCTTCATATGTGAACCATATGTAAACCATACATTCGACAAATATGATAATTTACTCCCTACGAATTGTAATAAACTTTACAGAAAGAAAATATGTAAGCGCAAACACCATTTTCAACTAAACAATAATAGTTACAGTTCTAATCAAATTTAAGGTTATTTTGTAATCAAATAGGTTCATCTGTGACATATATGACCCATACATTCGACTAACGTCATAATTTTAAACCATTTTCAGCTAAGCAATAACTGGGGCAGTTCTAATCAAATTTATGCTTATTTCTAATCAAATATTCGGTTTATCTGTGACATATATAAACCAAACATTCGACTAATATCATAATTTACTCCCTACATAAACTATAAAAGCCATAAGAAATATGTAAGCGCCTCCACCATTTTCAACTAAACAATAGCGCTGAGATAATTCTGGCTGTAGTATAATGGTGGGGAATGTCTTGGGACGATCCAGCTTACGACTTAACTACGAAATTTCGTCATCTCAAGGGTCGCTACTGCCTCCCTTCGACCGCAAGGGATGTAGTCTAGGCACCACCCCAGTTTATGTACGTGTGTTAGGTTGGGGTGTTACATGCACTAGAAGGGAAACGTGACGAAGTGGATGCGGGGGTTAGGTTTTGGCATCGTTGGAATGCCGACGTGGTTGTTAGGCGTTTAGGCATTTAAGTCGACCCAGTTTGAATTTAAGAGGGTGAAGGAAGATTGTTGTCTTCTTGTGTCTTTTTTGTGGGTGAGTAAGTAAATTTTTTAGAGAATTCGCGCCTCCGCCATTCTGAATTATCATATTAACAATACACAATTGGAGAGGAAATGAACCAAGGTAGAATAATTACAAGAAAAATTACTTTGTCCTAAATCGATAGGGTGTTAATTATAGCACGCCACTTCTTTGAAAATCAGGGGATGATTATTCTATACCATGCTGTTTGTGATTACCTTGTTGGTCAGTCTGAAAATTATTGGCTATTAATAATTATTCTACTGGGAAATTATTTACATGAATCTGATGCAAACACAGATAATATAAGGTGCGTATGTTTTCAACATTTTTTTGTAACAATCAACACGATTTCTTCTCATGAATTCAAAACTTTTAATAAGAAATTAGTTGATAATTATTATAGTAGTGTTACCGTTTATTATAAAAATAATATAATTGATAGATGATATTTGATTTTTTTTTGTGACATCAATACCATTATTGAACAATTTGGTCTGAAATTTGTGGTTTTTACGTTTTAAAAATGCCTGAAGAATTTTCAGCTAGCTTACGACGTGTTTCACAAATGTTTTTATAGCGCGTGTATTTAGTAACAACTATAATTTGCTTTTAAGGGCCACAATGTGGTTACAATTATGAATCCAGTAATTTTTTATTTAATATATTCTACATTCAATACTGTCCACAAAAAAAAATCATTAAAAAAATAGATTTAATGACAATACATAATTATGAGCAACTAAATCTAATATGGATATTTGCTAGTTGTAGTCAATCATTGTAGAGGCAATGTACAAAAAATGATTTTTACGCGGAAATGTTTGCGAATTTATTGTGATAAAATTTGTTTTTTTGGGAATTCAATGCCATTATTGAACAATTTTGTTTGAAATTTGTGGTTCTTACGTCTTATATTATTTATAAAATTTTGTTGTTTACATGTTTAAAGTATGAGTGAGATTTGGTCAGTTGGTGAGCAGCTCACACCAACAACAATACGCAATAATACAGCACAACATACTTTCGATAGACACAACATTCAGTGTACCACCTATCCACCTATCCACCTATCCACCCTATCCATCACCCTATCCATTACCACGGAATCATTAGAGCTAGTACGTCCTAAAAAAACAAACACCGATAGTGAGCTTAATTTTGTATCAATTCTCAAGTTTATACATCACTACATCAATATATCAAATTATAAATAAAATCTATTATATGGAATATTTTTCAATTTTAACCTGTTTTCAGCAAAAAAAAATTCGATCCGTCAATTTTATGCTAGATTCAGTAACAGGTTCGTCAAAAATGAATAAAAATATCAAAAATTTTCCACTAGACGAAAAATTGTATACCTACCTTTTATATTTAATGTTGTGTATTACTTTTAGGATTCTGTGACCTAATAGCTAATAGCTTAAAATCAAAGCTGGGCACAACAGCGTTAATCCGTTAATCGTTAATTAACGAAGTTAAATTTTTCGTTATCGGATGAACTTTTAAGTTAACTTTCAAAAGCATTAACGGACTGACTAACTTCCGCTACATTCAACATCCGTTAATTCAAGTCTGTTAAATCGGAAATATCATCAATAAATATTTGAAATGGTTGTATAAGCATTATGTGCATGGTTTTGTTTACATGTGTGACGTACTACTTTGTGTGACGTGGCGTCCGTATATAAAGCATGCGCGAGAGTTGTTTTGTTTTTAGTTGTTTCAACTCCAACCCCCTTAAACCCCCTTTACTTAATTCTGTGCAATTGAAACGCGCAATTAAATTCGTCAAATCCGATGAATTTTTTGTTTTAATCTATGAAACATTTTAAAATTACCAAGTGACATGGAATTAGGATCAGTTCGATCAGTTCTAAATATGTAAGTGCGTGCGTTTATAGCAGCAATCTAAGAATTTTTGTCTAAAACGAAAATTTGGTGACACCACTGTGTATAGACGCGAAACATAACCTATTCCGCATTTCGGTATTTGTTATTGTTTGCTGTGATTTAAAAACTGTGTCTGGAAGAAAAGCGTAATCAATAATTTAATAGCAAAGCATGGAGGTTATGTTTGCTACCAACCCAAAGCAACTATTGCTGTCAAAAATTACATATGCAACCGCAATATTTACATATGCAACCGCAAGAAAGGTCCGCAGTTATTTGGGTTGCATACTCACCGGTAGATCGGCACTCAACATAACCTATATTTTTTTTTATAAAAAGTTAACGATTAACGGTTAACGTTAACTTCCGTTACATTTGTAACAAATTAACGGACTATCGGTTAACGAAGTTAAGTTTTTCGTTAACGGATTAATGATTAACGAAGTTAACTTTCTGATTAACTTTGCCCAGCTTTGCTTAAAATACAGTAAGTCTTTCTTAACACGACTACAAAGAATGATGTTCTGAAAAATTACAGTCCTTTGACATGATGTTTTCCAATTTTCAATCGTCGATAATGATTTAATAACTTTTTAAAATTTTTAAAATAGACGAGAACTGTGATCCATCATCCTTAAATTTCATTCTGGTCTTTCATTCTACATAAGTTTCAAAAGTTTGTACAAGGCCTACAAAGTATTTTTTAAATGGCACCGTAGACTCGAAACAAAATTATTCTTAAACAAATATAAAACCAAAAAATTTAAGACAGTAGGTACCATAAGCTCAACATCTTCATCCCTGCACCCCAAGGGACCATAACTCATCTCAGATCGCTTCTTCAGCCCCCTTCCTCATTAATACAAACAGTTCTTATCTCTAAACATGGCAAGAAGGTACCCCGGAAGTCACGCAAAACAACACGGATGATTCGCATCCGTACGTTCGAAACTACACCCCTAGCTCGACAGGGGCGAGGGTGGTCCCCATCCCTTTGGCATTTAATTAGTGAAACACGAAGCCCCGGCGTCCTCGGTTGCTTTTTACGAGTTTCGTCTCAGCCCCAGCGCATCCGCCAAAACTCCTAGGGCGAATCCAGGGCCGGCCTGGCCCCAGGGACGCGGATTATTCGCTATTCGCATATAAAACAGACACGCGGAATTATCTCGTACAACTACTAATTTAATACGGCGCGATGCAAAACAATAATCCGGGCCCGTTTGTTGGGCGACATTAGTGCAGTAGTAACTATGGCTGTGTTGCACGTTCGCCTAATGGATGTCCTTAATTTCGGATTTCTTGCGCTGTTACCGTTGGCGTAGGTGACTAAGGAGGGTGGGGAGGGGGAAGGGGGGAGTGTTGTTCCTAGGCGATATCCTGACGTAGTTAAGGTGGGACCATATAGGTGCGAAGGGGAAATGGAAAGGTTAGTTTAGTTGGATGGTGGAACCAACTTTCCTGTGTGTTGATTGAAGATATTTTGGTCAGGTAAAAATGCTGTATAAACTCGAAATGCTTAAATAGTACAGTTTCTAATGCAAATTCAAACCACGAACAGAGTTCAGATATACGAAAACCTTCTCACCTGAACAGGGTTTGTTGTTTAAACTGGCATTGAAAACCACAGCCTCACAAATTTAATTTTGCAAATTTTGCGTTCTGTACTACAAAGAAAGCAATTTGTCCTGAACCGACACTTAGGGCCCTTTGCATGGTACCCGGAAAAATATTCATTTTAAAAATAATGTTGACTTTAGATTAAATGATAAAAACAAATGAAGAAATATTAAATTTGATATAAAATGTTCAAATTTGAAATCTGAGCATAAAATTAAACTTAAAACCAATTTTCTGATACTGTTAAACCAATACTTGGTTATAGGTGGACATTAGGAAACTCTTTATAATGAATGATTATTTCTACAAAGCCCATTATACTGCCGTGTGAAGCTAGATGTCCTATCTGCAACATTTGTAAAGCTTTTGCTTTACCGATAAATTGCCAAACTCTCTTACCAAACAGGTATTTTGGCTACATTCCTATATGTACTAAATATTTGTATCACTAACGCTAAAAGATATAAGAACAAGACAAAGAATAAAAAAAAGCGTATTACAACATTTTTACATGCAAAATAAAAACTGAACACTTTCTTAAAATCAACACTTTAGATCTCTCTAAAAACAACGATACAACCTCTACACTTTCATACTTGGCGCAGTCGGTAGGATCGTTCATTGGAAAACCTCTTCGCAAAGAGATTTCAACATAACAGACCTTTAAACTCAAATAATAAAACATTCATCGTAAAAATTTTATACTTTCTACAGAGCTTATTTACAAGCATCAGACAACTAACTTCCAAGCACAACATAAATTTTTAATCGCTCAAAGATACGAAATTAGCTACTCTTCCCGTTCTAGTTCGGGCGTTAGTGCAAAATGGGGAGGGGGAGGGCGTGCGCGTCGCGGGATGATTTAAGGTAACGAGCTCGCGGCCTCGCTACCCTGGTCGTATTTATCAGACTCAGGAGTCGCCAAAGATGGGCCGAACCCCGGAGCCCGGAGCCCGGAGCCCGGAACGACTGTATAATGCCGGGAATGTCTTAGGACGATCCGGATTACGACTTAACTACGAAATTCCCTCATCTCGGGGGTCGCGTACCCCCCGGAACGACAAGGGCATGAACTCACCCTCTCCGAGTACCAAGTTTATGTACGTGTGTTAAGTGGTGTTACATGCATTAGATGGGAAAGTGGATGAAATAGATGACTTTTGTCGTCAGTGTCTGTAAAATTGTTAGAAAGACTGAAGGAGGGAGATGAGCAGGATCTATAGACCAGGCATTTTCGGTCAATTTCGGGCAGTTTTCGGTCATGTTGGTAAGCATTTTTCGCCTGTTTCGCAACATTTTAACGCAAAATCAGAATAGACGTTTTGTAGCACAATACTTCTACTCTTGAAATACGTTAAAAAAATTAAAATCGGACCACCTCCGACGCATCCAGGCTCGCCGAACCAAATTGCATAAAAAAATTCCAATCGCAATTGTGCAAAAACTAACCATCGCACAAAGCCTGGGTTGTGCACACTCAAAGTACCCACCAATCGCTACTTTCTCGCGAAAAGCCTGGGCAACAACTTTGAAAATGGCGGAGATATGAATTCTTGAAAAAACGCAGAATTTTCCGGTTTTTCCGAATTTCCTCCGTTAATTTTAATGCGATCGAGGCCGTGTAGGGTTTATTTTTTTCGTCTTTTCATTCTCTACAATTCGTTGAAAGCATCAAGATTGCTGCATCGGTTCAGCTTTTACAAGCAAAAAACGAAAAGCAGCACGATTTTTGTGGTTTTTTGTTTATAACAAATTAAGTAATGATATTTGCGAGTCGAAAACACATCACAATTCATCTACGGACTGTTCCACGTGACCTGGGACCGTCGGCTTGCTGATACTATTTTTGTCACGAAAAAATCTCTATTGCCTGGAGTACGAATGTACGAATATTGATAAAAGGATATTTTTTTCGCACAGTGCGGTTTTAGTTCTTCGCTTTTGGTGGATTTTTATCGCAATTTCTATTTAGAAGTTAATTGAGTTGTATTACAATCAGGACAATCAGGACTTAGTTTGTTGACTAGATTCAGGGAACACATCACTAACCGCGATTCTAGCGTTTACAAACATATTTCTGAACAGGGTCACAATACAGACAAAAATAACATACAGCTAATACATGAAATGGACAAATCAAGAAAGTTAGATATCTTAGAAGACCTAGAAATATACCGTCACAATTATAAATATCCAGGCCTCCTTCTAAATGAAATAATCGAAACCAACAAAAACCATCTATTCGAAAACCTTTTTAAAAATAGCGCCAAATATGTAAGGGTACCAGACTCCACCGAGAACTCCGTCCACTCGGCAAAGTTTTTCTGGTACCCAGGTATTTAACTTGCATATATTGTATAATTGTACATTACACTAATGGGTCGCATTCTCCACACTTTTTAGACGTGAAGCTAATACGCCAATTTAGATAGATAGTTTATACCCGCAATTCTGAAGATATTTAATCCAAGGCGGCATGAATGAACATAACCCCCAAAATTATGATACGTGACCTCTTTTTGACGTAGTCCGACGATAATTTTTATTGTAATTTTTGTTAATTGTTGAGCTGAGTGTTTGATTATGACAATTTTTATGCATGTTCTGTTCTTATTTATTGACAGCTTAACATATGTACTTTTTGTGTTATTGTATTTTTATACGTCGTTCTCGTTGTAGCATGTAAAATACACTGCTCAAATACATCTTAGTGAAATGCAAGTTGCTCGTGCTGTCGCTCTTATTCAGCATGGTCAGCGTTTATGGAGACTGTTCGGTTTCGGGAGACTGGCCAATATGTTAGAAGAGCTGGACAAGATTGATATCGAAAAACTACTCAAAATCAAGACCGATTTCTTGTCCTTTCCTCTCTACGTCAGCGTACTGCCACAGCACGAGATCTCCTAAACGCCCTAAGACTAGCATCTGGAATAGAAATTTTCGATCAAACTCTTAGAAACAGATTAAAGGAAGCGAATTTGAAACCAAGAAGACCTGTCCGCGCACCGCGCCTTACGCAGCATCACAAAGCAACGCAAATGAGGTTTGCTCTGGATCACAGAGATTGGCAACTTCGTCACTGGACGCCTGTACTGTTTACGGACGAGTCCAGATTTCGTTTAACTCGTTGCGACGGTCGATCACGTGTATATAGACATCCTGGTGAATGCTACGCAGCCGCTACTATACAGGAAGTGGATAGATGTGGTCGTGGATCTGTGATGGTTTAGGGCTGGAATCAGTATAGACAACCGAACTGATCTTGTTGTGGTTCCTGGTAGACTAAATGCCATGAATTACGAAAACAACTTGGAGGACCACTGGTGCGTGCTGCATATCGCCGTTCTTTTTATCACTTAACACTACGAAGTTTAAGGTTTACACGACAGAAATGTGAAACGCTTGTAAAATGCTTGTCTTTTGATATAATTATTACCAGAATTATTAGAAGAAGAATTGAATATACATAAATGATCTGCATGATTTCTTTTTACAATAGCAAACAATGTAAAAGGAATAAATGAAGGCATGAGAATGAAAAGTGGATAAAAACAATTGTTCTTTGTACATTGGGCCTGGCTCGATCACCAGCTATAAATAGACAATAAATGTTCAGTTTTTCAAGTTCCTTTAATGTTTATGTAGATAGCAATTCTTCTTAGCAATCAATTGCCGTTTTGGTCGCGTAAAATACTTATCTGCAAGCAGTAATCGATAAACAATGACGGTTACACTTGTTGAGCACGAGCAGAATAAACAGACATACAATAAACCATTACGAGCAAACGCTAAAAAGGATAAAACATAGTGCACTTCACTAGGTAGGTACTCCACACAAAACTTTCAAAATCACTGCCGAACAAGCGTGAATCTCTTTTAGTACCTTCGCGGGCGCACGGCCGGCGATTTAATGGCCATAGGGCCTGGTGGACAGGTCGCAAATACATCCCCATTAAACTGAATCAGATGTATTAGCCCTGTCCGACGAAATAAACATAAAAAGCTATCCCGGAGAAAGAACGATGGTACGTGTGGGACCCGGACCGCGTAACGGCACTTCCGATATAAATATAAATCATTGTGGGGGAGGGGGAAAGAAAGAGTGGTGGGGGGGGAGTTCCATCCCCGTGTTGTACTGTCACCGGAATAGTTACTGTTGCGGTCGGATTCTGCGACCGGTATATGCAAATTTTAGTAATATTTGTAACTCGTTGTTTTTTGTTGTTGTTTCTTTTATGAATTTACTATGAGATCCTTGTGAGGTTTCTATGAGTTCAGCGGATATAAATTGACAAAAATTGCTTAATTTGGATTCATGTTCAGGGTAAATAATATCTATCCCAAACACATTTTCATATTGCATTTAGTAACTCCAATTTCTCCAGAATTATCAATATTTTGCAAGTCCGCCCCGAAAATTGTTCAGAAAATTTTTACCAAGGTCATTAAACGATTCCGTAACCATTAGGACAATTCAAAGTACTACCAAAATCACCAAAACTATGAGGTTGCAATTTAAAAATTAAAATTAATGACGTCATAAGATATCAATTGAATTTTACATAAAAATGCGTAATTTTGATGGTTTAAAATTGACGTGTGCGAAGGTTATTAAAAATAACGAACTGCTTTTTTTTCTTTTCATTTGTAAAGATTGGCTCTTTGAAATATTCAACATTTAATAAAGTTAATAACATATATGAATTAAATATTGGGATATTGGCACAGCAACAAATAAGCTTACCTTTTCAAATTTTTTTAATGTAAAACGATATAAATATGATAACGTAAACTACAGCAAAACCTAAATATCCAAGAATCCAATTTTGTACCAGACTAAGATTTCCTTAACAAATATAAATTTTTATAAATAATGTTTAGTTTGTTAACAAAATTACAATAAAAAACTAAGAAAGAGGAAATACTTTTTATTGTTTTGCCAATATTCTAATATTCAACAAAAATGTGTTATACAGCGTGTTTCTTAATAACATGCTAATATTTACGGAGGTGATTCATGGGTCTATTTTAAGAAAAAAAAAGTCATATGAACATAAGTCCTAAAAGTCTTAACTTTTGAATTACAGGGTGCTAAAGTTTTAAGAAAAAATCTTTTTGTTATGATAACTTTGGTATGACCCTAGATATTCTTGTGAAACGAACTGCATTTTCTGCTCTACAACCTATTTTTCTATTCTTGCCAGTGGCGTTTGTGCGGGATTTGCACTGAATCATTTTAAAGAGCAAAGTGATACACCACTGCTTTTTCTCAAAGTAAAATTATTTTTTAAATCGTTATTCCTTTCTGAGAAAATCTGATCTCCAGATATATTTTCTTTGACGTACGGTTTTTGCATAAACAAATAAAATTCATTCATTTGCATCTTGTTATGAAATTGTTATTATCAAGGATTAACACATGTCTAGTAGATAAGAAGCAGACTTTGGTTTGTAAACAAAAACAGTTTTGAAAGTTGTCTACCGACTAGGCCTTAAATACGTGACAACTAGACTTAGTTGTCACGCATTTAAGTCATCAAAATTAACAATACGGATTTCTTTTCTTAATATCCCGTAGTTCAAAAATTAAGACCTTTAGGACATATGTTTATATGATTTTTTTTCTCAGAAGGAAACCAAGAATAACCTCCTTAAATATTAGCATGTTATTAAGAAACACACTGTATATTATCACGGAAAATATTTTGATTGATAGGATATTAAAAATTATTTCTAATAAGAAAAAAGATCTCCACATTGGTGCTTATTGGGTATATCAGAAGAGACCGCATGAAAAGTGAAATATTTCCACTACTTTAACCCAGGGCCGGCGCGAGGCGGGTTCAACGCGTTCCCCTGATGACGGCCCCGCGAGCTGGACGGCCAGCAAATAAAAAAGAACCACAGTTTCCTATGAACAACAGTGTAAAGCATATCAAAGAAAAAATTAAGCCATCAATAATAGAAGAATAATTAAACATTCCACCAATAATAGTAAAGTAAAATTATATGATGTAAACTTTCAGAAGCATACCCCATTTTTTTGTTTATAACTTATTGGGGTCTAAATTACTTTTGTTTTGTACAATTTTATTTACTGGTCTTAAATGATTGACAAAAATTACTCAAAAACACCACTTAAACTATAAAGGTCCCCAATATAAACGCTTTCAGTGCTTCAAGGACACTTCTGCCAAAAAAACTTTCATTTTGAAGATTCTAGGAAATTGTGTTGAACCATTAGAACTCCGCAAAAGTCATATTCTTTTATATTTTGACCTTTAATTTTTCGAATACTATAGCTGATTTATAATTTTTAATTATCTCTTTTCCGAAAATTTAACAAGATTCCGTTGAAAATATTTTAAAATTTTCCATTCCCATAGTTACAAACCTGACCTATTCAAGTGACCCGTTTCATCCCGTTCAACATAAAGTTTGGTATTTTCCACTTCCGAAATAAATATAAATCATTGTGGGGGGAGGGGGAAGAAAGAGTGGTAGGGGGACTTCCATCCCCGTGTTGTACTGTCACCGGAATGGTTACTGTTGCGGTCGGATTCTGCGACCGGTATATGCAAATTTACGCTGCGAGAGACCAGAACGCGCTTGGTTGCTTGACGCCCCGGGTTTGATATGATGTAAATGGGACTTTGTTCGCGAGAAAACACTTATCTGGACATATGGAAACGTTTCGTGAATTAATGCGAGCTTACAGCGGTGAGTGGTGAGGCTACGCAACACTTGATTGTGGGATTATTTATGATCCGGTCGTCGCAAACGCATACTATCACTTGTTATCGCGAGAATTTCCGTATGAAATACGCGTGAATTCGTCGGGAAAATTTGTACGGATGTTCAGTTTTTACTAAATGTCATTACATGTAATCTATAGATTTTTTAATGAAATTAATTAATTATTTAATGAGAGAGATAGATAAAAAATATTTAAAATATTTAAATTATTTAAAATATTTAAAATATTTAAAATATTTAAAATATTTTAAATATTTTTTATCTATCTTTCTCATTAAATCATTAATTAATTTCATTAAAATATCTATAGATAGACAACAAAAAGATAGATAAAAAATATTTAAAATATTTAAAATATATATAAATATATAAAAGGAAAGCTGGTTAATCGACGGTAAGATTTAAAGGAGAAAGGTATTTGTCGGGCAATTCCGTCATACGAAGATCAAAGATCGAAGAAGCAACCGTATACACGTGTTTCGGACTATTAGTCCGTGTACCTGGGGTGTACCAGTCACCTCCGGCGCGACGTCACTTCTTGTCTTCGAATCCTGAAGATGTTGGGACTGAAGCACCAAATTGGCGACATTGGTCACCCCCTGTAGGGAACCATTTGAGTGTTTTTCCATTGAGTGTCCATCTTGCTCCTTGGCTATACCGTACTGATGAGGACTAATAGTCCGAAACACGTGTATACGGTTGCTTCTTCGATCTTTGATCTTCGTATGACGGAATTGCCCGACAAATACCTTTCTCCTTTAAATCTTACCGTCGATTAACCAGCTTTCCTTTAATTTCCATGGGCTATGGTGTACCTGGGGTGTACCAGTCACCTCCGGCGCGACGTCACTTCTTGTCTTCGAATCCTGAAGATGTTGGGACTGAAGCACCAAATTGGCGACATTGGTCACCCCCTGTAGGGAACCATTTGAGTGTTTTTCCATTGAGTGTCCATCTTGCTCCTTGGCTATACCGTACTGATGAGGACTAATAGTCCGAAACACGTGTATACGGTTGCTTCTTCGATCTTTGATCTTCGTATGACGGAATTGCCCGACAAATACCTTTCTCCTTTAAATCTTACCGTCGATTAACCAGCTTTCCTTTAATTTCCATGGGCTATGGTGTACCTGGGGTGTACCAGTCACCTCCGGCGCGACGTCACTTCTTGTCTTCGAATCCTGAAGATGTTGGGACTGAAGCACCAAATTGGCGACATTGGTCACCCCCTGTAGGGAACCATTTGAGTGTTTTTCCATTGAGTGTCCATCTTGCTCCTTGGCTATACCGTACTGATGAGGACTAATAGTCCGAAACACGTGTATACGGTTGCTTCTTCGATCTTTGATCTTCGTATGACGGAATTGCCCGACAAATACCTTTCTCCTTTAAATATATAAAATATATATAATATATATAAAATACCAACTTCCACACAACTTTTATAGGATACGACTGACTTGCTTCGAGTTTATTTTTGATGGTCTTCCAATTATTATTGTTTATATTATTATCTACGATATTACCATTTAGTTTAGCTTCATGTTTAATAAAAGGAATTAGTTCATTTTTAATTTTATGAAAGTCTTGCTGAAATGCTATACGCATTTCCTATTTCTATAGCGGTCATGATGATGTCATTGTTTTCCGGTTGTAATGCGTATTTATAACCCTTGTTAAGTAGATCTTTTTCTTCTATATCATCGTACAGTTTTGCAGATTTAAAATAAATCATTAATTAATTTCATTAAAAAATCTAGACAATCTAGACAACAAAAAGATAGATTATAAAAAATATTTAAAATATTTAATATAAAATATTTAAAATATTTTAAATATTTTTAACGCACTGGAATGGATATACAAGTACATTATTGAAGAAATTTTACATTTTTCGATTGATAAATTGAATTACTTCTTTCAAGACTATATTGGTTATTATGAAGAGAGTACTTATTTGTCGAGACACATCTGAGAAATTCAATTACTTAGATTGAGTAGATGGCATTTCTTGTATACCGGGTGATCTCGCTCATTAGTGGAGATAGAGCCTATGTTTAAATTTGGTAAAGTTTCGTATTTTTGTGTTGGTCAATTATCTGAAAAGAAATTTAAGCTATCGTATTTCATTTTGAAGATATCCGCAAAAAAAACTGAAATGTTAAGGTATCGTTTTGAATTTTTTATTCAAAACCAAATGTAGCTAGACATTTGAAACAAAAACCACCTACAGCTACTTTTTAACAAGGAATGCAGTGTCATATCCTATTGCACATACTCGACAAGTGCAAAGTGTATGGCGAATTTACAAATTACAATTCTAGACAACAAATCTCAGATACTATTGGAATTAGCCCCGAAGAACTGAACCAATAACAGTACGACCCATATGCGTCTGTAATGATAGCGACGATAATTTTCAAAATTTTTGTGAATTTTTATGATCATGTAATATAATATTAAAAGGCTTATGTTTTCTATTGTCATTTATAAATAAATTATTAATTAAATCGGTGAATAAAAAATGACTTATTATTTGTTTTGTTTTTCTTATACATATTTCAAGTGTATCATTATTAGAAATGAGTGTAAAAGCTATCGTAACAAGAAAAAATATTCTGACCAAAGACATTAGTACGGGTTTTGCGATAGATTACAGGTATCTTTTCACAAACACAATGTACATACATATTTTAGGTATGTAAAGGCGTATATCGACACATAACCTCAAAAATCTTAATAACATGCAGGGCA
Organism: Aphodius sticticus; assembly: GCA_963966075.1. NCBI lineage: Eukaryota > Metazoa > Arthropoda > Insecta > Coleoptera > Scarabaeidae > Aphodius > Aphodius sticticus. The sequence goes on from OZ014506.1 coordinate 106,264,844, forward strand.
ACCAGATTATAAATTTAACCTATTATCGAAACATAATGATTAAAACCGAAAATACAGACACAAAATGGACAACATTGGTAATTCCGTAATTCGATGGCTCTTCTACAAACGAATAACTTTTGTCTGAAATTTCTTTTGTCTTTGAAAGGACCGAAGTTTTGTAATTTTGGTACCATTTTTAGCCAAATGGTACCAATCGATAGCTTATTGTTTTAGTAGTAACATATTAAAATGTTTAGTGTCTTTCAGGCACAATTGTTCAATGGTTTTTAGTTAATAAAAAAAACTCCTATTAAATATGAATCTAAACATTTTAATATGTTACTATTTGAACCATAAGCTATCGGTTGGTATAAGTTCCATCGACTGCATTTGCATTTCCGAATCTAAAACGAATATAAATCTACAACGGCTGGACTACACTATTAGGTTATCTTTCATTATTTTTACAGACGTTACATAGATAAAGATTCACATTCAAATTATTTAGTTTTAAAATAGCTACTCTATGATACATCGCACAACCAACTTCCCCAATGCAGTTTTTATAGTTGGTACCATATTCAGTCCCTCTGCAGTTTCTCAGTACGTGCAGTCTCAGCAGATTTTTTTAAAATCTCTCCCCCTCTCTTTATAAAAAACACCGCCCATGAGTACAGACAATATTACTTTTTATTATTATACATTCCCACACTGTTAGCTGAATCGTTCAGTACGTAAAATAGGTCACACCAAATCACCAGCACAATGCAATCAGCACCCGATAAGCCGAACAATACACCATTAAAATCGTACAACGCGCAAAGTGCAAAACCGAAGCCGAGCATGAGCAAAGAGTTCTGGCGCAAATATCTCTTCATAGCATTACTGTTCCTGGCTTTGCTCTGCATCGTCGTCATCATCATCGATGGTGCCGTGTACGGTTACAGCTGGTTCTCCACAATTGAACCGGAACCGGTCAAACTTGAAGACGACATACGAAGCAATGGCTACGACAGCGAAACCCACAACGTCAAAACAAAAGAAGGCAACTTCACCTTGATCAGAATGACGAAGAGTGAAGGACAGAAGTTTAGAAGACACCCAGTCCTATTGGCGCATGGGATCTTGGGCTCACCAGCTGATTGGTTGGTAGGCGGTCCGAATAGATCACTTGCCTATTTATTAGCTGAAGCTAACTACGACGTATGGGTTTTTGATTGCAGCAAATGTTCGAATAAATCATGGCACGATATTGGTGTGAAGTATTACCCGAAAATAGTCGAATACATCATCGACAAAACCGGAATGTATAACGTTTCTTTCGTGGGACATAGTTCGGCAAACTCTGCTTTTTTCGCTATGGCTTCGGAGGACCCTGAGATTTCTACCAGAATCGACAATCAAATTAGTGTTTCACCGATAACTTATCTGGGACATTCGACCAATGAAGTTCTCCAAAAGATCAGCAAATTAGAGCAAAATTTACAAGTAAGTACATAACATTAAGGGGGGACCCCACCCTGACAAACTGAAAAAAAAAATTTTTTGATTTCTTTTTTATAATCCTCATTATGTCTAGAAATTAGTTCCGAAATGGTTTTGTAATATTCCAACTGGACACGTCGTTATAGCTGAAAGCAGGGCCGTCCTAAGATATTCGGCGCCCATGGGCTACTAAAAATAATGCGCCCCACTTCATACGAAAATACACTAGATCGCTCGCGAAAACGGGGTGACCGGAAAAGTTATACAAAAGTGTCAGAACTAAAAAAAGGCAATTCGTTACCATTAAACTAAACAAAAGCATAAAATTCATATAAAATTAAAAAGAAAAGTAGTAGGAAGTAACATATACATGTATTGTACTAGGTTTTTCTCTTCCAAATTGATACCATACGTATTTAAGTTATTAAATGGATAAAGTACTCAAATCATATAAATTTCTTTCCCCCAGAGAAGATCGTTTATAATTTATTATCCTTTTCAGAGTTTTCAAAAGATTTTTCGAAGCTGCAATTTGTAGTGACATAACTTACAAAATGGGCAGTGCAGCGTTAGATATGTAGACTTAATTTTTGAGTCAATTATTGTCTTAAAATTGGCAAAAAGCGAAACTACTTTACGTTAGAATTTATGAATCAAGTGCTGTTAAAAATCACACAAAAAAATCAGTTAAACATTAAACATTTGATTAGATTTGCAATAAAATATAAAATAATCTTAGGAAAGCATAATTCGGTTCCTGTAGTGGGAATTCCTATAAGTTGAGAATAGTTTGTAGTACGAAATTTTTCTCAATTTTGTTTGCCAAAATAGCTTTGTGCTGCATAATTTAATAAACAAACTTCTTATCAAGTATGGCATGCTAAATTATAATAATATCATAATAATTTATAGAATAAGAATTTACATTCCCAATAAATAAAGCACCTCTTTCCATCACGTTCTATACACATCTGAACCGTTTTTCTCTAAATTTTATTATTTTCGATATAAGCCATATGAGTATTAGACCGACGCGATGTTATTCAACATTTGAGTGGCAGTTGTTAAGTTTTATATTATTTTATGTGTACAGTGCAAGCGCTTAAAGTATGGACACATGAGAAAAGCTTTGAGAACGTTTGTTACTTTACAAAACTTTCGTTGATATTCAACTATCAAAAAAGCATTTTTATGTAAAATTAAATTTTCGACCTTCATATATTTCTGGCATCGTCAACATTTCCTTTAAATGGCAACCCTATATTGTTCTCTGTCTATGTTGTTCTTAGTGATTTTGGTAAAGCTTTTAACAGTCTTAATGGTGCGGAAACATTTCAATAGCCTTATATGTACAAGAATTTTTTTTTGTGAAAAACAGAATTGAAGACTGCAAAATATTGATAACTCTAGAGAATATGTATATTCTAAATAGTATATGAAAATGCGTTTTTATATAATTAGTTGCCCTGAATACGTATCAAAATCTCGCGTAAGATTTTCGAAAAAGTTTTCTCTGCAACAATGAAGCCGTGAAGCCGTCAAGTTGATCAACTATATTCATATATTTTTTTATGACTTCTTAGATTTGTACTAGAAGTCTCATATATTATTTGTCAAAACTCCATGAAAATACAGTGTTATCGAGACTGAAGGGATTGATATGGATTCAGTATTGATGACCAAAGGTTAGATAAAAACGTTTCTACTTTAACACACTGTAAATATAACTCAAATGTCTAAACTCATTTTTCTCAAGACCACGGTTTTTAAACTACGCTGTAGCCAATGTATTATAATTTGAGAATCTTTTTTACAATGCTCAGGGTTGCCCCCCCCCCTTAAAATGTCTTAAATAATCCTGTAAATAATCCTCCTCTTTTAGAATTTGCAAGAATACCTTCACGCAAACCTAAAATCAGCTATGAAAAACATCCAAAACCACGCAGAGAACCGATGCAAAAACGACAAGAATTTCGATCCAGAAATGTGTAAAAATCCAGGTTTTCTCATCCATGACTATCACGCGTACCAACTGGATCCCCAAAAATTAGAATACGTCGAGCCTTACACTACTGAAGATATAGACGTGAAAGGGCTTCAGCACTACGCCCAAATAGCAAAGTCTGGTAATTTTTCGAAATTTAATTATGGGAGAGAAGGTAATTTGGAAAGATATGGAACTCCAGATCCGCCCAGCTATAATTTTACAGCTTTTGAATCACCTGTGCATGTGCTGTATAGTAGGAATGATACTCTGACAAATGAAGAAGATGTTAATGCTTTGTGCAGGAATATTAAGAATTGTAATGTGTATGATATTGGAGATAAGTTTGTGGGGTTGGACCAGAAGTATGGTAAGGACGCTCCTGAACAAATCAATAAGAAGATTTTGGATATAATTAATGACCAAAAGATGGAGTATAGGATGCTAATGGTCAAATAAATGTGTCCTTAATATGGTTGTTTGTTTTATTATGTGTCATGTGAGAGAAATGAAAATAACTTGTTGTTTTAGAATTTAGTAAACTGCTATTATTCTGATTTATTTTGATGTGTTGTAACTATTTCTGCGCCAACATGAACTATTAAAAATTAAGAATTTTAGTGTTTTGTGGATATCTTCAAAACTAAAGAAGTTAGCTTACGTTTCATTTTATTTTTTGTTAGCTTTTTAAATTTAAATATACAATGTAAATCAAAAAGTGAAAGACTCCTGAAACTTTGGCTTCAGTTTCTGATTTTGATTGGTGAATGATGCATTGTTCCTACGAGTGGTCATTTAGAGTTATTCAGAATTACACAGGCAGTCCTACATTTTCTACTGAAAAACTTTTTTTCAGATGTCATACTGAGAAGAAAGGTTTTACGTACACTTACTTGTTTTGTCAATTCGTTATTTAAAAAAAACACGAATTTCAGGCAGATGTAATTTCTTAAGGAATCCTTTTTTATTTGCTTACTGTTACTTTATGTTAAATTTAATTACTTTCTATTGTTGTAATAGGCATTGATTGTGTTCTTTCTTCGTTTTTGCGTTTAGTGTGTTTTATTTTTTTTTAAATTTTAGTTTGTTTTCCTAACATTTCAAACGGATGAGAAAAAAAACTGAAAAAATGCTGAAAAAAAACTACTTAGTGGAAAATAGTGATGCCCTGTATATTTTCTGACAAATGTTTAATTGCTAGTATGTCAGCGCATTTTCGGGACGAATCTGTGGAACCAGACGAATAAAATTTGGATTAACAGACTAAAAATAATTATTTTCTGGGATATACTGGATGTTAGCATGATTTCCACTTTTACCAGAAATGACTTTAAAATTGTAAGCTAAACGCTATATTTTGCATGCGATAATTGTATGATATTCTAAACAAAAGATATCGATTATCAATTTTTACGGTTTCCGGTTTCTCCGGATATGACGTCATGTTTGAAATTTTTAACTGCACGTTATAGTTTGCTTTGATACATTAAATCAGGATGTTCTAAACATAAATCATATCGATTGTCAAATTTGATCGCTTCCGGGTTCTCGGGAAATGGTGTCAATTATTTTTAAAAAAATTGAGTTAACCGATTTTGCCCATTTACGAACTTGTCCTTACTTTTTAAGAGATAAGCTTGTATACCAAATTTCAGATCAATTAGTTCAAAATTAAGGCGGTAATCATGTACACAGACAGACGGACGGACATAGCTAAATCGATTCAGTGTTCAATGCTGATCAAATATATATATATATATATATATATATATATATATATATATATATATATATATATATATATATATATATATATATATATATATATACAAGTCTATACCTGCCACGCTTCCTTAAGGGTGTTACAAATGTTGTAACAAAGTCAATATACCCTACCACAGTAAATGTGTCTGTTTTTTTTTACAATAGAAAAATACAACAACTTACATATGGAAAAATACTTCGCAGGTCAGTGTCTTTCGAAGAAATTAGTATCAAGCAACATTTTTTTATACCAGTGGTCAGGGCCGCTGAGAGAAATTTTCGGGCCCGTGACATGTCTGTGGTCCGGGCCCCCACCATCCAAAAAAAGTGGTGTAAAACATTACACATATATGTCAAAAGTTTACAATAAATTTGCAGTGTACAAATTATTAACAATTTTTTTGAACATATTTTAAGAATTGGACGGAGTGTCCACTGATTTAATATTATGATTTTGTCACATGCCTTTCCTTAAATTGTTTAAACAATACAGAGTTTTTTATATTATCAGTTTTCAAAAACTTGCAGTGTCGAGGTGTTGTGTGTGTCTTTTAGTTGCGACATGTTTGTTTCATTTTGATCTTTTTTAATTTTTCCCTGTGACAAAATATTGAATTTCTATTTCAAAATTATCGCCAAAAAAAGCATTTTCTGAAACAATAGATGCTTCTTTTTATTTCAATACCAATAAACTCGAAACCAGAGATCTGAAATTACAATATTCTAAATTTTATTTTATATTAGTGACAATTGTGACATATTAGTGTATTTTTTTTTAAATTTCATGAAGATTACTGAGAATAAATAATTGAAATGTTATTAAACGTTATTAAAATATATGTCACAGATGACAATAGCGTAAAGAAGCAGCAATTTTACAGCAATTTTCTGTTTTTTTTTGTGTGGAGTAGGTCGATTATTTTCGAAAATTGAAAGTGGATGATAAATTAAATATCGTTTAAAATTTAAAAACAATCTAAATCAAATTAGGTTAAATTAAAAACACATTTTAATAACAATAAAAAATCCTTAGTAAAAGACGTCTTATTATTTTGTGTGGAACTCACTAATTTGTCGACATGATTTATGATTGAAGTAAAAAATAGTAATTATACATTCAGTATGTAAATCTCCAGGACCAATCTAAATTTACGATATTTCAGTAGCATCTTTGAAAATACGGCTCATTGCAGCGTCCGAAGATTATATGCTGACAAAATTATTATAAAAAAATTTTGAAATTTTATTTTACAATTTAAAAAAAAGGACAAAATTAAGTAGGACAAATATAGCAATTCATGCCGACTATGTCACTAATCTTTCCGACACGCAAGGTGTGTGAAATGATGGTTGAGCCAGTTTAGCTACCGGGCCCTTTCCAATGCCGAACCCGTGACAACAGTCACAAAAGGTGGGCAAAGTTAATCAGAAAGTTAACTTCGTTAATCATTAATCCGTTAACAAAAAAGTTAACTTCGTTAACCGGTAGTCCGTTAATTTGTTACAAATGTAACGGAAGTTATCGTTAACCGTTAATCGTTAACTTTTTATAATAAAAATTATCGGTTATGATGAGTGCCGATCTACCGGTGAGTATGCAACCGAAATAACTGCGGACCTTTCTTGCGGTTGCATATATATGTAAAAATTGCCTTAGAAACTTAAAATCTTAGAAACTAGGTACAGTGTACCGTGGTGGGTACACTGGTAACTAAAAGAACTACATTGCGAGATACAAAGATGAAAATATCAACTAAAGCTACTTTTATATCTATACAGTTCAAACCTGCACTTTCAACAATGCAGTTTTGAAAAATCTCATGCAATTTTATGACAATTTGTACACCATTTACATCTGTGCAAGTTTAATAAATCGCATGGCTTGGACATCAGTGATTTTTATTTTTTGACAACAATAGTTGCTTTGGGTTGGTAGCAAATATAACCTCCATGCTTTGCTATGAAATTATTGAATACGCTTTTCTTCCACACACAGTTTTTAAATAACAGCAAACAATAACAAATAACGAAATCTCTTTTTCTAAAAATCATTAAGACTTTGACTGGAGGTTACTCCATATTTTTACCATCACGCGTGGTCTGTTATTATTGGGAGAACCTTCGACATTTTTTATTTAAATTCTAAATTCTATAAAAAAATCTGATGTGGCCAGGCACATGACTTTATCATACTATATATAAAATTAATAGTTTAGCTGCATGGGATTCTATTTGATCGAGATCGGCTATGTCTGCATTAAAATAAAACTAGTAGAACTAGACAGATATCTTGATTAAAGCTGCGTTCGGATATTGTACTCCGTTGACACCGGGTACACCGTCCAAATGACACTTACGTGTTAGTGGGTGTAAAAAGTGTAACGGTGTTCAATATTCGAACGCAGCCTATATTGACAGTAGTATTTTCAAAACATTGGCGTTTGACACTAGCTACTGTCATTAGAATCAAAAAATCGGACATATCCTGGCTACTAGTTTTAAAGCAGTACGACCGATCTCGATGAAATAGAATTTGCTCATGCAGCTAAACTATAAATTCTACCAAAAAATGTCATATACATAAATTATAGAAAAGTTCCTCTCCTTTAATTTATTATTTAACTATTTTGACGATATTACACAAATAGCAGCTCATTTACAAAATCTTCGAAAAATGCTAAGAGTAAACCACCAGTTCCTTTGGACCCTTTTCAACAGAAAGCTTTTCAGCTCTAAGTTTGGTTATTAAACTTCTAAATATGAAGTTTTGTCCCGATACCTTTAGTAGTTTCTGCGGAATCGTCGCCACAAAAAGGGGTACACACACACACACATACACACACACACACACACAGACATTTTTTTGTACCTTGGTCAAAAATGTTCAGGGGACCCAAAAAGACATATTTCCGCTAAAATCTCAAAAAATTTTTTTGGCATGATTACAATACTTTACATACTGCGTATGATAAAGTAAAAATCTGATGTGGCCAGGCACATGACTTTATCATACTATATATAAAATTAATAGTTTAGCTGCATGAGATTCTATTTGATCGAGATCGGCTATGTCTGCATTAAAATAAAACTAGTAGAACTAGACAGATATCTCGATTAAAGCTGCGTTCGGATATTGTACTCCGTTGACAGCGGGTACACCGTCCAAATGACACTTACGTGTTATTGGGTGTAAAAAGTGTAACGGTGTTCAATATCCGAACGCAGCCTATATTGACAGTAGCATTTTCAAGACATTAGCGTTTGACACTAGCTACTGTCATTAGAATCAAAATAATCTGACATATCCTGGCTACTAGTTTTAAAGCAGTACGCCCGATCTCGATGAAATAGAATTTGCCCATGCGGCTAAACTATAAATTCTACCAAAAAATGTCATATACATAAATTACGGAAAATTTCCTCTCCTTTAATTTATTATTTAACTATTTTGACGACATTACACAAATAGCGGCTCATTTGCAAAATGTTCGAAAAATGCTATGAGTAAACCACCAGTTCCTTTGGACCCTTTTCAACAGAAAGCTTTTCAGCTCTAAGTTTGGTTATAAAACTTCTAAATATGAAGTTTCGTCCCGATACCATTAGTAGTTTCTCCGGAATCGTCGCCACAAAAAACGGGTACACACACACACACACACACCCACATCCACACACACACACAGACATTTTTTTGTACCTTGGTCAAAAATGTTCAGGGGACCCAAAAAGACATATTTCCGCTAAAATCTCAAAAAATTTTTTTGGTATGATTACAATACTTTACATACTGCGTATGATAAAGTAAAAATCTGATGTGGCCAGGCACATGACTTTATCATACTATATATAAAATTAATAGTTTAGCTGCATGAGATTCTATTTGATCGAGATCGGCTATGTCTGCATTAAAATAAAAATAGTAGAACTAGACAGATATCTCGATTAAAGCTGCGTTCGGATATTGTACTCCGTTGACACCGAGTACACCGTCCAAATGGCACCTACGTGTTATTGGGTGTAAAAAGTAGTGACAGTAGTATTTTCAAAACATTAGCGTTTGACACTAGCTACTGTCATTAGAATCAAAAAATCTGACATATCCTGGCTACTAGTTTTAAAGCAGTACGACCGATTTCGATGAAATAGAATTTGCTCATGCAGCTAAACTATAAATTCTACCAAAAAATGTCATATACATAAATTATAGAAAATTTCCTCTCCTTTAATTTGTTATTTAACTATTTTGACGCCATTACACAAATAGCGGCTCATTTGCAAAATCTTCGAAAAATGCTATGAGTAAACCACCAGTTCCTTTGGACCCTTTTCAACAGAAAGCTTTTCAGCTCTAAGTTTGGTTATGAAACTTCTAAATATGAAGTTTCGTCCAGACAGCTTTAGTAGTTTCTCCGGAATCGTCGCCACAAAAACGGGTACACACACACATACACACACACACACACACACACAGACATTTTTTGTACCTTGGTCAAAAATGTTCAGGGGACCCAAAAAGACATATTTCCGCTAAAATCTCAAAAATTTTTTTTGGCATGATTAAAATACTTTACATACTGCGTATGATAAAGTAAAAAGGAATGTGACTGGTACAAATTTTCGTTTTAGACAAAAATTCCTAGATTGTTGCTATAAACGCACGCACTTAGATATTTAGAACTGATCGAACTGATCCTAATTCTATGTAACTTGGTAATTTTAAAATGTTTCATAGAGTGAAACATAGAATCACATTGGACTTGACGAAATTAATTGCGAGCTTGAATTGCACAGAATCGACAGAATGAAGTAAAGGGGCCTTAATGGGGTTGGAGTTGAAACAACTAAAAATAAAACAACCGCGCGCATGCTTTATATACGGACGCCACGTCACACAAAGTAGTACGTCACACTATACAACCGTTTGAAATATTTATTGATGATATTTTAGATTTAACGGACTTAAATTAACGGATGATGAATATAGAGAGAAGTTAACCAGCCCGTTAATGGTTTTGAAAGTTAATTCGTTAACGAAAAATTTAACTTCGTTAATTAACGATTAACGGATTAACGCTTTTGTGCCCAGCTTTGACAGTCACACGTGTCACCCCCTCTCGGCGGCCCTGCCACTGGTACAAGAAAAAATTAAAGAAAAGATAGGTAGGAAAAATGGCAAATAATGATTTCCGAGTAAGCACAAAAACTCAACTTTCTCTAATCATAAAACGATTTTGTAACAAAATAAAAAGTAGACTAAAGACAAATATTTACTGATACAATTTTGTCAACATATTATGCAATGTCCATACCAAAAAATAACATTTCAAATAACCTCATCGTCAAATTTCAAGTCACACCTGAATCGTCAATTTCCCCCCCAACAAAACATCGGACATTCTGTGCATCCCCTCCGATTTATCATCGAAAATAGCAAACTAAAACGAAACAATACATTATCAAAATTGGAAAGCGAGACGTCATAAATTTCGGCCGGCACGTGTTCCCATAATTCCCCGGCGTAAATCAAATTTATAACTCGCAAGGTCGCCAATTTTCCCATTCGGCCAGTAAAATATAACCCCACGGGCACTGTGTAGCGAAGGGGTTGCTTATAAGTATGAGGGATACCAACAAAAATCCAGCAAACACCCTGCCAACCCTCAGTATTTACATACACGTTCGAAATTGAGGAATGTTGGGTGCGCCGCAATCGAAAACATTATTCGAAGGTTTGAACGGAAAATCTTTGTGGAAAGTGGGCCATTTGAAAAGCGGGGCACGACTGATACACGTATGCCTCGAAAGAATGAAGGATAACGTAATTTTCGGGGTGTTTTATGATATATCCGCCCCATGTATACGTTCTCCGGACTGACGGTCAGATATATGAGTATATAGGCGGCTTTTGTTTCCCGGAATTTCTCATATATTGTAACGGGTGGTCTCTAACTGGCGATCCCTTTATATTAAACTTGGGTTGGTACTAGTTTTAGACGAGCGTATCTTTTGTGGGCGAATTTTGAGTGCACTTTGGTTGAAATGCGTCGCCTTGCAAGTTCTCTTTTGTTGAGGGTGATGGTTCGTTTGTGAAAGGGTGATGGAAGCTGTAGTCTTTGATCAATTTTCTAGTCTTCCCTGATCTTCTGATATTGTCGAATTATATGCCAAACATTAAATATTTAGGGTCGCGTTTGTGTAAAATGTCGATTTGAAGCCGATGGTAATCTTGAAAATGTATGAACCGACACATTAGCAAACTATTTAGTAGAAATGTCCCTTAATCCTTTAAGAGGGGCGTTTATCCATACACCAGTTACATGCAAAACAGGAGCGCATAAAAAGCAGATCGGAGTCGAAACTATTGCACTGATGTGTAAAAGTAAGTCATGAACTTAATTAGAGAAAAGAAGCTTATTTTTGACACAATATACTGGTTGATTTAATATGCTTTCATAGTGATTAAGCCAATAGCATTAATCCCAGAATAGGAGCTCATTTATGGGTGATATTTTAAGACATGGCTCTTTAAAATTGAGCCAGCCGTTGACAAGTTGATCTGCTTTTTATGCAATAGTGTCGAATTAGTACGAACTGTCACCGCGGAGCCCTGTAAAGAAGGTTTCTGTAATAAAGTCTACAGGTCGAGACAAGGGAGAAGAGTACCAACAACTTAGATCAATAATAGCTAACAATTGACAACAACTACAGTAGCTGCCTATTCGTAAAGGGCAGAAATCGGCTGAACAAATTAAGTAAGTATGTTTGTTTATACACAAGGACTTTAGTACAACGGTTCACCGTTAGATGGCACCACATCCTGGGGGTACTACAGACTCAAGGCCGACGTCGATCTCACTGGCATAAACGCCCCTCTTAATGTGATTATAGTAAACTTAACGCAAATTATTTTCAATATTGCTAAACTTTTACGTTCAACTACTTTTATAATCTTTGACCAATTTTCAGATATTTCTTCAGTTATTAACTTATTCGAAAGAATTAATCAACTTTTGATTAATACACACTTATTTTCAAGGTCTTAATTGTCAAAAATACAATAATCTCTAGCAACAGGACTATCCTGAATCAGTGCTAAAAAAACTGCAAAAAAATCATTCTTATCTCAAAACCTAGGCCGAATTTGGACATTTTAGTTTCACATTAAAATTGGATAAAAACATACCAGAAACAGTTTTCACTTGTCCGAGGTTGTTCTTTGTTGGTCAGGATAGCCAGAACGCGCGCTCTCTACCGGTTGGAAATGAAAAGTAGCTCACAATCTACAGAATACGTTTCTAACCGAGTATGTCGAAAATAACCTCACTACGTCTCATATGACCCAGTCATGTCATCTCGCGTTCGTACTACCCCAGTGTGAACACCACTGTATTTAAGAAAATGTTGAATATACCGTTTCTTTTTTTTTCGGTTAGGTGAATAAAACCTCTTATTTTTTCATAATTGGTATTATCCATATTGCAAGGTTTTGTTTTAATGATGAAATAAAATGCAATCTCTTTTTCCTTGCGTAGTTTGATTTATTTTATCGAGACATGTTTCGATGCCTTAGCATCATCCTCAGTCGGGAATCTACAAAAAAAATCTACACCAAACGTTGAAATTTCAAAGGCACTTTTAAAGATTCTTCATACAATAAATTTTACACCAACCTACTCTATAAAGAACACACTAGATTTTACTGAAATGATTAAAAACACCGAGTTGACAGGATGTATCATGATATCATATGACGTAACGAATCTATACACTAATGTGCCAATAGATTTAACCCTAGACCTAGTTTCAACAATGATAGACCAACATTTCACAGATAAGGGCAGGGTGAGACAAATAAACAAAATGTTGACACACGTCATAAAGCAAAACTACTGCGCATTTAACAAAAAATTTTACCACTTTGACGAGGGTCTTCCAATGGGGTCACCACTATCAGGCTTGCTATCAGAGATATTTCTAAATCACATAGAAAACAAATTTATCATGAACAACGTTAACCCCTTCAAGGTTAAAATTGTCAAGTGGCTTCGGTATGTTGACGACATTTTTACAATTATGAGAGTGAATCAAAGCGAAATGAACGATTTTTTAAATTACTTAAACAACATACACCCCAAATTGAATTTCACCGTGGAAACACAGATTAACAACAAAATTAATTTTCTTGACATTACAGTGATCAATAATGACAATACAATAGAATTTGAAATATACAGGAAATCTATATGTGTCAATACAATCATTCCCTTTGATTCAGCTCACCCAATAAATCACCGACTAGCGCCTTTTCAACACTACACAGACAGACTAATAAAGTACCCTATTACCCCGGGAGCTAGGTCAATTGAATTGCAGCATATCTATAAACTAGCAGAAAATAATGGCTTCCCAAGAAAAATTATAAATTTAATCATAAGCAGGGCAAAGAAAAAACTAGACCCATTGTACACCACCGAGACAAATAACGAGGGACGAATTTTCAGACCGTTCACGTATAACTCCACAAATATGAAATTACAAAAAACATTGAATAATTTTAATATAACACCTGCATATAGCAACCCATGTCAAATTATTAAATTACTTTCACAACATAAGTACGAAGCTAAGACAGATAATGAACGGAATGGAATTTACTCCCTTGAATGCAGTAACTGCAATTCAGTTTACATAGGACAAACCGGAAGACCATTATCAAAAAGACTAACTGAGCATGCTTCTAGAAGTTCATCAAACGTATACAAGCACGCTATAGAAAAGGGACATAAAATAAATTATAAAGATGCAAAACTGCTCCATAAGTGTGAAAAGGGATATAAGATGGACCTTTTGGAACAGCTGGAGATAGACCGACATAAAAAAGACGCAAACAAAAACTTAATCAATGACCAAATTGAATTTTATAAGGTGCCTCTATATACCTGTCTCAATACACTATTATAACCCACCAATATTTTTAAAATCTCTGTGATGTTGGTTGCATACCCGAAACATTAAAAATACCTAAAGGTCAAACGCAACCACCACCAGAATTGCAAGCGAACGACAGAGAAAGAAAAACAGGAGGAAGTGAGATGCAAGTTGGCTGCACGGCGCATATACATCTACATAGCTAACCTCATACCAACAACAAGCGTGGTTCTCGCACAACGAAAATCTTCTTAGGCTTAAACTTTTATTATATTAATAAGCAACTGGGTTGAAACACAGGCTATAAGTGAAAGGGGTACACTAGAATGAAATTTGTGAGATTTTAAGAAACTGACCGTAAGTTTATAATACGCTTTATCATAAACAGTGTTTGTTTTTTTCTCTCTGTCACCATTTTGTGTGTAGAGTTTAATTATGATGTAACAAATATTGTAATATTATCTTAAGACGAAAATTTTTTTAGATTCCCGACTGAGGATGATGCTAAGGCATCGAAACATGTCTCGATAAAATAAATCAAACTACGCAAGGAAAAAGAGATTGCATTTTATTTCATCATCTTATTTTTTCGGTTTACCATAACCATTTTGTATACCCGTTGAGCGCGTTCATACACATACGTTCCTATATTTCTCATTTAGGAACAATAATTAACAGCAGTACTTCGCTTAGACATGTATTTATCAACCCATATATGAACCGAAGTCGTTACAAATCGTTTATGTTTTGTTTCTCGCCGTTTGGCAATTTAAGGCTGATGAAGGCTATGATAGGCCGAAACATGTACCTTATATAAATACCAACAAAAGAGAAGCAATAGTTAAGAAGTTTTATTCACCTAACCGAAATAACACCTTAACTTGCAATATGGATACTTATAAATATACCTTTTTTTGTTCATAATTTTATAAGGATTAATTTTATATCGATTTTCTTCATCAAACGAAATAATAACCCTAATCTTAAATAACAACAAAATTATGTATTATTTTGCAACCACTTTGAGATTTTTGTACTCATTATTTCCGAATGTTTTCCTAGTCCACATGTACAGTAACTCCACGGAAAAGGTGTTGAATAGGAAAAAAATAAAATAAATTTAATGATTACAAATAAATAAAAGCAGGCAATTTTTTTCGGAAATTGGTATTAGAGACTACCTTTTACTTTTTAACAACTTTTCCTAGTAACTTATTTCCATATCTTCTCAAATTAAATGCACTTTACTCTTGTACCATTTAAAGTTTTTCTCAATTTTCTGAACACCGCGTATAAAATATGTTAAATGTTTCTATCCCAATCTTACTCTAAGAACTAGCAAAATTTTTTATCAAGAGTAACTTTTTTCGATAAACTTAAAAATAAAGAAGTTTTTCCTATTCAACATCTTTTCCGTGGACATACTGTATACAATGTACCTAATTAAGAGTTGTATTGAGCCTACTGACTAATCTTACAATTTTGAGTAATTAAGCGACCATAAAAACCAGAATCATAGAAATCTGACAATAATTAATATGAATTAGTAGATAAAAAAGTCATATTCGCAAAATCTTCTCGTCAGAAGATTTTCCGAGATTTTGTTGTTAATTTTTGTTAAAAGCTTCTGTCCCAATAGTTCTCATACATAATTATCTAATAATTTTTCGTCAACTCTTCAAATTCATTTTTATGACATCTATGCAATGCTCTGTGATATTTCAAATATATATATATATATATATATATTGTAATTCTGTAACAGTATGTGCTGATTTAAAATAAATCAAAGCAGTATTATTAGACATTATTTAATAATTACACAACTGTCCGAGACATGGTTTTCATATAGCAATCCTCATATTAAATATCAAATGCAAACACATTTCAATAAACTTTACTTACGAATTTGTTGATAATGCTCTAAAATTGGTCTGAGATGCATACCTGAAACAACAGAACAACAATATTAGTCATAAAATAATGCCCAAATCATACACAAGCAAATAATTTTTGATTAACATTTTAATGGAGCAGCTTCCAAAAGAGTGGACTAGAGTTTCACTGACTAGAGTGCTTTGCCTCATGTCCATATACTTGCTCGCTTACGTACACATACCGCACAGAACTTTCATGCATATAAATTATAAAATCTTAGCTCTAGGGGAGTAACTTTTAAACCCAGCACCGCGGAAAACTGATTTACGACGAGCATAAAGTACCAAATTACGCCCAGCCGCATAAAGCATCCCCCCCAACCACCTCTCATCTCCTCCCAGCATCACACAACGTACGTAATATGTACGTATTATACGAAACATACATACAGTGAACAGCAAAAGTATGGACCATTAGATTAAATACGTATAAATTGTAACAACGAATAAATGTTGCATTTGTATGATTAAAAACACTCTCTTGTGGTCTATCACACAATCTTAATGATTTGTGATTTTTTATGTTGTGTTATTTGTAGTTTTAATAGTGCATTAAACTTATTCGGTCAAAGCTACAAATAAATCTAATTAAGTAACCTGTATTGGTTAACAAGCGCAGACAAGTTTAACTCTAAAGCATTGTGTATATCTAACCTCAGTTTAGGATTTAAACTGGCATTGAAAGGCGCGGCTTAAGTAATACAAAATTTGCAGTATACGTAAGCTGACCAGAATTTGATTGACGCAACGCGGGACATAAGCGTGGCAAGGGGGGGAGGGTAGTAATTAAAGCCACTTGCGTTGTAGTAAGTAGTAAGCATACTTTGTTTCTATAGGTCCATAATGACAACTTTATTGCAAATGTGTGATAACTCATTTGATTAAAGAAACTCAATTTGATAACCCATCAACTTTTTGTATTTTTATTTTCCAAAAGAAATTGTCTACACCGTAGTATATCTTTATTTAGCTTTATTCAATCTTTTAAATAATTCACGTTGTAAATTTTAACTCTTTTCCATACCATAATTTCTTAAACTATACGTTTCTTTTTGTACCAAACAGATTTAGTGCATATGTAAATATATTTTTATCCAGAAATAAATATATTGTTGCCTCTAATGAAGTAACTTAACAATTATTTGAATTATACAAAATATCGCCCTAGTGTAAGATTGACTATTATTCGTCTCGAATTTGAAGACGAAAGACAAATAAATGTTTTAAGTTCCAAGAAGAGGTAAACAAATGTTCCAACTCACCGGCTTTGAACACTACAACAAAATATGGCAAGTTGAGAGGTACGGTCTAAAAAACAAAGTAAATCCTTTTGTCAGATTCCATTACTGATGAAAAAGGAAAAAAATGGGGTTTTAATGATAATAATTTAATAATTTTATGCAATTGGGTTTTCATTTATGTCAGAATAACATAGAATAAAAATACATAGTAAATATTTGTTCAGTGGTACACCATTACAACCGGAGATTTCCCTCAACTTAATATGTTACAAGATTGGCAGAAATATTATGGTAGCAAGACTGAGAAATTTATTTACTTCCGACTGCTACCTATTTCATAAACACTAGACGGAGTCGGATGTGTTTTTGTGAGATAAGAAAAACATTCCCAAATTGCAAAAAATACGTTATTATTTTTTTATTATTAACGTGGATTACTAGAACCTGGTAAGTTGTACTAATTATAACCAGAAAACTTTTTAAACGGCGTTGGCTCCCAAAGCCGTTTAAACAGTTTTCTGATTATCACTTGGAGCCTAAACTGGGATTTAATTACTAATTATAACGTTAAATTAAAAATTATAAACAATATTCTTGGAATAAATGACGTATGTGTATTATTACAGTTTTGTTTAATAATTTTTGCTAATTTTACTTTTATATATAGTCATTCAGCCGAGAGTATTGATGTTGACAAACTAATCAATATTAACATATTATTATTAATATGGACTTATTATTATAACTTATAATCATTGTGATATGTACGTACCTATGATAAGTAATTTAAAATTTTGTTTCGAACACATTTTAGCTGCAATAATAAAAACAAACTGGTACTGCTTTTTATCGAACGCTTTGAAAAAGAATATACCAAATGAGAACAACAAATATGTACAAATAGACAATGTACAATGTTAAAACAACGCGGGACGCGGTACAAAATGTGATAAAACGGGACTGCTTCGGGACAAAAAAGCGGGACGTCTGGTACATTAACTATACGGAACGTCACGTCACGTCAAAGAACGGCAACGTTACGTCAAAATATTGTTAAATGCCATTTGTATGGTAACTGTCACACTATACGGAACGTCATGGACCGTCAACGTCACCGACTGTCAAGAAAAGAATAGAATATTTAAACGTGACGGGCCATGACATGCAGTGACGTTGCGTATCTATTCTAAAAATGTGAATGTGTCGACGTCAACGTGTTAATAAAAATATACACACATAGATTCAAATTCTAATGATGACATGATTCAATGCAAATATAAGCTATAGAATGAAAAAGAAAGCGCCAAGTAATTAAATACAAAAGGTTATTTCATTAAAGGTATCCTAATTCATACGCAAAATATAAGTGGTACTAGTTTGTTAGTGTGTCCACAATTAATCCTTTTGGCACATTTGGCTTATTTCACCTATATTCCTAAATTTTAGTATGAAAAAAATCCACCATTAATATTGACCTTTATAAATCGATTTTGACCATTATAAATTTATTATATGCACCTATCTAAAAGCAATGAACGTAGTAACAAAGTGATGTGTAGGATGAACATCTTTCGTGCTCATTTTCCTTTTAGCAGTTGCCTATTCTTTATCCAAAATTAATGCAATCATTGTTTTTGTTTTTTATATTAAGCTAGCTACCGATGAAAAGAAAAATCTACAGCATAGAATTCAATGCAGAATTTAATTGACTTTAACCTTTCTATATAATATCCTTAGAACCTATGTCTAGTTCGTTTCAGCATCAAAACCCAGATATCATCCCTTCCCACACGGCAATACACCAACATCATTTAATCAGTGTCAAAAAGCGTGTGCAAATCCTGTGACGTCGTCAAGGACCGGTGGTTAGCTGCTGCACCTAATTCGTAAACTTTCCGACAGGACAACGAACGGGAGCTTATTGTTCCATGAACAATTCCGTTTCGTCCGTGAGCCTTTGAAAAAAGCTGCATTTGCATGTTATTGCGTCTGGGAGACTGGAAATTGCTGTCCCGGGAATTGAAGGAAGAACTGCCTTGAGAGAGTTGTTTCTCCGCCAGAACGCTAGGTGGCGCTGTTCTCGCAGTGTCGTTTCTTACCGTCGGCCCGCACGGAGCACTTTTCCCCTCACCGTAAATAAAACAAAAGAAATTCATTACCGGTGGGACTTCGAGCCATCAGAATTAACCAACCCAATTCCCCTCTCAGTTTTCCTTTCCCTTGCGGTAACTGTCAATTTTAACCGGGTTTATTTTTGTAAGAAATATTTTCCCACTGTTTGCTCGACAAAGAATAAGCGGGAGCGACGGTTCGGATCGGCCGTTTCGGACTTAAATTTGGAATTTAAATTACTTTTTGCGCAAACATTTGCATTACAAATATAATCTTGAGCGGGGAAATTTAAATTGAGGTATGGTGCGGGTTTGACGTACGCATTCTGCTCGGTGAAGATATCATCGAACCGGTCCGGTTGTAGAACCTTGCGGTACACCAATTCCGTGTTGAAAATATCGCGATTTTGCTGTATCTCGCAGATAGTTCTTGTAATTTATGTTCTTAATGTTTTATTGTTTTATTTGTTTAATTTATGTTATTAATAGTTGAAAATGTTGTTTTGAAAATTCTGCAGGTGCTAGATTCCCATAAGTTACAGCAGATAGACAATTTGTCCAACCCAATTTTGTCAATAAACACTGGGCTAAGCTGGCATTTAGTTTAAAAAATATTCTTTCAATATAATTACGCCTGGCTTTTCAATCAAATTTTCCCCTACTTACAACTGACAGGGGCATGGGACAGCAGTCATTTAGAGTCTTGTTGTAGACAAATTCATCAATATTAAGTTTATTATATACCCTCTAGGAGATCCCTCTGACGAGGAGACTACTAAAGCTCCATCTATCGGCATCTTCCACATTATTTTCAAGACGACTTGCTTAAATCAAAACAATCGTTTTCTTAAAGCAAACATTAGATTGTTTTATATTAAAGAAATATATGTGTTGTTTTAAAACAAACAAATTATTTTAAGGATGTCATTTTCTTAACATTAGACAACCATTTCTCTGTGTGTAGGTATGTAAGTTACCTATATTTAGTAATCAATATTTTTTGATAGAAAATCAGTAATTTCAAAGTCTAATGAACAACCTTAACGTGGACAGTTTGGACATTTTTAAGGGCTTCCAATCCCGGACAATATACTGATACCGAGGTTTCGGAATTAAAGATGTTGTATACCCGGGATCCCGGGATTGATCGCGGAATAAAAAAAACCAAAATTGCCGGATCAAAACGCCTGGGATTCCAGAACTTATAAATCCAGTCAGTAAGAAACGCCTAAACTATACTTGATTGGACAATACCTTTTACCACAAAACTTGATCAACGTTTTCAAATTTCACCTTGCATTTTACCTGTTTGCATTTTAAATAAAACAATTATTTTTTACAAAAAACATAGGTATAATGACGTTTAGACCCAGTTCTAAGAGCGTTTTAAAGCAAACCGTTATTTATTGTTCAAAATTGATGAAATAGTCAGAGCAGCTTCTAAGGGCCGATATATTCACCTATCGTCAAAGTTGTCGTTAGGCAACGAACAGATTACGCTAACGTCCGCGTTAAAAATGATTCTGTCTTTTCACCGATCTGTAAGTTATCGTCAGGTAACGAGAACGTAAACATCGCTAACGAATGTTTTTCGGCAGTATAGTATCAAATGTCGGTAAAAAAGGTGTACTAAATCAACACTTGGATCATAACTTGGAGTAATTGCCGCTAGATGTAGCGCCGTAAATGACATTGATAGACATTGACAAAACGTAACCAAAATTCATTCGCACCCATTTCTAACCGCATCATTTAAAAAAGACCACCAAAAGTAAAAAAAAAATAGTATGAAAGACGAATTCAGCAAATTCAAACATATTAACTAAATAATGACTTCAATTAATACAGTACCACGTACGTACGTAAATATTTGTCAGTTTGACTTTTTGTTTGACATTCAGCACATGCTCTGTGACCAATCAAAGTGTTCGTCA
This sequence comes from Aphodius sticticus, assembly GCA_963966075.1. Taxonomy (NCBI): domain Eukaryota; kingdom Metazoa; phylum Arthropoda; class Insecta; order Coleoptera; family Scarabaeidae; genus Aphodius; species Aphodius sticticus. Next base: position 106,286,210 of record OZ014506.1, read on the forward strand.
ATAGTTTACGGCAGGTTCATTCGATCGCTAAATAAATTCGATCGTTAAGCGTATTTATCCGGTCGGTAACGTTAAGGACAGGTGAATAGACACATTTTTACCATTTATCTTATCGTTTAGATGACGAGCAGTTTCACGATAGGTGAATATATCGGCCCTTAGAGTATTAAATATTGAATTTCTTGTCATGAACAAAATGAACATTACTTGCACGTCTTTCGGTTTTGTCAAATATAGTTAAAATAGCCCAACGCACATTATAAAACTACATTTTTATGTAAGTGCAGTTTTTGACAAAACTTTTCCACTAAAAAACGCGGAAAAAGCGTTAATTGTGCGTTGAAGAAATATCAAAAATGACCATATTAGCGCCGGCACAGCTCATCACAAACTCGACATGTTTTAACCAGGGCTGTGGAGTCGGTAAAAAAACTGTCGACTCCGACTCCAGACAATTTTGGTAGTCCGACTCCGATTCCGACTCCAACTCCGACTCCGGCAAAATTTTATTTGTTTCTAGCCAATTTAATGGCAAAGAAAAATTAAATCTGACATAATCTAATTTTAAATAAAATCAAAAAGGCCTGTTGATCGGACCACAAAATTATGGCCATATTTAAAAAGGACGCTTTTTTATATTTTCAAAATATCTCTGAAATTATTAGAACTTCAACTGTTTTCTCATTAGAGAGCACATAATTCTGAACTAGTTTGTCACTTGAACCGATGTTCAATCTTTAATAATAACAAAAGTAATGACAAACCACTGTATAGTAAAAATTCATTTCAATGAATACAAAATTTAGTGCAAAATAAAATGAAAATAATCTCAACTCTTACTTCTGTTAGTCGTAATGACGTCACAATTCTGGCTGCAACGAGTATGACTTGCATACATGGATATTCATACATTCAACATAAGGTAGAGTTTAAATCGGAAATGCAGTTATAATTTTTAATCGGCATTATACATATATTATGCATGTTTAAGTTTATGCATTAAAAATTGCGTTAGAGTGAAGTTTGTACCTTTGCTAGTAATAGAAAATATACCTGACTCAATTCTGTCAAGTGTAGGTGACGAAATCTGCGAATATCGGTGCTTTTTAGTTGATCGCAAGAAGACTACCAACCACATCCGTAACCTACACTCGACTGAATCAGTAACAATTTAAAATCTCTACATATTTTGTTAAATACAAAGGTATGTGATACCCTTGATTATACCATAATATTGTATAATCAAGGGTGATACTTTTGATGAATTTGTTCATGTGCCTAAAAAAGAATCAATTTCGGTTAAACGTTTAAAGTTATCCAACATTAAAGCTAAAATTGCAAAGTTTTACTAGTAAAGCATTATCTTTTACAAACATTCAGATATTGGGACAAATAAAAATGTTGAGAGTTGATAATACGACTGTGATACCATCACATTGTTTCTTCTGGTACAAAAGCTGTGGGAAACTATTTTTTTCTTTTTAAAATTGCAAGGGAATATCATTAAAATACTTTCTTCAATATTTAATGAATTGTTCAGCTGTTCTTTGTTGCCGAACGAATAGGAGCAAATTCTCGTAATTTTGTTGAATAAGGAAAACCACACGTTGACGCTTCACTTTGGAAAGGTCTAATTCGTCTATAAGTATGCATCGAAGTCCGATTTTTTTTAGCGTAAATATTCGAGCTATCATAATTAGCATATTGAAGTTGGGTGTTGAAAATTGGAAATACATGAACTATATATGCGACGCGGCAAGCGACTCACAATAATCATTTTGCTAATCATGACTCACCACCGACCTGTGTGTTTTGTAGTTAAATTATATTTACTTTGTAAAAGACCTAATACTATGTTTAGTTAATCGTTTACTATCTATTAAGGCAACGGCCATCTCGCATGTATTTTTCTACATTATTTAAACATGGACCCGGAGTCGGAGTCGGTACATTTTTTCCGACTCCGACTCCTCTGCAATTTGTCTGTACTCCGACTCCGACTCCACGACTCCGACTCCCACTCCACAGCCCTGGTTTTAACCGAGACGCAATCTACGGCGTGGACGCACTCCATAACACATAAATATCGTACCTAAATATTTCGTTTTTTAGATTAAGGTAAAATCCTTACTCTGGAAGAAACTTGAAAATCAGAACACGAAATGACATCGTTCGTTCGATTGGAGTGAAGCATCGAAAGATTAATAACAACGATTAATAGCAAATCATTTTTGGTTCAATTTGGTTTTCATTTTACAGTTAAATATATCGTGATAAATTTGTATCTTTATTTTATACTTATTCTCAATATATTTTTTTCGATGTCGTTTATACCTATTTACTAATTTTATTCTCTGTAGTACTTCATTGAATACAGGTAAAGGAATCCACTGATTTTTTATTTTTTACGTTTAAAAACACCTGTATTTTTTTGTTGAGGTAACTAAAAAGACTTAAGCAAGCTGAAAAGATTCATGTTTTTCCATATTAAATTATATCTACTTCTTGCAAAATCTGATCCTCCAGTTATAGCAACATGTTGCTGTAAACGAACATTTTATGATTGATACTTAATTTAAACAGAAAGGATGCTGTTATAGATTGAAGTTCATACTTAAAAAATCTGATGTGGCCAGGCACATGACTTTATCATACTGTACAGGGTGTTCCTAAATATTATGTAAATACGAAAAGGGGTAATTCTTTGGCTTATTTAATGACTAAAAATTCATATAAACATAGGTCCGCAAACGCTTCATTGCCGATCTACAGGGTGTTGAAATTTCAAGATTTTTTTAGTTTTTTCTTTATAGCTCTTGTAGTTTTTGAGATATTTAGCTCTAATTTGGAATATGGGTTACGCTGTAGGACTTACATCATTGGGCATACCAAATCGTTTTAAGAATCTACAGGGAGATATTTTTTCAGAGGTCATGCCCTCTTTTCTCCCCATGAACTTTTTTTCTGTGCGCCGCTGGTGGATTCTAAAATACAAAATGCATTTCTTTGTTTTGTTCTAAAGCATTTTAATTTTTTGTAGTTTTTTCGTATTTACCACCGTTATCGAGAAAGAAAATAAAAGCTTTTCTGTGTTTCGCTGGATGAAATTAAATTTTTTTAAATAATTGGTCTAGTATGCCTTGGCTTGATTTAGATAACCTTTTGTTTGTATATATTTTGACATTTTATTCGCCACCAACTGTTAAAAATTAAAACTAGGATACAAGAGCAATAAAGAAAAAACTAAAAAAATCTTGAAATTTCAACACCCTGTAGATCGGCAACGAAGCGTTTGCGGACCTATGTTTATATTAGTCATTAAATAAGCCATAGAATTACCCCTTTTCGTATTTACATGATATTTAGGAACAGAGATTTGAGATTCTATTTGATCGAGATCGGCTATGTCTGCATTAAAATAAAACTAGTAGTCGTAGACAGAATGTCGATTCGTTCGGATATTGTACTCCGTTGACCCCCGAGTACACCGTCCAAATGACACTTACGTGTTATTGGTTGTAAAAAGTGTAAGAGCGCGTACGGTTTATCAGGGTAGGGTATGGGGAGAGCAATGCTCAGGTAACCTGGGTCGGCTGTCTCTCTCTTATATGCAGATAAACGCCGTATGACGTTAGTCACTCAGCACATACTGCGTATGATAAAGAAAAAATAGCAGCTCAATTAATTTATTGTAGATCAGTGCCCGCATTTCACCAATTAACAAAAAGAAAACAAGTAAGTAATTTAGATTTAACTTTTTCGGGATTATAAATCTAAATCCCGGGATCCCGAAAAAGCTCATTATTTGTCGGGATCTCAGGGTCCTAGGATTGACAGCCCTTAGTCTGAACGCCTTAGTTATGTCAATTTCGAAAAGTGATACGACTCTCATATATGGTGTTTTTCATTTTGCTCTTCCTAGTATGGACTAGGATATCGAGTTTCACACCTATCATAGTTAACCGCTCTGTTTGACCTTAAGGTAACAACCTCACCAAAAAACACAAAGGTTCAAAAATCACAAAACCACAATTTGAAATTATTTTGCTAATTTTTCAAAGGATTCTTTTTAGATTTTAAAATCATCAACTCAAAACAAAAATTACGAAAATTGGTCTGGTGGGAACCAACATCTAAACCGGAAGCGACAACCCTTTATCTTTTAAATATGTTGCTAATTTCCATTTACAAAGAGGAACCTAGTATATTACTTTGTAGTACTCCAAAGGAATCCAATTTTAATGTTGTATTGGGCACTCTACGCCACTGGCAGGTCCAGTGGCGGCGGCGGGGGCATTGCCAGAATTCCAAATGCGACCGAACGAAATTTTTCTAATAAAAACCCACTCCTCTCGGTGCATTTTCCCCCCTTTCCACCACTTATACCGTATTTTAATAAATATTGGCAGCAGATTTCGAACTGCATCCGGCAATTGCGAGGCGCCTCCGCCATACAAAGGCCAGGGGTGTGGTGCGGGAGGGGAGGGGGGTTGTTACGCTGCGATGGTGCTGCCGCAGCGGCCGCCGCCACCCCTAAATTGAATACACGCCAGCTCCAATCGTAAATTTCCATTTCCATATACGTAAACCAATTCTCATTTCAGGATATGTTATCTGGGCCCTGCAAATATAACATTTTATATTTATGCAGAGCGGCATAAATGGTTCGCTTTTTATTAACCCCGGAGTGGGGAGTATTTACACAGGGCTTGTCTATGTACTATGGTGGCCATATATTATGTCTCTTCTTTTGACGTCGATTTTCCAGCAAATCTAGGGGCGAAAAAATTCTGATGCTGTCCTTGATTAATACTCTATTACTCATAAAAATTAGAAAGCTGTATATGCTGGCGTTTTCCAATTTTTCCAAATTAAGAAGAATTAGCGCTGTTTTTGGCCCGTAAATTTCATTCGTTTAACTTTAGCAATTAATTACTCCGGAAGTAATCCATAGATTTCAACGAATTAAAAAGTAAAATCACGCGCGGAATGTTAGCTTTCAATATCCATTTTTGTAAAATGATTGGGTTAGTAGTTGACCCACAAAAAGCTATATTATGCAATGCCAGCAATTCCGTTATTAGAAGAGCTAGAATAATGAAATATAGACTATAGGCTACCCAATAATTCATAGGATTAAAGTTTATTACATAATCATTGTTTATCTGGCATTTTCCATACAAAAGATCGTGCTGAAACACCGCGTGAATTCCGGCGCTCTACGGTCTTGGTGTGATGCGGGGAAGGGAGTCGTTAGCGGTGCTGTCAACGGTGAGAGAACGGCGGACAGCTGATTACCAATACACAAAAAGAACGATAACTTGTCAAGGTAGTAATTTTAACTAACAGAATTAAATTCTTAATTTTTAAATTCAGAATTTTGATTATAATATGTGACCCCGCTACGAGAGAAATGCCCTAACTGCCATCTCTCGTTTCGATAGTATTGACTCCTGTGTTTGACGTCTCATAGCTCTAAAACTACTGAACAGAAAAAATTGACGTAAAGTGTGCCATACTCCTCAATCATTTCTACATACGATGTATGACTATCAAAATTTTTTGCCTCTCGGTGTAAACATGAGCGCGAGAGAAGTGAAAAAATGTACCCGATTTTTGCATTTGTAAATTAACGGTCGTCTTTCCGATTTTTTTTCTCCTAAACCGCTTACCACAAAAATTTCAGTGTTTGTTCAGGTTGCATTCAGAGTCTCTTCTATCGATTGGCGTTTTTGCTTTCTTCAGTTTTTATACAATAAGGTTGTAAACAAGATTTTGATGGAAGCGGATAGATTAGTAAGGAATGTTAACAGCACAACAACTGCGTCACATGTCCCTTGAATGTAATAGCATTCCGACCATTTGTTAATTTTTAAGACCGAAATAAACATGAACAATGTTTTGCACAGATCGGCCAGACCGGTCAGTGACTGCGTCTGAGTCCGTTTTTGTGTTTATTAGTAATATTTAAATACAGGCAAAAACAATATAACATAAATACAACTCTTGATATATTACATATATTACAAACGGCAGTTCTGAGCGTATAAAACTGATAGGTCGTTATATTGTGTCCGTAAACACTGTTCTCCGAGTAACCATCGCACCGTGCGATTCCCCACTACCGGCAGCGTCGCTGTAGATCCCTTCCCCCGCATCACCCTAAAGACTGAAGCGCCCCGCGTCAATTGCAGCGATCATGAGATGCTTCATCACGATCTTTTGTAGGGAAAATGCAAGATACACAATGATTCTGTACTAAACTTTAAACCTATGAATTATTGGGTAGCCTATAGTCTATATTTCATTATTCTAGGTCTTCTAATAACGGAATTGCTGGCATTGCATAATATAGCTTTTTGTGGGTCAACCACTAACCCAATCATTTTACAAAAATGCACATTGAAAGCTAACATTCCGCGGGTGATTTTACTTTTTAATTCGTTGAAATCTATTGATTTCAATTGCTAAAGTTAAACGAATGAAATTTACGGGCCAAAAACTGCGCCAATTTCTTTTAATTTGGAAATATCGGGAAAACGCCAACATATACAGCTTTCTAATTTTTATGAGTGATAGAGTATTAATCAAGGACAGCATCAGAATTTTTTCAAATTTTTTCGCCCCTAGGTTTGCGAGAAAATCGACGTCAAAAGAGGGGACATAATATATGGCCACGATAGTACGTAGTATGGATCATATGCATTAAAAGCAAAACGTTTCGTTATTTTAAAAAATTCTCGGACAAGTGCTATTTATTTTATCAAATTACACACTTTTATATCAATGTCAATTTCCTATCTTTACTATTTTTTGTTCTTTTATTTTGTTTTCCATAGTTCCTTTGTATTAATGGAATTATAAAAAGATTGATTAAAATAATCAGTGTTAAACCAAAGAAAGTCATGAAGCTTGTCTATAATTTCTTATTTTATTATAACTTTTACTTCTAAACAACCTTACCATATAACATTTTTCAGTAATATTGAAAATAAAGGCAAACTTATAATAAAAGTTGTCTCCTGTTTCTAATTAATATGTTCTGAATTGCCCTGTATACGGTATTTTTTGTATTTTTCATCACTGTATTTTTGGTTTTAGAAAGAAATTAATCCTAAACAATTTTCCATTTGTTGCATACTTTCTGAGACACGTTGTATGTATTCTTTGTCGATTGTCTTGACATAAAATGGATGTAAGCTAGTTAGAATCTCTTCGTACCTCTTCCGGACTCTCGCGAGACATAGCGAGAGACCGCGAATTGGGAGAGTGTGGATGCCACATTTACCCAAATCCGCTAACATTCGAGTTGCCAGAAGTCTCTACGGATGCATGATAGTCGGATAAAAAACACGCGTTCGGCGAGTGGCTCGCTTCTTTTCTACGCATTCGCTTCGATCCATTCAATGTGGATTTTTGACGCGGCTCGAACAGTTTTTGTGTGTACTCGAAGGTATTATTTACAACAGGGGTCTGATTTATGACATCAAACACGTGCGGTGAAGGGGCTGTTCGAGAATCAATGCACCCGAAAAGTAGGTAACGAATGGAATAATTATTTAGTATTGAAATAAAAAGATTAAAAAATATTGAACACAATAAATTTATATGCAAAACACAAATAGTTTACATTGATATAAAATTGAATATCCGATAGTATGCTTTTCTGTATTTGTGACGTCCCCATTACTATAATTTGTCAGAAAAAGAATCACAATACGCAAAGTTAAATGGAAAATATACGAGATAATGATATTTATTTATGTATTATTGAAGAAATGCAAATGCATATCAATAAATTAATCATCCGTATTATAAGATTACTAATGAAAATTAAAATTAATAGCAATAAAATCAATAATTAATTAAAACTAAAGAATATATTATTTATCTCTTTCAAATAAATCTTATCTGTTCCAAGTTATTCCAGTTTTATTTTTGTATGATGTCTGAATCTATTGCATCGTTTTGGTACAGTTCTTTGATTACTTGGGCCAGCTGAGAACTACCTGGTAAGTAGGTATAATTTTACCCTCATTAATGGGGAATGTCGCACAGGTGTTTCTCGTACATTGGGGAAAAACATATTTATTCACTGTCGACAGACATTCAACAGTCATTCTTGTTTTATCATTCTCGACAATTGCAAATTACGATTGCGATCTACATAGGGCAATTACTAAGTTATTGATTGATAATATCGTTGTTATATACCAGTATACAGGGTTGGTCGAAATATCCGGAGCACCTAAATAATAGACCAATCGTAAACATTTTCAAAAAAAATCAAACATAAGTTGCTTGATTTTAAACAAGCTATCGAATCAAAAAAATTAAAAATATACAGTATTGTTCTATTTTAAAAAGGAAATGTTACCAAATTTCGATAGCCGGTTTAAAACAAAATAGTATATTATTATACAAGTTTTATAAGACGTCAAATTGGCGCACGAATTGTTTTGGGCACGACGAGCGTAGCGAGGAGTGCCCAAATGGAACGAGTGCGCCAATACGTCTTATAAAACGAGTGTAATATACTATTTTTTCTACTTTGCGTCATTAATTTTATATAAATTTAGAAATTGTGGTTACTATATCGCGCTAAATTAGAATCTAGGGTATTTTGCGGGTACCGCGTGGCAGCACTGTAGTAACTGTCAACTTCGTTAAGGATGAGATCGATGAAATAAAATCATGACAAAATCTAATTGTGAATAATTTTACTCTACTTTAGCCTACAAGTTTGAATAAATATTCAGCGAGGTCGCAACGATGATCATAATGGAGGTTGGGCCAACACTTTTAACCCTATGTGATAAATACATGAAACTTAACCTAAAAAAATACAAGTTTAAAATACTGGTTTCATAAGTATAATAATCAGAATAGAAGTGTTTAGCGGTGACTGATTAGTTACTTCGAAGAACAAGAACTTACTAAAGAATTGTTATAACGCTTAACGTGTAATACCGGTGCCTACCTAATTCCGCTACGTAGCCGTTGCGGCTTATATATTTACAAGCACTTATAATTGAAACCCAATTCTAATTTCGGCAAAGTAGTTTATTAGAATAAATTATACTTACTAAAATTACATGTGATGGAGGTAATACATATACGTTGCACACAACCAGAACTAAGACGAAGTCGAAAGCGACGGACAAAAACAAATTGAACCGAGCATCCAAACGTCGAAAATATTACCGAAAACTTATACGTTAGGTATATAAACTAAGAAATCCTCTACACTTTAAATGTACTACAGCTTCGTACGTATATGCTGATAAACCATTTATTGCGCATATATAATCTCGCAGCAGTAATTAAAATCGTTCATATCTACGATGTAGGTTTGATCTTCGCATAATACCTTATTAAAGTAAATGTGGTCCTTGAATTATATCTGAAAATGGGATTTGATGTTTAGTTGAAAAGAATGATAACGATCACTTACCAGAGTCGTAAAACATCACCGAAAACGTCATGCTGGCGTAATTTGATGAACACAGCAAAACTAAGAAAGCCCCAGTCCTTTGGCCATACTATAGCAGGCTACACCCATGTTTAAAATATGTATAGAATATTGATATTTCGCAGTTTATGTGATTGCAAGCGATTAAGAAGATGCAGTGTGTGGTTATGTTGGGTTATGTATTGTACGTTTGACATATGGCATTTGATATCACTGTGTACCAATCAGACAAAAATGTTACTGTTTTCGGTATTACAATGTGTTAATTGTAACACCGAAAACAGTGTTACAATGTGCTCATTGTGAATGCAAAGTAGAAAAACAAATGTTTTTTCTTCTTTTTTACGGTTGGAGAATTATTTCGTTGTAATTTTAACTAACTCTGTATAGATATGCACTATAATATTTGATTTATAACGCAATACTATATACAAAATAATACTTATATTAGTATATGGTATCTAATATAAACGATCAGAATAAGAAATCAATAGCATTTAAGAAATTTTTCAAATATTTAATATATTTTATATCAAATTTTCATTTACGTTATTCAATTAATTATTAATTAATAATAACCACAATTTCAATGAAAGTATGCACACACACTATACGCTGAGGCAGCGGCTACTTCAGCGACATCCATTCTAAGTCACCCGCAGATGAATAGAGAATGCACGAGCCGAACGCCGAGAATGTGGATGGCCTTCTTTGACCGCTATGTCTCACCCGGCCTCGCCGAACTTTTCGCCGATTTATTCGGGATGAGTCTGGAGCTAGCATAACAGTCTTTGTCACATTTAAATGCCAGATTTCATAGTTTTCTGCATCTATCTGCGTCATAGCTTCCAAACTATTCATTTTTTAGCGTTGTTTGATGGAAAAGAATTGAATAAATTATTATAAAATAAAACGGAGCTCACTAGTCACCGATTTAGGCTAGAAAGCCATTACAAAGTCAATTTAAATCCAACCAAATATATTTTAAAAATTAAATTGTTTTCCTAATCATCATCCAGAAGAGTTCATTTCGAGATCAGACACTTTTTTGGCAATGATCTCCACTCAGAGAACAACTTCTCCACGATTCCGGGCACACAAAAGGCCGAACAGGGGTGAACACACCCCTCCTCATAAACCTCGCATAATCATAACTTCCGGCTAGTTCGAAAGCTATGACGGTCTAGCAGCTACTCCAGAAGCACGGACAGCCATGAATAAAATATGGCGGGGAGAAGAATTCAGCAGGTCGGAAAAGTTTTAGGCGGTTTGGCGGCGTTGCCAACGGATACAAGGGTAGTTTCAAGGGGGTGTAAGCTCTCTCGCGAAATCAAAACCCGATAAATAAATCAACTAACTAGAAACAATCTACATCCCCAGGATACCTGTCCTCTGCTATGGAATGAATTGGTGTTTCGTGGTAGTAGTAAACACCTTGGCGCTGGGCGGGAATTGAGTGATATATCCGTCTCACCCCCCGAAGCGTCCAGGGGGGTGGGGTGGGTTTTAGGGGTTGCTGGCGCAAAGGTAACGAAGCCCTTACGTAAATAATTAATTATCGTCTGGGTAGGTATGTTCTCTAACAACTGTTTATCTGGATTCGAAAGTTGTACCTAATAGAAATTTGTCTCTTCCGGATTTCTGTACTTTTGGTTTTGGTTAGTTAGGTAGGTTTATATGTCTCGTAAGACCCATGAAGGTAAATAATAGATAATTGACAATTTATTATTATTTGCGAAGATGTTGCAGTTTGATTCATCTCAATATCCACGTTTTTGTAGAAGATACACAGTTTCAAGTAAAACTATGCAATTTTAATTTTTTTTTAACATAAATATCTGTTTTTCTTGGGGGTTCTCGTTTATCTAACATTATCAACGAGTGCCATGCTCTAGCCTTTTCGAAAGTCATTTCACAACAGCTGTTAAGGAATACAGTAGAGCAGCGTTTCCCACCCGGGGTTCCGCGGAACCCTGGGGTTCCGCGAGATATTCGCGGAAAAATAGTAACAAATGGCGGTGGCGGTCGCCGGTTCATGGGCAGATTATTGAGTGTTATTTTTTATGTATTATTTTAGCATGGGCTTACTATTTGAAATATTGGATTAATAAACAAGGTCAATCCATGAATAATTTTGATTTGTAGCCCTTCTAACCAAACAAACTATTGGTAGATGAAGGATTGAATAAAACAGGACTGTTTTATTGTGGACTAAGCTTAATTAATTATTATATTTGCACGCGATCGATTTCGGCTTAATGCCATCCTCAGGCGTAAAACTAAAAAGATATATAATATAAACAATGCATTCTATTACATTCCGCTCAAATGAAATACACATATATACACAAACACAAAAATGGGCAGGTAAAATTCAGGACACTGATATTATAGGAAGAAAATTTATCACAGCATAAATTTTAAGTTCTTAAAGTTCTTAATTTATAGAGAAATAAATTGTAAGGAGCTCACCGTCAGATAGATAAAATTTAGATTAAGATAATAATTGTTGGGTCATAGTATGTGGTGTCCGTCATGGTATGTTAAAAGTTTGCTTAGCATCACACGTCTATTGCTCTTGCTGGTTCCTCACTGTCTGCATATAAAAATAGTGGGGAGAGGTCACTTTTGCTTTCATGTGTCACCTTGATAGCGCGGTGGGAGAACGATTATTTAAAAATTACCATTAGCCAGGATAATTGGACAGAGGAAGGAGGGGGGGGGGGTGTATTTATATGGTATTATTCAGTTATATAAAAGTCTTAAAAATATAATTCTCAGGAAAAAAGGTGATGTCGTTAACAACATTTTCTTTTTTCTCTTTGTGTTTCAAAATTTCGTATTTTTCCAAGATTGAGAGTTTAAAAGATTTTGGGCAGTTATGTAATAGTGAAAGTCTTTCTATTTTGTGGCCCTCAAGGAATAGGTGTCTGCCAAAGGCTGAGGTGGTATTGTTTCTAATGTGTTCTTTGTATCTGGTTTCAATTGCTCTGCCAGTTTCACCTATATATATTGCACCACAATCACCACATTTTATTTTATATACACCACTCTTTGATTTTATGTTGGAATGCAGTTTGTTGTTGACTAATGATTTTTCTATTGTATTTCTTGTGGTATTTACAAGGTTTAGATTATATTGTTTTAGAATGTGTTTTAGGTACACAGTTTCAAGTAAAACTTTGCAATTTTTTTTTCAACATAAACAATCTGTTTCTTTGTGGACTCCCATTTATCGAAAAATATCAAGGATGAAATGCTCTAATCTTTTTCGAAAGTCATTTCACTACAATTGTTAAAGGTAAGTGTCAGGCAGTAGGAGAATCTAAGTCCAAAGCAAAGTCCATGTGAATGTAGTGTTAAGTGTAGTTCACACAAATTTTGGAATTTCTGTACAAACATCACAAGATTTTAATGTTCATTATGTCTTTTCGGTAATGGTCCCAAACCTGTCTCATCTTTCTGGTTGTTATCTCCAAATTAATTCATTACAGCCGTGAAAACAAAAGTATAAATCACAACAAGGATAGCAAAGAAAAATTTCTTTTATTTATTTTTTCAATGTTTTAACGGTGTGTGATAACTTTGATGAATTTGCTTAAAGTGTACGCCCAGACCAGAGCGAATTCGCCGTCGCGTTAGACGCAGCGAGTCTTTCGCAATGTATTTTAAATGAGCCGGTTTCAATATCACGAAAAGAATACAGCGATTCGCTAGCGATTCGCTGGGATCTGGTCGTAGCCTAATGCAGAGAAACCATCAAAATCGGTAAAAAATTACTTTTGTTATTGAACATTAAAGCTAAAATTGCAATTTTATTCCCGAATCTGTAGATATTTACAAACAATCAGACATTAAGTTCAATCAAAAACTAAATATTGGGAATTGATATCGATATAAAGCGGACAATAAGAAAACCTGGGTGTCTCAAATTTTGTCCACCAGAACAATATTTTGGCTGCTCTGGTATAACAAGCTTTAACCCTTTTTCCCCAAAGTTTCAAAGCCATCTAGTAATTTTAATGAATTATCTTACACAGTGGTGGTAAAATCATCAAAATCGATCAGAAGGCAAGAGATGTTTCACGTCAAAGCTAAACCGTAACTGTACGTAACTGTTTTTATGAAGATTCAGATATTGGAATTAATTTAAAAACAAATGGTTGGGATATTAAAGTATTTTAACAGAGGGAGGTTCAAAGTCTTTAACAGAGTCTTTACTTGAGAGCCTGCTGAAGCCGTAATTACCTCACTGGATCTTTGAAACTTATACCACAAAAAAATCATGTATGTATGAGATTATTCATTATTCATACTGCATAAAACAAATGATAATTTAGTACTATTCCAAACCTATTTCATGAACCACAAACATAAAACAGCAGACCCGAATTCACACCATTTTCACATCTCAATATTACAACACACCGATATATAACAATTAATTAACATTAATCACATCCAAATCAATCAAATTTGATCCATTCGCTCCGCAATATCCAATCATAAACGATCAATCTCCACACAGCCCCCACACACACACACACATAGAAACCAATTCATTAATTAGCGCAAATCCATTAATTCCTATGTAATACCGACATTTTCGATATTACTATCTGTAAGGTTTGCTAAGTAGGCGTTGGAACGGTCACCGGTCACTGCGATATCAGGTGGCCGCTTCCGTACGTGTGAGTGAGTGAGAGCGTGAGTGTGTGAGTGCCCGTCCCACCAGATACATTACGAATTTAGAGGAGAGTATTAAATCAAGTTGGCGTGAGGCCACGGTGCGCCGCCTAACGGATTTTATTGGCCTTCTCTCTTCCGTTTACTCATCCGATATGTCAGGCTGGATTTATGAGAGTCGATTTTGGCTAGGTGCGGAGTGCATCTTCCGCTACTCAAATGTTTAAAACATCCGACGACGGTCGAGGAATATCCAAAGCCCACTCTGTTCCATCTGGTGATGGTTAACTGGAGATGGACCGATGATATATCTTTGAGTGATTTGTGGTTTTGTAGCTTGAATTATGGTGATTTTGTATGTTGTTGAAGTGAAATTTCTTTTGGCGTGGGTAAATGTCGTTGCTAGGGGAACGAAATGAACAAACGTCCGGTTGCTAATGTGAATAATGAAGGTCAAGGAATGCACAATTTACGTATTTTTAGAATATCACGAATAAAAAGAGATCCAAGTTCGTTTGTTCTTTGATTTTTAGGTAGAATTTGCCATTTGCGCATTTTGAATAGAAAAATTAAAAGAAAATAATGTGTAGGATTGGTATATTATTGTATATTGGTGTTTTTGACAATATCTTACATAATTCGTTTTACATATAATTCATTTGATTGCTTTTAAATTCAGGGATTGTTTATTCTATTACGTGTTTTATTGTGATTATAAAACATTACACTCATTACATGTACGAAATCACATATTAAAACAAATAAATTAATGCGTACATTAAGACAAGATACTTAGGAAAAAGCACAAAATTGATTTTGAAATGTCCAAATTGCTGTCTTTTGTAAAAATCTGCGAAATAGGTTTAGTTTTAATTTTATAATCATTAAATTATTTTTAATAATTTTTCATTATCGAATTAAAAACAAGTAGGTAAATATAAAACAGATGTGGAAAATGCATTTATAATTCATGAAGAAATGCTTTTATTAATGATGTCTTGTAAGGGTCTGACATAAAATAATTTCAATCTCTATCTAATATTTTAATTTGATTTCGCATTGATTTTGACATTGTACCAAAGTATTTTGTTTGGCATAATGTCAAACGATTAAAAGCATTTAAAGTGTATACTTTATAGATTAATATACATGATGGGCCATTTTAATCTTAAAATTTTACTTATTTGTCTTGAAAAGTAAGTATCCAACAAAGAGAAAAAGTTTCTTGTATGAAAGGGGCCACAAGAATGTGGAAGTGTTGTTGCTATAGTTGGCGACAGTGTCGTGAAAACGAGGTCAACTTCAGTTCTTTAAATGGAATATTCCTTACCCTAGTCCTTACAATTTTTTGAGTTTTTGCTTTATTTGTCTAGACCTCGAGAATGCACCATCCTAAGAACCGAATTATTTCTGAGCTACTAGACAGTTGTTTGAAGTGATTTATGATAACATTCTGTTCAGAATGGAGACTTTTACCCCCAAGATATAGCAAAACTACTTTGTACACAGTTTCCATTCCAAGAATAGCGATTTTTAGTTTTGTTACATGGAAAGATAAATTTTCTGTTGATATTATGATTCTTAATACAAAATAAAGATATGTTTGAAACAAAATTTCGCATAGTGTTTGGATCGATCGGTACAATCGACTTAGAAATGCATATTTTTTTTCAAGAACAGTAGATTTTTACACAATTGTAAGCAAGTAGATTTTGTAAAATATCTGTATTCCAAAAATGAAACCATGAGCTGGTTACGGAATGTTTTTTTTTTCAAATTCGACTTCCGGCCACATAAACCTCTGAATGGTTCATTAAGAAAATAAAAAGAAGTAAATAAAAAAAACATACAGAAATATAGAACAAAAATTATGGTCTACAACCAAACTTTGTGAAAAAGTTTTGTATATTTTTTGTGTGGAAGGCGTTTTCAAGATACATAATCAAATCTAATTATGCAAATTGTTTGGCAAATAGTTGAAAACTGTATTTCATACCTCAGAGTGATTTTGCTTTTTAAAATTGTAAAGGAAATGTCAGCGACATACCTCTCCGATTTCATAACATCAACGCAAAAATACAAAAATACCGAAAACGCGTTTTTTCGAAATCTGTAAAATGGTAACTGATAACTCTAAACTGAGATGATCATCTAATATTTTTAATTTAGAAAATAATGCTGGTTATCAAATTTATTGCAGTTTCCTGAAGAAACTAAAGATTTTTTGTGGTAATATTAAAAACTTCAAAAGTTGAGGATGCTTTTAATTTTTACAGTCGAATTCGCAATATAAAATTTATTGTCAACATCTATATGTCATTTACTTGTTTATAATCAATTTTGCGTATTACAAATTAAAGAAAACATCAGGTTCATAAAAATACAGAACAATATGTACTGACATAATTTAACGTAACCTCAAATTTCTAACTTAATGTCAGCATAGGCTTTAAAAACGATTGTGAAACAATCGCTGAGACAAACAGCGTTCATTTTCGAGATTACGAAAAAGACTAAATCTGATCGTGCTTAATTTGGCTAGTTTATGGGCGCCATCAGCAATTACCGTAATCAAAATGGCGTCATCTCTTATAGTAGGTATAATAATTGAAAGTTGAGGAACCATATGTCGACCTGCTGGTACGTGGGATTCCTATACTCGCTTGCAATCTCATCGTAATTTTCTGCTTGTACATTTCACTATATGTCTTCACAAGTGGCACTTAAATACATAATATATTAACATCCGGTTGTCAACATCCTATCGGAAATAGTAATCGTAATTAATTTTATGTCCAGTCTCTATCTTATGTAGAAATATTATGGTAAAAAATATACATGTGATGAGGAACGATTTTTATGGTCTGAAACTATTTTGAAAGCTTTTATTTTTAATTACGATAACACGAAATTAATTCATAGACCTTTTGGACCTTTTGGAACAATACGAAATAGAAAAATATAAAAAGACATCCAACGTAACGTTAATGAACGATCAGACTTATTTTCCCTTCAGACCACTCTTTTCTTATTTAACTTTCTGACCGACCTGTACCTTTTAAAAATAGTTTATGCTTGGTTTGTGACCTCTCGTCCATCCTTGTACTCGCTCAGTTGCCTTTCATAGCTCGTACAGTCATGGAAATAAGTAAGTTCGTATCGCTATCGCAGGATTTGAAAATAGTATGTCGGTTATATATTCGTGTACTGTTCTACCTCGACCCGGCCGGTTCGCAAAAAGTTGTCCGTCACGAGGTGGTTTTTCGATGGATGTAATGTAACGGGATTTAGTTTATTTTTAGCGTGTCCGACCTTTTCCTTAATGTGATATCTTCAATGCAATGTAATAAATGAAATATGATCACTACAGTTAAGTTTACGAGTAGGTAATGCATTTAATTAAATATAGAATTACTTTTATAATAATATTAATAAACATGAAATTTGATAATATGATACGAAAAGCTCATTTTAAGATATTGCGTAATATCATGACACATTATAAAAATTTATGTTAACTAATACACATATTAATTATGCAAGTAAATGCCTTTGCCCAGCAGTAGGATGACGGGCTTAAGTAAGTAAGTAAGTAAATGCGCAAATCAACTTGATGCCAAGGATTATCACTAAATATAGACTATTTCAGAATTATAATATTAAAATATATTCACTAAATGTAAATAAATTCTCTAAATTTAATTTAAATTTACATTTACGACGATCATGTATTTTGTATGAAGGACAATGGAAATTTTATATCTGTATTTACGTTACAGCAGTTAATGTTCAATTATCTTTCATGACATCCAATACATGCTTGACGACCAAAATAATTTAAATTATAGCAATATATACAGGCTGTCCGACGTTTCTTCCGCAAAACAATTTTTTTCAGAAAGTACCTAAATTACTTTTTCAATTCATTAGAAAGTTACAGCCGTTTGAATTATTAACAATATCTTATTTTAAACGGCTCCAACTTCAGAAGGAACAGAGAAAACCAATAAAACTATATGAAACATATTACTTTCTACTTTCTAGAAAAAAAAACAAAACATTTTGGTATTTTCTTTTGTTCATTTGTTAAGACAAATTATTAAAATGTTACTTATAATTAATAATTTTTTATTGTTGTAATATGTATTTATTGTGTTTCATTTAATTTTTTATTTTTCTTTTTTTGTTAATATTTCAAAGAGCGCTACAGAAGTGTTATTGTAGTATAGTTCCAGTTCAATAAGCACACATTTTTCATTTACTATATATTAGCTGGAACATTATTGGAAATTTTATTTCAAAATTTGTTTTCTAAATAAATTAAGAGGCGTGCATTAACAACGATAATAAGTTAAAAATAACATTTTGACTTATGAATTGTGTACTGTAAGGTTAGCTAAAATGCATATACATTAAAAATGAAGGTCTTTTTAATTTCCAAACAATATAAACTATAACTGAAAATGTTTAACGACATACTTTGTCAAAGTAATACTATAAGTTAATAATATGGTAACATACAGACGGGATGTAAATTTTAAATATATCAAAAATTACAGCCACAACCTGGATTTGAACCAAGGCCCTTTGCGTCGCTAGCACAATGTCAATAGCTCAGATGGGAGAGCATTGTGCTAGCGACGCAAAGGTCCCTGGTTAAAATCGCCAAGTTGTTGGTTTCTCTTACGTATAGCTTTTATTGCATATGATTGTGAGTAATTAATATGCAATAAAAGCTATACGTAAGAGAAACCAACCACTTTTCTTTCTGTAGCGTCTCCTTTTGGGAAATTATATACCCGTTACCAACACAATTTATACTCATCCCAGGTCAAATTTGATGAAATAATTTTTATGTTGTATAAATGTTCTTTTAGATGGTCGTATATTTTGGTTTATTTTTTTTTAATAATAATTATAACATATTTACATACCATCACAATTCGTCGAAAATTTAGAGCTTGCTTCCAAAAATTTTTGTAAATTAGTGATAGATATACATAATTGTCATTATTTTCAGTTGTCAGATATTTGAAACATATTGCTGTAAAGTAAATACAAAATAATAATATAAAAAAATAGTAATGATACATTCATGCTATACAAAATACCAAAATACAAATACAAAATACCTGTTTATTAAGTTAAACACTGCAAAATATCGTTGAAGCTAAATATCTCGAAAACACCAGTAAATCACAATTAACAAATTACCATAAAGACAAATTTAAAGCAATTTAATTTTAGTTTATTTCTATTTTGTGAATAAATGTCAATACATATGTCAGTTCTGAAATAACCTGAGAAGTAAAAATATTGACAACAACAAATTGATTTTTGTATTTATTAACACAAAAAAAGCTATTAGATGCAATAAGGTTGTAAGTATAATTTGTTGTGTTGTATGCAATATCTTGAAATGAGATTTTCATTTCATGTAATCGAAAACTTTTATGTTTATTAATATAAAATTAACGTCATATTTAATAAAAACACAGTTACATTGCAATGTAGGAATTACATTAATTAATTGCACATTAAGCTAATAAATAGAAACATGTAAATCATTATAAACCAATTCAAAGCATTCGAACAAGGTTTCGCAAATAATAAATTTCCGATATACGAGTTGAAGCGTAAACGGACAATTTTTTGCACTTAGCGGCCGAGCGGTCGACCAGAGTAACAAAAAACTTGTACTTGGATGTATCATCGACACACTGCTAAAATATTTATAGAACTTACTTAATTCCAAGAGTGTACATGTGACATTGATTTTGATATATCCACAGAAATTTTAATTCAGTGTATTGTGAGTGCACTGTGCTTTTTGATTGTTTAGTTTGTACGAATTGACTTATTGACCGTAAGTTTTTTCCCCCCTTTTTTTCAATTTGTAAGTGCTTGATGTTTTGTGTATTTTGTAGATTTGGGCTGATGATGGCATGTTAATTACTGCCGAAACCGGTACCCATTAATATATTTTACTATAAAGGATATCGAGGCTTTTATTTTCTCCGTTTTATATATATATTCTTCACCTTTGGCAATGGATCTCTTCAAATTATAATAAGGAATCAATCAGTGCCTAAACAAGAAAACGAACTCCATTATTACGTAAATTTGCATCAATCACCTCACAAAATACAATTCAAGCTCCGTTCTCTCTCCTATACTTTTTCATCTTTCCTTTTCCACATAAAGAAAAACTCCAACAGCCATTCTCCAGACAGTAATGAACTGCGACATACTTTACTCTCTTTAAAGCTCTCTGGAGAGAGTACAGTGGAGACGTGGAAGTGGAGGGGGACTCTAAATTGTATAGAGACTGTATGGAGGGATGTCTGGGCAAAGGATCTAAAGCTCCCCACTCGTTGTCAACTTTTATATGTTTTGTCTGTCAACAGGACGTAAAAAGTCTAAGGGAACTCGAGCTCACACGGACAAATAAAGTCTTTCCACTTGAAGGACCTGGCAGTCTAAAACACGGGCAATGTGTACGTAGTACCATGGATCCAGAGTAATCTGTACGGGCGTATTTTAGTTCGAGTACCACTGGAAAACGTACGTATAGAGAAATTGAAGGTATAAACTAAACAGAGTACTTTTGTCGCTTCGTTGAAGTTGAGGAATTTTCAGAACGATTTGTGCTCGTTTTGATCTATAAAAGGGAGTTTATACGTGAAAATAATTGAGTGTTATTGGACGTATTTCGTTATTTGATAGCTTTATATCGTTCGACGTAAAGCGAGCTTTTCTGCAAATTATTTTGCAGAAATAAAACAACCACCTAGAAAAGAGTATATATCGTTTGCATGCAGTACCATTATTTAGGAAGAAAAATTCCGAGATATGGACGAAGATTATTCAACATGAACATTTTTGACCAAGGTACAAAAAAATGTCTGTGTGTGTGTGTGTGTGTGTGTGTGTATGTGTGTGTGTGTGTACCCGTTTTTGTGGCGACGATTCCGGAGAAACTACTAAAGGTATCGGGACGAAACTTCATATTTAGAAGTTTCATAACCAAACTTAGAGCTGAAAAGCTTTCTGTTGAAAAGGGTCCAAAGGAACTGGTGGTTTACTCTTAGCAATTTTTCGAAGATTTTGTAAATTAGCCGCTATTTGTGTAATGTCGTCAAAATAGTTAAATAATGAATTAAAGGAGAGGAAGTTTTCTATAATTTATGTATATGACATTTTTTGGTAGAATTTATAGTTTAGCTGCATGAGCAAATTCTATTTCATCAAGATCCGTCGTACTGCATCAAAACTAGTAGCCAGGATATGTCAGATTTTTTGATTCAAATGACAGTAGCTAGTGTCAAACGCTAATGTTTTGAAAATACTACTGTCAATATACGCTGCGTTCGGATATTGAACACAATCACTTTTTACACCCAATAACACGTGTCATTTGGACGGTGTACCCGGTGTCAACGGACTACAACATCCGAACGCAGCTTTAATTAATAATTTTTATATAGTATGATAAAGTCATGTGCCTGGCCACATCAGATTTTTTAACATTATAAATATATCAAAATTCATCATAAAGATTAAAAAATTATTTTCTAGAACATTTTAGATATAATATAACAAAATTTCGAACATACCTAAATTTTATTCAAAATTCATTATTTAATTATATTTAAATGTTTTGATTTAAAATAAACTATTTATAAATATGAAAAGTATATTTATAAATAGTTGAATTAATCGATAACCAGAACAATTTTCGATAGTATTTAGTACTTTAGTTTATGTGATTTGCAACAATAGGCTTCCACTTGATCAATAACCTTTGTAACCTTCCACAAATTTCAATTATTCTTTCGGTACAATGTAAAGAAATTTATGAAGATTATCATAAAAAATTTAAATTTTTAAATCAATTTTACATGTTGTCTTTGAGACTTTGAGACTGTACTTTTGAGACACGCTGTGAAATAATAAAGGAGTTTGGACAAGATCTGAACTTTTTGTAGAAGGTAAATCTTTGCAATTTGAAATGCTAATGATAATCTTCATAAATTTCTGTACAATTTTCAGAAAAATATCATGAAAATTTAATTATTAAAAGAATCTTGTTCGTTATGTTGTTATTACACGGTTCAACACGTGAAAAGGTAAAAGAAAACAACAAAAATGCAAAGGGAGTCATAATTGACATAAAAACATCCTAAAAAATTTGTTTCCGTCAGTCCTTTTTATTTCTAATTACGTATTCTCCAGAGCTTAATTATAATTTATTGGAAGCCCTCGCATAAAGGAAACGAAATCAGGACCAATTACTAAAATAATACATCAACTCCCTGTCAAAAAAACAAAAAAAAATGTTTATTTGAAATCAAGCGTCCTGAGTCCTAGGGGGAAATTTAATTTGCTGGGTTTTTGGGGGCGAGGCGAGGGCCAGCGACGAACGATTCAAAAATAAAATGAAATTCGACATTGGGGCATAAATCTCGGACCCCCCTTTGTGCCTCAGAAATGTTTATAACTCATTTGTTTTAAAAGAAACGACCCAAGTAGGGCATCCGCCTGATTTCCCTCTCTACGCTGATACTTTCCTCTTATTTTTCGTCGTTCCATTTCGGCCTTTGATCTTAAATTACCGAGGGTTGGCAGTTTCGTTCACTCTTTTTTTCGTGTTCCTGTCTTCAGGGTTGGGGTAGAAAAGGTAAATCTTATTGGAAGATTTGTAGCAGTAGTGATGGGTTAATGTCCTTTATAAATTATTATTATTTAAGAAATGCTCTTGGAATATTATAAAGGCTGCTGGTAATTTTCAGGACTCTCCAAACTGGGAGGACGATGCACAGAGAGCATTTTCAATGTATAGGTAAAACCCTTTCAATTTGACTGAAATTCGGTATTAGAGGATCGCTGATTATAAATCTGAACTCAAAATAAATAGAAAACAAAATAGCCGATTCAATATGGTAGACATTTGTTCGAAAACAACTTTAAATTCAGCGGGAATTCGGTATTTGTGGGGATTTGGGGTAGTTGATTGTAAATCCGAAACAAAGCAGCAAAATAGCGGATCAAATATTAGCAATAAATCGTTTTAAAATACATAGAAATGTACAAGAGCAAAATGGTAGACATTTGTTAAAAAAATATTATTATAAAGGTTTAAAGGTTTAAATCCGCTTGTTCCCAGTTTTATCAAATGGTGACAACGCATTTAATTAATTTTCTATCACAGTGAACATAAAATGTAACAAAGCATGTATTCTGGACAACAAGGGTTAAAATGAAAATTTGACTTAAAATATGAACGAAATAGGTAATTGTCAAAATTTAGTTATTAAAAAGATTATTATGCTTATAGAATACAATAATATCATAAAAAAGGAAAATTAAAATGTATTTGTTCATTCGTTTTGCTCATATTCATCATCAGCTTCACTATATTCTTCTACTTCACTTTTTACTACTATGTTATTGTACTATCTTTTTTATTTTTCAGTTCCGTCGATAGAATTTTTGGTACTAATCATAATGATATTAGAAAATAACTTGCTTCCGGGTTATGCCATGCGTCAAAATTTGCAACTACTGACGTTTCGCGAACCATTTTGCAGGCTTCTTCAGAGCTAACTGAATATTTGTCGTTATGGCTAATTTCAGAGTTTTGAAACTGCTTTGTGCGTCTAAAATCATTCTGCCCTGGAATTGGTGCTTTTCCATTTCCAGGCACACATGCCATACAATCCAATAGCGATATTTCAGCAAATTTTCACCACGATTAACAAAACTCATTTTTGTTGTTTGTTGCTAGGTGACCAACAAATAATTATAATACTAAAGTATTATTTAATTCTTTGTGCTGTTGACTTCAGTTTTTCAAAGTTATCCTGTTTAAAGGAATACGCAATGTCTGGTAAAAAAATCAATTTGAGGTAGTATGAGGAGAAACTGTGTACAGAGTCAAAAAGTATACCTAATATAGGCTGTAATAATTGTGACAGCTATTACTTGAGACAGACGGGAGAAAACTATCTATTCGACTTAACGAACATAACAACAAATCTATTTCTTACACTTATAAACATAGAATTGCTACCGGACATAAAATTAATTTTGGCAATGTTAAATTAGGTACTCTAAAAATGCGATAAGGGTTACAAAAGTTGATTTGTTTGAACAATACCATATTCAATATCTTAAAAAGAGAAACTAAAACCTTTTAAATGATCAAGTGGAATTTTTTTACAAGCCTCCGTTCTCTTACCTTTAAAAAAAATTTTCTTCGTAGTTTTCTGCCCAAATATTTTCATTTTGTTTTGGCTTTGATTTTTCATTTTGGTCTAATTGACTGCTTTTTGGTTATCTTTTCATTTTCATATTTTGTATTTTATTCAAATTTTTATCGCCTCCTTTAAATTTTGATTTCGTTATTTGGTGGTTGGCACTGGCTCAGTTAGTATCAGGTTTCGTACTAGATTTACTCTTTCTCAGTACTGTCCTTGTCTCCGCTGCAGTGTTTCCTGTTTGACATGTTTATTGTCGTGTATTTAGTTCTACTTATTTTACCATTTAACATTTTACTTTTAGAATTATATTTGTTCGCTTTTTGTGTCACATTGGTTGCGTAATTTCTTTTGATTGTTTTGTGCGTTTCTAGCTTTTGCTTGATGATGATCTAGAGATAGAAACTAGTAGCAAAGTAAATTAAATTATTCGTGAACACTTAAGAGGTTTTAATTAACTCCTTTCCTTTTCAATATATTTTTTGCATTATGGACCTTTACCAACCAACAAAAAAGTATAAGGTCTAATCTTTACAATGAGCTACAATTCTAATCGGAAGTAGGCGGGGAATTTTACAAAAGTCAAGGCAAACTTTAAGTTTATAAATTTATTACTACGTAGTAATAAAAGTTGCAAAAAACATGTTAATTTATTGAACTACAAAGAATAAATTCTAGAATGTATGTACATTAGGGTGGTTCAAATTGGCTATTTTTATTTATAAAGCAACGATCCCCCCAAATCGTTTCCAAATCCAAAAAAAGTAGACACATATTTTTTTTTTTCGAAATTATGATTCTTAGTGGTGCCTGTCGAGGCCTCAAATTTACATAAGAAAATGCATGGGATAAAGACATTTTTTGGTATTTTTCGAATAATTGTTCGGGGTTTGGGAAAACTAAAAGACTAAAGTTATAAGACTTGCAGAGGACTTTCCAAGGAAGAATTTGACCTATCATACATATGGATTTGATACCCCAACCGACCCCCACAGTGCCCTGAAAACTACTCTTAAATGAAAAAATGTAGATTCTTCAGAAAATTGACCCTTCTAATTTATTCAATCTCTTTTTTCTCCTAGAAATCGTTATTATAAGTGTAGTGGGATGTTTATAAACATTTGTCAGTTAATTTCCATTTGTTTAAACAAATTTTATTTGTTTAAATAATTCGCTTATCTCGAAAATCCGTCTGAATTCTGTATTCTAAGTTCGAAATGGCAGTTTATTATCTTAGAGTGCCATTATTCATTAAAAAAATCCTCCTATTGTTTAAACAATAAATTATTATTCATTTTCAACTTTTTTCTAATTATGGTAGAAAATTCAGCTTTTTTGAGAAATTAACCTATAAGTTTCATGTTCGAGATATCTTGCCTATATTATCTAATAAACCCACATTTGTTTAAACAAATCCCGTTTGTTTAAACAATTCTTTTTTTGCAATTCAACTAAAATTATTTTTTCCAGATCGGTCTGGCTAACTGTTATTCTCATTTATATTTTTGATGATTTCCATTGTTTAAATAATAAAATATTATTCGTTTTCAATATTTCATCAACAGTTTCCAGACAGCAACAAATCAACATTGCAAAAAAATTGTTTAAACAAATGGAATTTGTTTAAACAAATATGGATTTATTAGCTAATAACATAGGCAGGATACCTCGAACATGAAATTTATAAATTAATTTCACAAAAAAGCTGACTTCTACCATAGAAAAGCAAATTATTTAAACAAATGGAATTTGTTTAAACAAATGGAAATCACCTGACAAATGTTTATAAACGTTCAACTAGATTTATAGTAATGATTTCTATGAGAAAAAAGAGAATGAAGTGATTAGAAGGGTACATTTTCTGAAGAATGTACATTTTTTATTTAACGGTAGTTTTCAGGGCACTGTGGGGGTGGGTTGGGGGCGTCAAAGCGATATGTATAATAACTCAAATTCTTCATTGGAAAGTCCTCTACAAGTCCTATAACTTTAATCTTAAGTTTTCCCAAACCCCGAACAATTATTCAAAAAATACCAAGAAATGTCTTTTTCTCATGCATTTTCTTATGTAAATTTGATGCATTGATAGATTTGATAGGCACCATTAAAAATCAAAATTTCGAAGAAAAAAAAATACGTGTCCACTTTTTTTGGATTTGGAAATAATTTGGGGGGATCGTTGCTTTCTATCATCACAAAAATTTTTGCAATGCATTTTTTAACCACCCTAATGTACATATCGTGTGAACTACTCTCCATTTCACAAAAATAATAAAATTATTGCAGTATAATAATGAGCTTTGGTCAGATTTTTGGGAAATTTTCACACAGTGCGCTATGGGTTGTGCTCGATAACAATGATATTGCGTATCGGTTACTTAAATAGTAGACACGCTATAGGTGTTCTGGGTCAACGTAACGTGTATTTAAAAAAATATGTAAATTTCCTCAATTTTTAAAATCATAAACCTCCATTTGTAGCATAACCTGGTATATATCCTCCAGTTTTCCAACTGAATTCAACAAATTTTATAAACTCAGTTATCTAAAGCAGTCATCCAAACAAGTTAAAGCAATCGCATTAAGCGTGCCTCACAGTTTCACCCTTACAAAATCACCGGAGGGTTAAAACAACCCTGAAGGGACGAAGCAGCAGCACGATAGTTAATGCACTCTCGCTATATTTACAGATGTCAATTACCGACAAAACAAAGGATCGTGACGCGCTTGCCAAATGACGTGACGAAGATAGGATACCCAAGATATCCAAGCAACCCTTCACGTGCGATCGACAGCGGGCGACCCTCCTTGAAGGGGTTGGCAGGGGCTGAAAGGGGTCGCAAGGGGTGGGTATTGTGTGCTATACGGATTGAACGGGTTGATCTCGAACATTATGCCAAAGTTATACAGATTCAAAGCTGCCGTCGCTATGAAGGTGTAGAGATAATACGAAGTTACCTCTCTTCTTGAAGCTCATGTTGCGCGGGGGTGGTGCTCGTTCACGTCAACCCCCTAAGGGCGCAGATCTAATCGACACAGTTTATGCGAGAAGGCTGAATAGCCGCCAGAACTTTCACAATGTCTGATACCGGATCCCGAAGTTATTTATTGAGTGAATTCTGAGTATTAACATAATACTGAAACGTTGGGTTGTTGACGGTTGTGTTAGTAACTAAGTCGAATGTCACGAGTCGGAGGAATTAATTTGGGAGTGGATGGGGTTGAATTCGGTTTAAATGTGATGTGTGATGTCGTGGAGGTGTGAAATTTGGTTTGTATGGGTGGAAAAGTTAGATAATCATACAAAACTAGTAAGACTTCTGTTAATTCTGTTGATTATGATTCTCTGAACCGGTCAGTGGTCGACTTTGCGCTTTTAGCTGATCAAAATTATCATATTTTTTTATTGAACTTAAAATAGTCGTTGACAGGAGGAAAATAGTGAACAAAATCTGAGCCATAAGAGATGCATGTTTGGCGTAAAGATGCTCAAATATTGTGACTATAATATTATATCCGCTAATACAGAAAAAATAGCAAAACAAATCAAGTATTTATGGGAAGGGTTTTGAGGTGCTTTAGATACATATTTCGATTTAAACTTGTGAAATAGGTTTCACTAGGGTGAGTGTAATAATCCTATATATTGTGAATATACAAGAAACAAATCCAAGAAACAAATCCAAGTACCAATGGGACAGTATAATAGTCTTATCCTAGGCTTATTTCCTTTTAATATGGTTAGAGATTCGGAAAGAAATTAACATAAAATAAGCCATCTTGAACGCTTTAATTATAAAAATGTTAATTTTCAGTATATAGATTTTTGGATAAATATTTTAAAATAAAACATCTTTTGTTAGAAAAAAGCTCACTCATTCATATGGTTTTCGAAATAAACTACACTAAAGCTCCGCTAATCCCCATCAATTAAAACTGGCCCAAAGGAATAGTGAAAAATCCGGATTACAGGAGCAATATACTATTAATCATCAAACCCATTAAGATTACTAAATTGATTTGAGGTAACATATTTCCGATTTCAGCAATTTCTTGTCGAGTTTTCATCGATTGACCGCAATCTATCTTTGAGAATCGACAATCGTATGTTATTATGTAAAGGAAAACACCACATCCTTCAAAGTGATGTTCTTAATAGCCCGTGAAATGTCATTTTCCTCCAAAAATAGAACATAAATCAAAAGGCTCTTACGAGAATACAGTTTGTTTGAACTTTATTGTGGTCCATGGATAGAATACTCCCATTTTGGTCCATTGATTAAACAAGTGTGGTGCAATTGGGTGGCACAAACATGGTTGTAATTTGACAATAATAATCGCTTGATAGTTGCGTCCCCAAAGCGCCGCTTGAAGCATGGTGCCATGTAGAATGAAACTGATTCAAATTTTCTGCTCTTTGACACTCACACACACAGAAAAGTGATCTCTCGAACGAAGAGAGAATTACTTGGCTGAAGTAGTTGGTAGGTTCGTATATACGCGAGAGATTATTGACTTCAACCAAGAAATTTTATTTCTTGGAATAATTACTAGATTTAAGAAAGTGGTTACTCTGGTGAAGTAAGTAAACAGTCTTCAATGAAGTGTATATTTTTATTACCGGTAAATATTTTCAGCTACTTAATGTAAGAATTTTAAAGATTTGGTACAAATACGTTTTCTATTGCTAATTAACGAGATAGGTATGTTATATTTACTTACTCGTTCTGAACTGTTGCGTGCGTTACATCAAACTACTCCGTGTTGAAACGTTTATTGTACACTATAAATCACAATACACATCCCCAATAAATCACAAGGCACATCCCCTCCGGGTACTTCGTTGTTTTCGTACTAGGTTAGGTTCCGTGGCGCCAGCACGTGCCAGCACCACGCGAGCCTTGACAAAATCACGGTGCGCATATTTATTCTAGAGAAAGGGATTACTTGAAAGAAGTGAGAATCACTTTAGTTAAATAATTTGTGGGTAGTAAATAAATTCAAGAAATTATGTTTCCTCGTTCCAAATAATCACTTTTCTGTGTGCAGCCACGCCGAGAAAACAGACGAATTGCGATTTGGATTAAGGGATCCGTCGTCGGCCCGAATTACAAGGTACAAAATATTATATTAACCTTTTTTTTAATTTTGTCACGAGTACGACATCCGGATTAGTGGTGGTTCGGATTAGCCGAACTGTATATGTATATGATAATTGTATATGATATCGATGGGAAAAATTATGTAAAGCAAATATGACATATTATGACCATCATATCTACGTGGTCATGTAACCAAGTAAGTATGTAATAAATAAATATTGCTTTTAGTTACTGCAAAAAAAACTGTAAACTTAACTAAGTTTCCAAATTATTTATGCCTCTTCACATTCGAAGACTCATTCTCAGACAACATTAATAATCACTTGGTAACAAATTGTTCAATACGACAATCGAGAATTTGTGCGGAAAGTA
Source organism: Aphodius sticticus (assembly GCA_963966075.1). NCBI lineage: Eukaryota > Metazoa > Arthropoda > Insecta > Coleoptera > Scarabaeidae > Aphodius > Aphodius sticticus. The sequence continues at coordinate 106,316,101 of OZ014506.1, forward strand.
AAAATTCGTACAAAAATCTGTATCACACTTTAGCCTTTTGGTGTAACGTATCTAAATTTTCCAAGATAATAAGCAGATTAGTTCTAAGTCATATGGTAATATAAGAACATGCTTGTGTCACTTTGGATTAAATGGGACTAAAGCGCTAAAATAATTTTGAACGGCTAGATTCGCATTATCCACAGTGAACCGTACGTACCAAAACGTAAATTAAAATTTAATCTTGATGTTTTTAATTCCAATTATTAATTAATAATTTAATGAATTAAAAACGTTACGTTTATAAAAAAAAGTTTATGAATTTGAAAAACTCACTTTTCGTAAAATATATATGATGGAAATTAAATAGTATTAAAACAAATAGATAAAAAAGAATACTCTGTTTGAAATGTACCTATAATGTATTTATTTACCTTACCATAATATGTAATTTTAAGAAAATTAAAAAAAAAACAAGCTTTTGTACTGGAAGTACTGGACATTTTCAGGCAGTGTACAAAATTAGATACATGGGGCGGGACAAGTTGTTAAACATTTGGGTCTTTTCTTATTTACAATAAAGATTACGTCGGTTTAAAATTGGTTCCGCCAATGAATAACCTGGAAACAAGTAAATATTTTGTGTTTTAGGGGTTATTCAAAATGGCATATTTATCGGACTGCAAATAAGAAAGCTTCATGGCCATACCTCTGAAATTTAGCTTTTTTCTCAACCTATTATTAGAGAACACACAAATACGCAAATTTTTTTTTGAGTTCCTTCCAACCACTGGCAACAAAAATAAAGATTCTTTCAAGCAGCCAATGCCAACTTCTTGCTACGCCAACCAAGATCGGCAGATATTTTCCGTATCGTAAATATGTGTGGTAAGACATAAATGTATATTTCCCTTCCTCATATGTGTCGTACTACGTAAACATACCATAATTGCCATGCCGTTTCAGTCGCGTTTAACCGCATACTGTCATGTAAACAAAACACTTTAAGCGGATCTACGCGATGCTTGTTTACATTCACTCATGATACACAATATCATCAAAGATACATTAGCTTTTAAGCTGTTAAGCAGTTACTTGTGCTTCCATCCTTCACATCTATTATTATATCATAACAAAAAAAATCCAAAAAACTACACTACAGAATATTATAACTATTTGGCAAGTACCTACGTCATATATCCATACATCAACAATATAACGATTACTATTCTAACTAGGCTATAAACATTCTAATTAATAATAATCACAGATCGACCATAATATAAACTACCATCAAACCTATCAAACGAAATCATTAACCAAATTAAAACTGGCAGATAAGCTCTCGCAAATACGAACGGAATAGCCGGCCAACACACGGCGTAGTAATTACGTTCAGAGTTGATGAAATGAAAATTATTTTAGTGTCCCATTTAGGATGCTGCATTACTCTCGCATTTGAATTTAATCCTGGCAGATACACGAGTTCGCAGGCACGGGCTCGAGCATGCAGCTAGTCCAGTCGGTCTGTAGCGGCGCAAAATTCAAATATACCACGAGAGTTGATTGCTACGTACATGCTAGCAGATGGTACGCTGCCAATTTAATTATGAAGCCAATGCGGATTAATATTAAGGACTGTTTATAGTGAAATATGCAGTGTTAAGAACTCTAGATGTAAGGCAAAAGTTATTATAAGCTGGTTGCAGAAAATCGACATCAATATCTAAGGTAAACATCCCAAATTCAGATATATTTCTGTTTAGTTGGATAAAATAAGAAATCTACAACATTGAAATTTATTTTAGGACATCTGGTTTGTTGATTTGACATTACACTTATCAACCCATAATCGTTTCTTATTCCACCAATGTTCTAACGGTCAGATTATAACCTAGAAGTTTGACTGATCATGATAATTGAGTGTTATGGTAAAAGTTGATTTTTTCCTTATAAGGTAACTGCAATTCGACTTCTTTTTAAATAGCTATAGGGTACCAGTAATTAAGAAAATTCTAATAATATCTATTCAGGCTGACTAAAAATTCTTTATATTTTTATAAATATACGCAGTACTACTCTTTTAACCGCTATTATTTACAAATTTAGGGGTGTCGGAATTCGGTACATGTAAATATAGCACGTCCGTAAATCAGACATGTGTGTCGGAATTGTGTACATTGTTAGACGTAATACATATGGCTCTATTGCTTTATTTACACAAGAAAATAACATATTTTACATCGTTTGCTGTATTACAATTAATTGTACGTATTTCACACTATCTCTAAAGCCGGGGCTACACATTCGTATACTTGCCAAATATAAAAAATTTGCCAAGTATACGATTATTTGTGAAAAGAAAAAAACAGTTCTATTCAATTCGTATCGAGTCCACAAAAATAAATTTATATATTCGACAGTCGGCTGTGCCTACGGGTTTTTTTACGACGAATACTTGGTATTTGCAATATCCAGTAGAAGTGGATATAGCAAGTGCCTAGGCGACAAATATTGGTTTCGTTTATTTGCACTCGATGACCATTTTAGTACGCTGTTTAATACGAAGGTTGACAATAGATTTGTAATTATTAGCAGGGTTCGGAAATATTCATTTATGAACGTTCGCGTACGTACATTTATGATTTTACACGTGAACGTGAACGTTTCAATATTCTCTGATGCGTTCTCGTTCGCGAACGAGAAGCATAAGACAAGTCCAGATCGTTCGCGTTCGCGTATGTTAGGTAGCAAAAATGTCTGCTGTTGTTCGTACGCGTGTGTATTGGTGAGTCACACAGCGTGCGTTCTTATATGTAGCTATCAGTTGCATCGATACGTTCGCGAACGGTCACTACTGTCGTTCGCGTTCATAGGTGAATGTAACTGCTGCGTCAAACATTCGCGGAAAGTTGGTGTGGTTCTATTCTATCTTCCATGCGTTTCAGATTTATAAAAAAAAAGTTGCGGGAGATTATCAGAAATTGTTCAGAACTCTCCAAGGATCAAATCCACAACCACATTTTTTTCACAGCCCCCACCCTCCCCTGCAGTACCCTAAAAATCAGGCAAATTTTACCCCAAATTTACAGTTTTACAAAGTTACGTCATTTCATTATTTCTTTTTGCAGAAATTACTATTTTTGGATTATTGACATGTCTTTTGTCATTTATAAACTAATTTAAAATTGTTTAAACAATTACTTTTTGTTTAAACAAAAATATACGATGTTACGAACATATTTTTCCATTTTTTGCAAAAATTATTAAATGCTTGTTTTTTTGTCACTATTAACTAATTAGCAATTGTTTAAACGGCCATTTGATTAAACAAAAATATTTGATGTTACGCACATATTTTCTAATTGTGCAGAAATTATTAGATTATTGGCTTTTTTGTCATTTATTAACTAATTTGCAATAATCAAAATAATAATAATTAGTGTTGCAACCACATTATTGGTTTGACCGATAACGTAAAACCTCCAAAATTAGAGACCAGAAATCCTACAATAATTTTTGCCAAGAAATACGTACTAACATTGTATATTATTGTTTATACAAATTTATTTGTTCAAACAATTGCACATTAAGTAACAAATTACAAAAAAAATGCCAACAATGTAACAATAATAATTTCTACAGAAAGAAAAACAAAAGCAATGTAAATTTTTGTTTAAACAAATGGTAATTGTTTAAATAATTGCAAATTCGTTAATAAATGACAAAAACTCAATAATATAATAATAGTTTCTGCAATAAATATAAAAAATATATCGTAATAATGTATATATTTGTTTAATCAAGTAGTATTTGTTTAAACAAATAGTATTTGTTTAAACAATTACAAATTAGTTAATAAATATTAAAAATTGCCAATAATCTAGTAATAATTTATGCAACTGTAGAAAATTATGTCCATTACAATGTATATATTTGTTTAAATGAATGGTATTTGTTTAAACAATTGCAAATTAGTTAATAAACTTTAAAAAAGCCAATAATCTAATAATTTCTACACAATTAGAAAAATATGTGCGTAACATCAAATATTTTTGTTTTAAACAAATGGTAATTGTTTAAACAATTGCTAATTAGTTAATAAATGACTAAAGAAAATAATAATTTAATAATTTTTGCAAAAAATGGAAAAATATGTTCGTAACATCGTATATTATTGTTTAAACAAATGGTAATTGTTTAAACAATTTTAAATTAACTAGAAATGAAGATACGGACATACCGTATCATACGGACATACTATCGTAATGATGAAATATTCAATGTATCTACTAAGATGGTGATATCCAGGCGGCATGCAATTTTTTAAATAAATCAAATATTACAGCCACAACCTGAATTCGAACCAGGGACCTTTGCATTTGTAGCACAATGCTCTCCCATCTGAGCCTCAGTAGCTCAGATGAGAGAGCACTGTGTAAACGCAACCAATTGCAAAGAAGTTAATTAATGACAAAGACGAATAATCTAATAATAAGTTCTCCAAAAAAAGAAAACTTGTCCGTAATATTGTATATTTTTGTAAGCAAGTGTCAAATTGTAAATGACAAAAAATGCCAATAACCTAATAATAATTTTCTTTAAAAAATATGTCCGCAACATTGTATATATTTGTTTAAACAAATGGTATTTGTTAAACAATTGCTAATTAGTTAATAAATGACAAAAAAGCCAATAATTTAATACTTTCTGCAAAAAATGGAAAAATATATTTGTAACATCGCATATTTTTGTTTAAACAAATGGTAATTGTTTAAACAATTTTAAATTAGTCAATAAATGACAAAAAACATGTCAATAAGTCAATAATAGTAATTTCTGCAAAAAATAATAAATCACGTAACTTTGTAAAATTGTAAATTTGGGGAAAATGTTGTCTCATTTTTAGGGTACTGCAGGGGAGGGTGGGGGCTGGGAAAAGAATAGTGGTTGTGGATGTGATCCTTGGGGAGTTCTGAACAATTTCTGATACTCCCGCAAGTTTCTTTCTAAATCCGAAACGCATAGAAGATAGAATAGAACCACACCAAATTTCCGCGAATGTTTAACGCAGCACTTACATTCACCTATGAACGCGAACGACAGCAGTGAACGTTCGCGAACGTATCGATGCAACTTATAGGTACATATATGAACGCAGGCTGTGTGATTCACCAATACACACACGTACGAACAACAGCGGAAATTTTGTGCTTCTCGTTCGCGAACGAGAACTCATCAGAGAATATTGAAACGTTCACGTTCTCGTTCGCGTACGAACAGGAGTGAATGTTTCCGAACCCTGATTATTAGTAAGATTTTGACTTTTGTAAACGAAAGCGGTTAATAATATTTTAATAGTAGAGACAATTTTGCGTAGCTTTTTATTCAACAAAAAGGTTGTCAAATCCTTAAAATTATATTTTGAAAACTCATTTGGTTAACTTTTTGTTTCATAAGCTAATTAATCTGTATTTCAGACAATATTAGGACATATTTATACAATGTACCCAGTAGTACAATTCGATTTAGTAGAACTTTAAAGATGACGAAGAAACAATATCTAACATTTCTTTTAAGGGCAATAGCTTCCTAATTTAAATAAAAAATATATATTTTTACTCATTAAAATAATAATTTATTTAAACTAGTTCACATCAAATAACTAATTATTTTACAGTCTGTTAAAATTAGATGTTGCGAATTAATAATACAGAAAGCTATGAATTGAACAAAAAATCATTAAAATGAAACAAACAGTTACGTCAAGATTTGTTTTGTAAATTTCCACAAGAATACCCTTGTTAGTACGCAGTGAATTATGCACTTATGTAATTAAAAATATGTTGGCATTATAAAATAAAACCTTGCTTGTTCGTCATCAAATTATCAGACTGATTTGAAAAAGCTAATGTGCAAATAAGGCGAACTAATCAAAAAAGTAGCTAGTGTCCATTCGGCACGCACATGTAGCAAGTCCTCAAAGAAGATTTTCACGTATTAGAAAATGCTATGTGGTGATGCATCAATGTCCGATGCATTTACTGTTGCAGTGCAACTCTGACGGTCCGAAATTACAAACGAATATTGTAAAAATTTGTTGGTATGTCATAGATTTTTTTGAGTTTTATAAAAATCAGCCGGTATCAAGGATGGATGAAAAATATTCGGTGAACGAACTTAAAAGGAAGAATAAATCACTCATGGCATCGTTTAGACCAATCAATAACAAAAATTTTCGAATTGCGTGGCAAATATATTTGCCAAATAGTTAACATGTGGCAAATATTTGATATTTGGCAAGTATACGAATGTGTAGCCCCGGCTTTATGTTTGTACGAGTATATTATATTATTCTTATTATTATTATTACAAAAACAGGTAGGTATAGACATTTTCCCAGCGGTGTCATTCGGAGAAATTTTCTGTATTTTGTTTCAAAATTGTAATAGTTCTTTACAATCTGCCAAACAAGTAGTTAAAGTTATTAAACATCAAAGTATAAAGTAACTAGTTGGTTACCCTGAATTTTTACTTTATCATACGCAGTATGTAAAGTATTGTAAGTGGCGACGATTCCGGAGAAACAACTAAAGGTATCGGGACGAAACTTCGTATTTAGAAGTTTCATAACCAAACTTAGAGCTGAAAAGCTTTCTGTTGAAGAGGGTCCAAAGGAACTGGAGGTTTAGTCTTAGCATTTTTGAAAGATTTTGAAAATAAGCCGCCATTTCTGGAATTTCATCGAAATAGTTAAATAATAAATTAAAGATGAGGAAATTCGGAATAATTTATCACTATGACATTTTTTGGTACAATCAATAGTTTAGCTGCATGAGCAAATTCTATTTCTACGAGATCGGTCGTACTGCATGAAAACTAGTAGCCAGGATTTGTCAGATTTTTTGATTCTAATGACAGTAGGTAGTCTTGGTGTCAAACGCTAATGTTTTGACAATAACTTCTGTCAATATAAGCTGCGTTCGCATATTGCATTACACTTTTTACACCCAATAACACGTAAGTGTCATTTGGACGGTGTAGCCGGTGTCAACGGAGTACAATATCCGAACGCAGCTTTAATCGACATATCTGTCTAGTTCTAGTAGTTTTATTTTAATGCAGAAATGGCCAATCACGATCAAATAGAGTCTCATGCAGCTAAACTATTAATTTTATATACAGTATGATAAAGTCATGTGCCTGACCACATCAGATTATTTGTTCATTAGTTTATTATTAAAAACAATATCATAAAAATTTTAATTAAATAAAATTTTGTTAGATAAATGACCATTAATTATAAATATTTTTTGTATAAATAAACCAATATTTGTAGCTGTTGACAATTTATTGTTTTCCCAATACTAGTTTGTTTCCTACTTGCAAGATGGAACTTGTCGAAAATTCCGTGGTAAACTCTTGATTGACACTTCTCAAATCGAATTAAGCAGTAGCTACTTAGTGACAACTGATTTATGTATCTACATATACATTATTATATATCCATATATATATTTGTTAATAAATAAACTATGAACAGTTCTTGAAAAATTTATTACGTTTTCGGGTCGAAGGACCAAATACGATACGGATATTGAAATTGTTGTACGTAGAACGAAACAATGGAGCGCTGTATAGACTCCCAATTTATATTCGATGGCGATTTGGTCTAAATTGAAATCCATATTTAACCGGTTCGACGTAGCGCAATCGGTTTAAACGGGATTTACGGCCTTGGTTGCCATTTTATTTTGTAGCAATGAAGTGAAATCGGTAGTAGAAATATTAGTAGAAGTATTTTGCAATTCTGTGTTATGGAGCAGGGTTATTTATTGGAAATGCATAGTAGGATAGAGGAAGGACTTGTCAGACAGTAAACAATTGCTTTATAACAGCTTGTTTTTGTTTTCTTTCCGACAAGAAATTTTTGTCTTTTGTAAATAAAAGAAAAGCCACTAGAAAGAAGTAGTAGAAGAAGAAGAATAAGTAATCAATCACAGGCTTGAACAATAATTTTGAGTTTTCTTCTCTCTACACACTATTTAAAACGTCTGGAACTTTTTTTAAGGATTTGAGGAAATAAATAGGTGCATATGAAAAGCTTTACTCAGAATGATATTTACTTTCTAAAAAAAAGTCGGAAAAAAATGGGACAGCCTGTATACATGAGCCGCGAAATATGTTGCAATAATACTAAACGCCATTTCCCGAGCCTCATGCCAAAAATTCACATTTGCAGTGCTTAATAGGGGGATCTTCTCGATATTTTCCGTTCTTTTCGCTTCAATTTTCCCAATATTGTATAATTTTATACATTTAAATTTTGTACTGTACTTTTTCACCTCGGATGCGACCTGTCTAATACAGTTAGTTACCAGATGGACCTAATATCTGCTTCTCGAGAAAAAGTTATTTTTTGAAAGTTTTTGATGCTCCAACACCAGTGATGTGGGTCGGGTAAATACCCGGCTGGTGAGAACTAAATTTTGGGTATTTATTCTTTTTATCCTTAAAACACCATTTAACAACATTTCAGAGATATTTATACAGGGTGTAACACGTTTTTCCCGCAATAATTATTTTTAGATAGTAAATGTCAATGCCAAGTTACAGCCGCTTGAAATGTTGACTAAATAAAGAAAAATAAACAATAAACTACATATCAAACAATACTAAAACGAAGAAAGAGTCAAAATGTTAAAAATAAACTAATAACAAATGAACGAAAACAAAATACATATGAAACTTTTTAGCCAATTGTTTCTCTACAAGTAATTATTGTCATTCAGGTTTCTTTCATGCCGACTTATTGTGTTTATATAAAGAAGTTAAGTCATTTAATATACAGTTGTGCAATTATTTTACATTTATTTCAAACGTTTGTAATTTTTTAAGGAATAAAAAAAGACAAATGGGTCCATATGAAACTTTTTAGTCAGTGTGGTATTTACTAACTGGAAAAAAGTTATGCGGGAAAAAATGGGACACTCTGTAAATGCGTACTCTTGTTTAATGTAAAATATTTGAGTTTATATCTATTATTATATAGAACATTCAGTTGGATTCATAGTAAAATAAGAAATTGATTAACAACGACAAAAGCCGGTATGTCAACTATACCTAACATATAATCATATGTTTCTGCTAAATCTTCTTCGATAACAGAATCAGAAAATATGGAACATTCACACGATTAAATAGACGATGATGACAAGGAAATGTCTGCTCTTGATATATCGTCAGATGAGACTGATATTTTTACTCTTTGTTTTAAAAATGTTTTTATTTTTATAAGAATAACCTTAATTTTGTGATAAGAGGATACCATTTGATTTTGTGATAAAAGAAAAACTTGTATTTAGTAATTATATATTTCCTTTCACTGCTACTTTTAATAACAATATTATGTTTATAAATACTCCTATAAATAACCACTCAAGGGTATTTACCCTTGATAATAAACACCAGGGTATTTAAAATCACTGTCTAACACGTCTATAGATCTATAGTCTATAGTGGTCGAAAAGCTAGAAATGTTGCTCAAGAGTAATCTATATTACTTTTTACATTTAAATTGAAAATGTCATAGAAAATCATTGTTCTAAATGTAATTTTATGCAAAAAATACTACAATACAATAAAAAGAAAAGACATTAAACTACTACAAGACTACGTCCAAAAAACATTTTTTTATTCACGTTTCGCGTGTGGCGTCAAAAGCTACAACTTGATATTTTTGAACAGAATTAGAAAATACAGCATTTGCTAAATAACATTAATACAAAACTTATTGTGTAAGAAAAATCTTAAACATGTTTTTTCTTATAACAACTTTTCTCTATGACATTTTACATCTAATTATGTTAAATCACATTATTACGTTACGTATGTTAAATCAATATCCAGGCTGTGACGTTTACAGGATATCCAAAACTCGATAAATGACTTTTTTTACGACAAAAGAACAGAGCGTGTATGATGTTTTCAATAAAATTGATTTCAAGTTTCAATGTTGGTATTACTTCTTATCGTTAAACTTATCTTTTAACTGCTAACAAAGAATCTTTTACAGTCTTTCAATGGCAGATATAAAGTTCGGGAAGTTTAAGCTTTATTACAGGATCTTTATCAAGTAAACATCACATGGGGTTCAATTACTACTAATTTAAGTTACTCATGGTTTCAGATATCTAAAAGTATATAGAATCCCATTTCATTGACTCATAGCTCAGTTTTTACGGTCTAGATCGCTTTTAACATCAAGACTCAGATAAGAACTATAACAATTTTATTCGACTCACAATCAGTTACTTTTTACTGGTTCTACTTTTCATAGAGTTATATTCTTTGCTACTATGAGGTAAATCTATATTATAACCACATGAAATACCAAAAATAAATACATATCCTTTCAGCAAATGTCGTCAATATTAAATTTGTCGGTGATGAATATCCAGTTCAACATGTCAATCACGTCAGGCTAAAAATAAACCAGTATGTGCCTCTTAAATTGTAACTGTAAAAGGGTACCACACAGCTACATTTTTCAAGTCCTCTATTCCAATTTTTGCTGTTCTGGTTAGAATTTAAATTTTTATTGATTTGTCAAGATAGATTATTAATTACTAACTTCTGATATATTTTTTACCTATATTTGGCAAATATTCTGGTTGAAAAGTTACTTCCTTCAATTTGGCGCTTATAGTTTTGTTTAGTTAAACTTAAGTGCTAAAGGATGTTTGGTTGTTGCCTCCACAAGCACATTTCCATTGTCTTTTTGTCTGTAATTAAGTATGAGCATTTCCAAAAAAAAAACACAATTAGATTTCTATTAACCAAAAAGCCAACAAACGTAATAACACCCCACCCCTACAACCAACCATGCTTCCAGTAATCGCTCCATATCTTTTAGAGATCCACAAATACATCTCCCCTTTATTTTATCTTTATTACATTTCAAACAACCACTCGTCAATTCACTCCATCTCGCTTATCCTCCACGCCTCTCCTTTCACCATTCCCTCTCTCCATCCCAGTCTTTCATCTCGTCCACACTTTTCCATCCCCATCACATCCCCATACTCCAGCCCACAAGCTCGAACAGGATCTGACGACAGAATCGCAAACAAAACTATAAATCGTCTCCAACACACTCTCACGTACACACACACTCTCACATACACACACACACTCACACACATACACTCATACACATATCCATGTTCATTCGCCATCTCCTTTCTGAGCAGTGGAAATCCTACTAATAACACAATTTCACAAATCATCCTGGAAGTTATACATCAACGAACGAGGCTAGATAAGCCAGGCAGCGCTCGCTTCACTCTGGAGAGCTGTGAGCTCGCGGAATCAGGGCCAACTGGGTATATGCATCCGAAACTTTCCAGATTGCGTTTTTCGGGAGTTCGTAGCAGTCCGTGTTAACTTGACGGGATGGTGAAGGTCTCTTGGGATAAGTTTTCAGTGTGTATTCTATTAGAGGAAGAGTTCTATGTAGAGGAAGAGACGATTTTGTAGATTTAACAATATTAGAAGTGGGATTGGCAGAAGTGGTTGATGATGGGCAATTTTTGAATTGTATATTGATGATTTCAACGGGGTTATGTTGGTGTGATGATGTAAAGGATTTTCTGGTCTGTTTTGGTATTGAAAATAACGATAGCAAAAAATAATTTGGCTCAAAAATAATTCATAATTTTTTAATTGATAAATAAATAGCTATTAACTTCATATTCTAAAGAATTATAATACTGAAGTTATGTCTAAATAATATCAGTACAGAACTTATTTCGTACAAATAACTTAAGTTGTTTTTACTTGCATAACACGTTCATTTTTTTTGGCTTTTTTGATATTTTAGTCTGTTTTTCAGAAATGAATAAAGGTATTTAACAAAAGAATTGGCTGATATTAACATTTTTCTCTTTGCCAATGTTGCGACTCAGTTAACAATAGCAATAGGACATTGTCAAATGAAGAGTTGAAGTAAATAATGAACTGTGCCAAAATTTCAAAAATTGGTTTTATTACCGCTCAATCTCGCATGAGTTAACGTTCGGTGTATTTTCGTAAATAGCGCGCTAAGTGCCTTTAGTCAGTGCCAGTAGTTGCTTATAATTCAAAAACTATGCATTTTATAAAAAAAAATGATTCCTACCGAAAACTCTTAGAATTAAAAAAGATAAATATACAGGATGTTCTATTAGAAAAAGAAAAGGTTTGCAAATTTCCATAATAAAATGAAAAATATATTAAACAAGAGCTTGTTTAAACACAAAAAACTTTTATTTTACGCATTTTTTGAAACTATTTACAGTTGGGGAATTCGTTCCGGTAATTTTGACAAATTTTGTATACTTTTAAATAAAAAATAATGCATTTTATAAAAAAAAAGATTGCTATAAACTATTCTTAGAATTAATCTTAGAATTAAAAAATGTAAAAATATACAGGGTCTATTTGAAAAAAAGGAGAAAGTTACCAAATTTCCAAAATACAATATATTTAAACGATAGCTTGTTTAAAGCTAAAAAAAGTTGTTTGAATTTTTTTAAAATTTTTTACGCCTGGCGATTTATTTGTGTGTTCTGGTAAAGTTCATGTTATTTCTGTTTTTTTATTTTAGAATTACATTTTTTTTTTTTTTTTTTAATAAAAAGAAAATGTACGATATTGTTAGTATCAATACTGTGTGATACCTTGAGTAGTTTGTGAAGAAAAATATTAAAGCTTGCTTTTTTTTTTTTTTAAATAATAATTCAAAATAAAAGGAAAACGTTGAGTGGATTTTGATTTCTGGTCCTCACTCTTTCTGAAGGAAGTTACTAAAATAAATCATTTTCAATGTAAACTTTATACGAACATCTTTAGATTAGAAATATTGCACAAAAAACAACAGTTTTTCAGTACATTTGCAACATAACAAATAAACGCCTTTTTAAAGAAAATTATTGACTATAAAATTGAGCAGAACTATCAACTTTTGCATGGCTTTCAGTAAACGAGGTCCCCATGTATTTTTTTCGAACAACGGACACTCTGTATGTAGTATACTACATACAGAGTACGAGTTGTTGGTCAAGCAACTTTTATTAAGTTTTACTTTCTAGTATAAACAAAATATCAACTTCTTAAAATATGTATAAATAAATATTATGGCTCTTAGCACACACAGCGAAGTATATTCTCAAAACGTGAGAAAATTATTTACTTGCGGTTATTGCTTTAGATGAAAGTTAAAATTTACTTGGTTTGAAACAATTTCTTTCATTTAAGAATTCCTTGTTCTCACAATTCAAGAATATCCCAATCTCAGAGTTATTAGTTTCGGTTAAGTATATAATTTTCAAACCAAGTAGTTTAAATTCTCAATTCAAGAAGTTGATCAATATCTTGAATCAGGTAAGCCATTGCTTGCAACGCGCTTGCGCATTTACACTCAAACGTGCACGAACGTTGCCGAGATTTAAGATTTTTCGCATCGGCCTTTGCCTTCAGTTAGTTGGGGTCTGCTATGGCGTCGTGTTCGCTGACTACCGAGTATTGTCCCGGAAGAGTTCAATATGTTAGTACTAATTTTGTAGGTACTGTACGCAATAACTACGCGATCTATAATATTATGAAAGTATATAGTTTTAATTTTGCGTGAATAGCCTACAGTACTTATGTTCAACGTATTTGCGTTGAACAGTTCGTAGTTGTGACTTGTGACGCACACGGTACGTAAATTTTGCCTAGCCATATAGTGGTCACCAAATCAACATACATGCCACAGAAACCTTACTTATGTAATATAATGGAAACAATTTGATGTCTAATAGAATATGGTGTTTTTTTCCATGCCTTAGATATTGTAGGTAGTGATAATTTATAAATAGGTAAGTATATATGTAATTAAGCAAAGAAATTTCATACAATAAAACAAATATCATTCGCTAAGTTATTGTCTACTTATTTCACACAATTCCCTACCTTTTTAAAAAAAAACTAAAACAGTAATTTCTATTCAATACATTATGATCATGTTCTTGAACTAATAATATATATACTCATTTCAAGAAAATATTTTCTCATTGTCAATCATATATATTCACTTTAAGAAAATTCCATTATTCTCAACGTGAGAATAGTTTTCTTGAATGAATAATATCTATCCTCATTGCAAGAAAATATTTTCTCAGATATACAAGCATATGATCATTTCAATTCAACAATATCTCTTTATTCTTAACTTGAGAAAATATCTACTTGCGGCTATAGCATATTGGATGAAAGCATATTGCTTTGAGTGAAGTATTTACTTTTCTGTGTGCACCTTCTACGAATGTTTGAATTTATTTTAGGTTAGTTCTTGCGATACAAGACCTCGGCAAAAAACAACACCAACATGTGATGTACAATATGTTTAAATATGCACAAAAAATTAGGGATGGCTTTCTATAAAACATTTATCTTGCTGCACACTATTTTCTCAATATCTCGGAATTATGTTTTTGGCACTCAGTTCGTTATTTACTTCAACTCTTCAAATGCAGTTGCCGTAATTTGTTGTTAATGATAATGTTAACCTAAGACCAAACAATGAAATAACAACAAACGTGAAGATCAAGAGATATAATGTGAAATTGATATGAAACATTCATATTTGGTATCTGAGCACTAAATTAAATTTAAAACTAATTTTCTCTATGACATTTTACATCTATGACATATTAATTGTGAATTTTCTAGAGAAATGCAAATTTTGGGCCTTAGGTATAATTAGGTCCATCTGGGAAAACACTGTATATTTCCGTTGATGTAAAGTTGGTGCGAGAAAATAACTATTAACAAAGTTTAAATTAATTTCTCCTGGAAAAACACCTGGAATGTAATTTAATTATACCGTATAAATTTTGTTACAAAGAGGCTTTTGTTTCGTAGTTTCAATTGAATAAACATTTAATTTATACGTCTTCTTGATTCTTTAGTTTTTGGAGCTTTTAAAGTTTTTAAAAAACACAGAACATCTACAGAATGATCAAATAGACTACTTTTTTTGTGACGATAGTGGAGATTGAAAAACAATCCCTCGGTATATTTAAAGTTGTTGCGAGAAAATGGCGTTTTAAAAAAAATAATCAAATTTAAATCAATATCTACTCGATTTATTTCTAAAGAAGCAACTTAATTTATTGCAATAAAATGTTTGATACAATTCGAATACTAATTAAGAGATAAATATCTCTGCATAGATTTGTAGATGATGCGATAAAATAACGATTTCAAGAAAAGAATCAGTTTAATAAAGGAAAAGTTTAAAATAATATACACGATTTATTTCTAAACAAACAGTTCGGAAATTAATTTAGTGCCATAAAACGTTTGAACCTATTCGAATACTAATTTATAGACACAAATTGATGCTATTCCGAAAAAAATACGATTTAAGAAAATAAACAAATCAATATCCCAGATTTAATTCTAAACCAGATATTCGAAAATTAATGTAATGCAACAAAACGCAAAAAAAAACCTTACCTACCTACGCGACAGTTTCAGAATATAAGTCATCTCATCTCTTGTTTTGGTGTTGTCTAATTAAGCATATCTTGCCCACACACGACCTGGATCGAGTCGGCTGTCGTCCGTTTGCGCGGATGACATTTATTATTTTTTATTCCTTGCGCAAAAAAAGAAAGTAAGTTTGGGCGGATTAAATGTACGGAAATATGCTTCTAACAAGTGTGAATGGAGGTGTGACCTGAATAGGTGTAACAGTTACGACACTTCCAGTGCATGCACTTGGCGAACAGGTCCGTGTAGGTGTTAAAAATCCGAATACAGAATTTTAGATGTGGGCGCTGACGCAAGATAGATATCGGTGCGCGTAGATGTGTGTTTGTTTATTTATTTATTTGTGTGAGTGGCATTGTTTATATGGTATTGTATTTCTTATTAGAATTATTTATTTGTTTATTCACAGAAAAATATACGGATTCTTGTGATCTATTTACAGAAAAAAATTACGGTAATACTGAATAATAGTACCTAATACAAAATGTAGCAACTATCTATTTAGTGTTCCCGGCGTGATTTTAAAGATTGTTAAAAAGACACTAAGCAAATCATTTTCAGTAGTTTTGGAATGATGATCTTAAATCTTCTGAAAAGACTAACTGTCGTGGAAAAAACATTGCGGTTATAGTTATTTTTACAAATTTACACATAATTTTTCAACGATTCAGTTCATATTCTTGTTGAAAAAGAAGAATTTAGACCAATAACTCCTTGAAAAGGGGAAATTATGGAGAAAGATAATAATAATCTCCAGTATAAAATGTGCGAAACATCCTCTAAAATCAAATAATTTTCTATAAAATCTTATTATATTTATTAGTTACAAAAAGTCCTAGTGCGCTGTGATTTGTACCAGGCACAATAGGGTATTTGACTGTATTAAAAAGATGGCCTGTCATCCAGCTCAGTCTCCAGTGACGTCTATTATGCAGCGCGTCACTCTCACCGTACCCTACCCGATTATCCGAACGCGCTCTTATGCTTCTCCCGTTTGAATTTAATAGCACTAAAGTGCCATGTAAGCATAACTTTGTAGGTTAGGTTAGCTCTATGCTTAAGCTGTCAGATCAGATGATACCTGGTTCGAACAAAAACACTTGTATTGGCCGCTATTTATTTCATTTGGATTTCTACGAGCCAACCACTTTCTAAGCAGTTTCAAATATTGCGGAACAGCTACAAATAGTTTATCCGGAGTGTTTATTGACGTATTTCTGCATTGTGGGTTTATACACCATTTATAACCCATTTTGTATGTAGAAATTGTGAAAACGACACATCATACAACACAATTACCAAACGGCGACAATGCCGATGCTGGCGGACCATATGGGTCGATTTGACATCTACTATCGTGTGACGTCACACAACAGAAAGTATCGTTTTGGCGGGACTTTTTGTGATTCAATTTTTAACGCTGATTTTTATGAAATATTAAGGAAATAATTACGAAAAATAATGCATTTACAATGTAGAGTGAAGGAATAAACACACTAAGATGGTTTTCCAATATTAGTCAAATACCCTATTACGTTTTTGTATTCATTTTATTCCCTCTTTTAATAATTCGGTAAGAAAAGTGATGACAAGACAGAATATACGGTAACAAACATACCATGTAGTAGACAGGTGGTAATCTTCAGGTTTAAGTAAATGGTTAATTCAAGGGAAGGAACCCATGTTTTCTGATACATCTCCGACCAATATGAAAGGGTTATCTTATGGCTCAATGCGCTTTATTTGCATATATTTGATATGCGTCTCATATAGTTTGATATATTCTCATATCAGTTACCAAAATACATTTTTTAGCTCCTCCAGCTTGTTCAAAAAAGGCCTTATCATATGTTGTTTGTGGCTGTTCAAAATCTGAGACCAGTTAGTTACTTTTCTTTCGTTGGGATTAATTTATTTGCTTTATTAATATCTATACTCAATAATGTGTTTGCTTTGCCCTGTATTTTATTACTTATTTACAAATTTTATATTGAACAAACATTGAATAAAGAAGAAAGAAAAGAAAGAAAAAGGTAAAGAAGTCCGCCTCTAAATGTACTGAACACTTTTTGATTAACCACAGTCGGATGAATAATTATCTAACTATTTAATAATTATCTAACTATTTAAATTCATTCATCATTTATTCATTAATTAATATATATGTACTATTTTGCAAGACATATCACGTACTACATATATACGTACTATTACGTACGATATTATTCTTCGAAACTCTTCTAAACTCTTCTAGACGTATTAACACGAAAACAATTTCTTGCAAGGACAAAAAAGTATTTTTCTGCGGAGCATTGACGGCAACATGTTTACCACAAATATTCTAACAAAATTCGGCGTGGAAATTATTTTACAGTCATGGAATAACAAGTTCTTTTGTCCAGCCCGTTCGAGCGTTCGAGAACTTGCAATGTGTTTGGAAATCCACACGTACGATGTCACGAATCGACATCGTATGTTTTGATTTTATATATTTACGCTAATATTAATAGAATAAGATAGGCGTAATACAACTGATCCAACAATTCTTGCCTTAATTTCTTAAATAAAAAGAGTCATAATGTTTAATAATATTTTGTTTCATGTTGAACAAGATATTATAAAATTAAAACAAATTAAAAAATACTTATTCTAAGCAAGTAGCTAACGTATAAAAAAACCTATCAAATTTTTTAATATTACTACGTTAGTTAATACGTTAATAATTGTAGGGTACAGTTTTGAGAAAACTTTAACATTTATAATGAATCGTGATATAATTTTTATGAATAAATTCATTAAACTCATTAAAACATCTTTATAAAATCATAGCACCACAATATGGGAGGGCAAAGTAAAAATTGCAGTTGTTATTATCAATAATAACAGGCGTTTCTGTGCAACAGTGAAACCGTGATCAAGATGATCAGTATCTCAAATATTTTTCATTATATCATATATTTTTACTAGTAGTGCCATATATTTTATTAAGTAAACCCTAGCAATCCTAGATGTGAATAAAGCTCATTTGGTAACCAGCAAATCCCTTCTAATTAAAATCCCTTCGTGATAATTTTAAAAAACAATTTGTGTAGAAAAGTAGCACAAAATTCATCGAAAATTTTTAATTCTAAGAAACTTATGGAGGAGTTATTTCTTTTACAAAATGCAGTAATTTTGAGTTATAAGCAATTAATCAAAACTTAAGAACTTTTACTTAAACCAAACGGCCTAAAAATAAAAAATCCAAAAGAAAATAACTACACAAATAAATAGAATTAAATTAAATGTTCAAACTGCCACATTAATTTGATGTTCAGGAGTTTTGATTGCTCATAACTCAAAAATAATTGCTCATAACTCAAAAATAATGCATTTTAAAAATTAAAAAAAAAATACATGATGTTCTGTTAGAAAAATGAAAGGTTTGAAAATTTCCATAATAAAATAAACACCCTGCATATTAAACATATACTTGAACGAGAAGTTGTTTAAACCAAAACACTTTTATTTGAAAAAAATTTAGAATTAATTTTGTAAAGATATATAATGCGTTCTATTTAAATAACAAAATGTTACCAAATTTCCATAATAAAATGAACAATATCAAAAATATATTTAGACGATAGCTTGTCAAACTTTTGTTTGACTTTTGTTTTGAACATTCTTACAGTTGGAGAATGATTTAAGTGTTCCGGTAATTTTGGCTAACCCTGTATACTTACCAGGGCTGCGGAGTCGGTAAAAAAATTCTCGACTCCGACTCCAGATATTTTTCGTGGTCCGACTCCGACTCCAGAAAAATTGCTTATAAAAATATTTTCAAATAATTCTGTGTAATAAACATCTTACATGTAAATAATCACAAATTTAACACAGAATAATACAACCGAGCAATATTAAATTTGCTATGAAAACAAAAATACTACCAGGAAAAAAGGAAACAAATTTATTAAATTAAATTTCTATTCGAGTATTGTGATTATATTAAACATATGGGTTTTGCATATCAAATTGCTCACAAAAAAATTCTGCACACATAGGAAAAACAGAAGTTTTATTTGTGTCCAGCGAATTTGTTGGCAAAAATATTTAAACTGAATCTAAATGTAATTAAAAACGACCTATAAGATATCAAAAAGACGTATCGATAGGATCACAAATAGAAAAGTTATGTAAAAATACAAATAAACTGACCACAAATAAAATAGTTATTTATAAAATGTAATTTCTTTGCTTATTCAAAATATCTGTATTCAACTGTTTTCTCATTAGAGAACATACAAATCGTCAAGTTTGTCCATGTGACCGACTTTTTATCTGTAATAACAACAAACGACAGTACACTGTGTAGTAAGACAGTGTATCATATTAAATAAAACTCATTCCAATCAAAACAATAATTAGTGCAAAATACGTTTATAAAATTGTTGTGAGGAACAGAATAGCGCCAACTAATTCTCCTGCAAAGATGCCCTTAAACCATTTTTAATTCTTTTCAAAGCTGAAAATAATCATAATTATAAACAAAATCGTGGTTCATTTAATCGACTTTCTCTAATAATAACAAAAGCACCCATAAGACACATTGTATAATACGAAATAAAATCATTCTAATAAAAACAAAATTAAGTACAATATACGTTTATAAAATTGTTGTGAGGGACAGAATAGCTCCAACTAATTTTCGTGCAAAGATGCCCTTAATTCGTTTTAATTATTTTGAAAGCTAAAAATAATCATAATTATGGCTACAGGTATAACTTCTGAATAAATGGTTATACATTGAACTACGGGCCTACTTCTCAATCTCATTTTATTGTTCGAATTTCTTTTTTCAAATTTCTGACAGATTACTTTTGTTAAACGTTTTCACTTTCGTTTGGAAAGTGTGTTTTGTAATTTGATTACTTACATATGTGTAAATAATCTGTAAATAATATGTAGGTAACTGCTTTGTAAAATACCTAATAGAATATTGGTTTTATTTGTTTACTATCTACTGAGGCAACGTCCATCTCGCATGTATTTTTTGTACAGTAACTAAACCTGGACTCGGAGTCGGAGTCGGTACATTTTTTCCGACTCCGACTCCTCTGGAATTCGTCTAATCTTCGACTCCGACTCCACAGCCCTGATATTTATTACGCATATAAAGCAACATAAATAGAGTCGGAGAGTGCAAGATAAAAGCAGAAACCCCACAAAAAAATGCATAAACATCCAACACACTCAACCGTACAAACCAAAAACGTAAAACACAAATCCGTCCATTTGCGAATTACACTAAACGCATAATATCCACGGCGCTAAGTAGCGCTAATACGGCACTCATTTTATTATCAGGGGAGCTAGTATGGAGCCCAGTCTGCGCGGGGTAGGGAGGGGCGCCGGTTCGCGAAAGGAAACCATAAGCCGGCGATTTGCTATTAGCTCTACTGGGCCTCCGACTCTGCGAAGTAATCATTTCATATTTACATAGACTGCAACCGCTTTCATATGCATGCAAATGCGCCGCGCTGGGTGCGATTTCTACTATCCGGGCCGGCCGTGGTTGGCGGACTGGGTGCAGGCAAGACTGTGGGCCGGTGAGAGCGACGCTGTGATTTAAATTTTAAATTTAATTTGAGTCATACGGAGTTTAACCGCATCCTAAACGCAGGATATTTGTCCCCGAGGACACAACCCCCTTACGGGGACGGAGCTTCGTCGATCTCGAACGGTTAAGGGGTTAAGAGCGGGGTGAATGTGGGACTTACCTGATTGGTGGTTTGAATTCCTCAACGTTGCTTACTGGTGTTCATCTGGAAAAGAAGAATAGTTTGTTTAGTGGTTGGTATGTGCAAAAATTGTGGTAATGAAATAATCAATTACTTAATAGTATATTTGTTGATGGGGACTTAATGTAGGTTATAATACAGGGGCATGAAGTTCATACACGAGATTCTTGGCCCTAGGGTCAAATTCTACGAATAATCTACGACTAATAAATTACATGGATGATTGCATGGATGATAGTTCCGAGTTTTATGATGACAGTTTCGTGTCAGTGTTTCAAAAACACTGTTATAATGGCTGGTAGATATTAAACAATTCCATAGATACGTACATAATGAAGGTATTATTTGTGAGCCGAAACTATTTTCTATTTTATTGTTTAGTTTGTTGCTATTAATTGCTCTCTCGAACCAGATGCCAAAAAAACTTTGTACTTTGCCAACTTTGAATGTCTTTTAAGATACGGTATAATTTTCGGAAAAAACTGGGACACCCTGTAGATTATAGCTCTGTGAAACGTTCTCTTTTGACAAGGGACGCATCATTTTGTTCAAGCAAAATTCAATATATTTGCGTGCTTTGATCATTGTCTTAATAAAGAAAAATATCAAAAAAAAACGAACATGTTGCAACCGATTTTGGTATACTTTTTTCCGTATATTCTGAATCTAAAGTTAGAAATTATATTTTTATATTTTCTTTTCCAAAGAAATGAATTTATATATTTTACAAAAGAATTTATATTTTTGCATTTTCTTGAAATTTTTGGCACTGATTTTCTCTGATTGATTCGATTACAGTCAACAATCAGACTCTAAACCATTCTATTAACAAATTACGTAATTGAAAATCTGTGAATTGTTCTACATAAATATCTTCATTCAAATGAATTTTTTTAATAAAAATGATTAGTTGTTTGTTTTTATTTTTTAATACGAATTTAATACTTTTCTTATAACTTTGACATCCGGTAGCCACCCGTTGATATTTATTTAAAATTACGAAAAAATCATTTTCTTGAAATTTTTGGCACTGATTTTCTCTGATTGACTCGATTACAGTCAACAATCAGACTCTAAACCATTCTATTTTAACAAATTACGTAATTGAAAATCTGTGAATTGTTCTACATAAATATCTTCATTCAAATGAATTTTTTTAATAAAAATGATTAGTTGTTTGTTTTTATTTTTTTAATACGAATTTAATACTCTTCTTATAACTTTGACATCCGGTAGCCACCCGTTGATATTTATTTAAAATTACGAAAAAATTATTTTATGTCCTAAATGATCATAAAGTGACATTTCACATCTTAGATACCGGGATGAAAACAGCTTCTTTTTGCGCACTAGCGCAATAAAGATTCGTATTGTGCCCTAGCCCAGGGCATAAAGGATTGCCATGGTTATATATCAAATATATAAAATATTTGTCATTCAAATTGTAAATTTTAAATCGTAAAAGTCAATTATTGGCGATAAAGGTTATAAGTTTGACCATTAATAATTGTCTGTATTGTCACTCATCAATGTCAATTATTCGCAATTAGGGTTATAAGTTTGACAAGTAATTGTGTGTATTGTCACTCAACTCCGAATTCTTTGTATTGTTATTCAACTCCGTAGATACGCATGTCACTTGATAACGCCAAATATTTATTAATATTATCCAAACGGAGGAACAAAATCATTGTAAGGTAAACTTTCGTATGTACCTCGGGCTACTTGATGTTTATACCCTCGGGGTATAAACATCCGTCTAATGCCCTTGGTACATAAATAACTATATCGGCTCGATTACAATACTTTATCATACTGCGTATGATAAAGTAAAAAATAAAACAATGTAAGGAAGTATTACGGATAAAAAAATTGGTAATAATTTTGACCATACGAAATTGGAGCATTTATAAAAAAACAAATACGTCCATGATTTTTACTCAGTATGACATCTACCAACTAAAAAAAATTTGGGAAAAAGTGGGACACCTTGTAGCTTTGTGAAAGGGTTTTTATCGGTAAGGTAGGTACGCATCATTTTGACATCGTTTAGCTCGTATAATCCTAAAAATATATTTAATTTTGGTAATCGGCTGTCAAAAATTCATTCAATAAAATATTTTTAAAAAATTATAAAACCATTTTATATTTCTTTTGATACCATATAATTGCGTGTAACAATGTTACAGCATGTTACTACCGATTTTTGTATGGTTTTTTCCGTATATTCTTCTGAATCTAAATTTTGAAACGTGTCTAGTTTTTAAGAAAGGAACGCATATTTTTGCACTTTCTTGCGATCTTTTGCTGATTTTCTCACAAATTAGACTCAATTACTATAAAAATCTGACCCAAAAATTATTCTATTTTTGATAAATGAAACAATTGGAAATTTGTGAAATGTTCTACATAAAGTTTATGACTATTTTTTTAAAATAAAATAAATGTTTAATTTTTTTTAATACGAAGTTATTAATACAATTTATAACTCCAACAGCCGGAAGCGACCCCGGCATTGTTAAAAAAAATATTGCAAGTTTCTCACGTCATATAGCATTTTGAAGGGGTAGCTAAATTTTTGCTCAATTAATAAGCACACTAATGTTGTCGAATGGCAAGTTCCTACAATACATCATTTGCCCTAATTGTTAAAAATCAGAAATTAACAATTAACACAACAAAAGAAACAAACAATAACATATTTTTGATATTCTTTACGTGGAATTCAGACAATGTAAATCAGGCACCATTTTGCATTAACATTCAATTAATCATTACGGTATGATTTTCAGTAATAATAATTGTATTAAGTGAGACTATTCGTTTCTTGTATAACTCTACATTTATTTCTTAAAGTTGAGCAATAAATCATCGACTAGTAGTAATATAAAAACACCGAAAACAAAAAAAAAATATTCTGCAGCTGTTTGATCAATCACAGACATATGTTTCCATAAATCACAACGAAAAACATATATTTAGATACATATTTACTCCAATACATATATACAATACACCCTATCGAAAAACGTATCAACTCATAATGATCCGATCACATCCGATCGAAGTCTCTATCGCTCCATCGCATTATCCCGTTATTTCATTAATCAATGTCGTTTGGAGGACGCGTCGTCCTTCGTAGTCGTCCTCGCAGGCACGTCCTGCGTCGCAGCGGGTATTCCGGCGTCCGGACCCCGCAATGAAAACTCCCGAATCCCGGTACGTGTCCCACTCGCGACTGCTGATTAATGAGCTTGATACACCGTATCGTTGTGACCTCACGTACCCCTTCCTACCCTCTGGCATCTTGTACCTAATTAGATTGGTCGTCCGTCGGGGCCTAAAGACGGTAGCGCCACAAATTTATTACTGGTGGGGTAACTCCGGGTAAGTCGGAGTAACTCGGGGTAAGTCGGAGTAACTCGGGGTAACTCGGAGTAACTCGAGGTAACTCGGAGTAACTCGGGGTAAGTCGGAGTAACTCGGGGTAAATCGGAGTAACTCGGAGTAACTCGGAGTAAGTCGGAGTAACTCGGGGTAACTCGGAGGAACTCCTGATAAGTTCGGAGTTACTCCGGGTGACTTGATGTAGATCGGGGTGAGTTCGAGATTCATACGAATTGTGTGTAGCGGGCCCGTTCTTAGGTCGGAAGTCGTATTTTGGGGTTGGGTGACAGCAAAAAATAGGCGTTTCTGGGGAATGTTAGGAGGATGTGGGAGGGAGTTTTTGTTGGGGAGTAATTTATAGTGGTGGAAGGGGTTGGTAATTTCTGTATGAAGTAACGTTGCTGATGGGAACTGAATAATATACATATGTATTAAATGTGAAGTTTTGAACAACTAAATTAATTAATAACAATTAAGTTAAAATTTTGCCACTATGTATTACTTTGTTACCCTAAAAAAATTTAAAATATTATTTTCATAGATCGTTTATGTGATATTTGTCCTTATGATGTTTTTTTATTTTCTGATTATAATGTCTGTAGGTAAGTGAAACAAATTATGATGCATGGAAAATAATGTCAAATATTTACTTCTGAAACGTGAATTTTCAAGAAAAAACTTTAAGATGATGGCAAATTTTGTGTAACTATATTGCAGCAACAATACTGTGAAAAATATTCTATGCCGTAAATAAACAGTATTATTTAATGTCCTTATACAGGGTGAGTTATTAGTATCCCGGCGGTCGAATAGTTAATAAATCATTTGAGAAAGAAAAAAATATTTTATATGGTGTTTGACTCGCCATTTTCTATAACGTCACATGGTTACCTGGTTCACATGGTTAACAGTTCGAGAGATATTCAACAGTTTTTCCAAAATATGCCCGTTGCAGGATGTTTTTAAAAACTATGTAAAAACGACATTTTTGCCGATTTCGCATTTAAACTATCTGAGACAATAGTCATAGCCAGTAGGTAGATGATAGTATCCAAAGATATTAGATACACTATACGTTCATTGAACTTGGTAAATTTTGATGTTTTTCAAACGGCTTTTTCTCGAGTTTTTTTTTTTTAATGGAACACCCTGTATAATGTGTTGGTTGTAATAACCCTTTATTTCGCTCCAATTTACATCTAGTATGTCATACACCAAATGTTACTATTTTTTTTGTGATATTTGAAATTTAACGAAAATGTAACGGAATTGTAAATTTTAATATTGTTGTGAATAAGGTATTAGGTAGTTTGATGTAAAGTGTTCAAGTGGCGATAGAAGAGATAATTTAGAAACGATTTAACGAGCTTTATCATTATACAAAGTATTACCGTTATCAACATATTAACAATTTTATATGAAATTTTGTAAGTATATTTTGCCGTCTATCGTATGGCAACCGAACACGCGATTTAAAAATTTCAAATTGCTGCTAAAGTAAACCCTAAACCCTGTACTTTTAGGTTAACTAGCATCTAATCATCTAGGCATCTAGCTATGGGTTTAGATATTATGTGATACAATTTTTAAAACAATATCTGCAAAAATGTAGTATTAACGTAGTTTTGAAGTAAGGCCTGCAATTGCCGTTTTTTTACAAACAATTGAATATCTCAGAAACCATTTACTTTACACTGTATAATTGAAAATAATTTTACGTTATAGAAACTAATGAGTTAAACTACTCTTGTATAAAACATTTTTTCTTTGTCAAACGATTTTATGACTATAGACCACCTAATAATAATGACTATAGTCATTATATAAGAAAAAGTTTACGTTTATATTGCTGTTGTATTTTATAATTGTTGCAGTCATTATGGGACATTTTTCATATTTTTGTTTTGCTGTATGAACAACTTATAATAAAATCAAAATCAGCAGCATATTGAATATTATTGCATTGATGATATTCAACAACGCAGGTCCCAACACATTCCGTTGTGGAACTCCCATGTCCATATTGCCCACAACTGTAGTTTTACCTCCCATTGAGTAAATCGAAGATCATATCGATAAAATGGGTAAAATCTTTCAGTGACAGCTGCAGAAAACAGGAGGGTCGAGGTCTCAGATTGAATATCTAATAGCCTAGGGCGCAATTAGCGTCGGCTTAATGACATTCCGCCATTTAAATCCGATCTAGTTTCTGCCCGAACGAATTTGCATATCCCAGGCAAGCTACGGCCGCTGGTAGCTATTATAGTAGACGTAATTCATTTAATCGTTAATATTGTACGTATTTATCTCCTCTCTCTCTCTCTCTTTTACTCTCGAGCTTAACTATCATACTTTTTATTGTGGTTAGATAAGAGACTCTTTATTTAATTTATTTAAGCCACTTTTCTAGATGTTATAGGTCGCTTCATATAGGTAAGTACTTAAAATTATTGTTGGTATTTTATATTGAGTGTAAAGTTTCTTTTCTGGCACTATATATACTATATAGCTAGATGGAACATTTGATACGATTTTATCAAAAGCGTGGCACATCAAACATAGGTTAGAATATGAAACGAGGCGTTTTCTTTGCGCTTGTAATGCAACATCCATTATTCATTCCATGCCTCCCACATCTAGCTTGTTTTCATTCCAATTTTCTCTTTATTTTTTGCTTGCTCTCCTATCGAGATTGTTATCGTCGTTATCCTGCCGTTAGAGGGCTCCCAGTAGCAAGCAAACAGCGTCGGGAATCAGGAGTACACACCTACTGTGATACCGTTGAAGCGTGAAGCCAAAGGTCATGGGGTCCTTAGGGAATTGAGAAATTCTGGACGAGTTTGGAATCTTCCCAAGTAATAAAAAGATAATAGCCAAAAAATATTGATGTCATAAGAATTCGTTGGTGAAAGTAACATATAAATTAAACTTAAGACTTAAATTAGAAAATTAATGAGAAGAAACCTGATATATTTTCAAGAGCAAGTGCATACTTTAGGGAAAGAGGGAAAGAAAAAATACCTAATGTACTTCTGAGAATCTTTGAAAATAGAAGCCCTATTTCGAAATTTTGAAAATCAATATCAGTAACTGCAAATTCAATGTAATTATCTCTCAAAGCGCTAATTATTTCGGAAAAGGGCTGTCATGAAGACTTAGCTCGTAGAATTTTCTATGGAGCATCATTTATTTTTCCAGAAAGACCAGAAGTCTTTTTCAGAAAATTTAGTTAGCAAATATGAACAATCGTATGTGAACTTATTTGTAGCGCATGGCACATTTTTTGCTGCAAAAAATAGTAAAAAACTTTCTTCTGAATTTAATGATGCTCAGTGTTGAGGCCTTTTACATGAACATTGACGTGAAAAGGAAAATTGAAAAATTTTAAATATTGATTAGTCTGTTAAATATGGATTTTATGAATGACTAGTGAGTAGGCATTACGATAACTTTCTTTGCGATAAAGACGAATCCTGATTAAAAAGTTTTTGAATCATCTAATGTTTTGCAGAAACCTGAGGTAAAAATGTCGGAAATTATCATTAGGTAATTTAAATACATCAGGTGAAGATACCAAAATCTACCATCGAAATGGTGAAAGTTTGGTTGCTACAATTCGTAAATTGAGTCCAATTTTCGGTAGAAATAATGTTGCAAATTCATCCACTATGAAAGTAGTCGCAAAATTCGGAAGTACTGGTTCAGAAAAATACACGACAGGCGCTCGTAACGAACAAACACGAGAAACCATTAAAATCCAGCAAATGTGACTATGCTTGTGCACAAAGAACCAATGTTTAGAAGGCATATGAGAGCGCACAGTGGTCGTTAGAAACAATTGACGCAACAACTTCTCCTACCAGATCATGCAAAGCTAACAGAGTTCACTATTTGGACCATTGAACAACAAACGGTGAATGTCTACATTATAAATAAATAAATGTTCAGTACATTCCTAAAGAAAACCATGTTTAATTTAAAATTGAAATCTCGCGCTCGTATTGATACACTCTTTACATGTCAATAGATAAAAAAGAATGCTGAAACACAAACGCAAAAAAGTGACGTTTGTCAAAATTATCATCAAATGCAATCAATTTTGCATATTATGAACCACAAAATTTACAAATAAATCTGTTGTGGCAAGGCACATGACTTTATCATACTATACAGTATGTTCCTAAATATCATGTAAATACGAAAAGGGGTAATTCTTGGGCTTATTTAATGACTAAAAATTCATATAAACATAGGTCCGCAAACGCTTCGTTGCCGATCTACAGGGTGTTGAAATTTCAAGATTTTTGTAGTTATTTCTTTATAGCTCTTGTATCCTAGTTTTAATTTTTAACAGTTGGTGGCGAATAAAATGTCAAAATAAATACAAACAAAAGGTTATCTAAATCAAGCCAAGGCATACTAGACCTATTATTTAAAAAAATTTAATTTCATCTTGCGAAACACAGAAAAGCTTTTATTTTTTTTCTCGATAACGGTGGTAAATACGAATAAACTACAAGAGATTAAAATGCTTTAGAACAAAACAAAAACTGCATTTTGTATTTTATAATCCACCAGCGGCGCACCGAAAAAAAGTTCATGGGGAGAAAAGGGGGCATGACCCCTGAAAAAACATCTCCCTGTAGATTCTTAAAACCATTTGGTATGCCCAATGATGTAAATCCTACAGCGTGACCTAAATTAGAAATTAGAGCTAAATATCTCAAAAACTACAAGAGCTATAAAGAAAAAACAAACAAAAATTTGAAATTTCAGCACCCTGTAGATCGGCAACGAAGCGTTTGCGGACCTATGTTTATATGAATTTTTAGTCATTAAATAAGCCAAAGAATTACCCCTTTTCGTATTTACATGATATTTAGGAACACGCTGTATATAAAATTAATAGTTTAGCTGCATGAGATTCCATTTCATCGAGATCGGTCTTGTCTGCATTAAAATAAAAGTACTATTGACAGTAGGTAGTGTCAAAACATCACCGTTTCACACTACTGTCATTAGAATCAAAATATCAGTCAAATCCTGGCTAACTAGTTTTATATCAATGCAGACACGACCGATCTCGATCAAATAGAATTTGCTCATGCAGCTAATTTTTATTAATGTTACCAAAAAATGTCGTAGACATAAATTATTCAGAACTTCCACTACTCTTTAATTTATTATTAAACTATTTTGATGAAATTACAGCAATGGCGGCTCATTTGTCGAAATCGTTAAGAAATGCTAAGAGTAAACATCCAGTTGTTTTGGACCCTTTTGAACCAAAAGCTATTCAGCTCTAAGTTTGGACATGAAACTTCTAAATATGAAGTTTCGTCACGATACCTTCAGCAGTTTTTCCGGAATCGTCGCCACGAATATCATAAAAATGTCAAAAATGTTCAAGGGACCCAAAAAGACATATTTCCGCTAAAATCTGAATCTTTTTTGGCACGATTACAATACTCTATAATACTGCGTATGATCAAGTAAAAAAACGTCTGTTATTTGAACTACAAAGCATATTATATACGAAACATTCGACCAAAATCATACAGCGAAAAAACATTTTTTCAAATTCTCGCCGTTAATCAAAACACAAATTTCCTGATCGAATTTTCGTTGATTACTTCCGGTAGATATACATTTTCACGCCGGGCGCTCGCTTCAAAAATAAAACAAAAAAAAACTAAAAACGAATAATAAAAAAACACGCGAAAAAAAATCCGGAAAACCGGATCACACCGGCGGAAAACGAAAAAAAAAAAAGCGAAACGCGAAAAATAAAAAAAAACGCTTCGTTCGGGGTATCGCGCTGTCAATTATTAGGGTAAAATAACGTCCAGCGCATAAACGTCACATGCATCGAGCTTACGCGTGAATAATGCGGCCAGATTAGCGATCTACGGCGGCCATGGGGGTTTTATGCGATGAGTGATGGAGTTCAGCAGGGCCGCCAACTGTAAATCAAATTTCGATGGTTGGATAATGGTTTTAAACTTCAGCGTTTTTTTTTTCGGCGTTCGCGCGGAGGTAGGGGGCGCCACCTGCTCGATCATCCTGAGGTCGAAGTAGGCCGTTTTATAAACCATCGCCACAGCCGACCTTTTATCCTTGTCGGAGGGTTTCCTTCCGGTTTTTTTTATAAGGACGAAGGGTCGTCCTCGTCAGGATAAATCAATCATTCGCTGCTGAATGACACAGACTTAACACTTTTGACAGTTTTTGTAAGAGTATTGTGGGTATTTTTATTTTGTGCGACTTTAAAAGTTACCAGTACTGATATTGAAGGCAAATTTTCTGACATCACATCCATAATATTGCAGATAAGAAGAATTGTTCTTACAGGATTTCAATTACAATAAAAAACGTATAATTTACTCTGCTGATAAGAGTATTTTATATGAAAATCCGCATTGCAATTTTCTTTGTCAAATGTCAATAAAGAAAGTACTATTTTATGAATTTTCCGCGATTTTTGCGATTTTCAAGGTTCTGAAGATGCCTAATCGAGAGATTTAGGACTCCATTTGAGAAAATTTGAGCAAAGATGCATTTTAGGTTAGAATTGCTCCATCTTATAAATGAAACAAATTCGTGATAGACTAGAAACAATAAGCTTGTGAAGTCTTACCGGCTGGAGATTTGAAGTATCGGTGAAAAGAACTAATTAATTTTTTGGTTTACTGGCCAACTTATTTGTTGACCACATAGAAAATAAAATATTCTATACTTTACCGTGGAACAGTAAACATGTCACATTTTGGTGACGATATGTCGATGATATTTTCTGTGTTTGGAATACACACAGTAAATTAACTGACTTTTTTCTTGTTTTTCTTGTACAAATTAAAATTTACTTGTGTAAAAGAAATTAAAATCAAGGAAATTGTTTAGACTTAACAATTAAGAAAAATTCAGATTACTTTCAATACAATATTTATAGAAAACCAACAAGTACAGATACATTAATTCCAAATTCCTACCAACATTTAATAGATTTGTTTAATTACCATTTTCAAAAGAAAATTATAACAATGATCAAGCAAATTGCTAAAAATAATGGATACAAAAAAGCAACCATCAATAAAGTATATAATTCAATGAAACATAAACAATTATTAAACCTGACTTATCCACATATAGTAGCAAAATCAAAATATATTTACATACATTCTACATAAATTCAATATTATGACTTCTATGGCGACACAATATACAATTGCAAGTTTTCTAATTAATAGTACATATGTACTAAGTTATTTGTTTTTTTTTTTAGAAAAAGTGGCATTTACAAACTAAAATGTTCCTCTGATTGCTATGCGGAATATATTGGACAGACAGGGCTAAATTTAATAAAATTTAAGGAACATAATAATAGAGAAACTTCCACTTTTAATAAACACTTACTCAATAATAAACAAAACTAAAAATGAAAATATTACAACTACGTACATAATTTCAAAAAAAAATTCTATTAAAACGTATATTTCAAAATTTTAGAAATTAAAAAGCACATTACAAAAAAAAATTGATGTTTACTCTAGATGTTTAGGATTTTGCAAATGAGTCGCAATTTCTATAATTTCGTCAAAATAGTTAATTAATAAATTAAAGTAGACGAAATTTTGATTAAAGCAAATTTAAGATGTCATAAGTAAGGTGACATTTTTGATAAAATTAATAGTTTAGCTGCATGAGCAAATTCTATGTCATCGTGGTCGCTCGTACTGCATTAAAACTAGATAGCCAGGATTTGACATATATTTTGATTCTATTGACAGTATTATCAGCACATCAGCATTTGAGACTGCTGTATAGTATGATAAAGTCATGTGACTGGCCACATCAGATTTTTTCTTATAATAGATTTTATTTAAGTCACCAAGTCAATAAAAATAATAATAAATATAGGTCAATTAAATATATTTTTTAAATGTTTGACGTATATCAGTTAATTTATATTTATATCCCTTTTTATTATCTTTTGGAAGAGCATGATAATGTAAAACTAACAAAAAATTGATTTCTCCTAAAAAAATAAAATACTTGGTAACTCATTATTGAACATTATTAACTCATTTAGCATACTGAAAACTATGCAGAAAAAGTAGCTGTCATTTTCGTGTTACAAATACATCAGCAGAAATACTTATCGTAAAATACTTATCATTTAGATGAGGAACGGAGATTGGACGCTGTCAGGCATACAGTGATCAATGAAATATTTACAGGATAACGTAAACATTGTTTTTATTCAACTAATAAAAAAAAACAATGTTTTTGTTGCAGATTAGCGTCTTCCTTATTTAATTTTTAAAACGTTAGCCTAACTTCTAACTTCCAAGATATGTTTCTAACATATGTCATCAATGCACAAATATTAACAGATCAGCGACTTGTTTATTTTTTAAGGCGAATGTCAAAGACAAAAAAGTGTATCTTTCTTTTATACTGTTATATAGTTTTCGATTCACAATACTTTTTCAGGTTCATTATTTATTATTAATATTATTAATATTATTAAATACTACTTAAATAATATTATGACATCCAGTCTAACACAAAACTAACACAAAAAATGTCACCTTAGCACAACGTGCACTGTTTTCAATGTTTTGATTCCCCGGACAGAAAAAAACAATACGCACTACGTCAACCCTTGAATACATCAATTTGCTGCAAATGACTTTCTATCGTATAAATTTGCCCCGGCGTACCGGCATTTTTCAGGCCTTTCCTGAAAACGTTTCGTTTCGACAGATAAACAGAAAAAAAAACGTCGGTAACAAAACCTGACACAGTAGCGGTGCTGTTTTGGATTTTGCGTGCGTTCATCTCTGAGCGACACTGAGTTTTTGTTGGAATTCTAATTGATCATTTAGTAAAGTGAGTAAAGTGGTTTCTTTTTTTTTCTATTTCGAGTTGTTCCAATAAACCTAATTTGTAACTTTTATTGCATTTGTGAAGTTATGTTCCGCCATCCGTTTTGCCAACTTCCTTCGGGTTTGATCAACATAAACAGCATCAAGATTGGAGCATTTGACTGAGTTGACTTCATACTCATCCATAACCTATTTAGGGGTTTGACATTTGAAAATAACTTATAAAATACTTTTAAAAGGAGGATAAATGTCAAATTTCGGTAAGATTTTGTTAAGTTTCAGATTGACGCTATTGGAAGCATATGCATATGCAAGGTGAGTCAAAAGCGTTTATAATAATTTCTTGTGTTTACAACAAATTATTATTGTTGTTTAACAAACGGTGTGCAAAAAAGGTTTTATTCAGAACGAAAAAAAAAACAATACTACGTCAAACCCTTGAATACATCAATTTGCTACAAATGACTTTTTATCGTATAAATTTGCCCCGGGAACCGGCATTTTTCAGGCCTTTCCTGAAAACGTTTCGTTCCGACAAATAAACAGAAAAACACGGTAACAAAACAAAACAATAGCGCTGCTGTTTTGGATTTTGCGTGCGTTCATCTCTGAGCGACACTGCACAAAATCGTGCGCGTGCTATCGAATTGTATGGCAGATTTGATTCAATTTCGAACGCGGCCGCGGCCGTTCCTTGTTTTTGTTTTATTTTGATAACGGCCGACGCGACGGACGGCAGTGCGATTTTTATTTTACTTGTATCGTGTTATTAAAACGCCATATTGTGCGATGCTGCGTCCGCTGGAATGTGCGGCCAGCAGAATTTTATTAGTATATCGTAACTGCGGTCGTAACGTTTTTGTCTTCGTATTTTGAGCTTTTCAGCGTTTTAGTTTGAAACGTTGACACAGTATTATTCAAATGACTATTGGGAATATTGTTTAAAGATAAAGGTTTACTACATGGTCTGGTAATACCAATTTTATCATTTCTTGTTGTTGTATCATTTGCGAGTGTCAGCATTGATGTCAACCATGTTACTCGCTTCTTCAGAGCTAACTGAATACAGTATTCAGTTAGCTCTGAAGAAGCGAGCAACATCGTTCGCGAAACGTCAGCATTAACAAGCCTTGACACACGGCATAACGTGGGCCGTGAAAGCCCACGTACTTACTTGATAAATGTTAAATTAAAAAAAAACTTATATATTTTGTCAGGGGTCGTCTTATATATGAAAAGTGAGTCAGAAGCGTTTATAATTTCGTGTAAACAACAAACTGTGTGCAAAGAAAGGTTTTATTCAGAAGTATCTTGTAGTTTTTTACACAATAGTACGCCAACACTGCAATTTGTAGATTCCAAAAATGGTACTATGTGCACCCTGCTCGAATAATAAAATCGATATCCTTGGAATAGAGGTTGTTTTTCTGATCGATGTAGTCCAATATTATGAGTTGGCCTGACAATCTTGGCTTTTTCTGCATTGCCAGCAAAGGTGTTAAACCGAAACCACTTCTTCACTTCTTACTTTCCACATTTTCCAACTTTCCAACAAGACCTATATTTGCGAGTTTTAGCAAACACTTTCATATTTTTTGTTATCCTATGGTGTCTAAGGAGACCGCGATAGATACTGGATGTTTGCTTATCCATTGTCAGCAGACCACCGGAATGAGTGTATAGAATAAAACACTAGTGGGCCTGTATATCGCCTATTAGGTAGATCAGTGAATTCGGTAAAGTCAAAAAAACACAGTTGCCACCGCCAATAAAATTAGGCTTAATAAATGTTGAAAATTGGGTACATAACCAGCCATGAGGTACATATTTCTCTGTTACTCAATATTTGGCGAGTCTGCTGTCAAAATAAATTACAATTACAACTACAATCTTTAGTTTACCCTCAAAACTTTCTTTTATCCCTAAGGTAAAGATACTACTTTTGGAGGGAAACCGCCCAAATGTGAGAGAAAATCCCCCAATCTGGTAACAGTGCACTGCTTTTTTATATAATAGCATGTGGTTGGCTAAGCAACTACAGTATACCGTATATAGATAACATTATAGAAAAAATTAAAATTGATTTGTCATTTTTTTTCTTTCAGTTAATATGAAAGATGTTTGTCACTTGAAAAAAAAATGTTAGATTTATTTTTCCCAATACCGACTTAAATGAACTACAAAAATAAGCTAAATTTGTTCAAATTACTCAATTTTATGCCAAGTGCGGAAGACCTAAACATTGCATTAGCATAATATTTTTGATACTTTATAGTTCTGGTTTTTGTTTTGATATTGGACAAACACTATACAGCCAGATGCTCACTTTTTAAATAAAATAAAACGTAAAATATAAAATAAATTTATAAATTTGTATACCAGTATCTACCTTTCCTTCGTAAAAACAAACGGGAAATATGTTAGAGTACCCTCGTCAAGCAAGATAAAACACACATAATAAAATAATGTGAAAATATTTAATTTAAAATTTATTAATGTCTACTATAAACAAAAAACAATTTAGTTAACAAATGAAATTGATAGAAATCTTAATGATAGATCTAGTAATAATACAATAGGTATATAATACCCAAAACTAATACCTAAAATTAATATTATCTAATCTTGAGATGATTTAACCCATTTAATTGTTTAAGATTTATTGCCTGCACCTCACTGATAAAAAATGCATTTGGTTGCCGTGACCACATGAACTAAATTATTATTTACAAAAATTTAACGTCATACCCAAAGATTCCAAAATTTGCATACCACTTGATATGCCCATTCAAATTCATTTGAATTCATAGGTATTAGAAGGCTTGCAGCTTAGAGGGCTTTATCACCCATCTCCAATAAATCATTCAGAAAACAATGAACTAAAATTATTAGTATTTTTTTATACGCTCACGTAAACATTAAATTCCATACCAGTTAACTTCATGTGGTAAACTGAGTGACGTATGCTATAAGTTACCAGACAGACCTATCAATTTTTAGTAACCTTGCGTCATAGCCAAATCTAAAGTACAGGTAGGCACTTTAAACTGCAATATAAAAATATATCCCTTTACTGTCAACAATGATTATTATCGACTGCGGCCCCTTGGTCTCTCCGGTACTCCCTTGGTACGCCCAATATCTTTTGGGTCAAGTTTTTTCTTAAATAAATAATTGTTTGCCACTTTGTTATGGTAGCTTGTCTACGCAAAGCAAGTTGCTGTTATTCGGAAAGACCTGGAACCATTTCCACTGCGTGTGTACTCTTTTCATCATACCACGTTACCTGCAAAAAAATTAAATTAACAAAAGCTACGCATTCTAAACTCAAAACTAACCTCAATGTTGCCAACAAATTGATGAATTCCATATAATTCTCTTACTGTATTTTAATTTAATCTGGAGAAACCATTCGAAAGAACCACGGGCAGTTCAAAGTAGTTTGAAGTGGGTGATCAGCCTTTGCAACAGAATTTTGCTGGGGACCATATTCCGAGCCATTGGAGGCCTTTTTCAGGCGCCTCTATCAATTCCACACCCTATTGATCTTCTACTACTTCTTGCTCTTGCAGCTAAATTTTGTATAGTGTTCATTCAAACTTATGTATAATTATAGGTTATGTGACGATATTTCACGCCCGCTAGGGGCGCTAGTAGCAGAAATATCTTGTGGTGCCATCTAATATGTAACCTCTCAAGAGTTGTATTCGTATTAGGTTAAAATAGGTTCTGAGCGGTGCTTTCACGTTGGGTTTGAGACGCGAACTTTTCACAAATAACTTCATTGGATCGATACACATTCTTCGAACAAATATTAACGCAAAGGCAAATAATCACGAATTAATAATTATTATTATAGGTACAACATGGTTATAGGTTTGTCAAAGATTATTTGTGGGTACGGACTACGGAGTTTGTGCTTTTAGGCCCCCGCAGATAATGAAATCGCTTAGCTTTGTACATACCAATGTGAATAGGTTATGGTTGTGTTTTTGACGTTTCTAGCTCGCAGCCATGACGACGCGACATAAACAGCTACTGAAATGTTGAGGTCCTTTCACCAAAATCGCTCGCGTTTCGGAAAATTTAGAAGCAAAATCGCCCGAGAGGCCGTTTTTCGTCGATTTCGAAAACTCACGCAACGTAGAATGGTCCGTTTAGGGTGACGGTCGCGTTTCGCGCGCCCGGAAAAGGTTCCCCATATTTTCCATAAGCAATTAAGAATGGACATTTTGGCAGGTGAAACACCGATTTAAAATCGTTCAATTGCGTTTACTTAATATAGACAAGGTGCGTGAAGTTGGCCCCCCCCATCATTGGAATTTTCAGCTTTTTATTACACCTTTGTTTGACAATTTGTTTCACCATGTTTGACCATCTTTATATTTTGTTTGACCACCCACCGTTTAAGAGTTATTTCCATTTTCAACATGGGGGGGCCAACTTCACGGTAGCCCCCCATTATTGGAATTTTTAAGACTTTATTACGCCATCGTTTGACCATTTGTTTGACCATGTTTGACCATATTCTTTTTCGTTTGACCACCCTTCGTTTTGGAGATATAGGCATTTTTAAAATAGGGACTACCGTAAAGCTGGCACCCTATCGTTGGAATTGGAATTTTGAATTTTTTTATCACACCATCGTTTGACCATTTGTTTGACCATGTTTGACCATATTTTTATTATTACCATATTTTATAAGTCGCCGCCCATGCTTGGTTTTAATATCTCATCCGTGCTTGTAATACTTGATTTTCCGCAATTTTTACGTTTGACCATATTCCGTAATCTAATAGCCATGATTGGCCATATTTGGGAATATTTGAAATCGCTACCAATTTTGAATTACAGCCGACAAAGTAAGTTTTCCGATGACTTTAATTAAAATATGTTCGCATTTGCGATTTATAATAGTAAATAGTTGAATATATCGCAATTTAAAAGTTTGATCATTTCTGTAATCGAATGATCTTGACTGACCATATTTTGGAATTTTCAAAAACCCTACTAATTTTGAATTACGACCGCCAAAGTGATTTTGACGGTTACCATTGAAACGCGTAACTGCGATTTATCATAGTAAGAGGTTGAATTTTCGTAATTTTGACTCTTGGCCATTTACCGCAATCGAATGAACATAATTGACCATATTTAGGATTTTTCAAATCAGTACGAATTTTGAATTACCACCGCCAAAGTGATTTTGATCTTTAATTTCTGTTAAAATATATACGCAATTGCGATTTATCATACTATATTCGTAATTTGGACAAATGACAATTTTCCGCAATTAAATGACCTTGATTGTCTACAATTTGGAATTTTCGAAATCCTTCCCAATTTTGAATTACGACCGCCAAAGTGATTTTCACCGTTACCTTTGAAACGCCTTTTACGATTTATCATAGGAAAAAGTTAAATATTTGTAATGACTTTTGGACATTTTCCGCAATCAATGACCATGATTGACCATGTTTTTGAATTTTTGAAATTGTTACAAATTTTGCATAAGCCCGCCGTGTTTCAATGGTAACCAGCAAAATCAGTTTGGCGGTCGTAATTTAAAATTAGTAGGGGTTTTGAAAATTCCAAAATATGGTCAGTCGAGGTCATTCAATTACAGAACTACTCAACTATTCACTATTATAAATCGTAATTGCGAACATATTTTAATAAAGTCATCGGAAAAATTAGTTTGTCGGCTATACTTCAAAATTGGTAGCGATTTAAAAAATTCCAAAATATGGCCAATCATGGCTATTATTTTACTGAAAATGGTCAAACATAAAAATTGCGGAAAATTAACTATTACAAGCACGAATGAGATATTAAAACCAAGCATGGGCGGAGACCTGGAGTGTCGATATCTCAAAAACGGAGGGTGGTCAACCGAAATAAAAATATGGTCAAACATGTTCAAATAAATAGTCAAACGATGGTGTAATAAAAACTTCAAAATTCCAACGATGGGGGGCCAGCTTCACGAAAGTCCCTATTTTAAAAATGCCTATATCTCCAAAATGAAGGGTGGTCAAACGAAAAAAAAATATGGTCAAACATGGTCAAACAAATGGTCAAACGATGGCGGAATAAAGTCTTAAAAATTCTAATAATGGGGGGCTAGCGTGAAGTTGGCCCCCCATGTTGAAAACTGGAAAACGAAATGGTCAAACATGGTCAACAAATGGTCAAACGATGGTGTAATAAAAATTTCAAAATTCCAATGATGGGGGGCCAACTTCACGCACCTTAAAACACAGGGGTTGAGCACCTAGTCTAAAACAACAATGCGTCGCAGGTCTTGCAATTTTCCCACTAATTGCCCGAGGAAATAGACGCTCAGCAAAAAAAAACAAACCCCCGGTTTATCTCAGAACACAAAGTAGACGAAAATATTTACGTCCGAACTGCGTCAACCCCCACAGAAAGCGCAATTATTTTGTTTTATTACCAGACGACCTCCGAAGAACGACGGAGAGACGTTCAACCGACCATAGCTCCCTCTAGTGGCGACATACATTCCCCAGCCAACTAGATTAAGCTCACGATAATGCACCCTGTATGTGTTAGTAGTTTTTCCGCTAGTAATTAAGGAAACCCGGATTCTCCGGGTAAAATTACACTCCCAGCTCCGCACCGCAGGCACTTGTTTGTTCGAGATAAGGCGGAGGTTAGGGCACAGCCGCCTTATGCTGGATATTATTCGGTACTTTCTCCAGAGTTTTATCGCCGCTGCAGTTTCCATACCCTCGGAGATTGCGATGTATTTTTCAATCTTGGTCCCTTAGCGAACGCTCCAAGGGGTGGTCGTTACCGCCCTCTTGGGGAAGTCGTCTCTCTGTATGGGTGGCTGCTGTAGGTCGGGGATGAATTTGATTCGGAATTGATGTTTGTTTGGTCAGCCGTTTCAGGCCAATTTCGCGAACTGGTGCATCTCGTGAGGTCGTATTGCCATAGTACGTTTAGGTATTTTATATTATTTTCAGGTTATGTGTTTCGATGTATTTATTTTATTATTTTAGAATGAAGTAGATGCGGATTACTTTCGCATCTTTGGGGTTCTTGATCGTTTGATTTTGATTAGTTTGAATAGTACAGTAATGACCTACATTCCTGCATATTTTTTATCATAATTTTTTTAGTGTCCTTAAATTGTTGGAGACAGATGTTCACACTTTGGTAAGTTTTATGAAAAGCCCCTTTAAATAGCCGTGATGATTTTTAGATTGTTTGGTGGACAGCATAATCTTTCAGTTTTGGTAACACAAATGAAATTCAGCCAAACAATCAAATATACAGTGAGCGCGCTAAATATGGAAACATGGATTAAACTACACATTGTTGTGGAAAGCTTAATTTCCGACTCTCACTTTTTACTGAGTTATGACGTCATCGACACTTTTTTTAAAATGGCAACGCCATTTTTTCTTACCGATTTTGGTAGATCACATTAATTGTCCAAATGGTAGAGTAACATTTTATGGTCTTCATTAGAAAATTTTCGACAAAAATACAATTGAAAGATGTAATATAGTGATAACTTCAGGTAAAATTGATTTTTTTTAATTGACAATGAAATTGCGTTTTGAGTTTGTCCTGAAAAAGTACCCGGGCTCCAAAATTTTCTATCTCGTAAGATATTCGAAAAAATGAGGCAAAAATTTCCAAAGACGATTTTGATAGTGTTTGCAAATTTATACCAGCTAAACTCATTGTCCTAGAAATTTCAAAATGATCTCATAGTAATTTTCTGTCTCGTAAGATTTTCGAAAAAAACGAGGCAAAAATGTAAAAGAAAACGTGTTTTTGATAATATTTACAAATGTATACCAGCTGACCTCATTGTCCTAGAAACTTAAAAATGGTCGCATAGTAAACCTTAATCTTTTAAACAATTGTCATTCAAAATTTTGATTTTTTTACAATTTTGAAGCATTTACAGCGATTCTTTACGAAATGTATGGACGTCTCCAGAAAAGAAACAACAAAAAACGCAATAACCTGACGTCATATGCAACTTTCAAGGTCAGATTCGTATTCAGCGCAAATAAATCAATCGGAAACGCCTATTCGCTTTTCATAAACAAACCGAAGTTATTCTAATTTTCAACTGTCATTTTCTAAAAAATTGCTTTTTGTAAATTACCTTTAAGACAATTATCAATTATTTCAGAACAAAAAAATAAGTCGAAACAATTGAATGTAAGTAATTAAGTTCGATGTAAACATGAGTATTTTGATAGTGAGAAATAGACGTGTCCGAGGATATTTTGAAATAACAAGTTGATCCATACTTTACGCGCTTACTGTATAGTTATAATCAAGTGAAATATTACACTTGATATGAGATAATTATGTTAGGATTTTTCGAAAACTTTGGCAATAATTGCAGTTTAACACTTATTCTTCATCACTGTTGGAGTAAATTACTTTGTTTTACAATTTTCATATATTCCTGTAAAATTGTAGCATTATGATAATAATTTTGTAGTATTATTTTGTAATTTCACAGGAAAAGTACTGTAATTTCACAGGAAAAGTCCTGTAATGTCACAGTAAAAGTGATTTTTAACAATTAAACTGAGTTTCTTTGCAGACATGTCGCTGGTTAATTGATGCAACAAATTGCTTAAAAAATTTTGTGTATAAAACATTTTACTCGGAATGACATTGGGAAGAACATTCTTTTATAAGAACATTCTTTTCTATTTCTTTTTTTGCCCCCCCCCCCCCCACCCGGGTTCTAACCAAATTTCAAGGGTTCCACATTAGGAATAGTAACCACACAGTACCATTACCCCTACTCATACTACTCATTATTCTAAAAATATGTTTTATAGTTCTAGTTTGGGTTTGATTAAAAAAACGTTATTTTTTAACTATTATTTGTTACACATTAAGCCGGGACTACATATTCGTATACTTGCCAAATATCAAATGTTCGCCACATGTTAAATATTTGGCAAATATACATATTTGCCACGCAAATCGAAAATGTTTGTTATTGATTGGGCCAAACGATGCCATGGGTGATTTATTTTTCCTTTTAAGTTTGTTAACCAAATATTGTCCATCCATCCTTGATTACCGGCTGATTTTTATAAAACTCAAAATAATCCATGACATACCAACAAATTTGTACAATATTCGTTTGTGATTTCGGACCGTCAGAGTTGCACTGCTACACTAAATGCATCGGATGCTATGTGGATGCATCGCCACATAGCATTTTCTAATACGTGAAAATCTTCTTTGAGGACTTGCTACATGTGCGTACCGAATGGGCACTAGCTATTTTTTTGATTAGTTCGCCTTATTTGCTTGTTAGCTTTTTCAAACCAAACTGATAATTTGATTACGAACAAGCAAGGTTTTATTTTACAATGCCGACATATTTTTAATTACATAAATGCAGAATTCACTGCGTACTAACAAGGGCATTCTTGTGGAAATTTATAAAACAAATCTTGACGAAACTGTTTGTTTCATTTTAACGATTTTTTGTTTAATTCATCAGGTTTCTGTATTATTAATTCGCAGCATCTAATTTTAATAGACTGTAAAACAATGCAATTTGAATTTGATGTGAACTAGTTTAAATAAGTTATTATTTTAATGAGAAAAAATATATTTTTTTTTATTTAAATTAGGAAGATATTGCGCATAAAAGAAATGTGAGATATGGATTCTTCCCCATCTTTAAGTTCTACTAAATCCAATTTTACTACTTGGTTCGTTGTATAAATATGTCCTAATATTGTCCGAAATACAGATCAATTCTGAAACAAATATTTAAATAACGGAGCTTTCAACATATAACCTTTTTGTTGAATATAAAAGCTACACAAAATTGTCTTTACTATTAAAATATTTTTAACCGCTTTCGTTTCTCTTCAAATAATAAACATCATAAAAATCGACAAATATATAAATACAAATAAAGTATAATTTTCCAAATAAATTATGATATAGACATGCTGTCTGTAAAATTTATATGATGTTTATTACTTGAAGAGAAACGAAAACGATTA
This sequence comes from Aphodius sticticus, assembly GCA_963966075.1. NCBI lineage: Eukaryota > Metazoa > Arthropoda > Insecta > Coleoptera > Scarabaeidae > Aphodius > Aphodius sticticus. The sequence goes on from OZ014506.1 coordinate 106,359,742, forward strand.
AAATTGTTTCATTAGTAGAGACAATTTTGTGTAGCTTTGTTTATTTAACAAAAAGGTTATATTTTGAAAGCTCATAAATGAATATCATCTATATTGTTTATAGAAAAGCATCAGCTTAGGACACACTCTGTATATGGTGTACGTTTTTCTTGGAAAGAAATAACATTGCGTTTATGTGGACAGGTAAAAACAACAATATTTTTTTTAAATTTCTGTCTGACGGTTTCCGGAAAACTGTCTGTCTGACTGTCTGTCTGTCTGTATCAAAAATCTTACTAATAATTACAAATCTATTGTCAATCTTCGTATACGACCTACTACACACAAAACGAAATTAAAAAAATGGAAAAATTAAACAGCGTACTAAAATGTTCATCGAGTACAAATGAATGCACCAATATTTGTCGCCTTTGCATTTGCTATACCCATTTCAACTGGGCATTGCAAATATCTAGCATATGGCGTAAAAAACTCGTCCGCACCGCCGAACGTCGAATATATAAATTTATTTTAGAGGTGGACTCGCTACGAATTGAATAGAGCAGGTTTTTTCTTGACAAATATTCATATACTTGGTAAATATTTGATATTTGGCAAGTATACTAATATGTAGCCCCGGCTTTACACCACAAAGCGTTCAATAATTGCAAATGAAAGACAAACAACAAAGAATATATTTACTAATAAATGAAATATTGACAAATGCATCTACACCAGGCACAATAACAACCAGTTAAGACATCACGCCGTCATGTTTTACTTTCCCAGTACCAGACATCCCTATTAAAACCTACAGAAAGCGTCACATACACAAGCAGTTATCTTATCCGATAGCCAAGGCACGCCATATTCGCAGGACGCTAAACCTCGCTAAACCGTTCGGGCGGGGCGAAGGCGAGCGTGCCGGCGGGCTGGCGAGCGTTCGGTCGCGCATACCGCAATGAATAATTAGAAATCGGATTAGAGGGTATGCTCGACGGAGCGGGTAAAAGCCCCCCGTATGTTTAACGCACAATAAAACTGCGCGGAGGCTACACAATTACCTAACCGCAGCTACCGATTACGCTTTGCCGCCGATTGTTTATGATTTATCGCGCCGGCGACTGTGAAATTTATACTTTTGCGTTGCCGTCCGCGTCGGTCGGTGCGCCGGCGGTGCTCTACCGTCCGATGTAGGTACTAATTACCCAGATGTTCCGCTTTGACGGCACACGCACGCATATTCGGTTTCTGCGTGTTTAAATGCCTGTCTGTGATTGTTGAGTGCGGTGATTGCGGGGGTTTTGGAGCGTTGCTAATTTGTTTTATTGCGTCAGGCGTTTGTGTGAAAATGGGTGGTAAATTCTTAGTTTTATTATTCTTAATTTTTTTTTTTATTACTTCAACTGGGAATTATGTTAAAGAAGTTTGTTTGTCTATGCATAATCAGCAGCGAGTTATGCCATCATGGGGCCCTGGGCAATTTTGTATTTGAGTATTGAATTTAGAAGAATTAATTATCTTTTATACAAAAATAATATATAGTAGGTAATAATACTGATATAACGTTTCGGAATATTTAACAAAAATCATAAATAATAGGTAAGGTATTGAATTTTTTAAAACAACATTTAATATAAGTACGTACTTAATTATTATTTAAAGCAACAAATGAAAAGAACTGCGATAGTTCATCCTTAAGTACGCCATCGTCAATATATATGTCCTCTGAACTTATTAAATTTGTGATTTAATAATTCAATTAATATTTAGTTTAATAATAAATTAGTTTACTTTTAGAGATGTTGACTTTTAATAAACTGTAATTTGCTCATCAGTTTCCTAACATTGTCGCATTCATAATTTTTTATCTTTGTTAACGGATACCTAAGATTGCGATTCCATTTGATCAAAAATAACAATTATTCCGAATGTCTTATACAGTTTTAACAAAAAGAAACGTAACGTGTCAATATCTGGCCCTCGAAGTTTTATATCGGAGTTAAGCTAGAAACTTGAATGACTTTTGAATAGACAGTGTGAAAGGTGATGCATTTGTAAGAAGCAGATTAAATTACATTTTTTCTTTGATACTCTTTTTAATTACAAATTGAACTGTGAAAACCGCAGGTCTGAGGTCAATCGTTAAAATATTACAGGACGATTCAATGTTAAAAGAAAGCAATTAAACAATGTTAAAAGACTTCTACCATGTTAATAGCTCGTTGTTTTTGAAAATTACTTAAGCTATAAATACGAAATACTTTAGGATATAAATTGTGATTAATTTCTAAGTATTTCAAAGGAATCTTTTTCTTGTCAACTTTCTGGAAAGAAATACCAGTTAAGTATCTTTCTATATTTTATATATCTATACATATATTTATATACGTCAAACGTTTTTTTTTTTTTTTATTTTTACTTAGCTTGTTCCACGTAGATGTATTTGTTTCCTACTGTATTTTGCTATATTTTGTATTTTGACTTGTGTAAGCCGCTAGGCAGTACCACCAAATAAATTATCTATACACACTGGATAACAATAGAGATTTTGAAAGATTTGCTGCATTTTGCAGATTACTACCACGTGACTTCCGGACCGACTACCACCGTAGAAGTGGGAATTTATTACTATCATGTATATAATCATCGAACTCTATAATATCATACTCTATCATATCGCCATATACAGGCTTAGTCAAAATCACCGGAACACCTAAAAAATTTTCCAATTGTAAATAATCTCAAAAAAATTTTCAGGTAAAAGTCGTTTTGCTTTAAACAATCTATCGTTTAATAGTATATTATTATACAAGCTTTATAAGACGTCAAATTGGCGCACGAATTGTTTTGGGCACGACGAGCGTAGCGAGGAGTGCCCAAATGGAACGAGTGCGCCAATACGTCTTATAAAACGAGTGTAATATACTATTTTTTCTACTTTGCGTCATTAATCATACTTTATAATTGCGAAACGGCGTAGCCCGCCCAAACTTATTGGCGTATCTCCTCTGAACTGGCAAAACGTACGGCGAAGCGAGAACCACCAAAATGAGCGCCGTTCTTTTTCGAATCACATGAATGTATTTTGGAAACGGTCATCCAAGCGCGTGTGCCCCAAAAACGCCCCCGAATGGGGTAGTGCAGATCCCCCGAGCAAATATGGCGGCGTGTGACGTCAGAGTCTCTGAGAGTCTCGCGCTGCGAGAAACGTCAGATTTATTTGTCAAAACTGACAATTGCATGTTTGCGTTCGCACTACATTTCATGGGTTAACTGACGTTTACGGGTGAATGTATCGACGCAATCGGGATAATTATGACCGGAAAACTGAGAAAACGGAGGAAAATTGCCATGTTTCAGGTAAGCGCGACACCATTGCTACATATGTGTGCCGAGATCGTCAAACTCCAATGATACGCGATGCGACGCAAAACAGGTAATAGCTGTCCAAGTTGCCATGTTTAGCGAAGTTTGCATCGATTCAACGCAAGCAAATCAGGTGCTACGGAATTTTCATTAGAAAAAGCGACACAGACAAACAATTTTCTAGATTTTAATCAGAGGTTAGTAGACGTATACACGTTATATACGTGAATTTCTAAGAAATCGTTAAGTGGTGCCGTGGCCGAGAGGTGTAAGGCGTTGACGTTTTGATTTTTCCATTGCGGTTCAAATCCAGATGAGAGTTTTTTTTTTTAATTTTTTTTAGATGTTTATGATTTGTTTAAGGTACATGGTTTTAATGCTTTGTTTATTTTTTTATCATAATATACAAGAGATAATATAAATTACAACGACGTATTACGAATTTATCATACGAATCACATACAAGAAAATGAATTTAGGTATAGAAAATGGAAATAATAAAAAAAAGCGGTTTACTAATTAAGAATAACAGTATAAATCGATCTTGAAATTAACAACAATTATTATTTATCACTAATTAAAAATTATATAGGCAGCATATAGATATTATACCGTGTCCGGTAGAAAGTCTGACAACACTAATGAGACAAAACTATTAATATTACCTTTTCAGAAAAATATGTTCTTCGTAAAAGCTTCTGATTTAATTCTTCTTTTGTCTTAAACCTAAAATGCAAATATTAGAATCTAAGTCTCTGCTTGCAAGTACCGGGTATTACCAAAACTATAACAAACTCTTGGGAGTAAAGGTTTATGTTCAAAGTTATGCAAAGTTATGATATTTGAAAAAAAAGTAGTTAGAAATATTATAGGTATTATAGGCTGTTTTTATTTTACCAAAAAGATACAAATGACATTAGCTAAAGTACGTTTATCTTAAAAGCTACGCCAAAATATTATTTGAAAGAGTATTTCAAAATATTAGGAGGCAGTAAATAAGAAATTATAATCACCTTTGAAGTTCCATATACCGGGTGTTCATGCAACGACGCTAACATTTCTAAACACTTTTTTTCACCGGAGACGGTATACAATTTTTTCAAATAACATTTTGCATAGCTTTTAAAAGAAAGGTACTTTACTCTTAAGAGTTGGTCATAGTTTTGGTAACACCCAGTATATGGAAGCAGATAATTACATTGTAATATTTGCATTTTAGGTTTAAGACAATTTAGAAACTTTTATGAATGAAATTTTCTGAAAAGTTAGTGACGGACACGGTATGTACAATATGTACATAAAATTTAGTAGAGCTTTTTTTAAGTTGGAAATTTGAAATTCTTGAAGGTAAAGTATGTATTACTACTACTACTACTACTACTGTATTAATATTATTACTACTACTTATTATGGTTTTTTGCTTTACAATTATAATAAATACTTTAATTTTAATAAACAAAGGCTTAATAATTACAGCTTACTTATTTTTTTATAAAGTGCAGTTTTCGAAAAAGGAAAAGACAATCATTGCATTTCATTTGTGAGGGTACTGCATCATGCAAAGGAAAAATTAAATTTTACTGATACTTGCAAAATATGTTTAAACAAATTTACAAATGGTTGTCAAAATTTTCTTTTACACTTATTAACTAAAAATAATAGTCTATATTGAAACAAAAGCTAATTCAAATAATTACAGCAAAAAATATATTAATTAATTTTGTCTTACACAATAATATGACATATACAGGCTGTCCCCCACTTTTTTGCTGACAAAATTATTTTTTTGCGAGCAAATATTGTGAGAGAAAAATTTTATTACCATGGCCTAGCTCCCCTACCACGTATCATCATGGTTAAAGCATAGGTTACACATGGTACTGCAGCTAGGCCATCGATATGAACTTAATTGTTTGGACCCCCGCAAAGGTCACCACCTGCATTACCTTACGTGACTTATCTTGATCACACACCAGTCCTGAAGAAGCCGAAGATTACAATGGCGAAACGTAGGCAAATGTGAAAGTTCCAAGAATTACACTCTCAAAGACTGATAACCGTTTCTATTCTCTCCTCCCGAACACATATCACAGTCGAAAGTCCCCAAACAACAATAAATTAATTTTGTCTTACACAATAATACGACATATACAGCCTGTCCCCCTTTGTAGAGAGCAAATGTTATTGTGAGTTCAATATTGTATATCGATGGCCTAGCTGCAATACCATGTATCATCATGGTTAAAGCATAGGTTATACATCGCACTACACCATAGGTTAGGTACTACAGCTAGGCCATCGATGTATACTTTTTTTTCAATTCCTCATTTGTTTAAACAATAATATACAATGTTAGTGCGTATTTCTTGACAAAAATTATTATAGGATTTCTGTTCTTTTTTGTAATATTGGATGGTTTACGATATCGGTCAAACAAGTATTGTGGTTGCAACACTAATTATTATTATAGGTTACAATTGAAAATTAGTTAACAAATGGTTCAAACAAATGGTATTTGTTTAAACAATTGCAAATTAGTTAATAAATGACCAAAAATGCTCCTAATAATACCTTCCTTTAAAAAATAGAAAATATGTTCGCTACATTGTATATATATTTGTTTAAACAAATGGTATTTGTTTAAACAATTGCTAATTAGTTAATAAATGAAAAAAAAACTATAATTTAATACCTTCTGCAAAAACATGTTCGTATCATCGTATATTTTTGTTTAAACAAATGCTAATGGTTTAAACCATTTCAAATTAGTTAATAAATGACAAAAAAATATGTCAATAATCCAATAATAATCACTTCTGCCAAAAGCAATAATAAAACACGTAACATTGTAAAATTGTAAAGTTGGGGAAACTTTTGTCTCATATTTAGGGTACTATGGGGAGGGTACGGGGTGGTGAACAAAAAAATAGTGGTGGTGGATTTGTTCTCCTAGGGGAGTTCTGAACAATTTCGGAACAGATTTAACAGATTTAAGGAACAGATTGCGGGGAATCGTTGCCCTCTAGCGAAAAGTCTGTTTTTTTGGACCACCCTAATAAACACGTTTTTCTATTTCAATTCTCAACATGGTGACGTCAAGAGATCTAAATTATTAAAAATTTTGTGCAATTTTGCCTTCAAAGCCTCCATTTTAAATTTTGATCTATTGGCTAAGGAGCAATTTCTTTTGTGCATCAACTTTATATCTAGGATCGTAACACCCCACTGCCACTGACATCGGTATCCAATCCAATTTTAAGCCATTGGCTTTATACTAACTGTGATGTAACGTTGGTAGAAGTTTTCGTCTTCTCAACAAACCTGTTAAAATTAAAGGCTTTTGACTTTGATAAGTACTGAGATTTTACAAAATAGAGATTAACAGCTATGATACAATTGACAATAATATAATGATTATATGCAATCTGTCAGAACATACAACCGGACCGAGGACTGATTTTGAAACCGAGGAGTGAATTTAGTAATCACTAAACAATGCACCTGTAAGGCAAATACCTGATGGGGAGTCATATGGAATAGCGGCCTGTGGCGCGCTCTGATACGGATTGTGGTTTTGATAATAACTTAATTGTCAAATAAATAATTCATATATTTTGTACAATCAACTGAATTCTACAGTTTTGAGCAGTCTATCGATTTCAGCGGCCCATCGACTTCGTTCTTCTGCTCATGTTTGCGGTCTATTGGCTTCGCTGGACTACCGAATTATGCGGTCTACCGAATTATACGGTCTACCGAATTATGCGGTCTACCGAATTATACGGTCTACCGAATTAGGCGGTCAACCGAATTAGGCGGTCTACCGAATTAGGCGGTCTACCGACTTCGCTGGTCTACCTATCTATTCGGTCCAAACGTCAACTAGTTTTATATAAATTTAGAAATTGTGGTTACTATATCGCGCTAAATTAGAATCTAGGGTATTTTGCGGGTACCGCGTGGCAGCACTGTAGTAACTGTCAACTTCGTTAAGGATGAGATCGATGAAATAAAATCATGACAAAATCTAATTGTGAATAATTTTACTCTACTTTAGCCTACAAGTTTGAATAAATATTCAGCGAGGTCGCAACGATGATCATAATGGAGGTTGGGCCAACACTTTTAACCCTATGTGATAAATACATGAAACTTAACCTAAAAAAATACAAGTTTAAAATACTGGTTTCATAAGTATAATAATCAGAATAGAAGTGTTTAGCGGTGACTGATTAGTTACTTCGAAGAACAAGAACTTACTAAAGAATTGTTATAACGCTTAACGTTTAATACCGGTGCCTACCTAATTCCGCTACGTAGCCGTTGCGGCTTATATATTTACAAGCACTTATAATTGAAACCCAATTCTAATTTCGGCAAAGTAGTTTATTAGAATAAATTATACTTAGTAAAATTACATGTGATGGAGGTAATACAAATACGTTGCACACAACCAGAACTAAGACGAAGTCGAAAGCGACGGACAAAAACAAATACAAATTGAACCGAGCATCCAAACGTCAAAAATATTACCGAAAACTTATACGTTAGGTATATAAACTAAGAAATCCTCTACACTTTAAATGTACTACAGCTTCGTACGTATATGCTGATAAACCATTTATTGCGCATATACAATCTCGCAGCAGTAATTAAAATCGTTCATATCTACGATGTAGGTTTGATCTTCGCATAATACCTTATTAAAGTAAATGTGGTCCTTGAATTATATCTGAAAAGGGGATTTGATGTTTAGTTGAAAAGAATGATAACGATCACTTACCAGAGTCGTAAAACATCACCGAAAACGTCATGCTGGCGTAATTTGATGAACACAGCAATACTAAGAAAGCCCCAGTCCTTTGGCCATACTATAGCAGGCTACACCCATGTTTAAAATATGTATAGAATATTGATATTTCGCAGTTTATGTGATTGCAAGCGATTAAGAAGATGCAGTGTGTGGTTATGTTGGGTTATGTATTGTACGTTTGACATATGGCATTTGATATCACTGTGTACCAATCAGACAAAAATGTTACTGTTTTCGGTATTACAATGTGTTAATTGTAACACCGAAAACAGTGTTACAATGTGCTCATTGTGAATGCAAAGTAGAAAAATATATTTTTAATATACAGGATGTTTATTTTATTCTGGATATCTGGTAACCTTTCCTTTTTCAAATAAAACATCCTGTATAATTTTACATTTAATTCTAAGATTAATTCTAATTTTCTGTATGATTTTTTTTATTAAATGCGTTATTTTGGTTTATGAGCAATTAATCAACAATAGACGAAATTACCGAAATACCTTAATAATCCTCCAACTGAAAAAAAATCAAATCATTTTTCTGGGTTTCAACAAACTAGTTTGTTCTAAAAATTTGGTTCATCTGATAGCACTCCCAGTATATTTATACATTTTTTAATTATAGGATTAATTCTTTTGTAGAAATCATGTTTAATACAATACTATCATGTTTTATTCATAAGCAATTAATCAAAACTCCTGGACTTCAAATTAAGAACATTTTCCCACATACTTGTTTTAATTTGACAGCTTGAATATTTAATTTAATTCTACTTCATAGTTTAGTTATTTTTTCTTGATTCTTTTTATTTTTATCCATTAATGATCGATTAATTGCTCATAACTCAAAGGATGCATTTTATAAAAAAATATAAATAACATATGTAATACATTTAATTCTCTGTGAACTACTTTATATTTTTTCTGTTGGCACAAAATAGCTAACTGCTATACTTTTCAAGATACTGCACCGATAAAATTATTTTGTTAATTTTCTCAGAACTAACTTTTTGGACTTGTAGTGTTTTCGAACCGACCGATTCAAATGTAAATGTAAATTTTTTTCAAATGTAAATTCAAATGTAAAATTCTTAGATTTTTGAAGAACACCGCCGATCATACGAATATTTAAGTTGAAAATAAAGTAATTAGATCTAATCCATCAAACAAATAATTTTGAATTCTTTTTACTTATTACTAAATGTATATAGTATCCGCTTGTCCTTTCAAACCACACAAAAAATTATACCTAAAATCTACAGAGAAACAGCTTCCAAAAATCATTGTCCAAGATGGCTCCCATAAAAGAAAAAAAAAAGTTAACCAAAGCTAAGGTATTATACACAATAGGGTATTCCGGTGTTTTGGAAATTGTCATTTTTTACAAACTATGGGTGCTACTGTTTGCTACTTCACAAGTAAAATATCAAACATTGTTTTAAATTAAGAGAAATCGTTGTTTGAATTAGGATTGGTCTTTGTGACGTCACAAAGACCGCTCAATGTGAGCGACTTGACAACGTTGCTATATCTAGGGTGCACGTAGTAAATTTTTGTCTTCTGTTGTGTCAACGTTTAGAATCGCTCCTTTGTTGACATCTGCTTTGGTTATTGAGGTTATATCAAACACTTGTTCAAAATATATAAACTCCAACGCCGACATTGTTCTGTGCCGGGCTGTAACAGCAGTAGAACAGTAACTCCTGAGAAGATTTTCTTTACATTGCCGACTAGCGAGATGAGAGATGTTTGGCTTCAAGCTTTGGGAATGACCAAATCATCTTTCAAAAAAGTTACCTTTATTCGTTGTCAAACAACAGGGTCGCCAACCGTCAACTTGGCAGATCAGCTGTTCGAGAGCTGTCCGCTGTTGCCAGCGCTACTAGGGATCGGTAATCATCGTGTATTTCCGAGGGTGGGCGGTGAATTCAAACGAAATGCACGTTTAATTGCAATTATTTCATAGAAAAACTAAATCAAAAAGCTCATAGCTTAACTTTATGAATCCTCATAAATTGTACAATAGGTTAAAGCGAATATCTGCTTAAATTTTGACATGACCGGAATACCCTATTTAGGTATTGCCAACATGTATTATTATTAGTATTACTAACGTATGTGTGAGCCAGACATCATGACAGTATAATAATAAGGTGGACCGCTTTCCAATTTTACTTATCCAATCAAAATGACTGACGCGACGAAGCTTCGAACAACTTTGTTACCGCTATGTACGTAAAGAAACTCAGCGTCAATAAAAGAAAAAAATTCAGTAGAATGAAAACAACCCAACGACCTATTGAAATCAAACTTGTCGAAGAGGTAGGGGTAAGGTGTAGGGTGAATTGCTACTAAAGTACGCAAATAAAATATTTTGAGTTTTGGTTACTTCCGGTTACACCGGAAATGATGTCAACTTTTGTATTTCAAATGGAACGGCCTGTATTTTATCGCATTTTTGAAATCTTCATTAAATTTTAGATCAATTTTATGTTACATTCCTAACAGGTGTCATTTTTGAGATATTCGTTTTTTTTTCATTAAAAACTGACAGCTGCAAGGTTACTTTCAATTACTTATAAATTATTCCCTGTGACCGTTGGAAAAAAATTGTCAGGCAAAATTGTTGTGAAGATTATTATCGACACATCGGTAGAATTCTTCTAAAAGTTATACAGGGTGTTCAAATTATAAGATCAAAGTTGAATTCGAGAAAATTACTAAAAGTCGATTTTTTCAAATGGCAACCCTAACATATGAATACATTTCTCAATTCTATGGAAATTTTTAGATCAACTTTGTGTACAATGTCCTATACCTAAAATGTACTTGTACCTATCAGATCGGCCATTTTAATCTGATAACCATTTGTGTTATTAACTTATCAGAAAATGTTATTCCTCATAAAAGCTTCTTGATATCTTAAACATAAAATGCAAATTTTAGAATGAAATTATCTGCGTGCATGTACTGGGTGTTACCAAAACTATGAAAAACTATAAAAAGTAAAGTACCTTTGTGTTCCAAGCTACGCAAAAATTTTATTTGAAAAACTATTTAGAATTAGAGATCATCAAATACGAAATTATAATCACCTTTTCCATTGCATATAGGGTGTTTTTATTAACAATTCCATTTTTTATATCAATTTCTCAGAAAATTTTATTCTTCATAAAAGTGTCTGGATTGTCTTAAACCTTAAATTCAAATATTAGAATGCAAAGAAATGCAAACACAGAAGAATAAAGTACCTTCATTTTCAAAGCTATGCAATAATCTTATTCGAAAAACTGTTAGAAAATATTAGAAGGTATTAAAGATGAAATTATAGTCATGTTCCATATAGTACGTGCAACGACTAAGCAGATTATAATTTCGTATTTAAACACCTATAATATTTATAAAAAATTTTTTTCAAATAACATTTTTGCATAGCTTTTAAAATAAAAGTAAGTACTTTACTCTAAGAGTTTTTCTTAGCTTTGGTAACACCCGGTACATACAAGCAGATAATTACACTATAATAGTTGCATTTTAGATTTAAGGCAATCCAGAAGGTTTTATGAAGAACAAAATTTTCCGAAAAGTTAATAATAATAAATTTATCCATTAGTATCCAACTTTCTTCTGGACACGGTATATAGAAATGAAGTAATTAGATCTAATCTATCAAACGAATAATTTTGAATTCTTTTTACTTATTACTAAAAGTATAGTATCCGCTTCTCCTTTCAAATCAGACAAAAATTACGCCTAAAATCTACAGAGAAACTGCTTCCAGATAATCATTAGCCAAGATGGCTCCAATATAAAACATAGAAAAAGAAAAAAAAGTTAACCGAAGCTAAATTACAAAAATAGCAGCTTAAAGTATCAAAACTCCACGGGTGTAGTAAGTTTTGGTCAGTAATCATGTCTTTTTATTTTTTTCAAGTTATCAATAATTATTTCTGACTTTAATAATAATAATAATATAATAAATTCCTTTATTAGCCACAAGAAATAAGAACAAGAACATTTTTATACACCAAACTTGTGGTTAAATGGCGAAGTTCAGTGGGCACAGAGTGTCCACTGTTCAACTCAACCATAAATGTACACTACACAAAAAGTATGAAGTAAAAATTCGTTTAACATAAAGCAAAAAAAATAACTGAAATAAACAACCAAAATCGTAATCTAACTGAAATAAACTAACAACTAAAAGAAATTCCTCTGTTTCTCCCGCAGTCAACACACTATTATGTACCAGCAACGCAACCCCTCGATTCATAGTACCCATCCTGAGCAGTCTGCAAGACACGACGGAGCTCTTTCTTAAAAGCAACAAAATTCATATTTTTGATATAATTTGGACAATCATTATAAAGTGCAGCTATATTGTAGGAGAACGATCTTTTATACAGTGCAGTCTTGTGAGCAGGTATGGTGAGAGTGAACTTATGCCTTAGGTTCAAGTTATGTACGTCAGTCCTGAACGTAATTTTATTATAGAGGTACCCTAATTATTTTATGGCAAAGGCAGATGAAATGATACTTTACACGATTTTTCATGTTAAGCCATTTAGTTATCTTTAATGTATGCGATATTCTGTCAAACTTTCTTATGCCATGAATAAAACGGAGACAACTATTCTGTACATGCTGCATACGATGGGCATCAAACTCACTTATACAATGACCATAAGCGACATCCACATGCGTGAAGTTTGAGAGCACCAAACTGCAGCACAACCTCTTCTTCATATCCTTGTCAAGAATATGTCGATGTTGGTAAAGACACCTCAGTGCACAGTAGGCCTTTTTGATGCATTGGCTCACATGAGCAGTAAACCGCAAATCCGTATCAAGCACAACCCCAAGGTTTTTAGTTTCTTTAGAGATGCTCAACCTGTCGCCACTAATTTCAACATTGACTTCATCAGGATTAAGTTTCCCAAATATAATTACTTTAGATTTGGCAGGGTTTAAAATAAGCGACAATTTACGAGAGTAGGAAAACACAGATTTAAGATCGTTGTTGAGTTTAGTGCAAGCTGAAGCAACATCATTTTTAGCGAAAGATATATATAATTGAGTATCATCAGCGTACATGTGCACCGACGAATGTTGCACATATTTGGGCAATTGGGAAGTATACAACAAAAACAATAAGGGACCCAAAATAGACCCCTGTGGGACACCCGATGTCAGTGGCAACGCAGGAGAATATTGATCGTCAACTTTAACTATTTGAGATCTTCCAACGAGGAAGTCTGAAATAAGCGCGACAGCGGTGTTAGAAAGTCCAAAATAATGTAATAAAGATAATAGCATAGAATGGTTAACCTTATCAAAGGCCTTGCTATAGTCCAGTAAAACCATAATAGTACACATATTTTTGTCTCTTGACTGTATAATATCATCGGTTATCTTCAATAGGGCCGTCGCGCAACTATAGTTAGGACGAAACCCCGATTGGATAGAAGGTAAAATAGCTCTATCAACCACATACTCGCGCAATTGAACCTCCATGCACCTCTCCATAACCTTTGACAAAGTTGGCAGTATACTTATAGGTCGTAAGTCCTCCATCTTTTCAGGACTGGCCTTTTTAGGCAAAGGCATAATTAAAGCTACCTTCCACGCACTGGGAAACTCCGATTTTTCACAACAACAATTTACAATATGAGTAATATATTGCAAAATATGAGGACAACACATGCCAATGAATTTGATATTCAGCTCATCAACGCCGGTTGCTGCAGATTTAATTGTACTCACTATGCTAGAAATGGTAGGAATGTCTACAAAAGAAAACTTAAACGTTGTATTATGATGTGAAAAAAGCTTATTATTAGAATAAAATTCTGCAAGTTCATGATTTAGCGTAGGCGTTCCGACAGAGTCAATAAAGTAGTTGTTGATTAGATTAGCGTCCTTTAGATATTCGGGAATGGTAAGTTTAGCTTTATTTACAATATTCATTCTGTTAAGTATCCGCCACGATTTTCTTGTATCGCTCTGTTTTAATGTTGATTTCAGGTATATTTTTTTTTCTTTTCGAATTGCAGAGGTTGTTAGATTTCTTAAACTTTTGTAGTATTCCCAATGCGCGGTCCGTCCAGATTTCTTAAACCTTGTCAAACCCTCATCGCGCAATTTCATCATTATTTTAATAGTTTCAGTTAACCAAGGTGCAAATGGCTTTGTAAAACGAGATGACCGTATCGGTACATGGCGGTTCAAGAGCAGCAGCAGCTGTTCATTAAAAAAATTTAGTTTGTCACTGATGTTGTCAATAAAAAAAATATTATGCAGTGGCAATGCATGCAAATCACTAACAAACGAGTCGTCATCAACGCCATTGAAATCGCGATACGTTCTGTAAATTATTGAATTCTTTTGTTTTTCACAAATTATCTCACATGACAAAAGGTGATGGTCTGAAAAAGCAACGGCAACAGTATCATACTTAATGCAACTTGGACTGTTGTTTGTAATTAAATAATCTATTAGAGTACTTGAAGTTGAAGTAACACGGGTAGCTGTGGCAATCACCTGACTGAGATCCATCTCCTCAAGAAGCTCACTGAACCTGCATGCATCTGCGCTCCCTAAACTCAACAGGTCTATGTTTCCATCGCCAACGCAGTACAAAACGTCAGAAACACCCTGCATGTGACAAAATGTCGTGCTCATTTCATCCAGAAAAGTTCCAACACTCGTTCCCGGTGGTCTGTACATACAACCAAAAGAAAAGGTCTTAGAAAACAATTTAATCAGTACCCACACCTGCTCAACTACAAATGTATCATTAACGCTCTGCTGTGAATATTCCAGACTTTGCGAAATATAAAAAGCTACTCCACCCCCACGAGATGCTCTGTCATGCCTCACAATGCTATAACCCTCAATACTAATTATTTCATTAGGTATTTGATCCGATAACCACGTTTCAGTAACTCCCACTATATCATACCTGTGACCAATCAGAATATCCCGAAAATCGCTAAAATGTGGTACCAGAGATCTAATATTGATGTGAGCCAATTTTAGGTTGCGACTCATTACAAGTTACTATGTGCGACTACCTGAACATAACAACAAAAGTAATCCACCTATTTAAGGTTGTGCAATTTAAAGCAAAACAAACGAAACCTATTATGAAAAATTGAACTAGAAATAAGCAAGTCCAGGAGGAGGACCAATACGAAAAAAAATCTGCTTCTCATTATCTTCCTCTAAATCCCAGACGTCACTTCACTAATCCTCTAACACCACGCTTTCCATATATGAGCAGATTTTAATCAGTACGCGCGAATTTCCAGCGCGCATAACTTCCCCTAAAAGTTACGTCTGGTCGGATCGCGAAAGTATGCACTCGGCGGGGCATAGTTAAGGGGGTTAGTGTCTTCACAAGATACACATTAACTAGAAGTGGAACACCCGATGCACCCGAGAATTAAGTTCCAGCGAGTTTACCTTACCAGCCAGCCGAACTATTCGCGCAGAAGTTTGCCTATGCAACCAGCGCCAGCTACTACATCTCCAGTTTCCTCCGCTGCTACCGCTGCTGCTGCTTCAGAATGGCTGCGGTATGTTCTGGATGAACGATGCAAGGCGTCGCGGCGTGCCGTTAATCTTCTACACTCTGACAGTAAATACATCACATTAATTACGAAATTTACGCTACAGGCGAGGTCTAGCGTGTATGGTGTTTTCTAATGGGGTTGTTGCCTTCACGAGAAGTATACTAGCATATTAGGCGAGTTAGCATTAACACAGTAAAGGTAATGGCAATGCTCAGTTGGTTCTGTTATATTTTTTTGAAGTGAAACTTCTTATGAGACGGCGTAAACGCGGTTTCTAATGAAACAAAGTAAGCAAACGCCTGGTTGCTAAGGTAGCGTACATCGGCCGCTCGCCAAACGCTTTAATTATAAACTAGTGGACCTGTATATCGCCTATTTAGGTAGATCAGTGAATTCGGTAAAGTCAAAAAAACACAGTTGCCACCGCCAATAAAATTAGGCTTAATAAATGTTGAAAATTGGGTACATAACCAGCCATGAGGTACATATTTCTCTGTTACTCAATATTTGGCGAATCTGCTGTCAAAATAAATTACAATTACAACTACAATCTTTAGTTTACCCTCAAAACTTTCTTTTATCCCTAAGGTAAAGATACTACTTTTGGAGGGAAACCGCCCAAATGTGAGAGAAAATCCCCCAATCTGGTAACAGTGCACTGCTTTTTTATATAATAGCATGTGGTTGGCTAAGCAACTACAGTATACCGTATATAGATAACATTATTGAAAAAATTAAAATTGGTTTGTCATTTTTTTTCTTTCAGTTAATATGAAAGATGTTTGTCACTTGAAAAAAAAAAATGTTAGATTTATTTTTCCCAATACCGACTTAAATGAACTACAAAAATAAGCTAAATTTGTTCAAATTACTCAATTTTATGCCAAGTTGCATTAGCATAATATTTTTGATACTTTATAGTTCTGGTTTTTGTTTTGATATTGGACAAACACTATACAGCCAGATGCTCACTTTTTAAATAAAATAAAACGTAAAATATAAAATAAGTATCTACCTTTCCTCCTTCGTAAAAACAAACGGGAAATATGGTAGAGTACCCTCGTCAAGCAAGATAAAACACACATAATAAAATAATGTGAAAATATTTAATTTAAAATTTATTAATGTCTACTATAAACAAAAAACAATTTAGTTAAAAAATGAAATTGATAGAAATCTTAATGATAGATCTAGTAATAATACAATAGGTATATAATACCCAAAACTAATACCTAAAATTAATATTATCTAATCTTGAGATGATTTAACCCATTTAATTGTTTAAGATTTATTGCCTGCACCTCACTGACAAAAAATGCATTTGGTTGCCGTGACCACATGAACTAAATTATTATTTACAAAAATTTAACGTCATACCCAAAGATACCAAAATTTGCATACCACTTGATATGCCCATTCAAATTCATTTGAATTCATAGGTATTAGAAGGCTTGCAGCTTAGAGGGCTTTATCACCCATCTCCAATAAATCATTCAGAAAACAATGAACTAAAATTATTAGTATTTTTTTATACGCTCACGTAAACATTAAATTCCATACCAGTTAACTTCATGTGGTAAACTGAGTGACGTATGCTATAAGTTACCAGACAGACCTATCTATTTTTAGTAACCTTGCGTCATAGCCAAATCTAAAGTACAGGTAGGCACTTTAAACTGCAATATAAAAATATATCCCTTTACTGTCGACAATGATTATTATCGACTGCGGCCCCTTGGTCTCTCCGGTACTCCCTTGGTACGCCCAATATCTTTTGGGTCAAGTTTTTTCTTAAATAAATAATTGTTTGCCACTTTGTTATGGTAGCTTGTCTACGCAAAGCAAGTTGCTGTTATTCGGAAAGACCTGGAACCATTTCCACTGCGTGTGTACTCTTTTCATCATACCACATTACCTGCAAAAATATTAAATTAACAAAAGCTACGCATTCTAAACTCAAAACTAACCTCAATGTTGCCAACAAATTGATGAATTCCATATAATTCTCTTACTGTATTTTAGTTTAATCTGGAGAATCCATTCGAAAGAACCACGGGCAGTTCAAAGTAGTTTGAAGTGGGTGATCAGCCTTTGCAACAAAATTTTGCTGGGGACCATTTTCCGAGCCATTGGAGGCTTTTTTCAGGCGCCTCTATCAATTCCACACCCTATTGATCTTCTACTACTTCTTGCTCTTGCAGCTAAATTTTGTATAGTGCATGTATAGTGTTCATTCAAACTTATGTATAATTATAGGTTATGTGACGATATTTCACGCCCGCTAGGGGCGCTAGTAGCAGAAATATCTTGTGGTGCCATCTAATATGTAACCTCTCAAGAGTTGTATTCGTATTAGGTTAAAATAGGTTCTGAGCGGTGCTTTCACGTTGGGTTTGAGACGCGAACTTTTCACAAATAACATTCGTTGGATCGATACACATTCTTCAAACAAATATTAACGCAAAGGCAAATAATCACGAATTAATAATTATTATTATAGGTACAACATGGTTATAGGTTTGTCAAAGATTATTTGTGGGTACGGACTACGGAGTTTGTGCTTTTAGGCCCCCGCAGATAATGAAATCGCTTAGCTTTGTACATACCAATGTGAATAGGTTATGGTTGTGTTTTTGACGTTTCTAGCTCGCAGCCATGACGACGCGACATAAACAGCTACTGAAATGTTGAGGTCCTTTCACCAAAATCGCTCGCGTTTCGGAAAATTTAGAAGCAAAATCGCCCGAGAGGCCGTTTTTCGTCGATTTCGAAAACTCACGCAACGTAGAATGGTCCGTTTAGGGTGACGGTCGCGTTTCGCGCGCCCGGAAAAGGTTCCCCATATTTTCCATAAGCAATTAAGAATGGACATTTTGGCAGGTGAAACACCGATTTAAAATCGTTCAATTGCGTTTACTTAATATAGACTAGTGGACCTGTAGACCGCCTATTGGGTAGATCAGTGAATCGGTACATCGCAGAAATCGATAGACCACCTATACACTGGCTGTCTTAAAAATCTAACTTTCAAGTTGATATAGAGTTGTTTCTATGGACTCATATATACAACCAAAAAGAAATTGGCGTATTAAAAAAATAGTCTTCCGCAAGTGACAATAATATAATTTGTCGCAATAAATTTTATTTTTTGTAAGAGACAAACTTTATCACCTCTGAGAAAATGTTTTGTCAATTTATATTATAGCTATGTTTCCCACATTTGGACTATGTTTCAACAATGTTTCCTGAAAATTTCATAATTTCAATTTCATTGTTGTGTGGTCAAGAATGCCAATAATATTTTGACAACAGGTCTCGTTGGTAATAATATCTCCGCCGTTTTTTAATATTTTTAATGTCATCAAAAAGAGCATATTAGTTTTTGAAATTTTTTAGTTTTTGAAATTTTATTCAACTAAAAAAAAACAAAATCTTATTTTAATAATTTCAAACCATTCAAGACATTTAGTCATAGAATATATCCTTTATAATTTTTATTATACATGCAATAGGATTTTTTATATATCATATTCTGTCATGTGTTGATTGCCATTGATGATACCACTATTGAATGATGAAGCTTTGGATTCTTTAGTACATAGACATAATTAAGTTTAAGGAAAAATATTTTGAAAAACAATTGGGAGAAATCCATTCAACTTCAAAAGTGAATAATGTATAATGTTACCATTAGGTAGTTCTATTATTGTTTTGATATATTGGACAAAAACTATACAGCCAAGCGCTCACTCTTTAAATAGAAATAAATGGTAAAATATTAAATTTATATACCAGTACCTTTCCTCCTTCGTAACACAAATGGAAAATAAAATGTACCCTTGCCTGTCAAGCAAAAGCACAATAAAAGATTGTGAAAATATTTAATTTAAAATTTATTTGTGTCTATAAACCAAAAACTCAAAAAGAAATATCAAAATTTAAACAAAAAATGGTTGAACAATTTATAATTAAATAGTATCATTTAAAACACAATATTCATATTTAAATTTTAAAACAAAGTTGGATGATTCAATGCATGATTTTCACTTCAGTTAACAAATGGATTGGATAGAAATCGGAATGATGTTCCAGTGCTAATACAATAGGTACGTAATACCCAAAACTTTTGAACCGAACTAATAAAATTTTTAATATAATTAATATTACCTAATCTCGAGTTGATTAAAAGCTATTTAACATAGTAAATTGTTTAAGTTTTTTTGCCTGCACCTCGCTGCCAAAAAAATGCATTTGGTTACTGTGGCCACATGAACTAAATAAATATTTACAGGCAAATATAACATTATGATGTCGGCTATGGCCAACCACATTAAAATTTACATGTTGTCTGGCAACTTCGGGCCAATATAAGAGGCCAGCAAAAAAAGGTAGAGAATACGTCACTTAATATGCCCGTTTAAATTTATATGAATTCATAGAAATTAGAAGGCTTGCTGACATGCTACGGGCCGTTTTATGACCCATCTCCAACCTAAAACTATTATTTTTTATACACTCACATAAAACGATGAATTCCATATGAGTTGACTTCATGTTGCAAACTGAGTGACGTATGCTTATAAGTTACCAGACAACCTGTCTATTTTTAGTAACCTTGCGTCATAGCCAAATCTAATCAACCGGTACTCCCTTGGAAACGCTAACTTTTGGGTCGAGTTTTTACTTAAATAAATAATTGTTTACTTTGTTATGGTACGTTGTCTACGCAAAGCAACTCGGTGTTATTAAGACCGAAAGACCTGCATCCATTTCCACTGCGTGTGTGCATTTCATCATACCATGTTACCTGCAAATATATTAAATTAACAAAAGCTACATGTTCTAAACTCAAAAATTACCTCCATGTTTACAACAAATTGATGAATTCCATAGAATTGTTTTACTGTATTTTTGTTTAATCTGGAGAAACCATTCGAAAGAACCACGGGCAGTTGAAAGTGGGTGATACTGTTCGCAACAAAATCTTGCTGGGGACCATATTCCGAGCCATTGGAGGCTTTTTTCAGGCGCCTCTATCAATTCCACACCCTATTGATCTTCTACTACTTCTTGGTCTTGCACACAGGTCTTGCAGTTATACTTTGTATTGTGTTCATTCTAAATGATGCATAATTATAGGTTATGTGACGATATTTCACGCCCGCTAGGGGCGCTAGTAGCAGAAATATCTTGTGGTGCCATCTAATATATAACCTCTCAAGCTGTAAAAATTAGGGGAAAGCAAACGGACAATTTTAAACTAATTATGCTAATTTATATTAATTTACTTACAGTTGTATTCGTATTAGGTTAAAATAGGTTCTAACTGCGCGGTGCTTTCACGTTTGGTTTGAGACGCGAACATTTCGCAAATAACATTCATTAGATCGATACATATATAATTCTTCGAACAAATATTAACGCAAAGGCAAATAATTACGAATTAATAATTATTATTATACGTACAACATGGTTATAGGTTTATCAAAGATTATTTGTGGGTACGGACTACGGAGTTTGTGCATTTAGGCCCCCGCAGATAATGCAATCGCTTAGCTTTGTACATACCAATGTGAATAGGTTATGGTTGTGTTTTTGACGTTTCTAGCTCGCAGCCATGACGACGGGAAATAAACAGCTACTGAAATGTTGAGGTCCTTTCACCAAAATCGCTCGCGTTTCGGAAAATTTCGAAGCAAAAACGCCCGAGAGGTCGTTTTTCGTCGATTTCGAAAACTCACGCAACGTAGAATGGTCCACGCGGGGGGACAGTCGCGCTCCGCGCGACTGAAATGCTTTCCCCATTTTTTCCATAAGCAATTAAGAATGGACATTTTGGCAGGTGAAACACCGACTTAAAATCGTTCAATTGCGTTTACTTAATATAGACAAGTCACTCTTGTTATCAATTATGCATGGAATGAATGACAAGATTATGTGATTAAACGATAAAAACAGCAAATCAATAGGAATATCATTATATTATTTTGTCATGTTCAAACATTTATATAAAAATTTAAATTCATGTCCAATGCAAAAGCAAAGAGAGAACAAAAATGATGATAGAGCCATTAAAATAATACAAGCTAAGACCCAACTGTACAGCGAAAACTTGAAGTAACGCTTAACTAAGCTCGGCTTACCTTAAGCGCCACCTTACTTTTACGGATTTATTCCACCGCTCAGTTTTTGGGTTAACTTGCCCCAAAAAGTTTTAAACCATTAGTAATTTTACATGTCGGGAGTTTTAGGTTGGTGGTTTTCGAAATGTGCTCTCATATACTGACAGCTTTTGGAAGATTAAAGGTCAATATTTGTTACGTTTACGAACTCAAGAGATATTTTGGCTTCATACATGACAGAACCATCATTCGGCAATGCTGGAGTTCGCTAAGCCATGGTTATTCCACAAGAAACTCATACAAAACGTAGCTAGACCACTAAAGTATAACAAATCTCATACCGAAAGATTTTTCTTGGCCCACATTCAGAATTTCTAACTCTTTTAATCAATTTCTCTCATCCAATAATATAACGACTACAAATACAAATTTCTACTATCTTTCTAAAGGATGGTGAAGATCGATCTCTGATGTTGAATTGGATGATTTATACCGCAAAATGGTGTAGATTGTATTTTCTCCGATAACATGTGCACGTAATCGTCTCGCTAAAACTCGCTTCTATCATTAATACTATTGATTGATTTGAATTCGTAAACACAATGAGTTCACTCTCAGCGTTCCTAGAACATTTATTTTTCGCCACGCACAGCACTCTTGTGCTATGTGGTGTCTCCGTTCAGGTAGACCGGACGCCTTTGTTTGCTGGAAATGTTATTATACAGTTGGGTAGACGTTTGTTTGGATAATTGTAGTATGATTTATAAAATATTATTACATTTTATTTTTTGTTTTTATTACATACAAAATTATATTATACTGAATTGTTATACTAAATTATAAAAATTCTACTTGTATGATTTGTAATTTTAAACGGTTTTTGGTGAATAAAGGATTACTTACTTACTTACTTACTTGATTATAAATTCGAAAATCATTGAATTTATAGAATTATCGATTTATAATTAATTGAATTAATTGGGGTGTGTCCTGCTCAACATTTATGCACCATTTAAATTCATTGTATACCATTAGCATCAGTTTGTTGATTAAAAAAAACTATATGCTATGGAATTTATAAGTCGTAGATAAAACTCTATAATAAAGCGCTAATGTGTTTTTGTCTATTCAGGTTGTCTAGCGAAGAGGGTTGACCGCAGTCCTGAGATCCCTATACCGTATGACTCCCCATCGTGTGCAGATTCATATCCTGCTTCAGAGTAGGCATAACACCTTAAACCGAACCCTTCCATAAGGGTTGCCGTTGGGCCTAAATAACTTAAAGTAAAAATAAAATAAGAATAAATAGAAATAAAATTAAACAAATAAATCTACGAATCTTATTACTAATTTTTAGTAAATGGAATTCTGAGTAAAAAGTCTCACATGGACTTATTGGTTGGTAACTCACTCTATATATTGTTATAGCATTAATTTTAGTAGTATACTTAATACTTAATAATACTTTATTATATTTATTTATTTATTTACTTTATTTATTTATTTATTTAACTAGTATGAATTTATAATATTAAAAACTTTATAGACTTTACTTTAAATTATTAACTATTACAATATTCTTATTTAAATTTTGTTTTTATCATATTTTCACACATCTTCTACCAAAGATATTTAAACCGTTTCAGAAGTTTCTCAAGAAATTAATTAAAAATCTATAAATCATATACAAAGAAAAGGATCATTTGTCCACAAAAACAATCTCTCTGAATCTGTTATGATTTTGTTGTTTTGTACACTTTTGTCACTGGATTTGTCAAAAACTGGACAGGATAAACGCCTGCTTTTAGATTCAGATGTCACCCAATAAGGTGTCGATTAATTAAAAATTCAAGTGGTAGTCCTTATTATCTTCTTTATTTTATAGTTGCTACATGTTTCGCGTCTTTCTGAGATCGAGACGCTTCTTCAGGCGATATCATCAAAATTTTAGAAGTCAGTGTACTGGCAGTGGTTCTTTGACAAAATCAATCAAATCTAGGATTGAGGTTAAAACACACTATCGGCAGTGTGTTTCTGAAAATTCCTTTTTCTGAAAAATTTTACTATTTTTACAAAAAAAATATGACTCAATACGACAAAATTAAAATTGCAACTCTTAAAACTATCACCAGAAATAAAAATTTTCTTCTCTTAACCCTTTCATACATCGACATCGGCTCTATCCACCCTATAAACTGTCATAAGTTGACTAAAGTACCACCAATATATCAAGAAGATGCAAACAATAACTGTCGATCGTGTAAAACAAAGAATTTGCGTAATCTTGTCACAAAACAACCATAATTATTATTATCACCATACATTCCATCAACTAACACGTGTTGTTTAAGCTAAACATTACACTAAACCCATCACGCCAATTACTCACACGCTAACACGAAAACAAAACAAACCGACGCGGATAACAACCCCAAGCAAACAAACAAACAACCCCCACAGATATTTACATCGTCTTAATATTAACGCTTGCAATATCAGATGAAGATCTCCCATCCTCGGATCTAAATCACAATAACAAGACCCAAAACATAACAGTCTCCATCCCGTATCTCACATCCCACGTAATTAATTTATAATTAAGACTAATACCCACTTCTATATCCTCTTTGATAGGTATTATTATTGTTCTCCGTAATTCTCCAATAATTGAATTCAAGTTATTTACTTAGTAAGACCGAATACGTGGGAGAGAATAGGTAGATAATCTTTGCTTGAAATCGATATCTCCATGGCGAGAGAGACCTACTTAAACAACTGAATGTGTATTCCTTATACCCAGTGTTCGTATACTGGAATACTGCGCTAAGCTTCTTGTCCATCTTAGTTTTGTTGAGAAGATAAGGACCTGCACCATCAAACTTTATGGTTATGGACGTCGTTATGGGAACCTTGTTCGTTGTATGTTCGTGTATTTGCAACTCTGTGATGTTACGGGTCGATGGCTAATTGGGTTTGAATGGAGAGATCATATGTGGATGTTATGTAAATGGGTGTGCTCTCTGACGGAAGTAGTAAATGGGGTATAACGTGCATTTGACTTCCTATCGTAGTATCGTAGCAGAAGGGAATAATTAGAAGTTAGAGTTTTGTGTTACTGATGAGAACTGGGACGTTGGGATGGGTACTTTTGTGTATCGATGTTTGGGTGATTTGGGTTTCAAACGAAAATGATTAGGAAGAAATAATGATTTGCTTAATATGGATATAATAGTATGTGCTACTTATATCAAATTATCAAGTTGATTTAAGAAGGTACATAGTTTACTGTTTCTTGTCCTCTAGAATCTCAAGGCTGTGAGAAGGATTTTGAAAAGATACAGATTGATTTGATCAAAATTAATTGAGATATAAAGGTTTATAATTTATGTCCATAAAATCACAGTTTTGTGAAAAACGACATTAAAGGTTATTTTTAGAATTGTGTTCCCATTTTTGTACCCACAACATTCAAATTTCATAGTATAGAAAGTCAACAAAAAACTTTTGCAACAAAAATATATTTACTTCAATTTGGTTAAGCCGCGCAGGCAACAAGTAACTGCGGTTATTTTGTTGAATTTTTAGTGTATGGTATATTTTCTTTTGCTTGGGAGAAATAAAGGCATTTATTATTAATACTATTATTATTATTATTCGGGTGTCCTAAAATTAAACGATTTTGTGTAAAAAGTTTCCTAAAGCCATCGTCTGGTTTCAAAGAGACAGTCATTTTCTCAGGGTAACTGAGGTAACTGAATTTAAACTAAAATAATACAGTGTTCACACCCCAGTATGTGAGAACCCAGGGGAACTCACATACCCCACCGTGTTGTGAAAATAATACAGTGGCCGCGCGAAAATTTTTGCTACATTGTCATATTCCCACTATGGGCAGTATCAAAATTGTTTTAAATTAAATTAAATTATTATTTATATGTATACGAAAATTTAATAATTATTACCCATCCAAAAACAAACTATAACTAACATTAAAACGGTAGAATAAAAATCGACTTTACTTACAAATTGTTGATAATGCTCTAAAATGCTTACCTGAAACAAAAGAACACCGACATTAGTTACGACCAAATGCCCAAATCCTACCCATGAAAAAAATGTGAATTTACAGTAGGAATAGTAGGTTTTTTTTGCCCTACGACAATCTGTGTAATTTTACATCTCAATTGTATTTTTACATTGTCATTGTATATTTACACTGTGATTTTACAAGAATTTGGCTGAAATATTACACCGATTTTAATGTAATTTTAAGTGATATATGGGGCAATGCGTAATAATTTTACATCTATTTCAGTGTAATATTCAATGAAATATGCAGTATTTTTTTTTGTATAATTTTATTCTGATCTTCAGTAGATATTAACATTATCTATCATATAATACAAAAAAAAAACAATAACATCATGCACACAGTCAAATGTTGCAATAGTACAAACGGTCAAACAAAATGGTATAGATAAAATTACTTGTTAAAAAATAAATATGTAGACGTACATACAAGTATAAAATAGTTTGAGGGACATAAAATTACATTAAAACTACAGAGAAGCAATTAATAAATACTTAACGTACGCAAATACTTAAACATAGAAAACACGGATAAATATATCAATTCACTTCGGTCAACCATGAACACACATACTCGTTAACTCTTTTTCTGACAAACACACTTGGTACAAGATGTTCCGCATCTGTATCTGTAAGAACAAGGAAACATATTAGACAGACACACAAAAGTTAACCTAAAAAGAAGATTGCACATTATCTTTCTGTTGGTATAAAACACTTAAATCTTAAAGCAAATTTTCACAAAGAAACGTAGAAGACTGTACTTACAGCTTTTATCCAGGTATGGCGTTAACGTTAAGACATCAATTTCTAATGACTAATTGTCGTCGTTGGTGATCTACAAAGGCAATACAACTATTCTGCAGTGTGACATGGTATTTTAACCTACACCTACATGGTATCTAGATAAGTTTTAGTTCACTGTATCATTGTTACTTACCGGAGACAGAAATACAACTACATATTGCACTCGACTCGATGGTGTGCGTGCTGGCGTTCGTTTGCAAAACAGCTGATCAAACGTAGCGCATGCGTCTGGGCGTTACAATATCAACAAACCCGCTATTATAATAGTAAAATCACAACATACGTTGTAATTTTACGAATTTAAGGTATATTTTCATTGTATTTTTACTAAACGATCATTGTAATTGAAATAAAGCAGCAATATCGCTGTAATAGTACACGGACTTGTAAAAATAATTGGAATTACGTGCAATTTTTATACTTACCACATTTCTATTGTAATTTTCACAATGATTTATGTGTAATTTTACAGCCATTTTTCTCAGTGTACCCAAACAAATTATTTTTAATAACATCATAATATAGAAGCTTTAAATTGAGTGGACTAGAATTTTACTCACTAGAGTGCTTTGACTCATGTCCATATAGTTGCATTATATTTATTAACTTTTTCTTAGTATAGACAGAATGCATTTGTAAGGTCTGCCAACAGTGCCAATGTGAGACATTTTGTTTTGTTTTGACATACTACCGCATTCACGTATATGTTTAACCTCACAGTGCCTTGCACATTTGGTTTAATTTATGTAAATTAATTTGCACTGACATGTTTACAGCAAAATATTGCCGAAATAAACCGGCATGAAATAACGAAACAACATAACCTTAAATGTTTTTGGTTGGCTATTCTGAAATAGATAAAGAAGTATGTCTAATATACCCATCTCTTGTTACGGTAAAATTTTTTTCTAGCTAATATGTGTTACTACTGTAAAATAGCTTTTATAGAAACAAAAATTAATTTTTTCACATTTCAGTTTTGTTAATTGATATCCATAGACCTTTCAATTTTGGATTGCTTTTCAGCATTAAAATGCACACCTTATTGTCTTATAAACCGTTTTGATATAGTTTCAAATCATTCTCGCAACAAATAACGGACCCTCTATATAAAAAATAAACATGAATCCGAAAAAAAAACGAGCTATTTTGACCAATTTTTGGCCAGGCGTGGCGTAAAAAAAGTAGCCTCCCTTATATATTATTTTTAACATTGTAATTAGCAAAATAGGACACAAAATAAACAAAAATGATTAAAGCATGTTTGTCAAACAACATGTGTCCGAATTTCAATTTTACATAAAATCGTACAACAGCGTAAAATAAAGAAGATATCAAAAAAAGCACATAGCACATGTACAGGACAAAATAAACTATCTCCTATCCTACTTCTTGAACGTTTTTCTTTATTTAAAGAAAAAAATACCACGATAATTTCACTACCATCGGTTTGGTAAAGTAGTCGGGCCAGTGTTTAAAAGCTCATAACCCTGAAACGATATTCTAAATAATATGCTAACATTTCAACAGTTTCTGCTCCTAGGTTTAAACATAAGCGAGAGAAACATGCAAAACTGCACCCACTTTTTGCAGTTTTACTTCTATACAATCTAAAATCTCGTAGATTGTGGCATTTGTTTCTTAAATTTCTTTATAATAAAGGCTGTATACATATAAGGTTATAAAAAATAATACTAAAGTTGTCCAGATCTAGGAATACTTCCAATACCAGGAATACTTCAATGTGTTCTATTCTTCGAATACGCCAGGATAAAAGAAAACAATTGATTTTATCGAAACAGAGATATAGCATTACAAATCTTAAAAAGAAAACTCAAAAGAAAAAAATAGTCGAAGAATAGTATGAAACTTACAGTGATTCTTTATTATGCATCAATAAACAAAACTTTTAAGCTAGCTTAAGATATGGTTGCTAACCACACCACTCTCGGTGATCCACTCTTCTTGAACCCAATAGCCGACTTCCGTCAGAATCTGAGCCGAGAAAATAAATTATCTGTCAGTTGAGATTGAGGGCAACCCTCGCAGGGGATGCAAATCTCTGCATCCCTCACTCGGTTTGCATTGTTAAGATATTCGAATGTTCATTTACGGATCACTCCGAAGATATCCACCGACCGATATCCAATTAGAAATCTACAGCTGGAGGCGGCCGGCAAGCCGAGCGGTTTCACTCAAAACCAGTTGAAGCCGGTTGACCCAAAACCGCGCCGAACATTCGGACTGCACGTCGCCTCCGCCAGAGTCGTTCATTTAATTAAACTTGCGAAGTTTGCCGTTCCGAGAAGCGCGCTGAAGCGTTTCGCCATTTAATATGCGCACATCTTTTGAGATCGGCATAGCAGAGCACCAACTCAGTCCAGTACATACGCCCACTCGTCCATCCGGCTTGATGTATCGGAAATTCTGAGCTATAATTGCCCCGCGGTTGAACGATATGAAATTAATTAATTACGCGACTCGTGGGAATTTTGACGATTGTAAACCACAGGAGTAAACGTGCTTTTATTAATTTGGTCGAATAAGAGGATTGGCATCGTCCAGAGAGGCTTAAATGTTGGTTTAAAGACGATTTAACTTTTTGGCGGAGGCGCCGGTATTCAGAAAATAGAACATATAAAGTTGGAATTCGTTAATATGCTAAATAAGTTACTAGAAGTTGATTGGTAGCCTTTGTTTTATTCGATCCGCACTCATTTTCGACCACATAGTCAAAAAACTCATCAAAATTTTCACATGCTTTTGAAACTTCTAAGAAACGTTTAAAGCATACTATAAATAGAGAATCAACGTGATGTGGATATGAAATTAATTACGCGATTCGTGGGAAGTTTGACAGGAGTAAATGCATTTTTATTAATTTGGTCGAATAAAAGGGATGGTATCGTTCACAGAGGCTTGAATTTTGGCTTAAAAGGGATTTATCATATTCGCGAAGGCAAAGTATTTCAGAAAATATTAGAAAAAAATTGGAATGCGTTCATATGCTAAATATGTTACCAGAAATTGATTTTGGTGGGCATTGTTTTATTCTATCTTCACTCACTCCCGAGCTGTGATACAAAATGCAAGTTTTGAGAGCAAAAACTACGGATGAATATTACGTCATAACAGGGGCGCCGTTACATATGGGCAGAGGGGGGGGCGCTTCCCCCCCCCCCTGGATTTCGAACCCAACTACCGCTAGGCGAAAAACGAAAAAGATGAGAAATTTGTGATCGATCTTTGATCACAATTGAAGACCGATCAATAGATCTGATCGATAAATCGGTTATTATCATATCAGATGGATCTTTTGATCATAGTTCAGGTTGTTCTTCTTGATCAGATCGATCTCGCAAATGTCAAACCGAATTGGAAGCTATGTATTTATTGGGCAGACAGGTCGGTCGGTCGTCGCCCGGCCTGTGTGTAAAATATTTTCGCGGCTAGGCTTGAAAGTTATTAAGTAAACACAATTACAGATTTAGCTTTACAATTTTAGCTGCGAAGTGCGGAAAACCTGTAGAAGAAATTCTAAATGTAGCATGAAAAATAATGTAACCAAAACTTCATTTAATTTTTCTTTTGTTGATAAGTTTGATCTTGAGTTATGAGCCTTCAAACACTATCGAAGCGAGTGACTTAGGTTGATTTTTATATTCCGGGTAACATATAATATTGACTATTTTAGGTTTCAACGAATGTTAATTAAAAAAAAAACGTTTAGATTAACAGGGCATTTTTTTAAATAGTATTACATACCGGGTGACCCACGCCATAGGTACTGCCGTTTATTTTTTTTGTTTATAAAGCTGGACGAATGAAATTTGGGAAAGTGTTAATAGACAAAAAATGTCAGAAGCAAGGAAAGTCAAAGTCATTCAATGGACTACTCGAAGGAATTACCCTGATTATTCGAGGAATACCATTTTTCCGACACAATGATAGACCAAATGCTAGATATTTTGCTTATAATTGTAGCGTGAA
Source organism: Aphodius sticticus (assembly GCA_963966075.1). Lineage (NCBI taxonomy): Eukaryota > Metazoa > Arthropoda > Insecta > Coleoptera > Scarabaeidae > Aphodius > Aphodius sticticus. The sequence goes on from OZ014506.1 coordinate 106,390,487, forward strand.
AATGACTATTGAGTGACTTGTACGTATTGATCCTTAGGTCAATATTTTTTTTTCGATTTCCTTCTAACAACATTTGTACGCTACAATTTTAACAAAATATCAAGTGTTTGGTATCATTGTAATCGGAAAGATGTTTTCTATCGAATAATCAGGGTGTGGCCATTGGGTACCCGTGAAAAAAACGACTCACTGGCCAAAAACCAATTAAATCACGCTAGAGGGCGCCAGTAATGCAATGTCGGCCAAAATCGATTTAGTTCGTGTTTATTTGACAATTTTCGTCTTTTTTCACCAATTCACAGCCACCTAGATTAATACACAAAAAAGTTATTTTTGCGTTGCCTTGGTGATAAAAATTGACGATCAATATGTTTTTGAGTTCAAAATGACATCCCGATTGAAAATATCACACAAAAAACATAGGGTGCCATTTAAAATTTCAATGATTACGTCATTTCCGGAAAAACCGGAAGTCATATTAACCTCAGGAGTATTCCAAAGAATGGCATTTTTTGTCTATTAAAACTTTCCCATATTTCATTAATCCAGCTTTATAAACAAAAAAAATAAACGGGAGTACCTATGGCGTGGGTCACCCGGTATATTATATTCCAGAAGTCTGTGGTTCTGGTAATTTTATTGGCGAAAGAAAGGAGTATTATAAAAAGCAGTATTCTAGCGACTCCATGCCTCAGTTTATAGCAAATTACCTTAGATTATTATTAGGTTCCTCTTCGCTTATAAGTTTTTTTTTTTTTATAAAAGTTACAGTAGTAATTCTTTTTATTACCCAGGGCAGAGGGGAAAAGAACAATAAATATCAAAAGTTCTACCTCATAAATTCAAACAAATTTAGAACGCGCTGCAGAAAAAATCACCGGAAAGGAACACGTTTGATATTTCTACATAAATTTCGACAAATGAGTCCATTCAAACTCCAAAAACAAAAAATAAATATGACCAAACCCACCATTACTTTTAAGACAACTATAAAAAAATCCATCACCCTCGAAGAGCATGTCAGATTGCTAACTAAGGACGTCAAGAAAGTTAAATTATTCGTTATCCAGGAATAAAATTCTTCGTGAGAAAAGTTCTCCAGGACACCACCTCAAATTGGCAGATTAATAAATCCAGGAACCCCGGAGTAGAAAACTGGACTACCAGACACACCGGAGAATGTTTAGAATACTTTTGAAACTAATTAAATATCTTCTCCAGCGAGCACCTCCTGCAAACTATGGCTCTCAGCTCGTCCTGCCTCCTGGTGATAATTCCCCGTACTGTGAAGGTATTTTAAAATGTAAAAGGAGCCACGGGGGGGCGGAAGAGGAGGGTTACAAGATGCTGCAGCTCTTCCCTCAACCCCTCCCCGTTTACGGGTCAAATTACAGTCTTGCAATAAACATATTTTTCGCTTTGTGTGCCACTCGAGGGGCAATATGAATTCCTTGCCTCGTCTAGGTATTTATCAGCTTAATATAAATTTCTAGCACGTATAAAATTTCCAACGGGCGTCACTTTTTGTGTAAATGTCGGTAATTAAATGCACGTTCGCGTGTTATGAATTATATTGAAATTATAGAGAAAAATATATTACACCAGCGCGTCCGCCATTTTGGCGAAACTCACGTTTTTGCTATAAATAACAATAAATACGATTTTTTTGGTTTGCTGTTTAAACCAGTGCGCCTTTGAAAATGGTAAAAAGTGAGGAAAATAATAGTAGAATGAAACCCATTGGAAAAGGAAGAGAATATAACAAAAATGAAAGGAAAAATAATTTACGGTAAAAATCGGTTTATCTCGATTTCCGGCAAAACTACAAGTCCTATGGAGAAAAGTTAAATGGCAAAGTTGTAGGTAATAAAAAGATCTACAACTTTTGTGTTTACACCTTTTTCACATAACCTCAAAATTTGCATGAAAAATTCAAATTCTCATTTTCTAAAAAAAAAATTTTCACAGAATTTGGTGAAACTTACCTTTTTATGTCCCAAACACGCTGTAATTTTTTTGATTTAAAATATTTAATTTTTCACCTCATTTTGACTTAATATCGAAAAAGCACCCTAATTTGCAATCGAAAATTCCTACGTCAAAATGTCTGCTTTTTTAAAAAAAGTCGGTGTCAAAATGTTAAATGTTGTCAAAAAATGCAAAGAAACGAAAAATACTCGAATCCGATTTATACTTTAATTATCAAAAAAAAAATGGAAAAAATTAAATCATCTTTCATATTGGCAAATCTCCCACCCACAGAAGGTGCAACAGAACAACATTGTTACAGGGCATATTATCAGCTTCAAACTTGGCTGGGTAACGAACTGACAGCAACAGATTGGGGCTGGAAGCAACATCAACGTGGCATTATGCCCAAATTTACAGAAAAGGAATTAATTCCGGAAATATTGCTCAAAACTATTTGCTCCAGCTGTGAAACTGGATGTAAGTAACAGTTTAAAATGTGGCTGCCGAAAACATGGTTTCAAAAGCACAAATTTATGCTCAAATTGTCATTGTTCTGAAAAATGCTCCAATGTGGAAGAAAAAGCTACGACTGGAAATAATATTGGAGACGAAGAAGGTGATGGTCTTGAAGATTTCGAAGATATACTAGAATCGGGAAGGTTTGTTGAATCTAACGATGAAGAAATGCCATCAAAGGGACAAAAAGTAATGGATAGTAACAAATGTAAGTAGAATTTAATAAATCAACTTTTTACTGGGAAAAAATGGCAGCAGTCACATTTTTTAGATGAAATCCCCTTAAATCCTACCTTTAATTATATTTAGAACAACTATTTTCGCATATTTTTTGCAATCTTCATGTTTTATGGATTTATAATTTTTTTGTTTATCAATGTAACATGGAATCTTATGCTTTTCGAGTAATTAAAGTATAAATTTTAATAAATAGCTCAAGATTGTACATAATGATTTAAAAAAAAAATCGGATGTGAGCTTTTTTCGTTTCTTAGCATTTTTTGAGAACATTTAATGTATATGTATATTGTAATGTATAATATATATTTTTTTACGTCATCAGAAAGTAGAGATTTCAACGAACAAAAAGCCCACCGACTTTTTAAAAACGAAGATATTGTGAAGATATTATTACGATTGAAAATTAGGGTGCTTTTTCGATATTAAGTCAAAATAAGGTGAAAAATAAATATTTTAAATCAAAAAAATTACAGTGTGTTTGGGACATAAAAAGGTAAGTTTTCAGCAAATTTCGTGAAAAGAATTTTTTTTTTGTAAAAGATAAAAATAAAAAACCAAAAACTTGGTTATTTGAATTTTTCACATAAATCTTGAGGTTATGTGAAAAAAGTGGCAATACAAAAGTTGTAGATCTTTTCCTTACCTACAACTTTGCCATTTAACTTTTTTCCATAGGACTTGTAGTTTTACCGAAAATCGAGATAAACCGTTTTTTAAGCTTACAAACTCACCCTCTTCCACTTCCCGACCTCAGATCGCCCGTAAATTATGTTTCCCTTCATTTTTGTTACATTCTCTTCCTTTTCCAATGGGTTTGATCCTACTATTATTTTTTTTGTTTAAAAAATGATCGACCCTGGAGTAGTTGATCTACTTGACTTATCTAATCTCGTACGAATGCATAGTATGCCAGGTTTTATCCCAAAAAGCAAACACCGAAAAAGAAGAATGTGGCGTTATTTTCAGTGTAAACGTCGATGATTAAATGCACGTACGTGTGTCATGACTTATATTAAAATTATAGTAAAAAAGATATTGTACCAGTGCGTCCACCATTTTGGCAAAACTTAGTTCTTTGCTATAAATGGGAATAAACAGACGTTTTTTTTTTCATTTCTTGTTGATCTTGTTTACCTAATATTATATTCTAATCTCGTACGAATGTATAACACGCCAAATTTTATCCCAAATTTACGCAAAACCCGAAAAAAAAAAAACAATGTTAATCTGCAAATTGCAAATCTATCTACTTTGAACTCTAGTTTTAGGGATTTGATTCCAATCATTTAGCTTCTACTCGGTCAGCTGTCACCTTTCCCCATTCAAGTTACTCACAACTCATTGAACCAATTATACCATGCCAAGCTAGTCAGGTCAGGGCATTTAAGGACACGAATTGGCACATGAATTTAGCCCGCTCGCTTTGAAGCTGTGCGCTCATGTCAAGCTTTGATCTGTAAACGTGGTTATGCGATCTCTCCACCATCCCCGTTTAAAGCTAATGCATTAATTTGCGAAGCCATTTGTGGGATATAAATTGTCTATCGTAATATTATTGATCATCATTACGATATTGGTGATTTAATGCAATTGATCTAAGATATAGACTGTGCTTTGTATTAATAATGATATTATAGTAAATGACGATGAATGCAATAGACTGTGTCAAACAGCTTCACCGATTTTGTGCCATTGTTCAATTGTTAGGTAGGTAGTTACTTATTAGAAGAAATGCTGTGGTAGATATTTTTATTCGTGTTTTAGTTGTCCCATTGTATGTACTTTTTTACTTACAGTTATCACTGGTACAAATAAACGTTGTTCGAATTAAAATCGCTTAAAAAAAGTTAATATAATTGAATCGGTGAGTGGAATAACAGAATAAGTCCAAGTCAGGCGTTTGTAGCAAACTAAAAAAAAAACTGCATAATTTGGCAGCTGTGCCTTTTACAAATTTGGTAAGCACAGAAAAGTTACTAAGTTTATTTTGCAGTTGTTCTGGAAGTAAATTTTGGTTCAAAAGGCGATAATAAATAAGCAACTAGATAAAACATCGGCTGCACTTGTTCTGTTCTTCCAGTCAACGACTGATCGATAATAATCTCTTATTTGTTGAAAAAAATTATGCTAATGCACAAGTAGTAAATAAAAATGCATAAAGACGAAAAGAACAAGTTTAATATTAGAAACAAAATTATAACTAACAAAAAATTAAAACATTATTAAACTTGTCATTTTGTCTTCATCATGATTTGATGTTTCCCAAGAAGTAATATGGTAAGAAAATTGAAGATCTTCTCGTACTACATAGTGCATCACTTTTCTTGAGTTAGCAATTTTTAAGTAGTTAATAGGTATTGGGTTTTTGTATACTGATTTTCTTGGAAGTGTGGGACGATTTTTAGTTTCTTTTGATAGTTTGAAAGTAGTGGTGTAGCCATGTAAACAGTGAGCGCGTAAAATATGGAAACATGACAAAATCTCAAGAACGGTTTGCTATTTTAAAAAATCCTCACGTCGATTCATAATTATCAAAATACACCTTATGATATCAAATTAATTTTTTTACTTTCAATTGTTTTAACAGATAACGTCCTCAACACATTTATTAAAAAAAAGCATAAACCCTCCATACCGTTAACCCGAGGCAGCGTTCAATCCAGCCCCGATGTGAAGACAGAAGGATGACTCCAAGGAAGTGAACTATTGTGAAGTAAGTGAAAAAATGAGTTGGGCTATAAAAAAAAATGACAACCCTATATTTTGTAATGAATTTGACAGACCTTTTAATTGTCTTAGTGGTAGCATAATATTTTTATGGCTTTACCTAAGAAAATTTTCGAAAAAGAGACAATCAGTCCAATTCTGTGTCTAAGTTGTTAACGCTAGCAACCATGAAAGTTGCTAAATGCCAAGGTCAATACGTAAATAACAACCTTTCGGAAAGTTGTAATTCTGTATGACCCTTAGAACTGAGTGGCTAAAATATTTATCAACTGAGTTGATAAGTAACCACTACGAATCTGACAGTTGTTATAGTTTTGCAACTCTTGTGTCAACATGGATCCTGTGGGTGTCATGTTCAATTTAAATTTCTTAAACGAAATGGATAATGTGGAAAACAGGTATTACGAATAGTTATAATAAATTAAATATATCTGTTAATAAAAATAATTTTCACCAGTAGGTATACCTAACCGATCAAAATTTTAGGAGAAGAATAATTTTATACAGGACCTTACGGGATAATTCTGACCCATTCCAAGTACCGGATTTTAATTTCATACAACAATATAGATTATCAAAAGATCTTGCAATTAATTTAATTGAGGAGATAAGAGAGTTTGTTGATGAAGGTTCAAGAAATACAAAAATTCCACTTCATATAAAGGTTTAGTGTAAAATATACTAAAAGGCAAAAAATATTGCTACCATATATGATTAATGATTATATTACTTTATTTTTCTTACTATGGGTTGCCACATTTTTTTTTGCTTCAGTTCATTTTAATTGAAAAATTGATTATAAAATCTACTTGTCGTAGGTTCTTGTTGCTCTTAGTTTTTATGCTGTTGGTGGTTATCAAACCAGCATTGGGCAGGATATTTCCCTTGGTGTAAGTCAACCAGCAGTAAGCAGAATTATTAAAGAAATCAGCACTGTCATCTCTGATAACTTATTACCACGATACGTAAAATTTCCGTCAATTGAAGAATTTGTAATTACGAAAAGAGGGTTAGTATGTTTCAGAATATTAGTTATATGCCTAATATAAAACACATCTGTCCCATTTTCCATGCTATTTAGGCCGGCAGTTAGGTCATCCCAAGACTTTTCAAATTCTTCTATACGAAGAAGATGGCATTTTCCCGTTAATACAATTTTGTTGGCTTCTATATAATTTGAAATATATTCGGTTTGCTCTGAATTAACCCTCTTCCCTCGCCGCTTCTTTTCACCACAGTTTCCAGATTCTTCTTTAGACATTTTCAAAAATTCACTCTATTTTCATGCGTTGACGTACAACCACCGCAAAACAACAGACATGTGACATACATGAAGTTAGCCCCAATCAGCATATAGCAACTTTGCTAACAACTCGCGTAAAAATTGTAATTTAACAACGGTTGATAAATTCGTTCTTACAGAATTGACAAATTGGTATCAGTTGCTACGACAGTTGTTAAAACTTAAGCTTTAACAATTCACTTTCCTAGCAACCAATGTAGCAACTGTGATACAGAATTGGACTGATTTGCACGTTATGAAATAAAAGTGACAAAATCTCTGGAACGGCTCGAATTTAACGAATTTTTGAAATTAAGTATTTTGCAACCATGTGAAGTCACTGGCGTTATTATCGTTGGTGCAATCTTTACATATTATCGTTGGTGCAATCTTTACAGTTTCTGATACCATTAGACAATTAAAAGACCTGTCAAATTCATTAAAAAAATATAGGATTGACAGTTAAAAGAAATGTCGTTGCGTGAAGTACGGTGCTTCTACAGCAGTACTGGTAACATATACCTATGATTATTTTTTTTCGTATTTTCGAAAAGATCGAGAAATTTTAGTTCAAAATGTCAAATTATGGACTTATTCTGTCCTTCCACTCACCGATTCAATTAATAATATGTATTTAATAAATTTTTTTGTTATTTAGCAATATCGTAGCAATATCTATCATACTACGTATGATAAAGTAAAAAGAAAGAAAAAAGAAGTAATAATATATTTACGTCATATATCGTAGTTCTTAACGAAAAACATGTCATTTTTACATGGACACTACTCCACGGTACTCACATATGGCGGGTTCACTGTGTTTCTAATAGTTAGAATATGAAATATATCTAAAAACTAATAAAAACTCTTTGTGACAGAAACACAAAACTAGGTTAACATTATCCAAATACCAGCCTCCTCAAACTTGAATCTTCAGCTTTTCCCACATAAGCTTCAGCTTTAACTTTGAGGAAGGCCGATCTCGAAATTTATGGCTCCAGTGGAGTCCACACACCCTACCCCGCCACCATCATACGTGTATGCGTGCCAAGGGGTAGTGCGAGAGGGGATGGTTTTGGGCCATTATATCGGTGCGGGTCATTGCCGCTAAACACGAGTTAATGGGCCAGAGGCGACACCGTCAATGCCGCCGCACCACCATAAATCCGCGCCTGATAATGGGGCGAACCGAACGCGCTTCTACTATACACTTTATTTATCGCCCCTGGAACGTCATTGTTCGACAGTTGACGTTATCGTCACGTCATCAAACCAACACGTACAGGATTGGTCAAAATTATCAGTCTTAACAAAACACCTAAATAATTCTCTACATGAAAACCATCTGAAAATTTTTTTTTAGTAAATTGTACGCTTGTCAGCAGGTTTCCAAATAAAATAAAAGTTCGAGTGTTGCTCTTCACAGTTCTTTTTTCAAAAAGATTTTTCAAACAAAAGTTGTTTGTTTTAGTATGCAGTGTGTTCATTTTATTGTGGAAATTTGGCAACCTTTCCTTGTTCAAACGGAACACCCTGTTTATTTTAACATTTTTTAATTCTAGGAATAATTCCAAAATTTTTTAGCTGGCAACATATTTAAACTAAAAGCAATGAATCAAAATTAGTCCAATTTACCTTAACACAAGTTTCAAAAAATTTTCAAGCAAAGGTGTTTTGGATTTAAACATCTAACATCTCAATATAATTTAAATATACAGGATGTTTATTTTATTATAAAAACTTTTGCTATACAGTGTGTCCCCCGATGGACCTAACTATACTTATAATGGACGTAATTTTTAATTTCTCGAGAAAAGGTCAGTCTTTATAAAGAGTTTTGGATGTCCTAAAAAGTCGAAAGTCGTTGTTAATATTGTGATTTAACATACAGGCTGGTTAGAAAACACGAAGATGTTAAATTGGCCGAAGAGTAAACTACCGGTTTTTCGGAATTAGAACAAAAATGTTATAGGTGAAAGTTGTTTTATATTTAAATTTATGCCAAGATATCCCATGTCAATGTTGTACTTTAAGTTTTATATTTTATTTATTTTTAACAAAGTAATTTAACAAAACATTACTCCACATGTTCCCCTCCTACAGCTACACATTTTACCAATCTTCTTCTTCTAAACTCCCGATATGCCAAATTAATTGTTTCTTCATTTATTTCGTCTACTGCTTCCCTAATTTTTAATTTTAGAATGTCTACATTATCATGAAAATTATTCGCATATACCTTGTTTTAAATAACCCCACAGAAAAAAAATCAAGCGGCGTTAAATCAGGTGATCGTAGTGGCCATCCTATAGGGCCGAATCGTCCAATCCACTTATTTGGAAAATGTCAGCTCAACCAATCCCTGACATCCCTGTATATCAACGCTATGGGCAGGACAACCGTCGCGTTGATAGTGTAGTGAACACCTGAGCTGTCGGTTGATTTCGTCCAAAGTAGGTAGCAAAAAATTTTCCAACATATCAAAATAAGTGTTTTGGTTTACAGTACCGTCAAAAAAATATGGTCCAATTATTTTCTTGTAATAAATCCCACACCAAACATTAACTTTTCTTATATATTTGAGAATTGGTTGGAATACGGAAATTTGGGTTTCCTTGAGACAAATATCTGCAATTCTATGAACTAACAACTCGATTTGTGGTAAACGTCGCTTCGTCAGAGAAAATAATTTTTGTTGAAAAATCTATCGACCATAATTCGTTCTCCCATTAATAGGATAAATTCTAATCGACGAGCATCATCTCCTTCTACTAAAGTGTGTATCAGTGCGGGTTTATAAGGATGAAGGGGTTTACTGATGTTCAAGTCTCGAGATCTTTGCATCAGCGATTTTTTTGGACAAGTGTTCAAGGAATCAATAGCTACAATTTTTTTCCTGATATTTTTCACGTCTCCTGTTGCATGAAATTTTTTAACCAATTCACGAACACAATTAACAGAAACGTATACCTCAGGGTATTTTCTGTTAAAAACTTCAATAGCACGGCGGTACGATACCTAACCTATGCCGTAACAAAGAACTAAATAAACCCTTTGCTCTAAAGTCAACATACTTTCAATCAGCTTCTATCAACAAATTCCTTGGATACGCTGTTACTACTGTCAATTGATCAATCATAATAGGGGTCTTGCACTAAGTCTCAAAATTAAAAATTAAAACGCTCTATTAGTGCCAAACGTATACCAGAATCGTCCGCAAACGTTTTCTTTTTAAGAAAAAAATCTGTTCGTACAAAATTAATAATATTAAAATCGGTATCGTCATTTAAATATGAACGCGCTGTGATTGGTGTGACGTAGCATGCCTGGTCGAAGGCCACGTGACATGAGCTAGTTACGATGCGATTGTCATGCCTTCACTCTTTCTATAACAGGTGAAAAGATTGACATTAACGTTGGACGTACGTCTTCTCAGACGACTGTCACTTTTGACAACACGCAAAGACTCCATGACCCAACTATACTTATTCGTTATCAGAACGCACACAACGTCTTCCAGATGCTATACATTCAATTCGATGCCGTTCTCGTGCCCGTAGGTCCTATTTTTTCGGCTGCTCTCTACGGCCTAGGCTCGCTGAGCTTCTCACCAATCTTATGACGTCACTGAGCGTTTTGGCGCGGTTTAAAATTTGATGTTCAATAACAATTGAATGCAACAATATTAAGCGGAAAGATTTTTACACACGGTTTTGTTACCACCTAAGGATTTTCTTTGTTAAGTTAAGTAAAATCATGCAAGACCCCTATTGTGGTATTTAAATTTTTTGTTCACCCTTACGTCTTTTCACTGGTCCGAGATGTAAAATTTGAAATAGAACATTCAAGTTTGATATTTGAGCATAAAATTAATTTAACATTTTCGTGTTTTCTAACCATCCTGTATGTTAAATCAAAATATTAACAATGGCTTCCGACTGTTTAGGACATCCAAAACTCTTTATAAAGAATGACTTTTTCTCGAAAACTTAAAAATTACGTCCATTATAGGTATAATTCCATTATAGGCAAAATTCCATAATAAAATGAACAGGCTGTATATTAATACAATATTTCAACGAGAACTTGCTTAAACTCAAAAAAAGTTTTATTTGACACATTTTATGTTGAAATTTTTTATTGTTGGAGATTTATTTACGTGTCTCAGTAATTTTAACTAATTTTTATTAATAGCTAATAACTTAAATGATGAATTTTATAAAACAAACATTGCTATAAAAAATTCTTGCAATTAATCATAGAATTAAAAAAATTACAATATACAGGGTGTTCTATTTGAAAAAGGAAACGTTACCAAATTTCCAGAATAAAATATATTTAGACGATAGCTTGTTTAGTTCCAACCAAATTTTGTTTCAAAATTTTGTACGGTTGAAGAAGGTGTTCCGGTAATTTTGACTAAGCCTGTATATACCGATCATCGTACATTCGAGGCACGAGTGAGCCACGAGTGAGCCATGATTGAGAGGCGAGTGAGTCCCAGTGAGGAATTGCTGTGCATTGCAAACGATTGCTTCGACCTCCACACCTACCTCTATACCGGGTGATTTATTTCGTTGTTCTTTTGTTTGCCGGGAGTATAGGTCAATGTTGGAACGACGTTCGAACGAATTTGTTCATACGGTTAATCGTCCAGGATTTTGGCGATTCGCAGTTGTCGGTGTCGTTTTGTTTTGTGTGCTTTTTTTGTTTGTTTTGTTTTCGGGGGTTGTTTGTTTGCGCGGATGGAACGGATGGTGCAGGCGGTAGCAGGGCTATGTATGACAGATTTACGGTTTGTCGGGGCGATTTCGCCTATCACTGTTCGATGCTGGTGCCTACAATTTCAAATTGGTCGACATCCGATGCTCGTTGCCCGCTGTGGATTTATCGCCGGTGGGGGTGGTAATTTTAAATTTGGCGATCTTTCTGACACGTTTTGAAGGGGGATTCTGAAGGTATGATGAATTCAGATCGTTTGGTCATCGAAATTTCGTATCCCTTTGTGTTCTAAACCTGGTTTAACTGACTTAAGTTAATGTCTGGGTGGCAAACAAACTTGCACGTGGATGCACAGACAGATTGAAATTTGGTGGATACAGATGGAATGTTCTTGAAGAAAACGGTTTTCAAATTAAAATTTTCCAAAAAGGCAAGTTTCCAATTCTTTCAAGACAAAATCAGTATCATTAATCACTCAGTCAGTTAAACTCAGTCAAATGGAGATAAGTTATACAGGAGAAATATTTGATAAATAGGTTTAGCACATATACTAAATAGCACACGAATGACATTATGACATTATGACATTATTTTTACATATTAATTCCAGTGTATAAAACCTTGCTTATTTTTAACTTATAGACCGGCGTTAGACAAAATACAAACGAACTCGTTTAATCACCTACAATTTGACAAATGAAAGAAAGCCCACAATAGTTTTTAAAAAGTTATATGGCTATTTTATTGGTAGTGCCTTAAGTTCCTCTATAAAGCATGCTGCGTGTTATATAGCCACATAGCGAGGTTTTATGTTTGGTTTCCACGCAGTTGAATTCCTATGTAATCACAAATAAAATTATTTGTGGTTATATAGGAATTTAATTCTATTTTGTGTGTGTAAATTAATTGTCCGAATACATTTATATTATATTTGTGCATCCAAATTAAAATTTGCCATGTGGTTCAGAATCCTCATAAACCAACTAGAGTAGAAAATGTAATAATGTTTTGTTATCAATTTTTTCTTTGTTAATTATTAGACCTAAGCAATAAAAGTTTTTGTTAATTTCTAGATGTTTTTGAATAATGAAGACTCACAGAAAATGTCAAAGTATACAGGGTGTTCTATTTCAAATTCAAAAGTTTGAGGTTATATCTCAGAAACTGTAAACGTTGCATCAACGAAACATACGCCGGTGACTTCACATGGTTGCAAAATACTTAATTCCAAAATTTCGTTAAATTCGGTCGATCCGTTCCGGAGATTTTGTCACTTTTATTTCATAATTTTCAATTGTATTTTTCTCGAAAATTTTCTTATGTAAGGCCATAAAAATAATATGCTACCATTAGGACAAATAAAAGATCTGTCAAATTCATTAAAAAAAATATAGGGTTGTCATTTGAAAAAAATGTCGATGACGTCATCTGTTAAAAACAACTGAAGATAAAAAAATTAATTTGATATCAGAAGGTGTATTTTGATAATTATAAATCGACGTGTGCGAGGATTTTTAAACATACCAAATGTTCTTGTCATATTAGTCATCTGCGTATTGTAGTAAATACAATTTAAAATTTTGAGTTAAAGGTGTTTTATTTGCTTCCTATGTATGCAAAGGATAAGCTACTTTCACGAGTGATCGCTAACACTAAATTTCTTCGATAAGGGGGCGGTGAGCAAAATAAGTTTGGGAACCACTGGTTTAAACTGTCATTAAAAAAACCCGCCGTTAAATTTCTCGCGTACGGCTTGTGTATAAACTTTTTCATTCACGTAATTTGTGTCCTTAATTTTATGCTCGTCATACAAGGTTATTATAAATGATTGTAGTCGAAGTAGTCCTTACCCATGTTAATACTTTTTTTCCGCTATACACAAACAACTGTCAAACTTGAAATAGGTTAGGCAACCAATTAAACTTTTGTGTGAAAAACAGTGGTATTCAATTCAACTAGAGTGGCAACCAGAAATATTTACATTTTAAATCATGGCCTACTTCGACTACAATCATTTATAATGACCCTTTATAATATACTGTATTATGACATATCCAGACAATGTTATCAGTAAAACGGACCAGTCAAAAGTTAAAACATCAAGCAATTATCTCCAAAATCCAAACTTCAAACTCGGAAAATGTCGACTATACATCATTCATATAGGCGGTTCGAACGAGACGGAGCGACTATGAATGGCCGGAAGGTCATTCAACACCTCAAGACGATATAAAAACGCAGCAGAGCGATACGAATAGCCGCAAAATGCTTAAAATGGAGATACAATAGATCTGAAAATGTATATCGGAAAACAAGGTACTGCATATCGCATAACTCTAATAATTAATCAATTAAACGAAATACAAAGAACAAGAAAATTTAAACGTTAAAATTACACAATTGTCAAAAAAACATTTGAAGATATTGTCAAGAATAGAACAAAAAATAACATATACAAGTTTCAAGAGTGGGTAAATTTTTAGTTGTTGGCGAACCGAACATGGGAACTACTGTAGATAAGTGAAAGGGCGTTTGTAAATAAAGTTGGTTTGATCGTTGAGTAAAATGAAATGTGGCATTTGTTTATGTCGCTCGATCTCAAGTTGTTCCAACAAATCTAATCTGTAGCCTTTAGGGCATGTATGTAAAAGCTTAACATTAGTGTAATCAATATTATGACCTGTGTCCAATCTGTGTCTATAGAGATGTACAATGAATGATGTACACTCTTGGAATTAAGTAAGTTCTATAAATATTTTAGCAGTGTGTCGATGATACATCCAAGTACAAGTTTTTTGTTATTCTGGTCGACCGCTCGGCCGCTAAGTGCAAAAAATTGTCCGTTTACGCTTCAACTCGTATATCGGAAATTTATTATTTGCGAAACCTTGTTCGAATGCTTTGAATTGGTTTATAATGATTTATATGTTTTTATTTATTAGCTTAATGTGTAATTAATTAATGTAATTCCTACATTGCAATGTAATTGTGTTTTTATTAAATATGACGTTAACTTTATATTAATAAACATAAAAGTTTTCGATTACATGAAATGAAAATCTCATTTCAAGATATTGCATACAACACAACAAATTATACTTACAACCTTATTGCATCTAATCGCTTTTTTTGTGTTAATAAATACAAAAACAAATTTCAATATTTTTACTTTTCAGGTTATTTCAGAACTGACATATGTATTAACATTTATTCACAAAATAGAAATAAATTAAAATTAAATTGCTTTAAATTTGTCTTTATGGTAATTTGTTAATTGTGATTTACTGGTGTTTTCGATATATTTAGCTTCAACGATATTTTGCAGTGTGTAACTTAATAAACAGAAAGGAGTATGTATTTTGTATAGCATGAATGTATCATTACTATTTTTTTATATTATTATTTTGTATTTACTTTACAGCAATATGTTTCAAATATCTGACAACTGAAAATATGACAATTATGTATATCACTAGTTTAAAAAATTTTTGGAAGCAAGCTCTAAATTTTCGACGAATTTTGATGGAATGTAAATATGTTATAATTATTATTTAAAAAAAATAAACCAAAATATACGACCATCTAAAAGAACATTTGAACAATATAAAAATTATTTCATCAAATTTGACCTGGGATGAGCATAAATTGTGTTGGTAACGGGTATGTAATTTCCCAAAAGGAGACGCTTCAGAAAGAAAAGTTGTTGGTTTCTCTTACGTATAGCTTTTATTGCATATTAACTACTCACAATCATATGCAATAAAAGCTATACGTAAGAGAAACCAACAACTTGACGATTTGAACCAGGGACCTTTGCGTCGCTAGCACAATGCTCTCCCATCTGAGCTATTGACATTGTGCTAGCGACGCAAGGGGCCTTGGTTCAAATCCAGGTTGTGGCTGTAATTTTTGATATATTTAAAATTTACATCCCGCCTGTATGTTACCATATTATTAACTTATAATATTACTTTGATAAAGTATGTCGTTAAACATTTTCAGTTATAGTTTATATTGTTTGGAAATTAAAAAGACCTTCATTTTTAATGTATATGCATTTTAGCTAACCTTACAGTACACAATTCAGAAGTCAAAATGTTGTTTTTAATTTATTATCGTTGTTAATGCACGCCTCTTAATTTATTTAGAAAACAAATTTAGAAATAAAATTTCCAATAATGTTCCAGCTAATATATAGTAAATGAAAAATGTGTGCTTATTGAACTGGAACTATATTACAATAAAACTTCTCTAGAGCTCTATGAAATATTAATAAAATTATAAACCCCTAACCACAACAAGTATTTTAGAACCTAAATACGTATTTCAGAAACTAAGTTGCCATCTTCAGTAGAAACTAAAAAGAAAAGAGATTAGCACTTCATAGTATCTTTACTGGATATTGTCCAAGCAAATCACTAGTGGAAGTGACGTCCATGTTAAAAATTAGCCTATATATACCCATTGTTCGTCACACCTCAGTGAATTTTGATCACTGAAGCGTAAAAAACATGTTTTAATTAAAGCAGGTCAAACAATGGCGAACTAGGTATAGGACCCCTGTCTGAATTTATTAATTTATCTCTATTCAAGTGAATAAAGATACTTTCCAAGCTGTTTAGTTCCCTATTATTTGACACAGCTTTTACAAGTTTTAAGTCATCTACAACTACTTTATGACCTGTGTCTAAAATATGTTGAGCCACACTCGATTTTTCAAAACGATTATATTTAAAATGAGGTACATGTTCTTTGAACCTAGTTAAAATTGTTCTTCGAGTCTGGCCAACGTATTCTTTTTCACAGTCATGACATTTGATACAATATATACCAGATTTATCAAGTATATCTACCTTATCCTTTGGGTTTCCAAGAAGGTTTTTTATGCTATTATGAGTCGAATATGCTATACAGAGATTTTGTGATGTAAAAATACTTCTCAAACCCCTCGTATATGCACAATCGAACGGTATTTTAACATATTTCTTCTTTTCTACAGACAAAGTATTTAAAGTAGATATTTGATTTACATACATTTTTTGATTCTGCTTCTTAATCATTCTATCAACTATTTTCTCAGGGTACCCATTATGTAAGACAGCATTCTTAATAAACAATAATTCTTGCTGATATCTATCTGCGGACAATGGAAATTTCAATAACCTATTTACTAAACAACTAATAAAAGACAATTTTTGTTGAAAAGGATGCTGCGAATCATTAGGGATAAACCTGATTGTGTTAGTATCTTTCCGATACACGTCAATTTCTATTATATTTTTGCTATTCCTAAATATCTACTTTAAATACTTTGTCTGTAGAAAAGAAGAAATATGTTAAAATACCGTTCGATTGTGCATATACGAGGGGTTTGAGAAGTATTTTTACATCACAAAATCTCTGTATAGCATATTCGACTCATAATAGCATAAAAAACCTTCTTGGAAACCCAAAGGATAAGGTAGATATACTTGATAAATCTGGTATATATTGTATCAAATGTCATGACTGTGAAAAAGAATACGTTGGCCAGATTCGAAGAACAATTTTAACTAGGTTCAAAGAACATGTAGCTCATTTTAAATATAATCGTTTTGAAAAATCGAGTGTGGCTCAACATATTTTAGACACAGGTCATAAAGTAGTTGTAGATGACTTAAAACTTGTAAAAGCTGTGTCAAATAATAGGGAACTAAACAGCTTGGAAAGTATCTTTATTCACTTGAATAGAGATAAATTAATAAATTCAGACAGGGGTCCTATACCTAGTTCGCCATTGTTTGACCTGCTTTAATTAAAACATGTTTTTTACGCTTCAGTGATCAAAATTCACTGAGGTGTGACGAACAATGGGTATATATAGGCTAATTTTTAACATGGACGTCACTTCCACTAGTTATTTGCTTGGACAATATCCAGTAAAGATACTATGAAGTGCTAATCTCTTTTCTTTTTAGTTTCTACTGAAGATGGCAACTTAGTTGCTGAAATACGTATTTAGGTTCTAAAATACTTGTTGTGGTTAGGGGTTTATAATTTTATTATTAAGTTCGCCACAGTCTCCAAAATATTGTTATCTATGAAATATTAACAAAAAAAGAAAAATAAAAAATTAATTAGTTATCAAACAATGCAAAATCAAAAATGAAACACAATAAATACATATTACAACAATAAAAAATTATTAATTATAAGTAAAATTTTAATAATTTGTCTTAACAAATCTTAACAAAAGAAAAAACAAAATGTTTTGTTTTTTTTTTCTAGAGAGTAGAAAGTAATATGTTTCATTGGTTTTCTCTGTTCCTTCTGAAGTTGGAGCAGTTTAAAATAAGATATTGTTAATAATTCAAACGGCTGTAACTTTTTAATGAATTGAAAAAGTAATTTACTTTCTGAAAAAAATTGTTTTGCGGAAGAAACGTGGGACAGCCTGTATATATTGTTATAATTTAAATTATTTTGGTTGTCAAGCATGTATTAGATGTCATGAAAGATAATTGAACATTAACTGCTGTAAAGTAAATACAGATATAAAATTTCCATTGCCCTTCATACAAAATACATGCTCGTCCTAAATGTAAATTTAAATTAAATTTAGAGAGTTTATTTACATTTAGTGAATATATTTTAATATTACAATTCTGAAATAGTCTATATTTAGTGATAATCCTTGGCAACAAGTTGATTTGCGCATTTACTTACTTACTTACTTAAGCCCGTCATCCTACTGCTGGGCAAAGGCATTTACTTGCGTAATTAATATGTGTATTAGTTAACATAAATTTATATAATGTGTCATGATATTACGCAATATCTTAAAATGAGCTTTTCGTATCATATTATCAAATTTCATGTTTATTAATATTATTATAAAAGTAATTCTATATTTAATTAAATGCATTACCTACTCGTGAACTTAACTGTAGTGATCATATTTCATTTATTACATTGCAATGAAGATATAATAATAATAATAATATGTTTATTGAAAAACTCTGTGTACATAATACAAGACAAAAAAAAACTGGAAAAACAATCCTTTCGCAGAGCCTTGCAATCACTTCCTTGCAATATCACTTTAAGGAAAAGGTCGGACACGCTAAAAATAAACTAAATCCCGTTACATTACATCCATCGAAAAAGCACCTCGTGACGGACAACTTTTTGCGAAGCGGCCGAGTCGAGGTAGAACAGTACACGAATATATAACCGACATACTATTTTCAAATCCTGCGATAGCGATACGAACTTACTTATTTCCATGACTGTACCTATACTCATTCGACATTTTCCGAATTTGAAATTTGAAGTTTGGATTTTGGAGATAATTGCTCGATGTTTTAACTTATGACGGTCCGTTATACTGATAACATTGTCTGGAATAACATTTTAACCTATCCATGTAAGTTCACTAACTATTATTTACATTCCTTAACCTGAACAAAACATTTTTATTTCCGCTAATTTAGACACGTTTCCGTTTGTCTCTGTTTGGTTTTATCTCCAATTGCTGCATGTCTTTGCGGTGGCTTTCCCGATCTTGTTCCGTTTGTGCTTCGGATTTGACTGTAGGTTTGCTTCTACCAGTTGGTTTTTCTTGTGATTTTTGATTGTACCTTTTTTGTAGATTATGTGTTGAAGATGACAGTTTAAGACTGTCGAAACATGTCCACATAGTATATTTAATAAACAATTGCAAAGATATAAGAAGCTATTTTTCTACAATATTCATTTACTTTGCACAATGGGCTCAAACCAGCTAATATGGTTCTTATTTTGTCGAGAATTAAGTTTTACAAGCGGCACCTTTTCAAAATGTTTCTTTTCCCATCTAATCATCATCTAATTATAATATTCTAATAACAGAGAACCACAAAATACATCCATATCACACCAACAGTCGACATAAACTCAAACCCACAGTATAATTCGAATCAAATTGGCTACCGGAATGGCCACAGTTGACCCGTTTTCATCGGCTATTCCTACCCTTAGGACATCCGGGGTTCCGGGGCGTGTGCGACACTAGCGCCGCGCGGCTACGATAAGCGTTCGATTTATTCGTTATTACTCTATAGATATATATGCTATGTAGCGCCGCGCCGCGAAGGACGCCCGCAGCGCCGGACCTGCACTCGATTTAATTGGAAATGTTCGTCGGACGCTACTGGCCGTAGGGCTGCGGGGGGCGAGGAGGGTTGTTAATTTCGTGTTGCGGCAACTACTAAAAAGCCATCGGTACGCATCCGTTGAGGTTAGGTTATGAGCGGTCGAATGCCCGAAGGAGCAAAGCAAGGGTCAACCGGGATCTACGGACTATTAAATTGGGATTTATGGCTTAAAAGGATGCGATGTATTGATGTAATGAAATTGATGCTGTGGAAATATTGGGCTGGAAGCTGGTTCCAGTTTTAAAGAGATGGGGCAAGATGGGATTTATACGTTCCTTGTTCTAGTTGGTATATCATGACCTTTTTTACATAGACTTTTCGTTCTGCTTTTTTGTGTTTCACTTCAATAAATTTACATATCACAGTAATTTAACTTAATAAAAATAATACTCAACTAACTTTATGCGACTTTAGCGAAGATTGGTATTCGTCAATTTGAATATAAATCTGAAGGCAGAAATTCTGAATTGAGTCAAATTTCTGAGAAAATCAGTGATAAAGAACTGCAAAAAACAAAAATCCATTTTGCTCTTGCAACACCCCCTCCCTCCTGCGGTCAACCCTCTTCGGTGGGGAACCTGAACCGACAGACAGATATACAAACCACGTTAGCACTTTATTGTTTTATTGGGAGTAGGTACGATGATAATTTGTTTAAATATATTTAGAAAAAACTATGCTTATAGATAATTAAAAAATATTAAAACATTAGAATAATGCCTGGAATATGGAACCTATACTACAATATGCTTTTGCGAATTCTTTGCAATGTTCTTTTATATTTTAGCTTTAATAGATGAACAATCAATCATTCCATCTTTAGATTTGATCGGAAAAGGTAAAGTGCTAACAAATTGTCAGATACAACCTTTTTGCTTAGCGCGGCAGTATCAGTATTCATTGATGAGCGATGATGATCGGTATAGTACTTTCATATTGCGATAGTGTGTTATCAAATCGCAAAACTGATTACAACTTGCTCTAAGCTGCTCTAAATACACTCCTACTATTGAGCAGGGTCAAGAAAAACTGCTCCAAGCTACTTAGGTTACGCTACCGGGACTTGAATTCCTCGAATTCCAACGACCAGAATTCAAATGCCCAACGAACGCCATACGCCTACTCTAAGTTGCTCTAAGCTGCTCTGACTCTCGGTTATGAGAATCTGTTTTGCTTTACATTCTTTCAAACTTTCATCTTTCAGAATTTTAAAGTAGGTAATTCTTTGTTTATCATTTAACCACTTCGTCTTTAATATCTTACTTCGTCTTTAATATCTTACTTCGTCTTTAATATGGTGAAAAATTTGTTCTTCTAAGCTTAATATTTTCGAGATAGTGTTGCAAACATAGGTGGACAACTTTTATGACAAACTTTTTAATCATTCGTTTTTACATCGTTTTTAATTAATTTCAATAATAATATCATCAAACAATCATCATTTTTTGATGTTTGGATGTTTAGGATATTTTTCTGAATCTGTTGGTAATACCTTCATAGGCAAATAATTTGTCCATCGAAATCTATAATGACTAACTAGACTAATTGAAAAGCGCATTTTTGCGTTTCTTATTTAGTCAATAATTCACAATTTCTGTTCAAATTCTAAATTCCACAAAAAAACCATACCGGACTCGGTTGACACTTGTTCGCAGTGATGTGGGCCGGGTAAATACCCGGCGGGTGGGAACTAAAATGGGTATTTACCCGGGCATTTACCCCTACTTAGGGTAAATACCTAAATTTTGGGTATTTATCCTTTTTATCCTTAAAACACCATTTAACATTTCAGAGATATTTATACAGGGTGTAACATTTTGTTTCCGCAAGAATTATTTTTAGATAGTAAAAGTAATTCTGAGTATAACTTTTCATAGGGACCTAATTGTTTTCTCAACGCCAAGTTACAGCCGCTTGAAATATTAACTAAATAAAGAAAAATAAGCAATAAACTACATATCAAACAACGCTAAAGCTAAGAAATAGGACAATCGATACCCATAACAAAATTAAAAGTAAAACTAAATTTAAGTAAAACATTGAAAATGTTAAAAATAAACTAAATAAATAAATGAACGAAAACAAAATACATATGAAACTTTTCAGGCATTTATTTCTCTACAAGTAATTGTCATTCTGAGTATAAAGTTTCGTTCATGCAGACTTATTGGGTTTATCAATTCCCAAAGAATTGTACTTTTTTAAGGAATAAAGAAAACAAATAGGTCCATATGAAACTTTCTATGCAGTGCGGAATTTACTCTCTGGAAAAAAGTTATGCGGGGAAAAATATGGGACACTCTGTAGATGTGTACTCTTGATTAGAAATAATGTAAAATATTTGAGTTATATAAGAACATTCAGTATATTTAGTTGGGTTCATAGCAAAATATGAAATTGATTAACAACGACAAAAGCCGCTAGGTTGACATACTTAATATTTAATCATAAGTGTCTGCTAAATCATCTTCGACAACAGAATCAGAAAATATGGAAGATTCACACGATTGAATGGACGATGATGACAAGGAAATGTCTGCAGTTGATGTATCGTCAGTTGAGACAGATATTTTTATTCTTTGATTTAAAAATGTTTTTATTTTTATAAGAATAACCTTTATTTTGTGATAAGAGAATAGCTTTTGATTTTGTGACAAAACCCGGGTATTTAACATCACTGCTTGTTCGACTTCTAATTCTTAATTCCAAAAGGTTAGATCTCAGTCATTTTTAATTCCTGAGATAACTAGACAGTATTTTAAGAGGTGGAGCCAATTACACCTTTTTTTTCTCTTGCATAATTACTTTCTACACGTTTGTCCTCTCAAGCTGTTTCAATAACATCCCACGTTATTTGTTCTCATCCACCAAACGCCACCCATAAAAATTGATACAGTATAATTGAACATATCCGGTGCCGCAGGCTCCCGTCCCATCTCACCAACTACATACCGTAATAACGAATAAATCGGACGCTTATCGTGGCGGCGCTAGTGTCGCACACGACCAGCCGCCCGACACAAACCCGGCAACCCAGCCGCCATCCTACGGTTCGCACGGGCACGAATATCCGATGAAAACGGGTCAACTCGGTCCATTCCAGTAGCCAATTTGATCCGAATTACATTAAATTGAGCGTCGCCGCCGTCATGGCGTAATGGCGCCGCGCCACTAGCGACACCGGCGGCAGTAGTCCGCAACACCGGTACCAATCTCCAATCAAATTTCGGTTTTTACGACTGGCGGACGGTTCGGAAATTAGAGGGTAGAGCTTTGGGGGAAGGGGTGTGGTCGGGGTGGGGGGTGGTTTAGGACAGGGCAGAAAAGGCGGAAAACGGTTGGTGAAAGTTTATATTTATTCTATTCGTATTTTACGAGAACGGCATCAGAGACGGACACGTCGATTTATGGGTGCTGGTGCAGTCGTTCGGTAGTTAGTTTTTGCAAAAGCCGGGCAGGAAATTACTACCCTATATCAAGTTAGTCGGGCTGTAGTATGGGGAATAGGGGATGGTGCTGTCTGTGTTTGTGGTAGACGTTTGGGTGGTTGGTCTCCTATATTTTAGAGGATCTGGCATCCCCTCCAGCGTCGTGGGCATTAGTAAAAAGTTTGGGTAATAAAATTTAAGGAAATTGCGGAAAAGGTTGAACGGTCTAAATTTGGACGGTTTATCTTGGACACTAGGGGGGGGGAGATGTAAAAATAATTCAGCAATTTGAAAAGTAAAAGATAAAGAATGTCTAATATGCATAATGGTACACTCTTGGAATAAAGTAAGTTCTATAAATATTTTAGCAGTGTGTCGATGATACATCCAAGTACAAGTTTTTTGTTATTCTGGTCGACCGCTCGGCCGCTAAGTGCAAAAAATTGTCCGTTTACGCTTCAACTTGTATATCAGAAATTTATTATTTGCGAAACCTTGTTCGAATGCTTTGAATTGGTTTATAATGATTTATATGTTTCTATTTATTAGCTTAATGTGTAATTAATTAATGTAATTCATACATTGCAATGTAATTGTGTTTTTATTAAATATGACGTTAATTTTATATTAATAAACATAAAAGTTTTCGATTACATGAAATGAAAATCTCATTTCAAGATATTGCATACAACACAACAAATTATACTTACAACCTTATTGCATCTAATAGTTTTTTTTTGTGTTAATAAATACAAAAATCAATTTGTTGTTGTCAATATTTTTACTTTTCAGGTTATTTCAGAACTGACATATGTATTAAGATTTATTCACAAAATAGAAATAAATTAAAATTAAATTGCTTTAAATTTGTCTTTATGGTAATTTGTTAATTGTGATTTACTGGTGCTTTCGAGATATTTAGCTTCAACGATATTTTGCAGTGTTTAACTTAATAAATAGAAAGGAGTATGTATTTTGTATAGCATGAATGTATCATTACTATTTTTTTATATTATTATTTTGTATTTACTTTACAGCAATATGTTTCAAATATCTGACAACTGAAAATAATGACAATTATGTATATCACTAATTTACAAAACTGTTTGGAAGCAAGCTCTAAATTTTCGACGAATTTTGATGGAATGTAAATATGTTATAATTATTATTAAAAAAAAACTAAAATATACGACCATCTAAAAGAACGTTTATACAACATTAAAATTATTTCATCAAATTTGACCTGGGATGAGTATAAATTGTGTTAGTAACGGGTATATAATTTCCCAAAAGGAGACGCTTCAGAAAGAAAAGTTGTTGGTTTCTCTTACGTATAGCTTTTATTGCATATTAATTACTCACAATCATATGGAATAAAAGGTATACGTAAGAGAAACCAACAACTTGACGATTTGAACCAGGGACCTTTACGTCGCTAGCACAATACTTTCTCATCTGAGCTATTGACATTGTGCTAGCGACGCAAAGGGCCTTGGTTCAAATCCAGGTTGTGGTTGTAATTTTGGATATATTTAAACTTTACATCCCGCCTGTATGTTACCATATTATTAACTTATAGTATTACTTTGACAAAGTATGTCGTTAAACATTTTCAGTTATAGTTTATATTGTTTGGAAATTAAAAAGACCCTCATTTTTAATGTATATGCATTTTAGCTAACCTTACAGTATACAATTCATAAGTCAAAATGTTACTTTTAACTTATTATCGTTGTTAATGCACGCCTCTTAATTTATTTAGAAAACAAATTTAGAAATAAAATTTCCAATAATGTTCCAGCTAATATATAGTAAATGAAAAATGTGTGCTTATTGAACTGGAACTATATTACAATAAAACTTCTGTAGAGCTCTTTGAAATATTAACAAAAAAGAAAAATAAAAAATTAATTAGTTATCAAACAATGCAAAACCAAAAATGAAACACAATAAATACATATTACAACAATAAAAAATTATTAATTATAAGTAAAATTTTAATAATTTGTCTTAACAAATGAACAAAAGAAAATACCATAATGTTTTGTTTTTTTTTTCTAGAAAGTAGAAAGTAATATGTTTCATATGGTCTTATTGGCTTTCTCTGTTCCTTCTGAAGTTGGAGCCGTTTAAAATAAGATATTGTTAATAATTCAAACGGCTGTAACTTTTTAATGAATTGAAAAAGTAATTTACCTTCTGAAAAAAATTGTTTTGCGGAAGAAACGTGGGACACCTGTATATATTGCTATAATTTAAATTATTTTGGTTGTCAAGCATGTATTAGATGTCATGAAAGATAATTGAACATTGACTGCTGTAAAGTAAATACAGATATAAAATTTCCATTGTCCTTCATACAAAATAATGCTCGTCGTAAATGTAAATTTAAATTATGTTTAGTGAATTTATTTACATTTAGTGAATATATTTTAATATTACAATTCTGAAATAGTCTATATTTAGTAATAATCCTTGGCATCAAGTTGATTTGCGCATTTACTTACTTACTTTCTTGAGCCCGTCATCCTACTGCTGGGCAAAGGCATTTACTTGCGTAATTAATATGTGTATTAGTTAACATAAATTTATATAATGTGTCATGATATTACGCAATATCTTAAAATGAGCTTTTCGTATCATATTATCAAACATGTTTATTAATATTATTATAAAAGTAATTCTATATTTAATTAAATGCATTACCTACTCGTAAACTTAACTGTAGTGATCATATTTCATTTATTACATTGCATTGAAGATATCACATTAAGGAAAAGGTCGGACACGCTAAAAATAAACTAAATCCCGTTACATTACATCCATCGAAAAACCACCTCGTGACGGACAACTTTTTGCGATGCGGCCGGGTCGAGGTAGAACACGAATATATAACCGACATACTATTTTCAAATCCTGCGATAGCGATACGAACTTACTTATTTCCATGACTGTACCTAGTAGGTAAGAACCAGACTTTATTTTGTAAACAAAAACAGTTCTGACAGTTGTCTACCTAGTCTAGTTGTCACGTATTTAAGTCATCAAAATTAACAACAGATTTTTTTCTTTACGTTGTTCAAAAGTTGAGACCTTTAGGACATATGTTTATATTATTTTTTTTCTCAAAATGGACCCAAGAATAACCTCCTTAAATATTAGCATGTTATTAAGAAACACCCTGTAGAGCCCCGATTCGTACTCAGGACAAAAAAGTCTACCGAAAACGCCCATTTTTCGGTAGACATTTTTTCAATTTCTTAAAAAAAATGTATTTAAGACTATAAAAGTCAAACTTGGAAGAATTCAGAAAAAGAGAAATACTAAATTTCACTGAGAGAAATACACTAATCAAATTGAAAACAAAGAAAATGCTATAAACAATACAAAAATGCAAAAACTTCCACAAGGATTATATTATCCAAAACACTTTTAATTATATATTTTTCATTTAAAACAGAAATTATAAAAGTTCATGTAATTATTATTCTCTTTATTTACACCATGTATATGAACCAGAATGGAATTTTAATATTTCGAAAACTTTACGCGCGAGGAGGTTTCTGACGCCGGATTCGTTTTCAGATCAAATAATTCTATCCATAAAACATAAATCACATAAAACATGAAACACAAACTGATTTCATTTTTAATATTGTTGGTTACAATAAACAGTATCCATACACTATTAAAAAGAAGGCATATTCCTGGCAATTGCACTTTTTTCTTTATCATACCACTTCCTAGTACTTTCCCGTTGAATAGAAATGGAAATTTTCCATGTACCCCATTCCACGCTGATGATTTTTTAGCGTATCCCCACCTCCCAAGCAAAGAATATTCCGCGCCCAAAGTAGAATTCAGCACCCGTACTAAAAACGGAGGCTAAAACGCGCCGTCGTCTCTTCGACATACTAAAATGCTTCCCGGTTTAATTTATATGATAATTTCGGCGCTCGTTGACGTTGCGTTAAACCGGGCCCCGATTCTCATCTAAAACCGACGCAAAGAATATTTAATGAGAAAAATGGTCGGTACCTGTATTACGCTGAAGCGGGAGTAGTAGTTTAGATGTAAAGTTGTAATCTCCAACCGCTAGCGGCGCTGTGACTCAACGCTTCTATGCGTATTATGTAGGTGTATCTGTATTCTGTACTGTAGGCAAAATTTCAGCAGTTTGTGCAAATTATTTCGGAAAATAATTATCTCATAAGTCTGACAATACTGTGAAACAAATTTCAGCAAGATTTCCTTATATGTATTTTTATTGGTTTATGGACACTGACAACAACAAAGCATAGCGTTTGTTTCTATTAAAGCTGGTTTGGAATAAGTAAAATAATTGGTTTTTAGTAATAAAAACATTAAAATTGAAACTGTTTTAAAAAATTCTTGGGCATGACCATTTTATATTAAAGACATTTTTCTATCAAATTGAATTTGTGACCTTCCGCCTGCCTCGACGTATGACTTCAGCAACAATTTTTCTTTTGACCAATCGCTTAGTGCTACTTACCATGCTACAAAATAAAAAAAAAACAAAATTCCAAAACTCAAAAGTTTTTTCTCAAAACTGATAAGCAACTCTCAACCCCCAAACTTCCAATGCTTCTTATTGTCTAACGTCTGATAACCACAAACCAATTTTGTTTCTATCCAAACTTTTTCATATAACTAGGTCGCTGAGTAGAACAATTTCGTTACACATCCAGCCCCACTACTATGTGCTTTCCATAGTATTGCAGTCGGTTTGGCAACTGACACAGTGCATGGCTAAGGTAAATCAATCTAGTAGTTGGTGATAGATTTTAGTAACTAATTGTGTTTTGAAATGTTGTATGAAACTCCAAGGTTTTCCTGATGTATTTTAAACGGCTCTAACTCTAACTCAGAATAACATTTTGAAGTTATTAGGGCATTTTGTTCAGCAGCTATACCGGGTGATCGACGCATAGGTACTCCCGTTTAATATTTTTGTTTATAAAGCTAGACGAATGATATTTTGGAAATTGTTAATAGACAAAAAATGCCATCCTTTGGGATACTCTTAAAGCTAATATGACTTCCGGGTTTTCCGGAAATGACGTCATCATTGGCACCCTATATTCTTTGTGTAATATTTTCAATCAGGATGACATTCTGAACACAAGAACATATCGATCGTCAATTTTTATCACCAAGGCAACGCAAAAATAAATTTTTTGTGTATTAATCTAGGTGGCTATGAATTGAATATGATATGAAAATCTATATTTTGTTATTAAAAATAAAGCTAGTCTTCAACCACAACAAAATTGATAGTTACATAAAATTCTACCGTTATATGTCTAGAAATAACTAGCAAAATACACTGCTCAAAAAATTAGTGGAACACTTTTTTCGAAACCTGTAACTTGTGTGTTCCTCTAAGTGTTCCTTTTTTAAGCAGTGTAATACGAAAGCATGGTACCTATGTTCAAAAGCTTTTGAATGTACATATCCACACAGAAAATTAGTAATTCTCTGCTAAATTTGCACGGGAAATCGCAAAACAAGATCTCGATCGCTCCACAACCAACAGACCACACAACAACAATAACAATCGACGAGTTTCTAGCTCCAACTCAGCGTCGCATTACCGCTGCGCGCCACGTGGCGTTATGACAAGCGCACGTAGTCGGGATATGCGCCCGTATAATTTATCGTAACATTTATATTGTTATACTTGATGCGGCGTAATCCATTTTGTCGGTAGAGCGCGACAATTTATCGTCAGGGCGAGAGGCAGCGAGAACGAAACGAACGACGAACGACATACATTTTTGCGCGGGGCGCGGGGCGCGCGGCAGTATCGACTGTACGTGACCCATAAATTTATATTTTCTAGATGAAAAGTTTGTTTTGCTAAATCAGTGCGACGCCTGGATCTACCGACGCTGAAATATTCCTGCGAGAGAGCTTTTGTAACCGTGCGCCGAGCTTTGGCTGAGGTAATAAAGCTCGCAGCTGGTGTAATATGGTGTACGAGCTCGGCGTATTCGATAATCTGTAATTTACTGGCGAAATTGCATCGATATGCAAGGAATATTGAGTGAGGTCTCAAATTTATGTAGTACCTAGAATACGTAGGACTTGGTTTATTTGGTTTAGTTTGGTTTGCAAGTGGGAAAATTCGTAGATTTAAGTAGTTTACTTGGTGGTAAAATTAAAGTTTTTAAGAATTAAAAATCAGTTTATTTTGCCTCATTTTGTAAATTTAATACGAACGATTTTATAGTGAAGAAGTGTCCTGGATACAAATTTGCATTTTTAACCATGTACTTTTTCCTTGTAAAGATAATCTACAAGGGACAATAGTAGCATTTGCATAACAAGCTACGCATTTGACATACGTAGCTCCACATTAGAGCGAGGCCTAAAATGAAACCCAAAAAATTTGAAAAAATACTTCAAAAAATGCCACCCCTTTTGATAAAATAATAATCTGTTGGGGCACATATAAACCTCAGGGAGAGCTTAAAATTGTGTTGATTGGTAAAAAATGATAATTCTGTCATAAAAATAGAGTTCCGTATATTTCCGTTCTACAAAACAACCCTACAATGAAGAGAATCCACACTATGCCGGATATTGCATAACACATTCTCATATATATTAATTTATAGATAAAGGTTTACTATATGTTGTAGTAATTCCAATTTTATAAATTTTTGTTGTTGTGTCCTCTTCCAGTGTCGGCAAAGATGCAAGGATGTATCGTTTTGGAGATAATAATGTGTTTTTCATACATATTTCGTGCTACTAAAATCACGTCGGTCAAATTGACAATAGGTAGTTCATAAACGGTTTTGTTTCTTAAATTGCTGTTTTGAACAATGGAAGCAATAATTTACTTGAGTTTATGGAATCTACAGCTTTACTGCCTAATCGAAGTTTGAAATACTTAAAAAAATTAAATTAGTTTGATTTATCCGCCTGTAAATGTTACTGAAAACTGACGTCAGATTTGTAATCATCAGTTTTAAATTTGATAGGATAAAAGTTTCAAGCGAATCCGACAATAATTATCAGACTTTACGTCGTCTTATTAATCCGCCATTAGTAATTTTCCAAGTCTGGCATCAGATCTGGAATTAGTGATCCTGAAATGTCACAAGAAATAAATTTTAAGTCATCCTCTAAATTGTTTGAAATTTGGTCGCCATATCTAATCCGATATTTTCAATTTACAAAATATTGACATGAGATTTGGAATCAGGAAGCTTGAAATATCAGGAAAAAGTTATAAGTAATAATTTCATGCGGATCCATGGATTTTAAATTCTGGATCCGGAAGACCTGAAAAAATGTACAGATTTGCAATCAACTACCCCAAAAAATGTAGCCTTTGTCAGTATGCTTAATGCAAATTTTAAATTTGCTGAAAGACATTGTTGGATCAGTGGTGCAGTGGTGCGTTTAATTTAAAAAAAAAATTTGATGTGGCCAGGCACATGACTTTATCATACAATATATAAAATTAATAGCTTAGCTGCATGAGATTCTATTTGATCGAGATCAATCGTGTCTGCATTAAAATAAAACTAGTTAGCCAGGATTTGATTTGATACTATTGACAGTTGGTAATGTCAAAACATCAGCGTTTGACAGTATTGTCATTAGAATGAAAATATCTGTCAAAAACTGGCTAACTAGTTTTATATATATTTACACGATCGATCTCGATCAAATAGAATTTGCGCATGCCGCTAAACTATTAATTTTACCAAAAGATGTCATAGACATAAATTATTCAGAATTTCCACTACTTTATTATTTAACTACTTTGACGAAATTTCAGAAATGGCGGCTGTTTTGCAAAATCCTTGAAAAATGATTAAGGTAACATCCAGTTCCTTAGGATCTTTTTAAACAAAAACCTTTTCAGTTCTAAGTTTAGTCATGAAACTTCTAAATATGAAGAGTGAAGACACACACACAGACATTTTTTTGTACCTTGGTCGAAAATGTTCAGGGGACCTAAAAAGGCATATTTCAGCTAAAACATCAAATTTTTTTTTATGGCACAATACTACAATGCTTTATGTATTATATAAATTAAAAATCTGATGTGGCCAGGCACATGACTTTATCATACTATATGTAAAATTAATAGTTTAGCTGCATGAGACTCTATTTGATCGAGATCGGCCATGTCTGCATTAAAATAAAACTACTAGAACTAGACAGATATGTCGATTAAAGCTGCGTTCGGATATTGTACTGCGTTGACACCGGCTACACCGTCCAAATCACACTTACGTGTTATTGGTTGTAAAAAGTGTAATGCAATATGCGAACGCAGCTTATAATGACAGAAAAAATCTGA
Source organism: Aphodius sticticus (assembly GCA_963966075.1). Taxonomy (NCBI): domain Eukaryota; kingdom Metazoa; phylum Arthropoda; class Insecta; order Coleoptera; family Scarabaeidae; genus Aphodius; species Aphodius sticticus. Next base: position 106,421,894 of record OZ014506.1, read on the forward strand.
CAAATCCTGGCTACTAGTTTTCATGCAGTACGACCGATCTCGTAGAAATAGAATTTGCTCATGCAGCTAAACTATTGATTGTATCAAAAAATGTCATAGTGATAAATTATTCAGAATTTCCTCATCTTTAATTTATTATTTAACTATTTTGACGAAATTCCAGAAATGGCGGCTTATTTGCAGAATCTTTCAAAAATGCTAAAACTAAACCTCCAGTTCCTTTGGACCATCTTCAACAGAAAGCTTTTCAGCTCTAAGTTTGGTTATGAAACTTCTAAATATGAAGTTTTGTCCCGATACCTTTAGTAGTTTCTCCGGAATCGTCGCCACAAAAAACGGGTACACACACACACACACACACACACACATACACACACACACAGACATTTTTTTGTACCTTGGTCAAAAATGTTCAGGGGACCCAAAAAGACTTATTTCCGCTAAAAACTCAAATTTTTTTTTCGGCATGATTACAATACTTTATAATACTGCGTATGATAAAGTAAAAACGGATGATTTGCAAAATAAGTGAAGATTATACACAGGGTGTCCCACGCCAGAAACAAAGTAGAGTAATGGCGTTAACAAATCGAAATACACGTTTCATCCATATATACAGGCTATTTCTTAATAACATGCCAATAGTCAAGGTTATTCTTGGGTCCATTTTGAGAAAAAAAATCATATGAACATATGTCCTAACGGTCTTAACTTTTGAACTACAGGGTGTTAAAGTTATAAGAACAATTCCATATTGTTAATTTTGATGACTTAAATACATAATGACTATGTAGACAACTGTTAAACTGTTTTTGTATACAAAACAAAATCTGCTTCTTACCTACTAGATACGTTTTTAATCCTTGATACCCAATTTCATAACAACGTACAAATCAATAAATTTTATTTTTTTCTGCAAAAACAAAGGAAAAGGAAAACAAAAAACATGTATATAAGTTGTAAATAATCATTCGCTCTATAGCAAGAAAATATTTTCATGCTTACAGGGTTAAATGGAACACTAGGTACATTATGGCACTTTTTGACAAAGATTTCAATCCTAATTGTTTTGACATCAACTTAGATAAATAAATTTATCGATATCTCAGAAACAGTTGATAATAGCCTTAATACAAGTTGATGTCAAAATAATTAGGAGAAATATCTTAATCAAAAACTGCAATAATTTACCTAGTGTTCCATTTAAACAAACAAAATATGTTCCAAACTTTTGTATATGGAAGAAACGCATATTTCGATTTCTTAAGTCTTGTTTCTAGCATGGGACGCCTTCTATATAACAAAGACGATAAAAGTAACTTAAAGTTCCGACGCAAAGTTAAAAGATAAAAATATTCGAAAAACATTCGCGCTTGATAGCTTCTGTTTGGCTCGTCGTTGCGAGCCCTCAACGAAATTACGGCCACAATTCCGAAATAACATTATGTAAAACGGTGCAGCGCGGCGTAGGTCCGTGCGATATCGCGTTCTACCCCATATACTCTTCTGGAGCGCTTCTATGCCCCCCAAACTTCCCTATGTTCAATTATTAGTTTCCTCAGAGCCGAGCTCGTTGGAGCTGCTTGCTTCTCCCGTGCTAGTTTCGAACGCGCCGTAATCGGCGTCCATATTTCACATGCATTGCCGCGAATAACTGCTCCCTGAATTACAGGGCTGGTGTTCGTTGGGCTATACGGGATGATGACGACATTAACGGGAGCCATCATAGAGGGCTGTACACCAAGTCGCGGTCTACTTAATGGTTTCGGTCGAATGGACCGATTTCAAAAGGGTATTATAAAATGGTAGCGATGCTGAAAGAACTGAAACATACACTACGGGGCAAAAGAAAAACGAATTCTGAATATTTTGCTAAACTTTGATGTTACATAACCAATGCTAATGAACAAAAGTATTCGTTTTTCAGTGCTGTTCAATATAGTGGGGATGTTATCGGCCTGTCAGTCTGTCATGTGTTTGAATTTACTCGAATTCGTTCCCTAAAAGAATCCATTTATGGTGACTTTTTCAATTTTGACTGAATATAAATTTTCTTTTTTGAAATTCTTCTTTTGGATTCAAGAAGAAGGAAACCAAAGATTGACAATAAATATTTCCTGGGTAAGTTTTCGTCAGAGACTTGAGGTAAGAATAAATCCGAACACACCGCTAAGGAATGAAGAAGGAATGAAAAGAAACTGTTATCTGAGAAAAGAAACTAGTTCCAAACCAGCTCACAACGCGACGTCACAGTTGACCGAGGATTGGTTGAGCAGACATTTTCCTAATAAGTGGATTCGACGATCCGGCCCTATAGGATGGTCACCACGTTCACCTGATTTAACGCCGCTTGATTTCTTATGTGGGGTTATTTAAAATTAAAAAAAAAAGGTGTATGGGAATAAATTTCATGATAATGTAGATATTCTAAAATTAAAAATTAGGGAAGCAGTAGACGAAATAAATGAAGAAACAATTGAAATGGTATATCGGGAGTTTAGAAGAAGATTGGAAAAATGTGTAGCTGTAGGAGGGGAACATGTGGAGTAATGTTTTGGAAAGTACTTTGTTAAAAATAACTAAAATATAAAACTTAGAATACAACATTGAAATTTGATATCTGGGCATAAATTTAAATATAAAACAACTTTTACCTACAACATTTTTGTTCTAATTTCGAAAAACCGATAGTTTACTCTTCGGCCAATTTAACATTTTCGTGTTTTCTAATGGCTTTCGACTTTTTAAGACATCCAAAACTCTTTATAAAGAATGAGTTTTTCTCGAGAAATTCAAAATTACGTCCATTATAGGTTTATAGGTATAGTTAGGTCCATCGGCGGACATAATTTTGTTAACGTATTATGCATCACTGGAATATGCATTTCTACTACATTTAAAAAATGCTTTGCTTAATTTCCAATATTAATTAGTTTTTGTAAAAAAAATATTCTCCATGACCATTAAATATAATAAAAAAAAACTTTGCCTAACATTTTGAACTTTCCCTCCATTTGCATCCGCCATATAACATACTACGTTTGATAGCTTTTTTTTTCTAGCTATACAATACCATAACTGCTTAATTTCCAAACGAATTAGTTTTTGTACAAAAAATTACATGACCATGTTGAAAATAATAAAACAAATCTTTGACTAAGCTTTTGATCCTTGCCACTATCTGAAAGTTTTTCCAATTTCACTTGTACCTCTGAAATAACAAGAGTTGATATCGAATTGATTAAAAGATTCCATATCATACTTCAAAGTATGTCTGGTAGTAAGAAAATTGATGCAACAAATACAGAAGAAGCTAAAAATAAAGATTATAAACAATTTAGAATGCTAAAATCATTCTACGAAATGTTCTAGATCAGCGACTAATGAAGATGTTTTTCATCATTTGCTGTGCAGATCAGATTCATTTATAGCGAGCATTAGAACCCAATCTTCACAAAACACATGGATGTCAATGTTCTAGATAACCTAGAGAATTTAAATTATTATTTCCTAAACAATTTTTTGATGATAAACGTAGAATTAATTATCTTTTTTTGTTTGCGTTGTCATGCGTAGATTTACATTTTGGATTTTGAGTCCGCCATATTGCATTCGCCATATTGAATTTAAAAAATCTTATATCGGATTTATAATTAACACAAAAACACCTTAAATACAAAATAAAAACACACAAAAATCATTATAATTGGGCACAAAAGCCAAGCATGCAGCTGATAAGATTCTTAATTATTATTTTAATATTTTTTAACTAAGATTTAAATTTTATTTTTTAGTCTTTCTTGTTATGCACACAAAATTTTTAGAATTTATCCAAAAATGACAACTGCCTGGGAGAACCTGCCCCATCTCTGATAGACACAGGAAACTAAGTTACTAAAAATCTGTTGTATGGAAAGAGACAGACTAGAAGAAAATGGTTCCAAACCAGACCACCACTTTACAAGAATAGAACTATCTAATACCAGAGAATCACACTATTGGCCCTGGGAGACAACCAAAAAGCTCAAAAGGCCAATAATTCACATTCCACCAATCAGAAAAACGGGTGGAAGCTAGGCCAGCAATATCCAACCAAAAGTTCAAAGACCTTCTGTACTTTAGTACCTACTTCATTGTGTGAAATAAGTATTAGATTCAATAATTTAACAGTCTGTTTCAATAAATACATCGATTTTTGTGGCAAAAACGGTTTACAAGATCAGAAACAACATGGTGAACATCCCAATACAAATAGTTTGTTCCATGTGTACCAGACGTCAGAAATTCTTATATCAAATTACTCCTATCATTTAATAAAAAGGGAACAACATAAAATTTAGGTTAGAGTTAAATGATTCAGAAGTAAACTATAAGTATAATTTTATTAATAGCACATTAATAAACGATAAACTGGCTCAATTATCGAGAGAGAGTGTTATCTAAAAAATTCAGTGACAAAATAAAATATTTTATTAAGTTTTGGCGAGCACACAAAGTTACAACATAGGCTAGCTATGAAAGGTTGTGTAAAGAATGTCACTACCAAAAGCGTTGATGGTTCAGGATGAATAGCATTCGACATAATTATTGAACTTAATATTGAACTTGTTAGTTACAAGTAAGAAAAATAATAAAGGACTAAATATTCCAATGATCAACATAAAAATGGCCAAGATTTCAGGTGGTAATTCCAAAAGCGAAATACGTACTATGCTAGATTATGCTAGCAACCGATGTAGAAATTGAGATTTTTCAGAAGATATGTGTATTATAATCAATCTTGTGGTGAGTCATGATTTTTTGTATCATTAAATCATTGTTAATAGACTGCTTAAGCTACTGAGCTGTGTGTCTTATAAATAATATTTATAACAAAAACAAAATGCTACAAAACAGTAGGCTTTCAAAGCATTTCCTGGTTTCATATTGAAATTTTCCAATCACTGTACGTATTTTATAAATACCTGAAGGTTCGTATGTCGTTTATAGTCGAATAACTATTAGTAGAGCCCTAATATAGTATATCTCAGGTAAGACTAAATTGTCACCGCAATATTATGCAGTAATATTTTGTAACGGCACCCATGCCCAAAACGACTATAAAACACGCAAGCATTCCAGCAAAATAAACGGCGATTGCGAAACAGAAAAATATCCTACCTTATCTCGACCAATTCTTCACTCCAAATTCGAAGAAAACACACTAAAAAGTCAACGATAACATCACCATCACCAATAGTCACACTTTTATCAAATTTATAAATCAAAATCCCGAATAATTTGACCGCAAACATCGAGAGACGCGTTGAAACTGGAAGACGCTAAAATGTGACTAACGTAACTGGGTATACAATCTGTTTAGCACGGACTGAACAAAAGAGCGCGCGGCTCGCTGATACACCTAGACACGGCATGAGTGGAAGGTGCATATTGCGCGAGTGCGTTCTTGAATAAATGCGAAGCTATTCAATATTTTCTTATTGTTATAAATTGGTGTACGTATTATTGGTGTTATTGTTTTACTATTATTATATGCTTGGATTTAGTTATGCGTTGTTAATAAAGTATAATTTTGAGTGATGATGAATAGATCGTTTGTTGTGTTCTCTCTATGGTTTTGTGTTATCTATGGTTTTAAGTCAACGTAGCCGAGATTTCTTGCCAACTACGGGCTGGCTTCAATGGGTGTGGGAAATTGAGGACTATAATTCTGTACATTGCATTGGTTTACGTAATTTGTGCAATTTACTGATACAAGATTATTATTTTTATATTATTTTTCAATTATTGTTTAAGTTGAATCACATCACGTCGAATAAGTTGACAGTAGTTGAGAAATGTATTGGTTATTAACTGTTGTTTTTAAATAAAATAAGCAATAACTAAAAAACAATGGAGTTTAGTGGTCTTATTCTTATTCTATCATAGTTCTTATTGCCGTAACACTTAGTAAATAATTAAAATATGTACGGAAATATAGTATATGTTTTAATTAAGACTGTGTTAAGTGTCAAGCCGTATATACAAAAGTTTTTAAATATGCTTCCAGGTATTTCTCATATGAAAAAATCAATTTCAAAATACATTTATCAACAGAGGTACACTATTGCGAAACAAGTTTATTGGAACACAGTGTATAGTATACTGTATATTAGTCTTTATATTAGTCTTTATGTATATGTATAGAAAAAAATATATTTTTTTTAACTCAAAATTTCGACTTTTCTTCAGTTTTTTGCCAAAAAGTCATAAAAGTATGCACTTTTCGACGAAGACGACCATATACAAAAATAAACTACACTAAATTTCCTATAAAAGGCACCCTCAAATATATTTTTTGGTTGTATGGTTTGGCCGCTAGAGCGCGCTGAGAGTACTATATGTAATGTGCATCTAATTGCAAAAAAAAGTTTAGAGTAAAATAAAACTACATTAATTTCCATTCAAATTGTATAACTTAATTAGTTATTTTAAATCACTAAGCGTTGCAGACTTAAAAATACATAATACATTAAATTAACTATTAATTAAAAAGAGCAAATATACAGTTTCTAATAAATAAATAATAATTATATAGGTCTCTACTGAATTTTCGGTGAAAGGCTCTTGACTTAGTGGTTTCGCGTAATGTGACATAATATTTCAACGCGCTCTAGCGGCTACACACTACACAGTTTGGCCAAAACAGCTGATTGATTTATGCAATTTGTAGGGAATTTAATGTAGTTTTATCAGAATCTAAGCTTTTTTGTAATTACACGCACATTACATTAAGTAGGAAAATTAGGCCTGTTTTTTCAGCGCGATCTAGCGGCCAAACCGTTCAACCAAAAAATACACTCGTGGGTGCTATTTATATGACATTTAGTAAAATTTATTTTTGTATATAGTGGTCTACGTCAAAAGTGCATAATTTTATAACTTTTTGGCAAAAAACTGAAGAAAAGTCGAAAAGTCCTTGGGAAGTTGCAAAGTTGAAATTCGGATTCAACACCCCGAAAAACATACAGAATGAAAGAAAAATAAATTCTATTTTGTTTCCTGGCCAAAACACCATTTGACTGGAAAAGGTTTTGTTTCCTTTTACTACAGTAGGGGTACATACCACTTTCGTTAACTTAATATACATAAAAAAATCCATTACCTTTTGAGACTAGACATCCAGGTACGTAATTTATTAAAAACACAATAATCTAGGCATTTCACACATTTCCAAGGACGTAATTTGTCAAAAACAATCAATAATAATGTAAGCTAAGTGACTATCCTGGCCAAGAAAAAACTGAAATCTGTTTCTGGTACGCCTTTTTCCGTACAATGTGAATCTGAAACCAGAAATTCCAAATTGTACCTAGTTTTTAGCACTGTTTTTCTCAAAAACTAAGTTGAAGTCAAAATGTCCGCCTTCATATTCGAATTCTACGAAAAAGGCATGCCAAAAACAGTTATCACTTGTTAGATTTTGCTCGTTGATGGTCAGGATAGTCACGTGGCTTAGATTATTGTATTTTGGACAAATTAACCTGAAAATATGTGAAATGCTCTTAATAACTGCGATATATGTACTGTAGAATGTTTTATATTATTAAATTACACTCATTCATCGATCTTAAAATTTGCAGAAAAAATCTGATGTGGCCAGGCACATGACTTTATCATACTATATAAAATTAATAGTTTAGCTGCATGAGATTCTATTTGATCGAGATCGACTATGTCTGCATTAAAATAAAACTATGACAGATATCTCGATTAAAGCTACGTTCGGATATTGTACTCCGTTGACATCGGGTACACCGTCCAAATGACACTTACGTGTTATTGGGTGTAAAGAGTGTAACGGTGTTCAATATCCGAACGCAGCCTATATTGACAGTAGTATTTTCAAAACATTAGCGTTTGACACAAAAATCCAAAAATCTGACATATCCTGCTACTAGTTTTAAAGCAGTACGACCGATCTCGATGAAATAGAATTTGCTCATGCAGCTAAACTATAAATTCTACCAAAAAATGTCATATACATAAATTATAGAAAATTTCCTCTCCTTTAATTTATTATTGAACTATTTTGACGACATTACACAAATAGCGGCTCATTTGCAAAATCTTCGAAAAATGCTATGAGTAAACCACCAGTTCCTTTGGACCCTTTTCAACAGAAAGCTTTTCAGCTCTAAGTTTGGTTATGAAACTTCTAAATATGAAGTTTCGTCCCGATACCTTTAGTAGTTTCTCCGGAATCGTCGCCACAAAAACGGGTACACACACATACACACACACACACACACACACACACAGACATTTTTTTGTACCTTGGTCAAAAATGTTCAGGGGACCCAAAAAGACATATTTCCGCTAAAATCTCAAAAAAAATTTTTGGCACGATTACAATACTTTACATACTGCGTATGATAAAGTAAAAAAAATTAAAACATAGCAATTAGGTTGCCTGGTTTGAATGTTTGGATTTCTATAATGTACATATAAATTTCTAGTAGTAAAACTGTAGGTACACTCACATACATGTTAAAATTGACAGAAACTATAAAATTGGTGTATAGATGAAATAATAAGTTAGTAATTAATAATATACAAATTGTATATGGCATCATTTTATTTTTATTATTAATTAATTAATTTTATTATTTGGTAGCTTGTTAACCATTTTACAAAATGCCCATACATATTTCTGAGGAACAGGATACAGGAATTTTAGAAACTCTATTTTTATGACAGCATTGTCATTGTTTTCAACAATCAACATTATTTGAAGCTTTTCCTCACGTTCATATGAGCCCCAACAGATTAATATTCTATCAAAAGGAATGGCATTTTCAGGAGTATTTCAAATACTTTAGGCCACATTTTAAATCACTGGCCCAACTAACTGCACCAAAATAGTGACCTCACCACCTTCTATGTAACTTTTAAGGTAATTTGGTGTAGGAACCAAAGACATTTTGACTCTAACGTAGACTCCCATATGTTCAATCTAAAACAAGTCCAAAACCTTTAGTTTAAAACTGACTTTATAAAACGAATAAAGTAATCATGACCGATTATCCCGAAACTTTTCTTTCGAACATCTTTCAAATTTTTCCTTGCCACTGATTAAGTTATTTTGTGGGGCGAAGGCCTGACTAAATGACTAACGTTCGCGAATCGCGTAAGATAAATGCTCGCTAAGTGTCACGTCGATTTCTTTTTGCTCGCCGAGCGGGGAGCGCGCGCGAACTGAGAAACGAATGGAGAATCAATAATAACGGTAATAATACGGCTATAACAAATGACTTTGCGAGATCGTTAATCAGGCTTAAGGATTTCTATAATTCGTCATTGTCATGCAGACAACTGTTTGTCCTTATCCGAGATGGCGCACGGCAAACCTGATCGCACGCGTGTTTTCTTACACCTGATATATACTATTTGCTGTATTTGTGACAAAATATGTCAGTGATGATATTACCGGTAGGGCAAAAATAATACTTATATAAAAATATTCAACATTTTAGGTATATTGTATGATCCAACAAATTTATTTGTTGTACGTCGTTCTCTGGTGATACGCTGTGTTTTGTAGAGCAAAGATGTAAAAGTTATGACCATATTTCAATAGTCGTTTTGTTTCGAGTAAGTAGGGTACCTTTACTGGGCTACTTTTTGTTTTTAACTAGAATAATAAAAAATTGATTGTAATGTTGTAATGTATTGTTGTAGGCCTTGAGAAAGCCAAAGAAAATTGTGTGAAACGTCGGCAAATGAATAGCAATTGACTTATGAAATAAAGAATAAAGGAAATTACTTACTTCTCTACACTGAGAAAAATTGCTGTAAAATTACACATAAATCATGGTGAAAATTACAATAGAAATGTGGTAAGTATAAAAATTGCACGTAATTCGCCGGCACGCATACCATCGAGTGCAATATGTAGTCTCCAGTAAGTAACAATGATACAGTGAACTAAAACTTATCTAGATACGATGTAGGTGTAGGTTAAAATACCATGTCATACTGCAGAATAATTGTATTGCCTTTGTAGATGACCAACGACGACAATTAGCCATTAGAAATTGATGTCTTAACGTTAACGCCATACCTAGATGAAATCTGTAAGTACAGTCTTCTACGTTTCTTTGTGAAAATTTGCTTTAAGATTGAAGGATTTTATACCAACAGAAAGATAATGTGCAATCTTCTTTTTAGGTTAACTTCTTTGTGTCTGTCTAATATGTTTCCTTGTTCTTACAGATACAGATGCGGAACATCTTGCACTAAGTGTGTTTATCAGAAAAAGAGTGAACAAGTATGTGTGTTCATGCTTGACCGAAGTGCATTTATATATTTATCCGTGTGTTTTCTATGTTTAAGTATTTGCGTACGCAATTTATTAATTGCTTCTCTGTAGTTTTAATGTATTTTTATGTCCCTCAAACTATTTTATACTTGTAAGTACGTCTACATATTTATTTTTTTACAAGTAATTTTATCTATACCATTTTGTTTGACCCTACTATTGTAACGTTTGACTGTGTGCAATGTGCATGATGTTACTGTTTTTTTTTTGTATTATATGATAGATAATGTTAATATCTACTCAAGATCAGAATAAAATTATACAAATCAAATACTGCATATTTCATTGAATATTACACTGAAATAGATGTAAAATTATTACGCATTACCTCATATTTAATTTAAAATTACATTTAAATTGATCTTCAAATATTACGCATTGGCCCATATATCACTTAAAATTACATTACAGAATCGGTGTAATATTTCAGCAAAATTCTTGTAAAATAACAGTGTAAATATACAATGACAATGTAAAAATACAATTGAGATGTAAAATTACACTGATTGTCGCAGGTCAAAAAAAACTACTATTCCTACTGCAAATTCACATCAAAAATCTTTTTCAGTGTAGTTCTTAGTGCCATACTACAATCAAATATGGTACTAAACATCTTATTTTTTTACGAGCGAACCTCGTAATTTCTAAATGTTTGAAAATTTCTAACAGCGTATGAGATTATAAATGTAGTGGCGTGAAAATTTGTCAATCATCTTCTTAAACTATAGATTTATTAGACGTAGTTTTTATTTGTTGCCCATATTTGCACAAATCGTACTATTTTACAAAGCTATCATTATAATTATCGGTGTGTGTCATGGTAGGGGTTATACAGTCAGAGATATGTACGCAATGAACTTATTATATGTGAGTCCTAGATAATTTTTTTTGCTTTTTCCACTATTGTCAATATTTTATTAAATAAGAGAAAAGGCTCTTATAAAAAAAATAATATGCTATTATATACATGATGTTTTGGTGTCCCTGTGGAGTAATTAAGAGGAATAATTAATTAGGAAAGGTTCTTAAATACCCACTATAAGCCCACACTAATTACCACCATTTGTTTTTTTGATTCATCTCAATATTGTGTGTTTGTACAATACACACACTTGCAAACTAAATCTTTTCAATTTTAGCTTTTATGATCAATTACTTTTGTAAACGTTTACAGATTTGATCATTTTTTTCACCACATTGTAAACAAATTCATCAACATCATGGCACGCCTTTAAGGTATGGAAAAAAAAGAACTCCTTCAGCTTATTATATCAACAGACACAAATTATGTATTGGTGGTCCTTTCTGTAAAAGATACACACACAGTTTCAAAGGAAACTTTGCAATAACTACAGATTTTTTTAATTTTTTTTAATTATAGAATCTGTGAATGCTGGCTTATCGACCGATATCAAAGTTTTCCAATGCATTTTTTATTGCAATTAGTATTAATAAGGTTATGTATTATATATTAAGTTTATTAAGCTAAAGTTTAACTTGTCGAAATCACCGCAAGAACAGTGAAGAAACATTTCTTTATTTTCGTTTTTAATATTTTCAAGGCGTGTGGTAATTTTAATGAATTTGTTTACAATGTGGAGAAAAATCATCAAAATCGGAAAAAATGCAATAGTTATTAAATATCGAAGCTAAAATTGCAAACTTTTAGTCGAAGCTGTATTTTTACAAACATTTAGAAATTGGGATGAAAAACTAAATGTTGAGAACTGATATGGCTATAATGAAACGTAGTTAAAAATCAGCAAAATTGATAGATTTGACAGAGATTCAACAGATATTGATCATCAAAGCTAAAATTGCAGTCTGGGTTATGACAACTTCCAGGATATTTCGGAAATCAAAACTGTTATAATTAATGTCTTCAGGATGACCTACCATAAACCCGAATCATAACCATCTTCAATTCGTAATAAACATTAAGATAATAGCGCTAAACAGCTCACATCTCAACTCCCAAGTTATTCATACAAACTATTCTAACAGCGCCCTCTAAAACTACACAAACAATTAATTCCACAATCCAACTAAATCCCAGATTGCGTAACGATGAAAATAATCCAAATTCCGCTGAAATTGTCTCTAGACTGTACTCCCTAGACACTGGCAACACTAAGACATCCGCCTCCATACTTACTTTGGTTTAATTTTAGTGTGTACACGCTCAAGTGGGTCACGTGGGGCTTAAAGTACACAGAAAGTAAACATACTAATAGCGGAGGCATTACACAGCAGATGAGCGTGTAATTGGAGCAAGTGAGCGTGTTAACATGAATAACCTGTCGTGTGACGGATTACAGAGATGGCGCCACATGCCACTGACAGATACTCCAAAGCTCGCCTTTGAAATTTCTGGGGACAGAATTGAGCCTAGTGATAGGCCTGAAGCTTGAATTTATAGGTGTTTGCTGTCCCCATTTCCATGGTTTTTCTAAAGAAGAAGAATATAACCGGAATTTGTTTTTTTTTATTTTGAGTTATTTGATCTAATTGCATTAAAACAGAAACACTGGTCCACAAATTAATTTGTTATCGGTAACTATACGTTTCTTGTTCATTTTGACGTGCTGATTTTGAAAATTGCCATAAAAAAGTTGCCAGAGACTACTGGCAACTTTTTTTCCGCAATTTTGAATTTAAAAAATAAAATAAACCCTTATTGTAATACAAATGTTGGTGTTGTAACAAATAAATCAAACAACGTATACTCATGAACACAAAATTCCGGATGCAAATTTATAATTTGATGTTTGATGACTTTTGAACTACTTCACCGATTTTTATGATTTGTTCGGCACATTGCAAAGAAAATTTATTTTTTTCATAAAAAGGTATATTTTAATGATTGAAGATCTACTCGTTGGAGGAGTCTTGTAAAATAACAAAACGGCCTCAGAGAGTTTTTTACTGGCGATATAACGGACAAATTATTCAACGAATTTTCATTGGGGTTTCACTGAATTATTCTTTGTATTATAAAGTATTTGCATATGAAAGTCCGCTCCAAATTCATTGAATAGCTTTTTAGGTATATCGCCGAGAATAACAAAAAATTTCTTTCGGCGAGTCATGAGGTGTTCAATAATTCTGTTTGTTCGTTAATACGAAGAACAAAGTAAGTAGAAAACTTGTTTCATTATATCTGTAACTGCAGGGTATTCCATTTTACCCCGCAAAATTATTTTTTAGAAAGCAATTGTTATTCTAAGTAAAATATTTTATGGGTGGCATTCTTCGGCCCGACAAATTAGGTGTTCGCACCACAAATTTCGGTACCTTAAGAGGAATCACTAGAGGTAGTAGCGTACTACAAAACAACACTACATAAAACCAAACATCCTGAGCTTAATTGTGTGTTAATAATCACGTATAATACATTAAGCGGTCGAGCAGTTTAAAATATCGTTTTGCTAATATTTCAGACTGCTGTAACTTTTTAATAAATTAATAAACTAATAAGACTATCTGAAACTTTTTGCTCAGTATGGCATTTATTATCTGAGAAAAAGTTTTGCGGGAAAAAAGGTGGGACAGCCTGTATACGACAGAAATGTTGTTTGACATATTTGCACACTGATATAAACTGATATAAAACATCATACAAATTAGTGTAGATCATAATCACTAGGCGCCAGTAGCAATAAAATAGATTATGTATATGAGAATTGGCATTTGTTGATATTTCGGAATGTCTCAGAAATAAGACCATTGGGAAAATTTCTATATCTGTTCTCACTGAGATATCAAAAAAATATTGTGTTTAATTAGTTATAAACTTGTAGGTTACTAAGTTACTCACTAAGTTGACAGAAAATCGTAATTTAAATCAAGATAGTAGCCAGATTTTCTCAATTTCTATAACACTATTGACACAAGGTAGAAAAGAAAAATAGTATATTACACTCGATTTATAAGATATCTTAGCGTATTGATTTAGGGCACTCGTCGCTACGCTCCTCGTGACCGAAACAGCTCATGCGACAATTTGACGTCTTATAAAACTCGTATAATAATATACCATTCTATGAACTAATCTTGTGATATGCACCTATTTGCAGACGATACACTAATATCAATTGCAGGAGATAACTCACCTGATGTAATCGCGACATTGAACTCTGAACTGGTTTCGATATCAAATTGGTATAAAGAAAATAAGTTATGTTTGAATGTACTGAAAACAAAAGGTATGATATTGGGAATATCAGTAAACCCTACACCAGAAATAGTTGTCGATAACACAGTTGTTGAGATAGTGGACGAATTTAAATATCTAGGTGTCATTTTAGACAATACTTTGAAGTTTACGAGTAATATGAAGTATATAGTTAAAAAGGTGAGCCGAAAGATTAGCTACTTAGGAAGAATATCTAATAAACTAACATTAAAAGCTAGATTATCTTTGTACCATACGATTATAGAACCATATTTTAACTATTGCCGCAGTATATTATTTTTGTGTACAGACACAGACATTAAAAAGATTCAAGTACAACAAAATCGAGCACTCAGAATTTTATTACAAAGCTCCAGGTTAACCAGTATCGAGTCAATGTTGATTAAATTTCTTGAATGTTAAACAAGGAACGATATAGCAGGCACTCACCTTGGTATATAAATGCATAAATAATAAACTCCCAAATTATATGAGTAATTATTTAACATACAATACTCAGCAGCATGAATACAATACTCGGCAAAAGGACCACTTCTGATTACCAAAATATACAAAAATCAGTACGCAAAATTCATTTTATTATAAAGCGCTGACGATATTAATATCCTACCAAGTGTTATAAAAAACAGTAGTTCGCTAAGGCTTTTTAAAACATCATGTCGGGTTTATGTATTCTCTAATTTTAAGTAGTTGATAAGTTTAGTACTAAGGAAGCCAAATTTATTGTGATTATTAGTTTCTTTTGACTAAATAAACATCACTATTATTATTATTATTATTAACTCTCAGGTGGAACAGATAAAAATCCTTGACAATACCAAAATTACAGCTGATTTTCACGATACGCATTACAAAAGTGTCACAATATATCAATATCTGGTTCGCGAAGTCGCATTCATTGAATTGAGGGGGGAAACGTTCCAGATGGGGGAAACAAAATAAGCGACCCGGAGGACGCATAAATAAATAACTTTTCGCCAGAAAAAAAAACGAACACAAATTGGTATTTTGCCCCGTGAAATACAATATCCCGTTATGCGTCCGAAAAAAAAATGTAATTCAAGATAAATAGTCCCAGAACGCTGTAACAGAAACTCCAGAAACATTTATTCATACAAAGGGACCTTCGCCCCCACCCCCACCCTCCCAGCCGCATACCACAATATCTCGCACCCGCAAAATGCAAAATACCGGCTCGAAGGACCAAGAGTTTTTCGATTGGTTTCTATTCAATTTCCGACCGTTCCAGGGAAAGGAGGCTGTGACGGTGTTTGGGCGACTGTTTTATGCGTTGCTCGGTTATAATATTATGTATAATTTAAAATACGGTTGGTTTCACATTGTGCGAAAATTATGATACTTTTACTTTTAGTGAAAGACAAAATGAAAGACAATATTACATGTTTTTTTAGGTCTTGAGAGCTTGACATACCACATTGAAGAGGTAAGATATTCAAGGCGATGAAATGGAGTTAGCCACTGGAGTTAGCCTCTGCGAAAGCAGATATATTCATCTATAAATGAGAGAAAAACTCATCCGGTGTTTTGATACAGTACTGAACTTTCTTTAACCCAATAAATTGTCTACGGGTCATTTCCGATCATTTCCGGTTTGACTCATCAAGTGTTTGGTTTTGAATAGGCGCAAACTTTATCTTTTAATGTCTGATGAAGGTAATGTCACAGTTCTTGTATTTCATCCCTTCAAGGCGGCCTGGTAAGCACATTTAACCAAATGGATCAGGCAAACTAATTATTATAAAAGTACATATTTGTTACTGTATAATTGTGAAAAATATTCAGGTATTTTGTAACGGTGGTGTATCCTTACAAAATCCTTTTAAAACTACTGGCCTACCATGCATTTCTAGGCAGATTTCTTGAAATGTTTCATATTAATGATTCTGTAGCACCCATAAATTCTTAAACTGAAAAACTGGCTGAAAAATTTAAGTACAATTTAGAAATATTTGCTAATTGTAAAACATGGAGGAAGATGGAGTCGCTATACGGTATACATTTAGCAGCGAGAAAAGGACCCCGGGAGGCGGGGCTAACATGGCACTAAAGAACCCTGACAGTTGGCCGACTGCCAGGTCCGGATTAACTCTGAAATTGGCCAGAAATTTAAAGAATTTTTTTCTGTAATATATTGTAATGTGTCGAGTGGGTACAAAAGTACGTAATAAACATATTTAAAAAAAATGTTCGTGCGTGCGGCCAGTACAAGCCTGTACATTGTTGACATTGTGTCCGCAAAAATTAGGCATAGGTCTATAGAAACTAGCGTATCACGCGACATATCATATCTTTGCAATCGCGATGTACCCTCCGCTAGAACAGCTTCAGATCATTAAGTGGTAGTACGGTGGCAATTCGGCGCAACAATGCGTGGATTTGTTTGCAATCACTTTTGAAGGCAGACCTATCCCGTGCAGACAAAGCATTGTCAATATTGTGCATCAATTTGAAAAAGATCTTGGTCTAAAGAGCTGGATGTCATCCAAGGAAGATAAGTCCACAAGAAATTGAGCCAAAAGAACGACGGGATGTACTAATCTGCGGTTCTGTAGTACTGGACGATAAGAAATCCACTCGAGGGATTGGCGAGGAATTGGGTATTGGTAATAAAATCGTTGCCAAGGCTCTGAAGAAGGGTGATTTCCGGAGTTATAAGTACTCAAAGACTCAGGAAACCTTCGCAGAGGACAGTATTCGTAGAATGGAGTTTTCCGAAACTGTAATGGAAAAGGCGAACGCAGATGAAAATTTTATACAGAATATTATTTTTACTGATGAATCGACTTTTCCGTTACATGGTAAACATAATCCATCTCTAATCATTCTTCGATATTGGGCCCAACAAAATCAGCACCGAAGTTATGCTTACCGTACTCAATATCCCGAAAAAGTAAATGTTTGGGCTGGTATTCTAAAAAATCATTTAGTTGGTCCATTCTTTATCGATGGATCTCTTAACGCCCAGAAGTACCTTACTTTGCTGCAAGAGCAAGTACTTCCCGCCATTTATAACCTTCCCGGAGTAGATCAGGATGATGTTTGGTTTCAGCAAGACTGAGGCTGTCCTGCTCATAACGCGGCCAGGGTGCGAGAGTTTTTAACAACCGCATTTCCTCACCGTCTTATTAGTGGGACAGGCGACATTCGTTGGCCCCCAAGATCACCTGATCTGTCTCCGAACGATTTTTTCTTGTGGGGTTATCTTAAAAATACCATTTATGTTGATGAAGTCAATAGGCACATAATTTACAGGAGTTGAGAGCAAAAATTACAGAAGCTGCCAACACTGTAACAGCCGAAACGCTCTCTGGCATAAAGGTGCTCTTACACGTAGCCACTTTTGTTGCGCGAGATTCTGTTGCGACACTATGAAATGGCATGTTGTGTTCACACGTGAGATAAAATCAGTCAAAAGTTGCGCCACTTTCGACTAGCGCCAGCGCCAAGTGGCAGCCACACATTTCAAAGTTGCGATGCTATTCACACAGTACACGCCACTTTTCATTGCTGCAACTTGTAAAAGTGGCACGTCGAATGTCAAGAATTGGTCAAGGAACGACTGCGCACCCTCGTACTTCTAGTGGTTGTGTTTATATTCTGCCTCATTAATGTTAATGAGCTATTCAAGGCCGCTTTTGTAGGTAAAGGCTCTTATTGAAATTTAAACTTTGCCGCGTATTATTGCATATTTTGTCGAACCTACAGGAGAAAGTCCCCAAGAATGATAGGAGGATCTAAATGTAGAGAAATTTCATTTTAAGTTTAACCTAACATTCCCATCAATGTCATTTTTTACGGTCGTAAAAAAATTATTCGAGCAAAAAGTCTCGTCTTGGGTTGGGTTGGGAATTATTTTAACAACTAGAAAGAAAGTTTTGCTAAATGAGCATTATGCGGAAAATATAAAATCAGTTGTTTATCTACGAGGATTTTAGTTGGAATATTTATTGTAATATTTATCTATCTGTTTTTTTTAGAATGACATTTATTCGAAATTCTTTTTAGAGAAGAAGGATTTATTTTAACTTGTTTCTGTTGTTAACATTGTATGTTGAAATAATAAATATTTATTTATGTACTTTTCTGTTTAGAGAATTAGTATTTATCGGTTAGCATCCTTTATTTAGAAAATATCAATTTAATAAGTTTTTACTTTGTTGAAGTTCGATAGTTATCGATAGTTTTAACGATAACTATCGGACACGCCAACTATCGATGTTTAACCAATACTACCGTATATACATCTACTAAATGTTGCGCCACTAAAGTGGAAGTGGACCAACACGTCGGTCCATTTCTGTGTGGCGCTAGTACCGTGTTTGTACCTGTTTACACGCAGCAACATTTTAGCTGTACGCAACTTTAAAAAATTGCGCCCTGTACTGAAAGTGTCGCAATATTTATAGTTGCAGCGTTGTTCACACGTTGCAATACAAGAATTGCGCCATTTTTTAACTTGCGCAATACGAAAAGTGGCGTCGTGTAAGAGCACCTTAAGGGATAACTTCTACAAACGGCTCGGATACTGTCATGCAGCGCAAGGCGGAATCTTTGAGTCCGAGATAAAATAATGTTTATTTAATTGTTTATTCGTAGTAGAATATTAGTTAATTTATATTTGTTTTTGAGAATTGCGTTTTTATTA
This sequence comes from Aphodius sticticus, assembly GCA_963966075.1. Lineage (NCBI taxonomy): Eukaryota > Metazoa > Arthropoda > Insecta > Coleoptera > Scarabaeidae > Aphodius > Aphodius sticticus. The sequence continues at coordinate 106,441,115 of OZ014506.1, forward strand.
TTGCATATTATTTTCTGGCAATAAAAGAGAATTTAGAAATTATGTATGCACCATGTACGTGCATTTTTAAAAGAAGCACACAGTCCTGAGAACAACAAACTATTTTTGATGTTTTAATATATAAAGGGTTAGCATATTTCCTAAATTTTCATCTCCATAATTTTTTTTTACAACAGTTTTTTCAAGTTTCAAAATGTTCTATAGTTTATAGTCATATTCAATTCCCCACGAAGCAATGAATTTTTATTTTTTATATGCAGAACGCGGTTCGTTTTCTGTGATTTTATTTGTTTCCATGATGATGTATAGGATAATTCAAAATTTATTTTACCGGCTTATTAATTGTAATTTGATACAATCATTTTAAAGCGCGGTAGTGGATATAATTTGGAACGTATTAAATCATATTTATCTATATACAAAATGCTCCGTTATCGATTTATTGACAACTTTATTTAAATGCAATTTGCCAATTTCGTGGGTGTGTATATCCTTATTTTTAACGTTTAAACTTTTAGTTTTGTTCTACAGGATTTCCTCAACTGTTCCTTTATATCCTTACTTAATTTCTGTGAAATAACACATAATTATTGTGTTTTCAGAACAAAACTTATACTAATACTTTTTATTTAGTGACTTTTTACTTTATCATACGCAGTATGTAAAGTATTGTAATCATGCCAAAAAATTTTTTTGAGATTTTAGCGGAAATATGTCTTTTTGGGTCCCCTGAACATTTTTGACCAAGGTACAAAAAAATGTCTGTGTGTGTGTGTGTGTGTATGTGTGTGTGTGTGTACACGTTTTTGTGGAGACGATTCCGGGGAAACTACTAAAGGTATCGGGACAAAACTTCATATTTAGAAGTTTCATAACCAAACTTAGAGCTGAAAAGCTTTCTGTTGAAAATGGTCCAAACTACTGGTGGTTTACGTCCAAACTGGTTTACGTCCAAACTGGTGGTTTACTCCTAGCATTTTTCGAAGATTTTGTAAATGAGCCGCTATTTCTGTAATGTCGTCAAAATAGTTAAATAATAAATTAAAGGAGAGGAAATTTTCTATAATTTATGTATATGACACTTTTTGGTAGAATTTATAGTTTAGCTGCATGAGCAAATTCAATTTCATCGAGAACGGTCGTACTGCTTTAAAACTAGTAGCCAGGATATGTCAGATTTTTTGATTCTAATGACAGTAGCTAGTGTCAAACGCTAATGTTTTGAAAATACTACTGTCAATATAGGCTGCGTTCGGATATTGAACACCGCTACAGTTTTTACACCCACTAACACGTAAGTGTCATTTGGACGGTGTACCCGGTGTCAACGGAGTACAATATCCGAACGCAGCTTTAATTGAGATATCTGTCTAGTTCTACTAGTTTTATTTTAATGCAGACATAGCCGATCTCGATCAAATAGAATCTCATGCAGCTAAACTATTAATTTTATATATAGTATGATAAAGTCATGTGCCTGGCCACATCAGATTTTTGTATTTACTTAGATGTATCGGATATACGACATATTCTCACCAAATAAAATTTTCAAAACCTCAATTAACACATTGGATGACACAACAACCACAAACACTTATTCATACAAAAGCATCCCCCATCTAACCGCTCTACAACATCTCGTATCCGCAAAATGTAAAATACCGCACCGCGTCGAAGGACCAAGCAAGATTCGTTTTTATTCAATTTCCGACCGTTCCATCAGCGAAGGCGTCGGTATTTACGCGACGGTGGCGCCTCCTTTTCCACGCTTTCTCTCTGTGTGAGTGTGCGTTCGTTCGCGTTCGTGTGTTTTTGTGCGAGCGCCTTTATTTAAGAATTCCCATTAACACTTTTAATCGCCAGGACCCTTTTCAAGGAGCGGGCCGGGCGCGAATCGAATTAAAATGTCGGGGCGGCGACCTCCCATCCGGTTTCGGCCGCCAGAATTAAATTAAAATCCCCCACAGTTGCACCCCACCCCCCCCCACCCAACTCAGGTTACCCAACGCGAAATTTCATTAAACATGGACCATGGTATATAAAGAGGACAAAAGGAAAGCAAGGATGTTAGGACGAAAGTTTGAGAATATGAAGGGATATGGAATGTATTAAAAAATAAAATTTACAGATCTGGTGTCTGCTCCATAAGAAATAAGGATTACTCTTAATATTTTTATATTATTTTTTTATTTTTTTTATATAAATATGTGCTTAAATGGTGCTAAAAGTTTAGTTGTCCTTAAATATTTCATTATGTGCGTACATGTGGGCTATGAAAAAGAAAAATCACTGAAAAATTCGAATTGCTTACAAAAAGCGATTTCGTTTTAAAATTTTTTTTAAAACAGCCAAAAAAAAAAGAAATAAAATATATTTCAGACTATCTAGATTAAAGACTCCTTATTTAGACTCCTACTTCAGACTGTTTTCCAATTAATCTATTTTTTCAATTGTTGTGAAGTCTGTCCTTATTTATTTACTTTTTTTCTTTTTTATTTTCGATTGAAGCTATTTTCAGTATAATAAATAAATCTATAGCCAGATTTTTGGATGTACTATGGGTTCAAATTTGAGTCCTATACTTGCTCACATAGTAATAGACACGTTGTTGGATACTCAAAGACATAAATTATCTTTCAAACTCCGTTTTATTAAGAAGTATGTGGACGACCTAATTTGTGCGGTACCAGAAGATAAAGTAGATGCACTTCTAAATATTTTTAATTCCTATCACTCAAGATTGAAATTTACTGTTGAAAATGAAACAGATCGGAGTGTGCCTTTCATGGACCAAAGTAGTTAGAGAACATGATAACCCTATCATTTTAGATTGGTATCAAAAACCAAAAAGTTCCTGCCGATACATAAATTATTTATCGAATCATCCTACATATGAAAAAGAACTTTATATTGGGACAGAAAAATAGAATATCTAAAATTGTCCATCCTTCTTTGATCAACAAAAATCTCAAAAAAATTGGAACTATATTAGAAGAAAATTCATATCCTATAAAATTTAAATATTAATTAAAAATTAATTAATTAAATTACCTTATATTGCTGGTACTACTAACCTGATAAATTCTTTTAAATATCAAAATTTGATTTTTGCACGTCGTACAATGAAGAGTTTAGGAACTCACAAAAATAAAGGATGACCTTCCATTGGATTTGCGTTCAGATGTTATTTACAAAATTAAATGTATAACTATATTAGAAGAAAATTCATATCCTCGTGCTCTGATTAGAAAACTACTTTACAGTAGTTGTGCACGTACATCAAATATGGACAGTGATGTGCACAGACGCACAGATTCTGCACGAAATGGTAATACGGAGAAAAACATAAAAAATTAAAAAAATAATTAAAAATTAATTAATTAAATTACCTTATATTGCTGGTCTTATTTCTAACCTGAGAAATATTTTTAAAGATCACAATTTGATTTTTGCACGTCGTACAATAAAGAGTTTTGGAAGTTTTTCACAAAAATATAGGATGCCTTCCACTGGATTTGCATTCAGATGTTATTTACAAAATTAAATGTATAACTATATTAGAAGAAAATTCATATCCTCGTGCTCTGATTAGACAACAACTTTACAGTAGTTGTGCACGTACATTAAATATGAACAGTGATATGCACAGACGCACAGATTCTGCACGCTATCGTAATACGGAGGAACAATAAAAAAACTTAAAAAAATAATTAATTAAAAATGAAAATGTTTAACGATATAATTTGTCAAATTAATATAGGTTAATAATATGGTGACATTTAAAATTTACATCCCGCCTGTATGTCACCATATTATTAATCTATAATTAATTAAATTATCTTATATTGCTGGTCTTACTCCTAACCTGATAAATATTTTTAAAGATCAAAATTTGGTTTTTGCTCGTCGTACAATGAAGAGTTTAGGAACTAAAGGATGACCTCCTATTGGATTTGTGTTCAGATGTTATTTACAAAATTGAATGTATAAATTGTGATCAAGAATATATAGGACAGACTTCACAACAATTGAAAAACGTATTTCACAACATAAAAGTGATTCAAGATTAGAACTTTTCTTGAAATGTATCATATTAAGGATTGTGTATTACCAATGAATTCTAAAACAGACATCAAAAATTTAAGTACCATTTATACCTATTTGCTAAATTATAAAAACATTCATCCCACCCAGTTAAACAAAATTTTAGATTTTCTTGTTCCTTTCATGCCATTTTAGCCATTCATGCCATTTACATTAGTTTGAAGGTTAGATTTTTTATGTATTCATATATAAAATAGGTTGGCTTTTTTTCCTAAATTTTCATCTCCATAACAAATTTGCTGACAAGAGTTATTTCCATGTTTCATAATGTTATATAATTTATAATGATATTTCCGGATTGTATTGTATTTCGTGTTTAAATTGCTAAAGCTTTGAACCTTTTTAAACTTTCAGAGCTCTGACGAAGGATGCAAATACGTCCGAAATATTAGCAAAGAAAAAAAGAAATAAAATATACTTCAGACTGTTTTCCCATTATTTTTTATATATCTTTTTTATATATATTTTTTTTTCTTTTATATACAGTGTGTCCCACTTAAGAGTGTAACACCTCCATATCTCTTTTATTTTTAGTCCAATTTTAGTATTTTTTGTTTCAAATATAGAACACATATTGCTCTATTTACTGACAAAAAAACCAATTGCCTTCTTTAAATGCAAAGCACCTTGTGATGGCAAAATAAATGGCAAAAATCAAGAAATCACTTTAGGGATTTTTTTATTGAAAAATCTTACTAGTAATAATTGTTCAGAATTGCCCAAATACCCCAAATCCAAAATTTCATGAAAATTAAAAAATATTGAAATTTTCTTCAAAAATAATTTCAAGTCCGTAATTATTATTTGCATAGGCAGCTGCGCTTAAAAAAAGTGTGCTATGGAAATTTTGTTTGAAATAAAACCTGAACTGTCAAAGTGCTTTGTCGTATTTAATTATTGTCTGAATAATAATGTTTATGCTCGCCGAAAACGTGAAAATAATCAGTTTTGTCGGTGATAATGCGCGATCAGCAAGGTAAGCAGCTGAAGCACTTTGACAGTTCATGTTTTATTTCAAACAAAATTTCCACAGCACACTTTTTGAGCGCAGCTGCCTATGCAAATAATATTTACGCCCTTAGAATTATTTTTTAAGACAATTTCAATATTTTTTAATTTTCATGAAATTTTGGATATTTTGTCAATTCTGAATAATTATTACTAGTACAATTTTTCGATAAAAAAATCCCTAAAGTGATTTCTTGATTTTTGCCATTCATTTTGCCATCACAAGGTGCTTTGCATTTAAAGAAGACAATTGCTTTTTTGGCAGTAAATAGAGCAATATGTATTCTATATTTGAGAGAAAAAATTTCTAAAATTGGACTAAAAATAAAAAAGATATGAAGGTGTTACACTCTTAAGTGGGACACACTGTATATATATATATATATAATAATATATATAGTGGTCCTTATTTAGAAAAAAAATTTAACTAAAATTGAATTTTTTCTTTTTAATTACTGTCAAATTTGAAATCGATCAACACATATTAACCCGTACCCCAAGGGGATAAAAATCGAGAATAAGTTGAATAATGTTAAAAAAAATATTTTGACTCCTTTGTAAGTTAAAAAAAAATAGCCAACCACATAAAGCATTTACCCCTGGAAAAAAAACAACGTGCAACGCATACAGCAAATGTAAGCAAAACTTGGTGTCGGTCTATTGACACCCCCGTTTATAGGGGTTCGGCGGCGCGGATTTGCGTTCGCAGAACTTTATTAAATAAGGTTTCGCCGCACGGACCGACAGCCCGGCCCTGAATAGGTAATAAGCGCCCTCTGGCCCGATAAAAATTCCACACAACGAACCAACCTACCGACAGCTAGCCATTACTCATTTACGCTTTAGTTTGCAGGACCGGACCAAATTAACCCTCTCTCTTTCACTCCCTCTCTCACTCTCTCTTACTCTGTCGTATTCTGTCCTTTTCTCACTTACACACTCTCTCCATTTCTCTCGCCATCTCTCTTTATACTCCGAAATGTTGTAAGCGAGGCACGGGCCTGTGGAACTAAGCGGAAATGTAAATGCAAAATAAGCTCTCCCTCGACGTTTGCCCCCACCCCTTTCGTCCCTATGTATATAGGAAGCACATCGCCACCATCCCATTTCCGTTGGCCACTTCTCGGCGCGCATAATACGATGAAAAGTGGGTTGATTACGTCATTAAGGGTGCATTTTCGATCGGGCCAAGCTATTCATGGATACGGGAAGCGAAGACGTGGTATGCAGGAAACTTCATGGCGTGCACAGGCATGCAGGCATGCACGAAAGTGGAATGGAGATATTATACAGAAAATCATTGGAATTGGAGTTCTGGCTAACGAGAGGATGAAAATATAAGGGGTGTTTTTGAAATCATTGCGAGTCTTGAAGGAGCATATGCCCAAGGGTGAAGGAAATATTTTCTTATCAAATAACGTGTTGTCTTACTTAAAGAATACCACAGAAAATTTATAAAGAAAAAAGGTTAGTCCGGTCCTGTTGTGGTGCTGGTGGAAAACTACTCTTCAAATCTAACCACTGCGCTCATCGTGGCCTACTTTAGTATCTGCTTAATTAGGTCAACAATCAGCTGTCAAATGTCAGGCAAAATTAGTTTTGTGTTTGTTTGCTTTTCACAAAATGTTTTATCCAAACATGACAATTCGAAAAATGTATGTCTTAGCTAGCAAAAGCAAACATTCGGTAAATTTAAAACTTTATGTCAGAATTTTGATTCAACACACATGGTTGTCAAAAAACGACAAATTCTCAAATTTGCCAAAAAGTAAACCATCAATAGTCAGTCACATTTTTTGTTATTGACAAACTCACAGGTCACAACATGTCAAGTGCTTTTATAATGGAATTCAAACAATTTAGAATGGCGACAAAATTGAGATTTAATTTGGACAAAAATATCCTAGGCCAGGGTAATTTTTCTTCCATGAGTGCCTCATTATATTTCATGTTGAAAAAAACAAGAAAATCTTCACAGAACTATAAGCAAGCTATGTAGAAAATATACCCACAAAAAATATTATTTCAATCTTATAGTTAGGATTATGTGATTGTTAGTCAAGAAACAAGGTTGTTTACAAAAAAAACTAAATTTACATTCTGAATTTTGGCAAAATAAGTACAGTCCTGTATTCTAGTTATTTGGAAACGTATTACTTCATTAACATTTTTTGACATAAAAAAAAATTGTTTAACAATATGTGTTATAATATGATCATGTAGTATTTCCGCTTTAATTTTCTATTCCAAAATTTCATATCTCTATCATTTTTATTTCTAAAAAATAGATAAAATTCATAAAAAAATAAAAAGGCGCAATATCTATTGTGTTTTGAGTAGCATTAACACATTATCAGTTGTAAAAGAATAATTGTTGTTAATAATTATGTTTACTTTACGAACAAACGATAAGATAAAATACTGAAATTGAGATTCCATATTAAAAAGAAACAAAACTAGTAAGAAAATTATTTTGCCCATTCACGAACTTGTCCTTACTTTTTACGAGATAAGCTTGGATACCAAATTTCAGATCAATTACTTCAAAATTACGGCAGGTATAGTGTACACAGACGGACAGACGCACAGACAGACGGACATAGCTAAATCGATTCAGTTTTCAATTCTGATCAAATCCATATATATGTCTCTATCTGCCACGCCTCCTTAAGGGTGTTACAAATGTTGAATCAAACTCAATATACCCTCACTACATTAAATGTGGGGGGTATAAAAGTTTAAAGTTTAAACATTTTAAATATATCTGCGAAAACTTGGTCGTTTACTCGTAGGAAAAATTAATAATTAGGGAGAAGTTCATATTGCAAGTGATTGATATTGGAGAAAAGAAAAGAAAAGCCTCTTTTTGCAATAATTTATATTTATTTGCTTCGGACCGGTTTCGCTAATTAAAGCATCATCGGCGAAAACTAAAGTGGAAAACAGACGCAATGAGCAAAACACACAACAAAATTAAAAATAAAAAAAAGGTGAAATAATCACTGTCATATTCTTAAAACATAAGTACAGAGTAAATGGCGGGCTTCACAGTTCGGTATTAGCAGCGAAAACAACAAGTTCAGAGAGACGCGACAACGGGTTATTAGATTCTCCCAGTGTCGGAAAAATCACGTGTTGAGCTATTCCTCTCGCAATGACAACTGCAGCCGATAACGTACGCGAAGGAAGGAATGCCGAGGTCACATGATGTCAGTTCCAAAGTATATAAACATGACGGCGAAAAATCCCCAGATCAGGAAATATAATTTTAAATTCAAATACGTAACCAAAAATACTCTAAGCTTAGTTGAGACAAATGTAAAAGTGCTCAGTAAGTCAAATACAATTAAAATATAACAACATGCATCACAATAAACAACCAACAATGATAAGATTCGGAGCAAACCGCAGCCAAGAGAAGACTGGAGAAACTAGACAACTAGACAATCGATTGCTAAGAAATCAAACAATCTGAGGACTCCTGAGATATTAATAAAATCAATAATAAAATCACTACGTTTTAGAACTACTCAAACTGCGTAATTAAAAAAACAAAACAGTCAACACACATTTATTACTGAGATGGGCTCTCAAACAATGATGATGTTTCAGTGATGAAACTTACCAATAAATTCGATTCAAATTTCAATAAATTCAATGTATAGAAAAATGGTAAAACCTGGATTTGAACCAGGGACATCTGTGTCGCTAGCACAATGCTCTCACCAACTGAGCTATTGGAGCCTATGAATAAATAAATAAAAAACAATGAATTCAATAAAATCTTCATCTAGGCTTATGTTATGTTAGAAAATTAAATACAATAGTATGCTCAAAAATACTCTTTTAACATGATATATGATAAAATTCTCCTCAAATCTACTAAAAAGACATCCAAATTTTCAATCAGGTCTAATTTCTATAAATGAAATGATATAAAGCAGTATACAAACATTAATATAACCAAAGCAAACCGAAAGATAAACCAACAAAGACATGAAACACACTCTACCACCAAAAAACGAATTCCAGCCAATTCCACTTAGAAACATTTAGCAAGAAACGTCCAACTTACGTTTCTTATCATCTACCATAACAAATCCCTTTCCACCGTTCAGAAGCAGCCGTAAAAACGATCCTTGTTATTTAATTCGCGCAACGTTTATGTAAATAATTGTGGGAACGTGCTAGCTGCTACTATCCGGGCAACTGCTCTTGGCAATAACATTTCTCGGTCACGCACCCTTTTAATCGATTTGAGCTTTTTTTCTGTGTGTTCGGCAAAGCTCACGGTCATACGTATGCATGAAAACGGAACGTCAAAACGCATTTGTATTCATATCAGAGTCCGAAGCGGATCACACTGTGTTTGCGAGGAAAATTTAGAAGTGGTCGTTTAATAAAAAAAAAAGTGTTAGAGTGTGTTTTTTTTTGTTTGTGAAGGTAAAGCGATCTTTCTTGGATATTGGTGTAAAGAAATCTTGAATTTAAATGATGAGAGTTTATAATAAAACGTTGGTTACTAGTAATAGTAATAAAGCCTGTAAAATTTTCAATACGAGTAAGACAAAGATGTTTGAAAGTTTATAATAATATTATTTATTATTGACTTACCTAAGAGAAAAATGATGACACTGAAACGCCTCTTCATATATTGGAACCTGAAACAAACATATCATGTGTTAATATGATTTTTGTTTTATGTTTTTGCAGTTTACATTAATTTATACAAATAAATTCTTAAGAATTTTAAGCACTAGATTAAATACAGTGAATAATCATCCAAATAAAGGTTGTTCTAGCTTGATAGTGTTTTATATTTAGATAAACATTAAAATGTCGCATATACTCTTTAAAAAGGTTCAATATAAACGACAATAATATGGGTGATATACAGGGTTAGTCAAAATTACCGGAACACGTAAATAATTCTCCAACGTAAAATAACTAAAAAAACAAATGTTTTTTTTTTGTTTTAAACAAGCTATCATCTAAATATATTTTTTTGGAAACTTGGTAACTTTCCTTTTTTCTAATAGAATACCCTGTTTATTTTAATTTTTTTAAATCTAAGATTAATTCTAAGAATTTTTTTGTAGGAATTACTTTTTTTTATAAAATGCTTTATTTTCGAGTTTTAAGAAAAGTTATTATAATTTAATCAAACGAATAACAAACAAACAAATAAGAAGATAAATAACAAAACAATTAAATAGAATTAAACCAAATGTTCAACCTGCCAAATTAAAATATGTATGTGGCAGAATATTCTTAATTTGAAATTCATGGGTTTTGATAATTGCTTACTCATAAATGATGCATTTTATAAAAGAAAAGGATTCCTACAAATAATTCTTAGTATTAATCATTTTCGTAATAAAATAAACATGTATGTTAAAATAGTATAGTATTTGACGAGCACATAACTAAGGATATAAATCGCGCGTATGAAGTTTATACGCGAGCCGTAGGCGAGCGTGTAAACATGTGAGCGATTTATATCCGTTGTGCGAGTCGAATACGACGTTTTATCTACGACTCACAAATTCCATTTTCAAATATTTTAAATGTATTTGTCAATGATGGCGAGGCGAACTGTCACATAACTGTCATCCACGTAAGTTTTGACAGACTTTGACACTAGCGTTGTATAATGATGACAGTTCGTTCAAATAATGAAGTCATTATATAACTGTCATTATTACACAACGTTAGTGTCATTATAATCATTGGTGTGTATAATGATGGGGATTATATAGTCATGGATACGTATGCAATGAACTTATTATATGTGAGTCGTAGATAAATATGTTTAAACGATGGCTTTGTTCTAAACCAAAAAACTTTTATTTGAACATTTTTTGGAGATTGTTTAAGCTTGGATTATTATTTACGTGCTCAATTTTGATCAAAAAGGATCCATTTTATAAAAAAAATATTCCTACAAAAAATTGGAATTAACCTAAGAATTAAAAAGGTGAACATATACAGGGCGTTCTATTTAAAATAGAAAAGGCTACCAAATTGCCAGAATAAAATAACCATTCTGTATATTAAAAATATATTTAGTATTTTGTTTAAAAAACTTTTTGACGTTGTTTACGGTTGGGGAATTATTTCGGTGTTCCGGTAATTTCGACTAATCTTGTATAGACACAAAAACCGGTATCTTTGAAATCAGAAAGAAGAGACCTTATTATAAAAGTTGTAAAAATATGTGTGCCTGGATATGAAAAAGGACCAGTTGACCGAAAGTGAGTTATGAGTGTTTTTAGATAGAATAAGTTATGGCAAAGGTACTCCAACATTTTAAGCCGATTACCATAAACAGAAATTGAAAAAAAAAATATTTAAGTTGCTAGTGCAAAAATTAAACTTTTGCGCTATGACGCCTCAAAGTTTTGCAAAGTTTAAAAGTTAATAACTTCCCGCATATTTGGAAGTTACGCTGACTCCAACATTTTTGGAATAATTTCGATATTAGGTTCAAGATTTTTAGTAGAATTTATTATTTCATTAGTCCGTTTGGGTTTTATAGGTTTTTTAATCTATAGCGGCATTGGTCTGGGCCTACAATATGTATAGTGTAAGCTACGTATCTTCATCTCTCGAGTCTTAAGAAGACTTAAGCATTCTCGTAAGGGGTTTATGGGGTCCTCTGATTCCAAATCTTATTTATTTTTAGATTTTTAGAATTCAAAATGGCGGATCTAATATGGCGACCAAACATGTAATTAAGTGTCGGATTTATACAAAAATTAAATTATGTGATATATGAAGGTTACGTATTCCAAATGTGTTGTCAGATGTATAAAATTCAAAATGGCGGATCCAATATGGCGACTAAACATGTAATTAACTGTCGGATTCAGAAGAAAACAAATATCTGATGTTAGATGTTTATAATTCAAAATGGCACCGAGTGCAATCTGGCAACCATAATAAATTAACGTGAATTTGCAACTTTTTTCATCCTATTTCCTGTTACATAATTATGCAGCTGTCTGATTTCAACACTTATGTCAGTTAAAATTCCAAATTTGCGAGTTCAAAGAAATCAGATAGTATCAAATTATTTTAAACGTTTAATGATAAGAAATAAACATAACTAGGGACACAAAACATGGAAATACAATCATAATAAATTTATATAAAAAGTGCATTTTTTAAAAACTACGCTTTATAAACAAAATTACAATTTTTAGAATTTTCTTCAAATTTTCCACTTTTTCAAATTTTTTACAAAATTTCAACACGATTGAAATTTAAAATTTTTTTCAAAATTTTAAATAATTTTCCATTTTTTTTTATTGGTTCATGTCATTGTCATCGGAAATCCCTCCACAGGCAAAATTTCAACTCAATTGGAATTTTCCAAATTTTTTATTTTTTTTTTAAATTTTGGTAAAGTTTCCATATTTTTTTTATTGCTTCTTGTATTGTCACCGGAAATATGTCAAGATGCAAAATTTTAACTTGATTGGACACTGGTAAGTAGAAATAATATCGATTACAAGACTTGTACAAATTGAAAATATTTTTCAAAATTTTGGAAAATTTTGCAAATTTTTTTATTGCTTTATGTCATTGTCACCGGAAATCCGTCCACAGGCTAAGTTTCAAGTCATTTGGTCAAATTTTCCAAATTTTGAAATTTTTTTCAAATTTTGGAAGTTTCCATAATTTTTTTATTGCTTCTTGTATTGTCACCGGAAATCTGTCCACATGCAAAACTTTAACTTGATTGGACACTGGGAAGTAGAAATAATATCGATTACAAGATTTGTACATAACAAACAGACAAACAATCAAATAGACAAACAAACAAACATAAAGTGAAGTTAATATAAGCGTAGTAATTGTTCCGGAATATTATATAACTTTGTAATTATATTTTATACAAACAAGTTTATAAACTGCTATCATACGGACATTTGTTTCTGCCACTGTATGCGGCAACACCGTAATGCGCTAGAGCGTAGCGTGATATCGACAACTGGTCCCTTTTTCGTTCGCAATAAAAACGCATTTTTTCATGCTTTTCCAACCGCAGACGGGTTTCAGACGAACACATCTGATAAGAAACACAATAAAGAGAGTAATTAGCCAATAAAACAAAAATGTGTATTTTGAACCAGTTTAACTTTATTTGCGATTATCTGCGTAACTAGAAACGGACAACTGGTCCCTTTTCACATCCACGCACACATATATTGCTGTAAAGCAAATTAAAAATATGAACAATTATAGAGCGATCACAAATTCCACAGTAATTTCACAGTACAACAATAATTCGTGTGTTAAAAATTGACGTTTTATCTACTTTTTTATCTTCTCAGAAGGGTAAAAGAAGTTACAGGTGTCTAGAAGGGTTAAACTGTGTTTAACTCTTCTAGACACCCGATAATCGTTCAAATAATGTAGGTAGAGTGTTCAATACTGTTCAATGAAGCAATATTGTTTTGATTATCAAAAATTATAAGAATGTATTTTTTGAAAGTAAAGCATGTGTGTACACCACCCAACTCAAAATCATATTGATAATTATAATACAATCTCTTTTAATGGTCTCTATTAAAACAAAAAAACACTTTCGTCTAAAACATTTTCGACTAAAACATCACTAAGACAACTAAGAAGAAACTGGTTGTTTTAAAAGTGATACCAAACTTCCCATGTTCTTAATTGACAAATTTTGTGGCCCGCTAAATTAAAATTGTTGTACAATTTTGTGACTTTTGATTAAAAGATTTTATTATGATTTTTGATTCATGCAGTAAGTAAAAATAATCGTCAAACCTGAATCTGGTTAGATCGTGTCTCTTTTGACGTCGTTTTTCTAACAAACCTAAGGCCGAAAATAATTTTAAAAATTCTGATGCTGTCCTTGATTAATATGCTACAACTCATAAAAATTAGAAAGCTGTATATGTTGGCGTTTACCTGATTTTTCCAAATTAAGAAGAATTTGCGCTGTTTTTGCCCCGTAAATTTTGTTCGTTTAACTTTAGCAATTAATTACCCCGGAAATAATCCATAGATTTCAACGAATTAAAAAGCAGAATCACCTGCGCAATGCTAACTTTCAATGTGCATATTTGTAAAATGATCGGATTAGTGATTGATTCACAAAAAGCACCACAAAAAGCATATTCAATACCTTTTGATATAGGTATTTTAAGATAATTTTATCACTGAGTCAAACACTTTTTAATTGTGCTTCTATCAAAACCATGTAGTCGTCTTTAATTTGAGATATTATACTCATTCTTAGTTTAAATAAGTTCTAAGGTGATCAAAATTATTATTCAAAGACTTTTTCGATCAAATTCTGTCTACTACTGTTGCTATAACTAATTTTATCATTACTTTCGAAAATTGAAAACTGCTTTGCACAAAACAATATTATTGAAAATATCCCCAACAATTTCATTCAGTCTATCTCCTTCTCCACCAACGATTGTGTACACATAAATATACATATACCGTACGATATATTGTATAAACAGCAATCGCAAAGTTTGTTATCGTTTCGCTATGTTCGAATATTATTTCCGTGCGGTCGGAAGCGAATTCCTCTGCGGTACAGTAACAGATAGCGACGGTTGGAAAACGGTACCAGCTGTGTCGGGCATTCGAACTGTTTATTCAACTAGAAGAGATGGTCTGTGCAAGCATATGCGATATTCATAATTCAGTTCTGCTCACTTTTTGCTTAACGCGCACGGACTCAAACTGACGGCACTGACTCCACCATTTCTCTCGCCAAACACACGCACGCGTATACAAACACATGTCGGATTGTTTAGGGTCAATCATCTGCTAAATTTGAAACGTTGAAAGGTGGCTGTTCTGACGAGTGTTGATGGGAATGATAGAATAATAATGTGTAGCAATGAAATGATGCAAGTTGTGTAATAAATTTACTAATATACTGAGAAATGTAATCATCTCTGTATAAATGAACTTAAAAAAGGCTTTAGAATATTATAATAAAAAAATCTTACAGCTTATTGTAGCAGGAGAAACAAGTGATGTTTTAGTGGTTTAAGTTAGAGACACCATCTTATTATTTAAATAATAAGATGATATCTGATATTGATAGAATATTGTTTTAAATGTAATTAGCAAGCGCATGGCCTTACATAACAAAACATTCGGGAAAAAGACAGTTGAAAATTAGTGATAATTGATAATTGATAATTTATTTGTTTATGGAATGCGAATAGGCGTTTTCGATTGATTATTTGCGCTGAATACGAATGTGACCTTGAATTTTTCATATCACGTCAGGTTATTGCGTTTTTTACGTTTCTTTTAGGGAGCCGGTCGCACCCCTCTTAAGAAACCGCTGTAAATGCTTCAAGAATATTTGGGAACAAACTTTTGGGATTTCAGGTAAATGTGCAAAGATTAAGGTTTACTATGAGACCATTTTGAGGTTTCTAGAACAATAGGTTCACTTGGTATAAATTTGTCAAAATTACCAAATCGCATTTATTAAATTCTTTCTACCCAAAACGAAATTTCATATTTAATTTATAAAATTTATTTTCCCTAACTTATATATTTTTCAATTTTCAATAGTCTTTTGTCAAAAATAATCTTTTGTAAGGCCATAAAATTTTCCGCTGCCAATTACACAATTAGATGATCTATCAGTTTCGGTAGGAAAAAAATGGTGTCGCCATTTAAAGAAATGACGTTAAAACTCAAAAAATGTGTGGGGTAATAATTAAAAATCGACGTCTACAAGATGTTTTTAAAATGACACAACTTTTCAGAGATTTTCCCATGTTTCCATACTTTAAACGCTTACTGTGCGCTACAGGTTGCAGAACTTAATGCACATTATATTCTTTCTAGGGCCCATTATAATTTTCTCATGGTACAATTTAGATTATTAAATGCGCTTATAATATTTTCATATACTGATTTATTTTAAACTATTGGATATATATATATTTTTCAATGAACAAGTATTTTTTAAGCTGCTCATTATATTTTTATAGAGGTAACGATTGTATTGCACATTTACTTATTTAAGTGTAAAAATATATTAATAAAGGGACATTCAGATATATAAATCCAAAATTATTTATTCTGATGTACATTTATATAAATTTATTGCACATTTATGTTTTTAATGCACAAGTAATTTTTTGAATTGCTCAAATATTTTTGTATTGGGCAAATATTTTTGGTATTGGTCAAATATTTTATCAAATGCTTACAATAAATGCACGTTTTATTTTATTTATTGCGCATATAATTTGTACTGTATGCTAATGTGCATTATCAGGCGAAGTAATCGAAAAAGAATGCTAGTGCACATTCGATATGCACATGTAGCAAGTTGTCAAAGAAGAAATTTTCATGTGTTGGAAAATGCTGTGTGGGGATGATTGGACAAATTTGTTTGGTATCTGAGAGATTTTGTTCATTTTATTTTATTATATTGTATAGTTTTTAGTGTAGAACTTTAACAATGTCAATAGACATTCAGTATGAAAACGGAATCACTCATGACATCGTTTAGAACCATCAATAATTTTAAACTTAATTTTAAATTTAAATCTTTTTAAAAAATTTGTTGCTTGCCAATAAATAATTAATATTTGCCCAATATTCGATTTTGATATATCTTGATATATCTCAACAACTTACTAAAAAAATTGTTCGAAGCGGCTTATTACGAAATTTTATTTAAAATGGAAGGTTTTATCAATTTCAAGACACAGGATACTAGTTTGCTTACAGCCTATTCATAATTTTGGCCTACGTCCATCAAATTATTTTCGTTCCAAAAACACCGATTTTCTTATTGAAACAGATTTTTAGAATGCAAATACATTACTCATACAAAAAAAAAACGTACATTCCAGAAATTAAACCATGTAGAAGTATTCCAATTCACAGAAATCGGCATTCCAGGGTTGGAAATTGTTGTCCAATATTATGAAGACGCCCTACAAGTTGTTGTATGTCTTTAAATTGACAGAACAATCCATTCTAAATATATAGAATTAAATCATAAATCACAACAGCCAAATTTCTAGTAGTTCACAAATAATTTGGTCCTTCAGATGCTGTTACATGGACTAATAAGACAAAAACTAAAACTGCCACTAAAAATAAACTAACTAAACTAAAAGTGAATAAGGTAAGACTATGTTAGTACTTCTTGCATTAAAAATTTGCAAAGAATTCAAAAACATACAGAAACATGGGCTATCCTAATTTTGGCATGTTGCGATTCATCACAGATACTATAATACTACCTCTTTCACAAATCTCGACTCCATATTTCCAAAACTCCTTAGTATGAATTTCCACCGTTCCAAATCGATCACCCTTTAGATTCGTACTAATCACCCTAGGCGTAGCTACGCACGCACAAATGTAATCCTCCAACCCCTAAATATAACGATTCCATCATACGCCAGAACAATAATCCTCACGCGGAATCATAAATTAAGGACCAATCTTATGCCAGGACGTACGCATATATCACATCTGTCGTCAGTCAGGACACGGGGGAATACGTTTCAATTGTTGGCATTCCTGGAAGACGAGATGGGAGTAACGTTTGGCAGTGGTGTGTCAAGCACGAGCCCCTCTTAATTATTTCTAGTATGATCCTCGTATATCCCCTTCGTCATCCTGTCGTTTCCTTCCGACATCTTGCTACTTATTTTTCCTGAGGCCTAAAATAATTGAAACTAGGCTAAGCCCAGAGTTGTACTCTTGATAGAATAACCAAATGGTGGTCGCTGTAGCAACGTATAAAATTAAATGCCCTGTTTATGATGAGGTTCATTAACATAAGATTCATGATATTTAAACATAATTTAGCGGGTCCTAAATTTTTGTCTCAAGCTTACTTAATGTCACTGAGACAGTTTGTTCTTTTTGTTGAATTGGGCTTGTAGCGAAAGGTTCTCTCATAGTTGCAGGCTAGAGTGAATTGGTCTAAGTTTGAGTAATTATGGAATGTTTTCAGGTTCTCTTGTACTATTATTATAGTATACAGTCGTCACAATTCTGTATATTTTGCTGTTGGATGTATTTCAATATCTGAAGTACAACTTTGCAATTTCTACTTTGATGTTCAACATCATTGGCAATTTTTTTATCGATTTTGATAATTATGTCACCATTTTTATTATTATTATTATTATTGTTTTGTAATTAAATTCATTTAAGTGAACGACTTCCAAATATTCGACTCTCTCTTTCGTGTTTAAGACGAAAAAAGTCATACAAAAGGTTTGGTTTTAAAAGTCGTCCTATGATCCCCAACCTGGAATATAAAAACCAAATTTTTCGTTTTGAAAGTACGCAGCCATGCGTTTTGTTTTTGTAGTTTTGGTTGTTACGAGTCTGCAAATACATAGATTTGTAATTAGTGGGGTTTCCGCAAGTACAAGGTTCAGTATTATAATTAAAACTTCTTGGTATCGTTCTTCCTTGTATGTTTATTAAAATATACTTTCGCTACATGTTTCAGCTACACAGTAGCCATCTTCAGGCAAACACTAAAATTGTAAAGAACGGTTACAAAGACATAAATATAATCGGTTCTAAACAAGAAATACAAGTGCAGAAAAATGTGTTTGATATCTCACCGCATATCTGAACGCGCCCAATATTGCGCCTCCTCCCTCCTAGTCCTACGCACCTAGCGAATAACGCGCCACCTGAAACGTCAACAGATAACCAAACTCTTTCAATTAAACTCGCCTAAGAACGTGAGACCACGAGCTTCGTAATTTGATATTATTTTATAGATTGTTTGACCAGGGTGCTGCAAGAAGCCGAATTTTTGTCCAGTGTTCCATTGTGAGAAGTGACTAGTGCGTAATTTTTAAACACCTAAATATTGCATCAGAAAAATTGTTTAACTTATTTTTTTTGCACTTTTATTTCTTGTTTGCAACCGTTTATGTTTATGTCTTTGTAACTGTTCTTTCCAATTTTAGTTTTTGCCTGAAGATGGCAACTGTGTAGCTGAAACGTGTAGCGAAGGTATATTTTAATAAAATACAAGGAAGAACGACACCAAGAAGTTTTAATTACATAAATTTGTGATAGATGCCAGTTTTTTTAGGTTTGTTCGATGACACGTTATTTAGTTTGTCACAAAAGCACGGTTTGTAAACTCGTTTTGCTCCTGCTTGAACAAGCCTGATCTTCCCATTCTAAATTTGCTATATACCTTGGACATATACCTACGTAAAGGTGCTAATATAAAAATATAACTAACAATAGGTAGACTTAAGCAGGAAATTGGCTTCTTTTAGAAATGGTGGAGGCGCCCGGACTACATGATTTCTCTTGATTATTTGACTTTTCCAAAAAGTCCAAAGTTCTGTACAATGCATCTAGTCTGTAGATACCTTCTTCCTTTACTATTCTTGAACCAGTAGCTGGCATGGTCCTAATTTAGCTGAATTCTGATTTTAATAGACACAAAACACATTATTGAATACTCTAATAGTATCGTCATCAGTTTACTAACACCTCACTTGCATTATTTTCACCACTCCGCCAAGAATTTACCCAAAATCTAAAATTTCACATTTTGGCGGATGCGCCGGGAAAATATTTTTTACCCCATTTTCCAACATTTTTTAGTCTGCTCTGGCATCTCTGGCACGTCTCCTTCTTAATTATTTCCACAACGGCACTCCTCCATCATATCTCCAGCCTCCCGCTGTCATTTCCTGCCGCCTGCATCCAGTTTATAAAAAGCGTGGCGTTTTGGGTGCGTTGCCGTACATGCTGTGGATGATAGTGGATGGTGTGTACGCATGGTTGCAGGCGTCGTCCGTGGCCGTCAAGTGGCGGGAGGCGTCGCTTCGCCCAGCCACCGCTGGCGATGCTGCGGCAGCACCTACGCTGGCGCTCGGCACAGCGGCAGCACCGGCAGCAGCAGCAGCCCTCTCTGGACCGATCAATATCGTACACTCTGCTCTACCGTTCTCTGTCACTCCACACGTGAAACAATGCGAACTGCAGTGGTACACTCCGCGTGTGCTCTAGTGAGCGGATTGAGAAAAATATGCTTAATCTGTTGTTCTGGAGGATTTTAGAAAAACCTTGTGTACTATTCGAATGCTTATATTGCCGGTTAAGGATCAAATTCGGGATTGTTAGAAGTAGTCGAACAAGGATTTTAATTGGCTTTTTTCTTGAACAAATTAGTGATATGTCTAAACTAAAATTAACATGTGAAAAAAACTTTTAGAAGAAAGACTTTTAGAGAAATTCAGAACACATTTAATACAATATTTATAGAAAACACACAAGTATACATATATTAATTCTAAATTCCTCGCAACGCTCAGCCAATATTAAATATTCTGCATTTAATGTTTAAAATTAAATTGAAAATTATAATAATGAATATACTACTATAATACAAATTGCTAAAGTATTGGATATATAAAAGAAAGTATTAATAAAACATATAATTCAATGAAACAAACACACCAGACATCCACACCAGACAATACACACACACATTAAAAACATTCTACATAACTTCAACATTATAATATCCCGCAGGAAGAAATTTAATAATTATTTTTCGATATTTTTGAAATTGAAAACATTTAGAAAACACATTATTGAACAATATTGAAACAAGAAGTATGACATGGAATTTAAAGAATTTAGTTGAGTTTATGGGTAATTACTTGGTTTTATTATCAGCACTTAATAGTTTTCTCACGTTTGGTAGATTTAAAATAACCAAGAATATACAAAAAAAACTCAAATACATAAATTATTATATCATATAAACATTGCATACTGAACAGTGTGCAACTTCTTTTTGCTACAATTTTATTTACAATATAAATTTCTGTTTTTTATGAACTTCTTGGTTTGTTGAATTGCTTGAAAAGTTACACTTCGAAATATTAACAAAAAGAATTTTAAAAGGCTGCAACTTCTTAAGAAATTTAAATAAAAGTCTACACTTATGAAACTTTTTACTCAGAATGACGTTTACCTTCTAACCAAAAAATTCGGGGAAAAAATTGACACCCTGTATATCTTTATTTTTTTTAGTTTTTTGTCACTTGTTTATTTAAGAGAGCGTAAAACAGTAGGGTGGTCCTTGTTCTTATGATAAAAATAAAACTTTTGATTTTTCTTCTGCGGTACCTCCTCATTTTGTTTCTTTTACATCCATGCTTACGACTTAAGTCTTGTTTAATAATTGTTTAATAAAAAAAAACAAAAACACGTTTTTATTATATTTTGCCTTATTAAATTTACATACCAGAGCTAATTAAAAATTAACTTAATTAGAAAAAAAAAAACAATAATCAGTTAACTTTTAAGTCTAGATATCAGTGTATTTTAAATATTTCTAAGTGTTTAATTTGTTAAAAATACAATAGTGAAAACCTGGTTTCAAACCTGGCCAACAAAAGATAACATCCCACAAATGAAAACTGTTTTTGGTACGCTTTTTTCGTACAATCTGAAACTGAAAGTAGAAATTCCAAATTGTCTCTAGCTTTTGAGAAAAAAAAACAATAGATTTTTGAGTTTGTGGCAATTTTTCATAACCAAACTTAGAGCTGAAAAGCTTTCTGTTGAAAAGGGTCCAAAGGAACTGGAGGTTTAGTCTTCGCATTTTTGAAAGATTTTGCAAATAAGCCGCCATTTCTGAATCTTCGTCGAAATAGTTAAATAATAAATTAAAGATGAGGAAATTCTGAATAATTTATGACTATGACATTTTTTGTACAATCAATAGTTTAGCTGCATGAGCAAATTCTATTTCATCGAGATCTGTCGTACTGCATTAAAGCTAGTAGCCAGGATTTGTCTGATTTTTTATTCTAATGACAGTAGGTAGTGTCAAATGCTAATGTTTTGACAATAACATCTATCAATATAAGCTGCGTTCGCATATTGCATTACACTTTTTACACCCAATAACACGTAAGTGTCATTTGGACGGTGTACCCGGTGTCAACGGAGTACAATATCCGAACGCAGCTTTAATCGACATATCTGTCTAGTTCTAGTAGGTTTATTTTAATGCAGGCATGGCCGATCTCGATCAAATAGAGTCTCATGCAGCTAAACTATTAATTTTATATATAGTATGATAAAGTCATGTGCCTGGCCACATCAGATTTTTTTGTACCTTGGTCAAAAATGTTCGGGGGACCCAAAAAGACATATTTCCGCTAAAATCTCGAAATTTTTTTTGGCACTATTACAATACTTTACATACTGCGTATGATAAAGTAAAAATTAAATCAAATTAATAAACCTTTCTCATCATATTTTACTTTTACTACTTTGAGTATAAACTCATCACAACGAAACCGAAAAACATTTAGTAACATTTAGTTTTCCAAGATTGGTGAGATTGATGTAAAGTGTCAAATGATGCTGACATCTCAATCGCCATTGGCTCGTCTCAATCGTATTTGGTAGTTTTACCACAACTACCAACGTTGAAGATAAAACTACTCTAGATTTTAACATGACAGTTGCAATTTTCAAAATTTATGTTAATCTAATGGCGCAAAGTAGAAAAAATAGTAGTTAACACTCGTTTTGAAAGACTTATTAGCGCACTCGTTCCATTTGGTTGTCCAAAACAACTCGTGCGCCAATTTTTGTCTTATAAAACTTGTATTCTAATAGACTATTGCACACTCAAAATATTTCAAGGACTCCAAAAGTTGTAGTAGAGTCATAGATCTTCAACAAAGAGGAAAATCGGAAGCACGCTCAAGAAACTAAGCTCACAACAACAACACCTAGAAATAATTTACCCCAGAATATACAACCAATAGAATCTAACTTCCACAACAGAAAAACCACTGGATTATCAGCCCATTAAAACTTAAACCGCAAAATCCCTAACAAAATTTCAAACGTATCCACAGACGCTACCAACTCTGGAGTAATATCAGAATCCTCGCCGAAACCTTGCCAAAACCTCCTCGAAACCTCGCCCAATCTTGAAGCGAGCGTCAAGTCGCCAAATTAAACATAGACCGCGTAAAAGTTGCGCTCGCTTATCCGACAGCAGCAACATTTACATTCATGTATTTAAATTATTTAAAACCTTCTTAGAGTGAGTCACTTAGGCCCGAGCCACGCTTTAAATACAAATCCTCGCTACTTCGCATCCTTCGAAGACAGAGAAAGATGTTCGAATATATCCGTATAGAAAAAGAGACGGAAACGGGCGTACAGAATTTCAGAATATGCAAATTTGCCAGCTAGCGGTAATCAGGTCTGTCGCGGGGTAGGTACTATCAAAGAAACCCAGTTTCCATTTCTTTCGAGTTAACGGGAGTCCTTAATTGCCCGTTGGTAGGTACGGTGGCGCCACCAGCTAGGAAGCTAAACGTCCGAACAAAGTTAAATTTAATAATTTTCTTCTCGAGGGGGGTGAGTTCGAGTTTCCTTCGGTTATCTCGCAGAGATGCAAATAGCATTATCAATAGTTTCGCCGATTTTATATCCGGGGCGACGCTGGCTGCTAGCGAAAAGTTATTCATGGAAAAAGTTTGTCGTAGGGAAGCATTGTCGCGCTTGAGAGTTTTGCTCAAACTTAATCCGGCCAATAGAAGCGGGATTTCGGGGCCATATCGATTCCGGAGCAATTTTTAAGGGTGGACAAAACTGTCGGATGGTAGCGTCTTTGGATTTCAGTGCAGGAAAATTTGTGTCCTGCGATAAAGTTAAAGTTATTCTGTTTTCTTGTGGAATATGTGTACCAGTGACCTCCAAGAAGTCAGTATCATATGAATATGAGTTCGTGTGAATCATAAAATTGTTAATTTTGATATTTTACAATAATTTACTTTTAAATTTATTTTTAATTTTTCATTCGTGATTATGTTATACATTAATAACTGTGATTGAGGAGTATGCAATTCGTTTTGTCTAATTCATCTCAACATAATCTATACAGGGTGAATCTATAAAGCAACACCCCCAGGAGTTTAAAATGCAACAGATATGAAATTTTTGATTCAATAATTAGAATCACTATACCACGAGATTATGCCATACAAAAAGTTTGTTTAGATATGGCAAATCAGAAGCTATCAACTTATTTTTTTTTGTCCTCATTAATTTTAAAGTATGAAACAATTTTCACACCTTTACGATCTAGAATTATCGTCTATTTTGTAATAATAGGTATTTTCAGTATTTTTTATTAAATTAGAAGAAGCTAAAAAATGAAAAAGGAAAAAACTTTCGCATCGAAAAAACTTTTTTATAACACAACATTCTTGTTCTTTCTTGGAATACTCTTTGAAAATTTCTTAAATATAATATAACGGTAGGGCTGATTATCTTTTAAATTCACAATAATGTTTTTAAAATTAATATACCTACTTATGCAACCTTAGTTAACGTAAATAAAAACATTGGTCACAAAATTATAAAAATAAAAAGAAAAACGATATAAAATATAAATATGAATATATAGGGTGAGTCTTTCCGTAGAATTTTAGTATGTATGCCTATATTTTAAATTATGTCCAGTTTTTGAGAAAATCAGTGCCAAAATGTACAAAAGAGGTTTCTTTGGGATTTGGTTTTCCCAATAACTGGAATCAATTCACAATTTTTGTTTTCTGGCCGGTTGTAATTTGTTCGATATTTTTGTATTAATATTGTATGCAAATTTATTAAAATGAATACACAAAAAAAAATACAAATGTTGTTTCTATTAAAAAAAATTAAAAATACGTTTGACAGCCGCTAGTAACCCCTACATATTATTTTAAATTATGAAATAAATGCTGTAATTGTTATTCAGATCATATAACATTTTAAAAAGGCCAAAAACGCGTTTGGGCCAAAAAAAGCCCAGCCTAATCTAGTTTGTTGACACATGGTTTTACCCACGTAACACTGTCTTTTTTCAATTTCCAAATCCATTTTTTTTTTGCGAAACATTGTATGTAAGGTTTAATTTAGGTATAATTCCCTTTTCGTTTTTCTTCATTTATTTTAATATCCCAGAAGAATTGGTAGCCATTAGGTATATGTTTAAATTCTGAAACAAAAATTAAAATATATTGAAAAAACTTAAAAAGGTATAACAGTGTTGTAACACCCTGTTGCAGTGAGATGTCAAGAAAATAATAATTATTATTAAGTAAGTATACATAGTAGAAAAAGTTTATTTCCAACCTAATTACAATATATAGTTCTCCAATATTATATTATGTACATATCATTTGTATATATTTCGCCTGGAAACGGCCATCGACCGGAGTCCTTCAGCCGCAAGTATCCATATAATTCCTGGTTTGTCAAAAAATAAGGATTTACCGCTATGACATAATAAGAGTTTTCCCAGATGTCGATTAAAATTACGAAAAATATAGTAGGTATACAAATAAACTAACTACCCTACCAAACGCGTCGGGACTTTACACGACTTTATCGGGACGTCGGGACAACTAGGCCAATAACGGTCACAGTCCCGATATATCGGGACGGATGGCAACCCTAATCATGTACCTAGATCATTCGTCTTAATATGGTTTATAATTTTAGTACTTTCGGAGATATTGATGCACACATAGATGGACAACCTTTCATGAAAAGGTTGTAGCTATGTTAGCTGTTATGTTATGTAGCTATGTTAGCTGTTATGTTAGCTGGCAACAAATAACGGCACAAACAATATTATATTGTAGGACTTAAGACCCAGTTCTACCTCCCCTAAAACGCGCTTCAAAAAAAAAAAAACGTTATTGATTGTTGAAAGTTTATAAAATTTTCACTTCTTAGATACATAACGAGTTGGGCTGGATGAAAATAATTTTTTTGAGAGATAAAAATTAATTTTACTTCTACATAATTGGCTTTTTTCAAATATAAAACTTCTAGCTCAAATTATGATACAAAAATAGATTTTTTATTTCAGTACAATTTTAACCCAAATATTATAATTGTGATCATAAAGCGTAATTGCCAGAAATGTATTCATTTTCCCATATTACTGCTGCTCACTGTAGACAGCAGACATCACGAGCTTTACACCGTCTATAACTGGTGACTACGGATTGACGTTGGTGGGGGACAGCCTAACCACTCCCAGCAAAAAAAAAAACATCGCAATGAAATATTTCGTTTCGGAGTTGCGATGTTTTCAGAACGTAGCCTTAATCTTGTAGCATATTAGTAGTTCTTGGGCTATAAATTTGCTCAAATCTCGGAAATGACGCTTTTTGACTTATAAATTCATTCTCTTCTACATAGACTAGAGCAAGTCAAGCAAATCTGGTGTTATATTTGAAAATAAAAGAAACTTTTTTTTTAATTTTATTCATGAAGTTGAGTCGTTTATCCCACATCAAATATCAAATCAAAATCTACAAAATGACACTACAAAGATTTTCGTGTCCTAGCTACAAGCAGCTAGCGTAATAACCAAGTTACCAACTGAATTAAGATTTGGACAGCGTGTGCTTCACGCGTTTATCATTAAATTCAATAGGTCAGATTTTTTATTCATTTTAGCTTTTTATATTTTTTGCTTCGAATGAATCTGCAAAGAAATTATAATTTATTTTTTTGCTTTATATGGTCACCAATTTTAATATTTTTTAAATTAACAAAAATTTGTTTGACGTTGTTAGTTTTACATCATTAAAATAGATAATTAAAAAAAAATTCTTGGACGCGTCAATTTTGAATTATCAAAATATAAAATTTTATTTTCGACCATCAAATTTAGTTTTTGATTTGAAGTCACCGACAGTTTTTACTGTCATCCCAATATTTTTCGTACTGTTTTTGATTTATTTATTATTTAAGTGTCGGGAGCATGGAAAGAAGCAAATTGTATGGTCTAAAACATATACGAAAATTTTTCACAAAAATGAAATTATGGTAATACTGATAACATTTGTTTGTTTATAGAAAGAAAATAAGTGTCTCGATAGATATGAATACACGAAACGCAATACAACTTGCAAAAGTCCTTAAAACCAGGCACAGTTTCTCAGCCACCCCAGTTGTACAACACCCTTAAAATCTTGACATAGTTACGTCAGTTGAGCTAGGGCGACCGACAGTTATTCACATTTGTCGTTAGAGAACACTCACTAGATGGCGGTGACTGAAGTACTCGAACTCGAAGTTCGGTAGGATGACTCAAATGACAACGGTATGTACTTCGGCTTCGAAGGTACCACCTTCCGCTACCAGCATAGGCATTCGCAAATAGAGCCCTAAGTGCTCTCGTTAAGGAAGGTGTTTAAGTAACACAATCCTAAATCAACAACTTGACGCCTGGCATTAGTCCTGCTCCATTGTGTTTGTTTGTGTGTGTGTGTGTGTGCGTTTGTTTGTGTGTGTGTGTGCGTTTGTATGTGCGTGTGTGTGTCCTTTAAGGTAGATATATTGAACGGATAGTAATCTGAGATGTAACTTAACGGCTACATTACACAAATCACATGAGGTCAAACACATATTAGAAGTGGGATACCTTTTTTATACTACTAAACTCAGTATAAAAGTATCGACTCAATACTTGATGCAAAATTACCATTAATTGAATACATTAGGACCACTTTTTATGAAATAAGTCTTGTATACAAATTCTAGATTTTATTTTTAAAATAAAATCATTTAATGCTTGTTTTGTTCAAATGTAAAAATTTGTGGGGTAAAACTTTTTTAAATTTAACACTTTGTTCTTCAAAAAATATTGAATGTAGGGTATTGCCTGCTCAAAATTCCTCTCAAGGAATTGTAATTTTAAGTAAAATAAAATAAAAATAAAAAACTTATTATCAGTGGCCGGACAAAAATGTATATTTTCCAGTGTCGTGCATGGGACACGTGCTGGTGGGGACGCGACCGGCTAGCCGGTCTGGCTTCGGCTCATGGTGTACATACCACTACACCTGCTTTGGCGTTGATCGAGTACAGTCGCTTGCCTTGTTTAAATATCCGCTTCGTCGATAGATAATTTGAGCAGTTTCTTTCAATTGTGTTGTTTCTTGAAATTTTGTGTGAATATCTGTTTTTATTTTCCATTTCGAATTTGTTCTTCAGTTTTATACTTAGAGTTGAATTATTTTTTTATTTTATAGTTGTACTTAATTTGAAAATCCTGCAATGAATCGTTTGCTAGCTGAGTTTGGCAATACTTTCACGTTCATTAAGAAAGGGAAAGTGGTTTGCAATTTCTGCTGACGAAATTTAATTATTCGTAGTAAACAATGTCTTCGGGCTCATGTAAAAACAAAAAAAAACACATGGAAAATGTATCAGGAACGTCAACTAAAAACTTTTTTGATGATTTATGTGAAACATTTATTTTTGCTAATATACCTTTCACAAAAATTAATAATGCCGTTTTTAAAAAATTTATCAAGAAGTATACTGGACGAGACTTACCCGATGAGTCCACAATTAGAAAATATTACGTACAAGGGCAATTAGACAAAACAATTTCTAAAATGAAGTCCAAACTATCCGATAAATATATTTGGGTTTCTGCAGATGAAACTACGGATATGAAGGGTTGATGTGTGGTCAACGTCGTTGTCGGATTGTTGGACCCGCAAGACATATAAACCCTATTTAATATCTACTCAGTTTCGCTGTACCGTCAAAGCTGAAGACATATGTACAATAGTAAATGACGCCATAAAAAAAGTAATCACAGACGCTACCAAAGTATTAATGTTTGTTTCTGACACTGCTGCGATTATGTTAAAAGTTGGAAATTATTACTTAAACAACATTTTTCAAATATTCTTCATTTGACATGTTTTGCACACGATATTCATAGAACTTGTGAATTTATTCGGGAAGAATTTCCAGACGTGAATACGCTAATAAGCACATGCAAAAAAAATTTATTGAAAGCTCCTTCCAGATTGTATCTTTACAAGGAAAAGTGCCCTAATCTACGTTTGCCACCACAACCAGTTATTACGAGATGGGGTACGTGGTTAGAAGCGGCAATTTTGTATGCAAGAAACTTTGATATCATCAAACCCTTCGTCTTAAATTTGCCTGATGAAGCAGTTAGTATGAAAGACTGAAAAAAATTACTATCATTACAAGATTTGCATGAACAATTAAAATGTATTGATACAAATTTTTCGCAAGTATTGCCAACCATAAAGTTTCTAGAACAACAAAATGTTGAACTTGCAAGCAGTTTTCAAAGGATTGAATCTCTGTACGAAAGGTTACGAAGCATTGAAGCACCAATCAGTAAAAAATTACAAAAAAAAATTGATGCGGTAGTACATAGAAATCCGGATTTTAATATTTTAAAACAAATCTCTACGAATTCATTTACGGATGAAGGAATTTCTCAAAAATATTCCAATTTGGTGTTGGTTTATTCTTTTGCGCCTGTGACTACCTGCGATGTAGAAAGATCATTTTCAAGGTTTAAAGACATTTTAACATCGAAGCGAAATAATTTTACTGAAGATAATTTAGAAAAATATGCAGTAATACAATCGTTCAATGCATATCCAAGAAATGAGTAAAATATTTCAGTGGGCACGTGTTGCATATAGATACGACAAACATTTAATATTAAATCACTCGGTTTACTACCGACCGCCAGCCGCTTCGCGCCTATGGATATGGAGAAATAAGCGCATTCGATGTTTACCGATGTTTAAAAAAAATTGAGGGTGGTTGAGATACAAATTTAGTTTTAAAGTTCTGAACCCAAGTGAGTATAAACTACACCTGTAAATATATACAAAATAGTAAAAAAAATGGGGGGTTTCTTGACAGGGTTGAGTTTGAGATTTGTGTTGAAATTCTGAAACCATGTGTATAAAATAATATTATAACTGCAAATACAAGTAAAATGTTCAAAAAAGTTCCAATGGAATGGTATAAGTATAATAACTGCAAATAACTAATCGATTACTGCTGTTATTTTCCGGATACGTTACCGTTCTTTCCTATAAATTGACGTGTGTTATAAATTAAATGCGCCCAGAGAAATTACATTTCTAACCTCCAATACTAAACGTAAATAATAAAAGTGAACACCTTTTGGTTTTTAAATACGTTTTCTAGAGGATATTTTCTGATTTTTAAAGCATATTAGTCATATCTTAGTCTTATTTGCTGGCTTATGACGTCACAGAGATTCGGAAAAAAAAACTAACATGAAATAGGTCATCCTGAAGACTTTAATTATGTAAATAGTCATTTCCGGAATGTACCGGAAGTAGTCATACTATAACTGCACTCAGTTTGAGAATTTCGTGTCAAAAACCGAAGTCGTGTGTGGTATCATTGGATAGACATTTTAAAATAAAACATGTTTCGTCGGAAAGAAGATCCTAATCATATTATTGGGAAAACTTTTTTTTAAATCCATTCTTAACTGTCGATATAATCAGGTTAATTCTGTAACGCAGTTGTTACGTAGCAAGTGGTTAAATTTCTCAGCACGTCCCCGATAAGGAGAGGGACGTGCTGTTAAACACTCTTCAGGTCTTTAACCTTAAAATAAAAACGAAATATTTGGTTTATGGTATATGTGTCGTAAATCAACAAATGGTAAATGAAATAGAAGATTTACATGAAAGGTGATTGATTTTGTTTTTACTATTAAATAAGCATGATAGGTATTTTGATTTAATTTATATTTTAGAGGTTACCTAACTTTAATGGGGCGGACACCCTTCTAAATATTTATTATTATACTTTAATCAACTCTAAACAATCTGATCTTACGGTAGCGTGAATTAATTATCTCTCTCTTACGGAGGCTTCAAATCGTGAGTTCTTTCTCTAAGACTTTGTTAGAGAAGTTTGAACTCACTAATTATTAATCACTATATGCAAGGCTAAATACTTTACTATAAAAGGGGCAGGTTTATATTATTCTAAAATGAATATGCCGAAGAAAACCACAATAAAATCTATTAACAAAAATATATACAACAATGCAGAACTGCTTACATGAAAATAAACAATGATAATATCCTTTTGGCAGAGATGGATGAATCAGCAAGTACAGACAACGAATAAATACCTTATTATAACGGTTGAGCACAAGAAACACGAGACAGCACAGTTTCTATAACTGCGTTACAGAATTGGAATGATTTTAAATTTAATTTATATTAGAATACAAAATCAAGTTTCATCCTCAGACAATCGGGCCATATTAAAGTTTACACCAACCACATTCTCAATCACTTGGTTACAAATTATTCAACACGACAATCGAGAATTGATGAGCAAAGTACAATTTTAAGGCTTCCAAAATCTGAAAAACTCACAACGCGGACGTTTTTAATCCCACTCCGTACAATATGCAAGAATTAACCGAGAAAAACTCAAACAAAAATTACCATATTATAAGCCATTTTTTATTCCGGTGTTACAAATATTTTATCCATCACACACACACTATAAAACCTCACTCAATTTTAAATCACCAATACTGTTATGAAACTAAAACGATTTTATCCATCATCCGTATTAACATCACGATCCTGACGTTAATATGACATTGTGACGTGACAGAGCCCACTAAAAATGTAATATAACAGCCCCTGACACAAGTGCAGCACTGAACGTAATGTTGAAATTATTTCTGACGAAAAAATAGCCGCGCTTCGTGTTCGAATGTTGAATTTTTTGTGCGGCTCTCGATGTGCTTTTAGGGATAGAATTCGATACAAATTCCGCAAATGCCCCCCCGATTCGGGTACGCACTTTGGCCTTTTCAAATTACAATTTGAAATGTAAATCGGCACGAGGCTTCGTGTCGGTGTACCCGAAACGCTTTATTATGTATTATGGTCGCTTTCGATAAATATTCATCAGGCTCTTAGCTTTGCCGAGTTCTGTATAATTCCTAATTGCGTAATGAAAGAGCGAGTGTTTTTTAATTCGGAATTATAATACGGCGATATTGGTGGTTAATTTATATGCGGTGATCCCGATTACCATGTTCAGATTATGCGCAAACCAAGCTGCTGACTTATTGGCTTATTTTTATTTTTTGAATCTCAAATTTACCTGAATTAATGTTGCTGTAAAAAAAGAATTTTTTCCTAAATGTTTTTAGAACATACCATTTTTTTTTTTTTGAAAAATTTATTATTATAAGTAAAATGTTTCATGTGAACTGAATTGTTTGATCAATTCTTTCATTGAAATATCAAAAAGAAGTGACGTACATATCAAACAATGCAAAAACGAGGAAAAACATGTAAGTAATTCAATAAACAAACGAAGAAACAAATAAACCTGAAATGGGTCATAATTAACAACGCTTAAAATACGATTTTGTGCTTAAAGCTGTGTAAAACGAAACCCCGTTCGTAATAAAGAATGCAAGTTTATTTTGTTAGTAGTAAGTTTTTATTGATTGTAAAACTTTTACTTGTGTGCATTTTATTTGAAGAATCCTTTTTTTGTATATTTTTGAACTCGTCTGACAGTCCGATACGTAAACTAGTTCCGAGACTGGTTTGGTATGTGCATCTCGTGTTATGTTTTTAAACACGTCGATCGGCCGCTCAGACAGACTAGTTTCGTGACTGGTTGGGGTCGTTTTGACGGTATAAAAGCCCGAGTATTTCCCTCTAGAATTCAGTCTCGTACCTGCTGGCCCCTTGTATGCTGGCGGGAGAACTCACAGTTGAGTCTATTTCTGCTGGCCCCTTGCATGCTGGTGAGATAGCTCAGAGTCCTTTCTGCTGGCCCCTTGCATGCTGGCAAGAGAACTCAAGGTATTGCCGATGGCCCCTTGCATGCTGTTGATAATACATCGAACTGCTAACCTCTGCTGGCCGTAGTTGGTGTGGTAGTTTTTTTCAAGATATATGTTTTTCCAGATATGTCTTTCCAGATATGTTAGTTTTTTTCCAGATAAATAATATTAAGTATTATCGAATTCCGCTGTCACCGAATCGGGAATATTTTTCCGTCCCGTTAGCCTGTCTCCTGTACCGATTAGTTTAACTAATACCCGAACCCCGCCGCCGAAGAAAACACATACCCGTAACCAGCTATTTCCTGTTTATGGTATTTTTCATGTATATAAATGATTAATGGTGAACAATCCATTTATAATTTTATTAAATCAATGTATTTTATTCCTACGAACCCGGGACCTACGAGCTACCTACAACAGGGTTAAATATTGAAGGGTGCGTTACAAATGTGAAGTAATTTTTAATGAATTTGGAAATACAGTTATGTCTATTTTATGAACCTTTGTAGTCAAAATGGCATTAACTTTATCAAATAGCATATTGTTTGATAAAAGCACATAATTAACGATGTGAATCGCGAGCATGAAGTTCATGTACAAACCGTAGGCGAGTGTATAATCATGCGAGTCAAGTTTCCAATCACGTAAGGGTTTCCAACTTTCCAACTGAAAAAGTGAAAACTGTTTACAAACTGAAAAACAAAATGTCACATTGGGATTTTTTTTATTTACAGTGTCTGAAATCAATGCTTTTAAGGCCGCCAGTGACGGTACTGCGCCGCAGTACGATTTTGTTGGATTCAACGAAATTGGAATGAATCGGTCGAAGTTTGACCATGTGTGGGCACGACCGATCAAGTTGTCTGCTTGACGTGCAGCTAAAAATTTTTAACTGCAGCAGTACGACGCGGTCGCTCGTATGCCCATATTGGACCGTGTGTGTCTCTCTGCGACTAAATTGTACAGCGGCGCAGTATCAGATATACTAGTACAATACATGGGTGGGTGGGTTGTTTCTTGTGTTCAGGGTTGCCAATTTAGTAGAATTTCTACTAAATCTGATAGAATAAAACATTGATCTGGTGGCCAAATTTTGAGTCTAGTAGATAGTGGAAAATATGGTAGATTGACATATCATTTTAGCAGTTT